>CM048751.1:205150740-206350740 GCA_026315105.1 Locusta migratoria
ACTGGCAGGGCGGAATCAAAATTGGTGAAAACAAAATAAGCAGTCCCGCATATGCGGATGACTTAGTTGTAATGGCCGATTAGATTGAAAGGTTGCAAACTAATATATCAGAGTTCGATCAGAGATGCAAGGATTATGATATGACGATCAGCAACTCGAAAACGAAAGTAATGTCTGTGGGAAATAAACAGATAGAGTGCCAAATAGGAGGAACAACATTAGAACAGGTAGACAGTTTCAAGTACCTGGGATGTATTTTCTCACAGGATGGCAACATAGTGAAAGAAATGGAATCGAGGTGCAGCAAAGCTAATGCAGTGAGTGCTCAGATAAGATCTACTCTCTTCTGCAAGAAGGAAGTAAGTACCAAGACTAAGCTAGCAGTGCACCGCTCTATCTTTCGACCAACTTTGTTGTATGGGAGTAAAAGTTGGTGGGAACAGGTTACCTTATTCATAAGGTAGAGGTTACAGATGTGAAAGTAGCAAGAATGATTGTTCCCATCTATTAGTGCCTGCAATGGCAGGAGGGTGTCCATAATGAGGAAATCAAGGAAAAACTGGGAATGAACACCATAGATGGAGCAGTTAGAGCAAGCAGACTGAGATGGTGGGATCATGTTATACGCACGGGAGAAGCAAGGTTACCTAAGAGATTCATGTGCTCGGCAGTGGAGGGTAAGAGGAGTCAAGGTAGGCCAAGAAGAAAGTACTTAGATTCGGTGCAGAATGATTTTGATATAAAAGGCGTAACATCAGACGAGACATCAATGTTAGCATTGAATAGGGGATCATGGAGGAATTTTATTAGAGGTACTATGCTCTATACTGAACACTGAAAGGCATAATCAGTTTCTGATGATGATGATGATGATGATGATGATGATGATTTGTATACCTTGGTTAGCAATAACTTTCCTGTTTGTAAGGTGTTTTTGTGTCACCTATAAAATGTATTTCTTGTGAAATGATACATATCCTAGCTTGGATACATAAAAAAAATCAATTTCGTCTCCAATTCCACTGAATTAAGTTCTGCCGGTGTCAGTGTGTAAAGCCCATAATTTTGCTGTAGGAGCCAATCTCTACATGTGTTGGCTGTGAAATATCCATAATGCAGCCATTGCTATTTAGATTGCCACAATACACTGAAATCAAGATAAGCTGTTGTATTCCTCAAAGTGCGACAGTTAACTCTGTCCGCAGCAGTGCTGAATAAAGGGACCTGCCAAATTGTAGTTGCCTCAGGAGCGTGTAGCACATACATTACAATCACAACAAGGAGGGGACCTTGTCCGGTAAAGCTTAGTAATATCTCTGTTATGCTCCTAAGGACACCACAGAATTTATTTAAGTTCACTTCTTATTTGTGGAGAATGAAAGCAAATAAAATGGTGAGCATGCCAGTAGTTCAGACCACAGCACATTGCATTGGACCATCAACACAGATTAGTCCATATGCATTAAAACACACCAGCATTGAGTTGAAGCTATAGCATTCCTTAACTTTTCAGGAGCAGTGTTTTGTATTTTAAGATGCCTAGCGACCAAATGTGACAGTAGTTCTTGTGAATCACACTGTTAGTTGATGGGAGTTAATGCTGTAAGACCAGTGGGGGGAGGGGGGGGGGGGTCCGGTATGGCGACTTACAGAAATTTGAATTAAAAGAAATGTTATAATATGTTACACTTAGAAGGGTCAAAACGAGTCAGTGGTGGGCCATTCAACTTCAGGAAAAGTAGTGAGGGCACAGTTTTTGTTAGCAGAGAGGCTCTTCCCATCAGTTATGATCAGGCTCATTTGGGAAAATCCTTGTTCCCATTCATAAGGTGACACTGGAATTGTCTTGATGGTAATAGTCAATGGAAGCAAATTTTTGCAATACCTTGTTTTGTTCTCACAATAGCCACCAAAGTTCTCTTGCAATTGTCGTTAACATAATCATGAAATGCTTTAATCGCCTCTTGTTTCTTCAACCGAAAGTGAACTGCAAGTGACTCAATATTCCCCCCCCCCCCCTCCCAAAAGTATTGTCTTTAATGCCTTTGGGCCGAGTGATTGTGCCAAGTATATGGGGTGAATTGGCCAAAGCTGCATCATCCCCACTCAGCAGTCTCTTTTCAATGGCTTGTGAAAGGCTGTTATAAAACTCAACAGGATTAATGGGTTGTTCTTTAGTTTTTTCATATAGTTTGAGTCCCATAAACTTTTGTTGTTTACAGATATCACAGCCTGTCCTTAAAAAGTTTCTTGACTACCTTTCTGAGCAATAAATCTGTTAACCAAAATCTGAAGCTTTTTATTCGTCCCAAATAAGTCTACATCTTGGTGTTGCTGTTCCTCACTAATTTCTGAAAGATCTTGAAATGCATCACACATAAACGCCAAATCTAAAACAATGCACCTTTTGAAAGATTGATTCTGTTTTGCAACCTTACAAGCAGTGCGAAAGACTTTAGCTGCAACACCTTTCTCTTTTGATACGGTTTTTAATCGAACTGATTCTGTTGTTTCTTTTTAGGTCTTGGCTAAGTTTTTTTGCAGCTGCTCCATGGGTATCACTGTCTTCTTGATCAAATATCTTTTTTCTCAGTGCTGTTTGTTGCTGGGCTCTAGTATCCCAAAGCTAGTAATATCACAACTAGTCCACTGCTTAGACATTTTCATACCAGTTTTTTTCCACACAGAGATCCAACTTTTCTGCAAACCTAACAACTCAGTTTTTTGTTGTGTACAATAAGCCAACTGTATTTTTTGCAAAAATCAGTCTTACGTTCGAAAGACCAACAGTCTGGCCACTGTTTATCGTCATCTTTGGGGTCCTCTGTAGAAAAAGATGGAGTGACACTGGATGAAGCATGCAATGATGATTCTGTCTGAACTGTTTCCATTGGTGATCTTGGCAGTTTTTCAGATTCTTCGTCCAGTTTGTTTTTTAGGTATTTTGTGGAAAAAAGTAGAACCTTGTTTTTACACATTGCAAGGGACTGCAGTGAAATGGTGTAAAATGCTGGAAAACATAAAATGCTGGAAATAGTGTTTTAAATGGTAAAATATGCTTACTGCATCAACCTTCCATTTTCTTTGTTTATTTGTGATATATGTACATATTAGGCATCAAAATACTTGCCAGGAAGTTTATTATATAATAAAGGTTATCCATAATTTTACTATTTTAAGGGAGAGGCAGAACTGGTAATTTTATGGGAAGTAGAAATTTTTGATGTTATTTCATTCATATAATCGAGGATGCCGCTGCCAGGCTATGAACACATTTTCAAAATTATCTGAACCGCTTCGATAGATATCGTTTGTAGCCGCTGCTGGGGTATGTAATAAATCTTCAAAATTACCGCCTTTTACCGGCATTAATTATTTCTAAGTCCTAAAGCTCTTTTCTTTTTGTATTTTTCCATGTTTCACTAGACGATATTAGAGAACTTATTCGCATTCTCGAGTGCAAATATATGCATACGTATTTTTGTCACATTTGCATACGCTCGGCATCTCGCACTATTATCGCTTTTTTGAGGTTGTGGGTATTGTGGTGGCGAACCTAATAATACCCAACTTCAACAGGTAACGTTCTTTATTAATAAGATATATGTATAAAAAACAATGCAACTCTTTTATTCTCACGTCAACAAAGCAACTGGTTCTGATTGAGTACACACCAGCTGATCTGGCAAAGAAGCCACAAATCTGTGTTATTCTCATCAACAAACCATTCTGTTTGTCTGAGCACATGGAAGGCACTCTGGCAAAGAAGCTGGTGGAAAGAGGAACTACACCACCACAAATCACCACGTCGTAAGTCGATTAGACGTGTACTGCCGACAACGAAACACAAAATATATGTTTGAATAAATGTAAAGTGTCAAGAAACTTGACTGCAAAAAATTTATAAACGCTATACTTTAAGACGAAAGTCATGCCAGCATCAATTTATATAGATTACTTCAATTTTTCTTCACAAACTTGCTTTCAAAAAGCGTAAAACGTGGGAAAAGTGTAAATATGCAAATATGCAATGCAAATTAACATTGCGAACATAGAAAATTTGTCGGGACGAACAGAAAAAAGATATATATGGCTGGAAAAATGGTACAACTACTGTACAGGAACACTTGAGATTTTAATTTCCTTCCAGCACTGTGGTGTAATGTAGTGGTGTCTTTATATACAGTATGTCTGCCTAGGTGTGTTTGCGTTTGTGTATATGTGTGGGTGTATTTGTTTACCCTCCTTTTTTTCCTCCAAGGTAAGTCTTTCCTCTCCCAGAATTTGGACTGGCTCCCTTAAAACCCTCATCATTTCCTTTTCCCTCTCCTTCCCTTCTGCCTGAGGAAGCAGCTAGGCTGCGAAAACTAGCGTTTTTGTGTCTGTGTATGTGTGTGTTTTATTTATTTGTGTTACTATCACTACCGGTGCTCCTTCGCCTGGTAAGTAATCTTCATCTACTTTATAAATACATAATGAGTAATTAAAGTTTGGAACTGGTTTCTGTCCGGCTTTTACGGTATGCCCCTTAACATTGATAACACACACACACACACACACACACACACACACACACAAAGTAGTAAAAGAGATTACATCATTTCTCTTGCAATGTCTTGCAGCATCTTAATTATTCGTAGGCGGCACACTGTTATTCACTGTGCATCACTTCCGTTTCCAAAGTCATCACTTTGATTCTTCTTTTAACATTGTCTTGCACCCTGCAAACAATATTACGGGCCCACGGTTTTCTGTTTTGCTAATAAATGGTTGATAGCAACTATCTTCTGTCGGGAATCTATAACTTATGTAACGACCATTCCATCGTTACATTACAAAACACATGTGAATATTTGTGAATCACAAAACTGTATTTTAAATCTGTGTTCCAAAGGTACATTCAGATGTAAGTTTATATAGTGTCTGTCAAATTTCCTGCGAGTGCAATTTGTAGTGTAGAAAATATAAATTGTAATGTCACACTAAATGCTGTAGTTTTATTCCACGAACAGCAGAAAAGTGGTAAGTGAGAGACTGTTTTTCCTTTCATGATTTTGCCGTGGTTGGTTGTCAGCAAGAAAAAGTATTTAAAGTTTGTCATATGTGGTGCACTGGTGTATAAGATGCACCCCACTTTTAAGACATTTTTGTTAGGAAAAAATAAATCACACCTAACACATCTATTGCAGTATAAAACATTTGTTCATGTACTTCAAATATCTAAGGCAGTGCCCTCAAGTAGTGTTGATAAACTTTACACAGTCAAGTTTCTTGAAAGGCTGCACTTACTCAGATGAACAATCTGTCCATCACAGTTTACAGTGCACGCAGACTATGGCGCAATGGTTAATGCGAGCATCGTAAAGGCTTACAAAATTGCCATCTAGGTGTCACTGCTTACAATTGCTCACATCAACCACCGCGCCAAGTATCAGTTTGAACGACAAGTAGGGAGTTTTCATGTTTAAAATGACGCATTTTGAAAATTTATTGTGAAGCGCAAATATTTATGTACGAATGTTTGTGATGTTGCATAAACTGTGAGAATAATGGATGGATTGAGTCTATCCAAACATCGCAAAAAATACATATGTATATATATTTGCACTTTAGAATGCAAATAAAATCGCTAATATTGTCGGG
This sequence comes from Locusta migratoria, assembly GCA_026315105.1. Taxonomy (NCBI): domain Eukaryota; kingdom Metazoa; phylum Arthropoda; class Insecta; order Orthoptera; family Acrididae; genus Locusta; species Locusta migratoria. Next base: position 205,156,384 of record CM048751.1, read on the forward strand.
CGAGACGTGGACAAATGAGTGAGCAGTATTTTATTATTCAAATAATGAATTACACCTTTACAGGATTGCCAAAAAAAAAAAAATGATTATGATGAAATTGAAATTGACTCAAAAGTTTCAACTTCCTATGTAGTTACAGTTTGTTACACTTGGCGTTAAAAATAAGTACTAAATTCAGATAACCTTTTCTACATAATAAAGCTCCTGACGGGCTTTTTGTGCATTTTATGTACACATACCAAATATAAACTATGAAAATGAAGAGAGAACCTTAAAGCAAATTTTCTCACTAATTATTTCCTGCATTTTACATAATTTTTTTTTTTTTTTTTTTTTTTTTTTTCAACTTTTAATTTTTATGACATGTCTCCTCAACAATGTGTCACAGCTGGTTCTAATCCAAAAAGAAATTGTTACCTCAACCTCATGAAAAGGAATATATGTACCAAATTTGGTTGAAATCAATGCAGTTGTGTACGAGGAACCATGTGACATTATTGTGTGATGCAGCAGTTTTTGGCACTTCTCATTGTTTATGCTGTCAAATCTCCTGAACTGTGTTTTGCATGTGATCCTTACACGTAAGATGACAGTCCTCTTGGTTTGAAGGTAAAGTGTGCAAAATTTCATAAAAATTATAACAAAACTGTAGATTTCTGTTCAATACAAACATTTGGATTCTCTGCTTTATATATGAAGATACCAATTTAGTTTCTCTTTGGATATTTTTTTCTTTAATGTTTTGAAGTATCAAAATCAGAGAATCAATGGTATTTGTAATTTTTTTTGTGAATGAGATATACTCAATTAGCTTCTGTTTCACTACTTTGTCTTAGTTAACCTTGGAATATCAAGTGTTTGGTTACCATATACATATGTATTGATAAGTACAATGTTTGTTGTAGGTGTTCAAGTGTGATTTGGTACTTCTTGCAATGGGCTTCCTGGGACCAGAACGCTACATTGCTAATGAGCTGGAACTCAATCTTGATCCTCGCAGTAATGTGGAAACACCTGCGGGACAATATTCAACTTCAGTACCTCGTGTTTTTGCTGCTGGAGGTGTGTACTGTCTTCTTTGCATGTTAGATAATAAGTTTGTTAATTCAATGCGCTCTCTCTCTCTCTCTCTCTCTCTCTCTCTCTCTCTCTCTCTCTCTCTCTCTCTCTCTCTCTCTCTCTCTGGACTTGGCAAGCAGTTTTGATTTCAGTGTTCGTTTGAATTTATTTATACTGCCCATACAATTATTAACATATTTGGATAACTGGTAGAAATGTTGTTTTATGTTATTTTCCATTGGATATACCTTGTAAATCATGTTATCATTTGTAGCGTATGATAGTTCGAATAAAAAATTTGTGTTACCCAATGGCTAATATAATTTATTCGTTCTTCTAGTAAAATAATTGTTAATTTTAGCATTTCTAAATATGGTTCATTATTAATTTCGGGGTAGAGGGTAAATGTACTGTAAGGCATTTTCAGGTTGCCCATCAGTTAAAAGAACAGTCTCGGACAATTTATTTAATAGACATCACACATTACCCCTATTATACTCATTTGTGCAACATAAACATTCCACTTTAATGAAGAGTTGCCTCGGCATATTGATGCTGAACAAGAATCGTAGGTCACTTTCTGAAATACTTTGACAAATACTGGGAAGAGTGATAACAGATCTGCAGTTAGTGTTGACTTGCTTATCCTCAGTTATACAGGTGAGTGTTCCTTGCAGTGATTTGTTTTTGATCATACTACATGAATTTTCAGTTTTAATGACAGTGTGGGGGTTTTGACAATAAAAGTAATGGAGTTGCAAATCATGTCTGCAACTAGTTCTCTGAATTATGTAACACACTCTATCTTTCTAGCTCAATCCATCTTGTGCCCATGTTTCTTTTCAATGCAGCTCTCATATGTTTTAGGAAAAACAAGTCTGACTGTTGCAGAAATTTAAGAAAGTTAAATTTTCCATTAACACTGTCTGCTTTACAAATTTCCTTAATTGTTCTTCTTGTAATTTATATGGTACCTCGGTTCTTGAAGATACAACATAAGATGAGATTTCATGTTCCTTTTTTGTTTTGTGTGACTATCTACCACTCAGTCATGATCAATTCCACTAATTTGACATCTGTTAAGTTACTTTTTACTTTATTACCAGATTGTCGCAGAGGCCAGTCGCTGGTTGTTTGGGCTATCTCAGAAGGGCGCCAAGCAGCACGCGAGGTCGACATGTCCCTTATGGGATCATCAACTCTGCCTGGTCCAGGAGGTATTATCTCAACAGTTGTGGCTCCAGTTAGTCAGAAGGGTTAGGCATTTCAAATTACTGTGCATGTTCCATGTTAAGTGTTAAACATTCAATGTCTTAATGTTGTAATTAGTATGCATCTGTAGGAAGCATTTGTGTTTAATAATTTGATAAGGGTGCCACAGACAAAGAGTTAAGTGGTTCCACTTGTGCTTTAACAGCACATCTGTACTGTTTGTAGTGTTGGAAGTGCAGGAAGTGTTAGAATGGTTATTAACATGGCGCAGATGGGAGGTGAGAATCCTATATTTTTGGAAGTGGATTTTAACTGTTGGTCTACTTTATTGTGAATCATCATCTGCAAGGAGAATTCATAGTGTGCATGGCTTCTTGAAAACATAGCTGCATTTAGTTTTAAATATGTACTAGAATGTGTTCCTTTTCTCATTTTGTATATATGTGACAGTTTGTATGCTGAAGTTCAATAATTTCAGTTGCTTAAATGACAGCTTCTGTTCAAAATATGTGAAAAATAAAATTTTACATGTTTTTGTACTGAATGTGATAAATCTTCTTTTTTATGGATTACTGTATAGATCTTAATGCCAGCAGATGGTTTCAGTATTTATGTACTTTATTGTACACAAAATGTTGTGTAATGTATAAAAATTGTAAACTGAACTGTGTACATTGAATGTTTAGTAACAAAAGTGTCTTTAATAAAATTATCTGTAATAAAGTACTGTAGTTCATTCCTTTCTCTATTTAAAAATATATAGGTGCACAATATTATTTGTTAGTAAATATTTGAGTCGAGTACAAATCTGTGATATGTCATGTTCAGTGTATGAGTAGAAAAGACTGGTATTATTGTAATGATTGTTTTTAATTCCATCCATATGTGTTTTAACTAATGTAAAATGAAGAAAAATGTATTGTACTATTCTCATATAAAGAACATTTGAGTATTGATGATATTATACATGCCAAGATAAAGTCACTAGATTGCAATGTTCCTTTGAACTGTTGGACATGTGTGGTGTACATAATGCTGACATGTTTAAATATGGAAAAAAATACTGACGTAAGACAATATGACCGTGCTTCCAGTTGATGTATCTGTGATGTTCAGAAGTACTTAATATATGTAGCTGCTCATTCTTTGTAGATTGTTCTCCATGAGTATGCATATATTGTTTAATATGTATGTTAGTTGGATTGTAGTGTGTGTGTGTGTGTGTGTGTGTGTGTGTGTGTGTGTGTGTGTGTGTGTTGCTTTCAAGAATGGAAGGGAAGCATAGAGTGGCCTTTGCATCAAGAGAAGTATAGAGGAGAGAAAACTGAACAAAAACCTTTAAGTAGATTGTTAAAAACAATCCACATGCTGCTGACACCTAGTCATCTGAGCAATTTGAACACATCTTTGTATAGCTAATGAAATTAATACTTTGTGTCCTAAACAACAAATATTACTCATTTATGTAAAATAATACGCCAAATAATTGTCATGTGAGAGATATGTTAAATTGATGTTTTATCGTCTCTCATGTATTTATTGTAAAATGTTTTTATTAAGTGGCAACAGTTTTTTTATTCAAAATTTAAGAGGATGGTTGTTCGATATATGGAAACATTTTAGTCTCTAGTAACATTCATGATTGACATGCAGTTGTCAAAAGAAAATTTCATCATTGTAATGATTTCAAAAAGAAAAAAAAAATGCTCAAAAATTATTAACTAGATATCTTATATTGTATGCTTGTGGAGAATAAAGTGTCATTTTTTTGTCGTGCTAGTCTTTTTAACTCTTAACAGAATCATAAAGCAAAAGTTTTTAGAGCAGTACTAATTGGCTGACGCATATTACTTGGCTAGCTCCAATTTTGCAAGTACCACTAATCCATTAGTATAAATGGATATTGTACATTTGCAGACACAAATGTGTAAAGAAAAGAAATTTCCGGAGATAAAAGTAAGTTATTTGTGTATTATTCCCAGGTTTGTATTTGCTTATGAGAGGCTTAACTGCAGTCCAAATTCAGCATACAATTTGTCCTTGTGATCCAGAACATCTAAATTTCACCATTTCTAGCAACAGAAGACCATAATCAAAGTATGAAAATCTGTCAATCTTCTTCAGTTTTACATAACAGTAGCAAACAGGCGTTCAACATACCAAAGAGATTTAATACGTCTTGGCAACAAGTCATTACAAATGAAGTATAGTTCAGTAAGATACTGGTCTTGACCTTTCGTGAACCACAGAAAGCAACATAAAAAAACTCAATATATGATTTCTGGAGGCTATTGAGCACTTGAGAAGGTAACGTTTAGGTTTCATGTCTGGAATCAACATCTGCCAGGTAGCTCAGTTTTGATTAACAGTTATGGTTGGGCTAAATCGGATAAAAGATGTATGATGGAAGAAATGCTGTAGTTATAAGTTCTATTATTCTGACATAAATGAAATGTTTGTGATATTTGAAAACCTTGTTCACATACAGTATAATTAATCCAAAGACATTAGTATAGGTATATGAGCTTGTCTACTAAAAAAGAATTGCTATGAACTGAAACTGCATGTCCTGAACACAACATGTATGGAAGTGAATTAAGCCCAGTGAGAAATAGAGCGAGAAATACTGTTTGTTTGCGCATTTTACAGTTACAGAAGGTTGTTAAAATTAAGTGGATGTATTTAGTACAAAATGAAAAGGGAATAAAATGAATAGGTAAGCACAGAAGTCTGTGGAACAAGCTCGCATAAGAAAAATTTGTTCCTCCAATTTAGCAGGAATAGGTAACTTGTCACGGAAGAGTGTACAAAGAAACATTGAAGGACCACAACAGTGGAGTAGCTAAAATGCTACAGGGGTGTGTTGCAGAACATTTGGGTGGATTAAACTATATGCCTAAGGTAGCAAGTGGCCAATTGTAAGACTGATAACTTTTATGAAATCAAGGGGCAAATCAGAAAGTCTTCCCCTCCCTCCGGCCCATTGTTAACCACATTCCAGCACTAAATGCGAAGTCAACATATGCATTACCAGCATTAGACCTTTTTGATTCAGGGCGGCATTATCTGCACACAGTGCTGGTGTCAGTTGTTAAAGATGGTGGTTGTGCTTCAAACATCCACAAGGAAATGCAACCCATCCATGGGGAAAACTGTCTTGCTTTCCAAAGTGTGGTGGTGGTGGTGGTGGTGGTGGTGGTGGTGGTCGTTGTGGTCGTCGTCGTCGTCTGAAAAAGGCTGTGAAGTTTGCATGACAATTAGTGGTTGGGGAGGCTGTGTTCTTGGCTGGCTGACATTGTCTCGTGTGCATACAATAGTGAAAGCAGTTGGTGCGTGCACATCACAGCCATTTACCAGGAACTTGACCTATCATATTGAAGTGCTTACAACTGTCCCAACAGTGGTTCCATAGACAGTAAATTCTACCACGGGGCATCTCAAATTTAGTGCTACAATAAGACAAATGTGTGAACTGGTGCGACCTTTTTGTCCCCTTTTATCTTATTCTTCATTTGTGTGACTATCGGCGGTACAGCACAATGGTAAGTACTGGCCAGCCATTCTATCTCGTTTTTAACAATATTTATTTATATATTGCTTATTTACCCTGACCAGATTAGGGCCTGGAGGCCCTCTCTTACATCTGACCAGGAAACAACATATACAAAAGGTATAAAAAAAAAAAAACACTAACAATAAAACAATAATAGTCAACATTATTATTATTATTATTATTATTAATTATTATTAATAATAATAATTATTATTATTAACAATAAGTTACACTAGTGGTAGTTATAAAAGTTTCAGGGCATTTACAATACGTTAAAGTATTGAAGTAAATTTAGACGGACAAAGGTAAAGAAGGAGAAAGAAAAGACAGTGACAGAGGCTCTTAGAAAAGTGTGGAAAATAGACATTGCCGACAGAAGGGTAGCGGGAACTGGCCAGAGTAAGCTGCAGAGAGATGGATATTGTGACAGTAGATGGGCCATTAGTTGTCTTTTGAAGTTTGGGAGGGATCTGAATTTACTGATATTTTGAAGTTGTTCCAAAGTCTGGTTCCTGATATAGAAAAAGGTTTGGAAAACATGGCAGTGTTGTGTAATGGTATGGAAAGGATTTTACTTTGTTGGGAATGGGTCATCTGTTGCGCTGCTGAGATAGTAGATTTAGAGTTGACAATAGATTATGTGGAACAATTAGAGTAAGGTCCATAGAATAGGATGTATATTTGTAATGTGATCTATATGTACCTTATTTTGGGCAATAAAACTAAAAATTGTGCTTTATTTGTAAAAAAATAAAATAATAAATTCTTGGTAGAGTTTCTGAAATCGTATCACATATCAGAATCTTTAGTTCAGAACGTGAAACTGTGAAATATTCATTACATTTCATATTAATTAATTTGAATGGATTTATATAGAATATTTGTTACTTAATTACTCATCTACAGCAATTAATACATTGTGCACTACATTAATGGAGAATACTTCACTAACGTATTGAAATAATACAGCGCCACCCAATGTGTGTATGGACTGCATATGTTGGCAGCGCTACAATTTACATCCACATCTCAGAAACTGTTAGTACTAGGTGGAGGCAGGGTTCATTCTCAAACATTACTAGTAAATGAATTGCCAAGTGGACGGGGGGGGGGGGGGGGGAGACTCATTTTATATTGCCGCCGCCCCGGGCCTTCGACAGCCTTAGTCCGCCATTGGTGACGGGGACAACATTTAAATTTTCTGGGAAGTTTAAAAACATTTTTATCGTACAGTTCATGTTTTCTTTTCTAGTTATGTCTAATGATAGGTGATTTTATTTATTTGCTATAGATCTAAACTGTGGTCCCGAAGTAGAGCAGTGTCTACGCCATAATTTGCCAGATTAAGGAACAGCTTTGTGTATCAGAAAATCGTAAAAGGAAAGCTGAAAAAGAAAAAAGTTATTGAAGAAACTAAAAGCACATGTATTCTGTTAACAGGACGTAACTATAATTTGCCACTGCTCCAGCACAAGTGAACAATGGGACATCTTCAATCCTTGAAGTAGAGCTACAGTAAAAGATAGAAAATAATAATAAAATAAAAAACGTGTGAAATGAATGCTTGTATGCCTGTAGCCAAGCGGATTGGCCTGAGAGAGGCACCCAGGTGGACAGCAGTGTTGCTTCCGCAAGTGTTGCTTTAGAATTCCAACAAAAATGCGCATGGGAAAAAAATGTGTATCCTTAGAGAAACAATCAAGGGGCTACTGTGTTACTATGTGATGTTTGCATGGCAGTGATAAGTGTTATTGTGTAAGCCATATTATAGATATGAAACATGTTTTACTTAATTTAACCCAGTTTTACACTTTCTTGCGGGAAGAAAATTACATAAAATTTTCAGAGACCCCCTCTCCACCACATGAAATTTGGTGGATTCGGTTCAACTCCTGCCCCCTTCCCCCTCCAAAATAAAATAAAAAAAAAAAAAAAAGAACCATCTCATGTAATTAATGAACATTGCCTAAGGGTGTTAAGTGGGCTAACGCCGGTAGGCCTGGGTGGGTAAGGCCGGCCCTGCTTATCAAACATTTATAGGACACTAACTTTTACCCTCGACTTCGCCCACGTTGAAATCTTTTCATACAGCGCGGTGGAATAGCCGTGCGTACTGAGGTGTTGTGCTGCGTTGTGTGCGGCCGTTTGTTGTGGGAGGTTAGAATCCTCCCTCAGACTTATACATACAGGGTGTCTTGAAAGTCACCTGCCAGGGGTCCGCGGATCGTGTGGTATGGCTATCGGCCACCACCATCGCATCCGCCGGCCACGGCAGTGCCTGATTCTCGGACTCTATTGTGCCGCGGTCGCGTACACTTGAGTTAAAGTCTAAAAAACATTGCCATCTGAGTAACCTAAGCTTACCTTTATTTACAGTAGATGTTCAAAATGATGTCCCTCTATGGAAAGAGCGGCCTGACATCTCTTGAACACATTTGCGAACACTCAAATTTCGGCTGCCGAAATCTGGGAAATGACTAGTCGAATTCTGTCTTCCCTCTTCGAGTTTATGGGGATTGCTTGCATACACCTTGTCTTTTAACATTCCCCAAAGATAAAAGTCACAGGGATTTAGATCTGGAGAACGAGGAGGCCAGTCAACTATCTTATCAAAAACACTTTGTATTGCTGCCATGTATGGTCTTGCATTGTCCTGCATGAAATAACCATACAGCATTTCGTTGGTTGAACCTTCTTGAAAAGAATGTATGCAGGATATTATTCATGTACCTGTCAGAATTTGTTTCATGAAAAAAAATTGGCCCAATTATTCGCCTCGCACTAATTGCACACCACAGTCCAGTTTTCAAGTCGTGAAGAGGTTGTTGATGTAACTCGTGTGGATTTTCTGAGCTCCAACATCGATTGTTCTGCGAATTTATGTAGCCTGACAAATGCAGCCAGGCTTCATCAGAAAAATGAAGCATTTCAGGATCAACTTCCCCATCATGCACAGACTGTAACAGCTAGTTACACTAATGCCGACGAGCAACAGTATCTGAGTTTGTGAGTTACTGCACTACCGTTATTTTGTACGGCTTTAAATTCAGTTTGTGTACTGCTCTATGAGCGCACACCCATCTGAAGTGCCAAACAGCAAAGAGATTTTTTTGGGCTTTTTTTCCCCCCAAGGCCTCCCCTGTCTCGTCTAATTTATTTTTGGTTAGAACACTACCTCCTCCAGGCCTTCGTTTGCGTAACGCAGATTCAGGCTTTTGAAATTTCTTCACTAATCTGCATATCATGGATTCATTGGGTACATGCCCACCAGGAAATATCCGTATGAATTCTAGCCGACATTCCACATAAGATTCTGTATTTGCATAGAAACACTCGTTGATCCCTCGTGTATACCATAGTGAAAGGAAACTCAACAGCAAACTCAAAACAAAACACACTGTCACACGGTACACAACACAAGAGTAAGGTGTTTCTACCTGACAATAGGGCCGGACTCGGCGCTGTTGTCAAGTGTCCCAGAACACGCTTAGCAGCACCGGCAGGCGGAGTGGCAGCAGCTGGCAAACGCGACGCACAACTTGCACGGACCTCTCCCAGGCGTCTGGCATAAATATGTATAAAAAATAGAAATCTGATAACTTACCCAAAGCACAGGCTCGTCATCGGATACAAATAAAAGCACACACACACACACACACACACACACACACACATACACTAGCTCTCGCAATGTTGTTCGCTTCTTCAGGAAAAAGAGGAAGGAAGGAGGGGAGAAAGGGAAGGATACGGGCTTTAAGGAAGTGGAAAAGGGGTCATTCCAATCCCAGGAGTGGAAGGACTTACCTTAAGGGGAAAACAGGCAAACATAACAAGGTAGACATTTGTAGAAAGCAAAGAGGTTGGACAGAGATAAGTTGAGACAGAGGTTCTGTCCAGAGAACAGAGGCAAAGATGTTATAGAATGGTGGGTGGGCAGGAATTTGAATTTAGAGGAGGTTGAGACTAGGTGGGTAACAGGAAGAGAGAATATGCTGAAGGGCAAGTACCCATCTCCGAAGTTCTGAAAGATTGGTGTCGGTGGGAAGTATACAGATAACCCGGACAGTGTAACACCGTGCCAAGATGTGCTGGCCATGCACCAAAGCATGTTTAGCCACAGGGTGATCTTCATTATGAACAAACACTGTCTGCATGTGAATGGACAGTTTGTTGCTGGTCATTCCCACATAGAACGTTTCACAGTGCAGGCATGTCACTTGGTAAATCACATGGGTGCTATCGCAAGTGGCTCTGCCCTTGATTGTCTACACCTTCCGGGTTACGGGACTGGAGTAAGTGTTGGTGGAAGGGTGCATAGGGCAGGTTTTGCAACAGGGGCGGTTACATGGGTGGGAGCCGGAGGGTAAGGAATTTGGTTTGGGGATTTCATAGTGATGGACTCGGAGATTGTGATGGTTAGGTTGGCGGCGGAAAGACACTCTTGGTGGAGTGGGAAGGATGGATCTCATTTTGGGGCAGGATTTAAGGAAGTCATATCCTTGCTGGAGAGCCACATCCAGAGTTTGATGCAGTCCCGGAAAGTATCTGGTAACAAGAGGGGCACTTTTGGGGTTCTTCTGTGGAAGGTTCTGGGTTTGGGGGGGATGAGGAAGTTGCCCTGGCAACTTGCTTCTCTACCAGATCAGGAGGATAGTTGCGGGATGTGAAAGCTGTTATTAGGTTATTGGTGTACTGGTTTAGGGATTCGGGACTGGAGCAGACTAGTTTGCCACGAAGACCTAAGCTGTAGGGAAGGGAACATTTGATGTGGAATGGATGGCAGCTGTCATAATGGAGGTACTGTTGTTTATTGGTAGGTTTGATGTGGATAAGATATCTTGCACTGTTGCTTACGTAATGCTTTTAACTGGCCGCCTCGCTGTTCGTATTTCATGAATCGTAAGCATGGTTGCATGGCTGGAATAAAGTTACATTGTTGAATGAAAGGTCAAATTCTTTAGATTTTGTGATTGTGAAGGTTCGAAGTGCTATTTTTCCACTCTTTGAAGTTGAAGCATTTGTGTAAATACAGATAGTGGGAATTTCTCAATTTTGCCAAAGTGGCTTCAGATACATCTGAGGGATCTGGGTTCAATCCATGGGCGAGCCACCAAAATTCATTTTGCATGGTATTATCTACTATTTTCAGCAAATGTCGGAATGATTGTAAGAAACGTCTACACACAATTACTTCCCTTCCATTGAATAAAAGTCCGTTTGAAATGCCCTTAGCGGATGTGGAAATTTCTTCCTTTGCATGGTATTGTACTCTCACAGGAATGAGGTAGACTACGCAAGCTTGCATTTAGAAATTATGTACCTAAATAGTTATACCTCTTGAAATTGTCATTATAATTTAATGAATATTTTATTATACATGTTATACATCGTACCACCCCCATGAACCACAGACATTGCCGAGGTGGGGTGGCTTGCATGCCTCAACGATGCAGATAGCCGTACCGTAGGTGCAACCACAACGGAGGGGTATCTGTGGAGAGGCCAGACAAACGTGTGGTTCCTGAAGAGGGGCAGCAGCCTTTTCAGTAGTTACAGGGGCAACAGTCTGGATGATTGACTGAGCTGGCCTTGTAACATCAGCTAATGTGGCTTTGCCTCATGGTTACTGCGAACGGCTGAAAGCAAGGGGAAACTACAGCCGTTACTTTTCCCGAGGACATGCAGCTATACTGTATGAAAATATGATGGCATCCTCTCGGGTAAAATATTCCGGAGGTAAAATAGTCCCCCATTCGGATCTCCGGGTGGGGACTACTCAGGAGGATGTTATCATCAGGAAAGACAATACTGGCATTCTACGGATCGGAGCGTGGAATGTTAGATCCCTTAATCGGGTAGGAAAATTAGAAAATTTAAAAAGGGAAATGGATAGGTTGAAGTTAGATATAGTGGGGATTAGTGAAGTTCGGTGGCAGGATGAACAGGATTTCTGGTCAGGTGAGTACAGGATTATAAATACAAAATCAGTTGGGGGTATCACAGGAGTAGGACTGATAATGAATAAGAAAATAGGAATGCGGGTAAACTACTATGAGCAGCACAGTGCTCGCATTATCATTGTCAAGATAGATACGAAGCCAACACCGACAACAGTAGTACAGGTTTATATGCCAACTAGCTCTGCCGATGAGGATATAGAAGAAATATATGAGGAGCTAAAGGAAATTATTCAGACAGTTAAGGGAGAGGAAAACTTAATTGTGATGGGAGACTGGAATTCAGTAGTAGGAAAAGGAAGAGAAGAAAAAATAGTAGGTGAATATGGATTGGGCAGAATGAATGAAAGAGGAATTCGCCTGGTAGAATTTTGCACGGACCATAATTTAATCATAACAAACACGTGGTTTAAGAATCACAAAAGAAGGTTGTATACTTGGAAGAGACCAGGAGACACTGGAAGGTATCAGATAGATTTTATAATGGTAAAACATAGATTCCGGAATCAGGTTATAAACTGCAAGACATACCCAGGGGCAGATATAGACTCTGACCATAACTTGTTAGTCATGAACTGTAGGCTGAAACTGAAAAAACTGCAGAAAGGTAGGAAAATAAGGAGATGGGACCTAGATAAATTGAAGGAACGTGAAGTTCTGGTGAATTTCAGAGGGAGATTTAGGCAACAATTGACAGAAACAGGGGGAAATAAAACAGTAGAAGAGGAATGGGTAGCATTGAGAGATGAAATAGTGAAGGCAGGACAAAATAGGTAGAAAGGCAAGACCTGCAAAAAAAAATCCTTGGATAACACAGGAAATACTAAATTTAATTGATGAAAGGAGAAAATATAAAAATGAAGTAAATGAAATAGGCAAAATGGAGTACAGACGACTAAGAAATGAGATTGATAGGAAGTGCAAAATGGCTAAGCAGGAGTGGCTAGAAGCCAAATGCAAATCTGTAGAAGAATGTATAAGAAGGGGAAAAGTAGATACCGCCTACAGGAAAATCAGAGAGACATTTGGGGACAAGAAAAGCAATTCTACCAATATCAAGAACTCAGATGGGAAACCAGTTCTCAGCAAAGAAGGGAAAGCTGGAAGGTGGAAAGAGTACATAGAGCAGCTCTATAAAGGAAATGAACTTAGAGACGATGTTGTAGGAAGGGAAGAGGAAGTAGATAAAGATGAAATAGGAGATAATATACTGAGAGAAGAATTTGACAGAGCTCTGAAAGACCTAGGTCGGAACAAGGCGCCAGGAATAGATGACATACCCTCAGAGCTACTAAAGTCTCTGGGAGAGCCAGCCATGACAAAACTATTTGAACTGGTGTGTAGGATGTATGAGACAGGCGAAATACCCTCAGACTTTAAGAAAAATGTAATAATCCCCATTCCAAAGAAATCAGGCGCAGACAGGTGTGATAATTACAGAACCATCAGTTTGATAAGTCATGGTTGCAAAATTTTAACACGAATTATCTACAGAAGAATGGAAAAGCTGGTAGAAGCTGACCTAGGGGAAGATCAGTTTGGATTCAGGAGGAAGGTAGGAACCCGGGAGGCAATACTTACCTTACGTCTTATCTTAGAAGATAGATTAAGGAAAGGCAAATCTACATTTTTAGCCTTTGTAGATTTGGAGGAAGCGTTTGACAATGTTGACTGGACTACACTCTTTCAAATTCTGAAGTCAGCAGGGGTAAAATACAGGGAAAGGAGAGTTATCTACAACTTGTACAAAAGCCAGACCGCAGTTATTAGTCTCGAAGGGCATGAAAGGGAAGTATCAGTTGGGAAGGGAGTAAGACAGGGTTGTAGCCTTTCTCCAATGTTATTCAATTTGTACATTGAGCAGGCGGTGAAGGAAAGCAAGGAAAAATTTGGAATAGGGATTAAAGTTCAGGGGGAAGAAATAAAAACAATGCGTTTTGCTGATGACATTGTAATTCTGTCAGAGACAGCGAACGACCTGAAGAGCAGTTGAATGGAATGGACAGTGTGTTGAAGAGAGCGTACAAAATGAACATTAACAAGAGAAAAACAAAAATAATGGAATGCGGTCTTAGAAAATCAGGCGATGCTGAAGGAATTAGATTAGGTAACGAAACAATGAAGGTGGTAGATGAGTTTTGTTACTTGGGTAGTAAAATAACATGCGGTGGTCGCAGTACAGAGGATATAAAATGCAGAATGGGAAGAAAAGCATTTTTGAAAAAGAGAAATTTGCTAACATCGAATATTAATTTAAGTGTAAGGAAGTCTTTTCTGAAGGCATTGGTGTGGAGTGTTGCCTTGTACGGGAGTGAAACATGGACGATAAGCAGTGCGGACAGGAATAGGATAGAGGCTTTTGAAATGTGGTTCTACAGAAGAATGCTGAAGATTAGGTGGGTAGATCACATAACTAATGAAGAGGTACTGAACAGAATTGGCGAGAAAAGGAATTCTTGGCATACCCTAACTAAAAGAAGGTATCGCTTGGTAGGACACATTCTTAGACATAGAGGAATCGTAAATTTAGCATTGGAGGGAAGTGTGTGGGGTAAAAATCGCAGAGGGAGGCCAAGAGACACATATAGTAAGCAGATTCAAGTGGATGTGGGTTGCCGTTCTTATGAGGAGATGAAAAGGCTTGCGCAGGATAGAGTAGGGTGGAGAGCTGCATCAAACCAGTCTCCAGACTGAAGACCATAACAAAACAAACATACATCGTAAGCAACATTGGTGAAATATTCATGGTTCTAGGGCAGAGGTCGGCAAGTAATCTTCGATGGGGCCTGGATAACTTTGAAAATTGTAATCGAGGTTCAGATATAAAACCCCATGTTCCTTATTAATTTTTTTTTTTTTTAATTTTCACTCACAAAATAATATGAAACACATCTGACAGGCATGTTTGTATTAAAAAATCCATAAAAAGTCACATTCTTTTTAACATTTCATTTTAATTTTCACTCTCAAAGTAATATGAAATACAACAGATGTAAAATAATACTGTATAAAAAAAAATCCAGAAAAAAACTTATATTATTTGCTATTTATTTATTTTTAATTTTACTCACAAAAAGCATGAAATAAAATTGAAACAGTTCTTGCCTTATACATAGCATTTTTTATTTTCACTAGGAAAGTATGAAATACAATGAAACCTGTGTATATCTATTTAAAAAAATCAGTGGGAAAAATTACATTTGCGGCCTTGAGCAGGTACTCAAGTTAGCTTCACGTGCGGTGCAGCTTAGTGTCTTCAAAGCGCGCGACCGTTAGTCTTGAGCCATAATTATTATCGAAGAAATTTATTTTTGAAACTGAAATTTCACAAATATATGTGAAGCCGAACATAGCAGCCAGTTTGATCGTAATTTTATTTATTTATTTTTTCCAATTTTTCCGGGACATATTGATTCCTAAATTTTTCAATGGATACAGTTTTTATACGTTTGCAAGGAAATGTCTTCCTGCAAGTCTATTATCGCCACTTGCAGTAAATGCAAATGTGGAAACACTTCGCAGACACATCCGTCCATTCTCCTACAGGAGAAACTTCAAAAGGTGATTTTAATAATCGTGACGATCGTGTATTTCTTTGAATCTTACTGCAAATTTCTTCTTAAGATCTGCCAAGAAATTTGATAATATGGTAATGTCTATTTTAGGATTATTTTTATGTTCAAACATTGTTGCAAAATGAAGAAATTCTGGACTTAAAACATCTCTCTCAAAGAATCAGCTTGCAGAGGAATGATGATACACTTTGTAACAAATCACAAATTAATATCCCGTACCGGTATAGTTATCTACTTAAAAAATAATAATTCGCGTATGTAACTCACACTTTGAAAATAGTTTTGGCGGTCCATTTTTTGGCCTTCCACGGTCCGGACTTGGACCGCGGTCCGTCAGTTGCCGTCCGCTGTTCTAGGGTTTCAAATTCAAGATATAAAAAATGAGTTTATAAATATTAAGTATAAAAACTATTCCTCTTTAGGTACTATTATATACTAAAGAATAAAAGTAATTTTTTTGAAAATCTGCATGTGGTTTCCATGGTACATTGTTGAGACGTATGGGATGAAATTTTATATTTAATTAGAATAGTTAATCTGTAATAATACTAACTTGATAAAGAAATTGTTTGAAATTTTTAGTGTTTTTCTGTCACAAACGTCTCCGAAGCATTACAGTATGGCGTATAGGTTAACACGTTCGCTGCGGTCACCAGTGCGGGCCGCTAACACTCTAAGCGGACACCTTGTAAGCGCACGTGCGCTGAGAGCTGAAATCAGACCCCAAACACAAGAGGTGGTGCTAGATATAGAAATACAAGTACGCTTTAGCTGCATGCCGATTATGTGATAAATGCTGCAAGCTATCTGACGCTTATAAGAGTCATGTGCATTAATTGCAAACAATTCTAACAACGCCTCTGATTTATTGCAAAATGGGAAGAAAATGAAATTCAAACAAGCGATAAATCCGCTTCATTGAGAAAGAATTAATCTGACAACACCGAAAGGTTTATCAAACGGAGAAGAAGAAACAGGTCCCATCTGCAATGTGGTGCTATGGAAACCCAATCCCATATAACAAATAAGTCCTCAAGGTGTTTTTATAGCAAACCACTAAAGACGAAAACAGACGACTGCAGACAGGAAAACGTTACGTGATATTTTTTTTATGGCTTGTACTATTCTAACACGACTGCAGAGCCAAACAAACTAAACTGAGTACTCAGCTAGCAAACGCGCCGCTTATAAGCGTCGGGAGCAAGTTTTCCCAGACAGAAACCCGTTTTGTTGCTTTGCAGATGACATGGTGAATTCGAATAATTTTATGAATTGAAACGCTGTCGTACACAAAGAGAACATTGGTTCAAAGCAGTGGTCGTCAAACTGTGGTCCGTGGACCACCCGGATTCGCACGAATGCCGTTAGTTGTCTGCTGTCGGAAGCCATGACTGGCTTAGCGGTGTTTTGTTTACGGAAACTACGTGAAGTTGTAATTAAAAACCGACGAACATTAGCTAACCGAAAATCATTACTTTCATGTAAATCTAACGATTCAAGCAACACGCGCCAGTTACGGGCGTTCTGCAGCGCCTGAAGGAGTGAGCTAGTGATGGGCAAACCGAGTACTGAGAATGCAAAGTTCTCGATTCCAAAGAGTTCTCGTTGTTCTCGAGAACCTGAGTCGGTTCTCGGTTTTCAGTATTCGCTTTTTAATGTTAGGAAATTGTCGACAGAAAATTTTATGATCCTACCGTTGACAAATTTAGAAGTAATGTAACATTTAGTTACGTTTCGTAGCATACGCCACACAGGTTGTGTGTACCTGATCGTGTGGTGTAATGGGTAAAATCATTATGATGCTATGATGTCGGGTAAGGGTTCGAATCCTGACAGTAGAAATAAGATTTTAATTTTTAAATTATAATCACAACTACTGTAAAATCTTTTTTGAAACATCATCAATCATTAGTTTTATTGAAATGATTAAAAAGTTACGTTGAACCAAATTCTAATTCTTCGCTACATCATTTCAATCAGCGTAGTAACTTTTCATTTCCGCTCATTTATGCTTCTTATCGTTCTTTTTTTATCTGGAATATTCGTCTATCAGATTTTAATTATTGTTATCCAGTAACTTCAAAATAAGTTATGCCGTTTTATCATTTTATATTTGTGTTTGTTGGAATCATTATTTATATTCCTCATTTTACTTTATTATATTTATAACACAGTACCCAATCTTCGTTATTATACTCGTAATGAAAAAAGAATTAAAGTTTAACATGTTTGTATGACGATTACCAAACAAAAGTTCTCAGCTCTCGCGCCTCAGAACTCGCTTCTTAGTTCTCGCTTTTCAGTACTCGTTTCTTAGAACTCGATTCTTAGTTCTCGCTTCAGATCTCGCTTCTCAGTTCTCGCTTCTAAGTTCTCGGTTTTCGGATCTCGCTTCATATCTCGCTTCTTGGTTCTCGATTCTAAGGTCTCGGTTTTCGGGTCTCGCTTCAGTTCACGCTTCTCAGTACTCGCTTCTCAGTTCTCGCTTCTAAGGCCTCGGTTTTCGGGTCTCGCTTTTCAGTTCTCGCTTCATGGTTCTCGTTTACGGTTTCTTGGTTATGGTAATCGTTTCTGTTGAGCAAAGTGAAATGAAAATTTTCGATTTTGTTTTTATTTGTTTCAGTCTTGAGGCTGCTATCTTTTATTATATCCAGGCATTGTCACTAATATCCTCATTTGTCAAACAAATGGAAAGGTTTAATCTGCGTATCTATTAAATCACCCATATGTTTCTTATCTCTGTATGTGTAAAAGCGAATGATTAATCACTCACTCACTCACTCACTGAACACGGAAACACGAAAACTACTTCACCTATGAAGCTGAAATTAGGCAGGTATGCTGTTTATAGGTAGAATACATCAGCCGGAAAAGGATTTTGCGTTAGGGTCGAATTAAGGCACATGGCGGAGGGTACTTTAGGTACAGGTTTTTTTCGGTCTTCATAAAATTTTGTATGGTTGACTATCAGAACAAGTGGAAGGTCCCTTCTACATAAAAGTTTGTATGGTGCATGGCGGAGGGTACTTTACAAACGGACTTTCACAAAATCTGTAGTTTCTTTCCGATCAATGTGAAATTTTGTACACTTGATTTCCAAACCATGTTTTTTAAGTAAATGTTGAGAACGCTTATTTCACAATCAGAACTCGTCCAGAGCGGTATCTAGTAGATTTGTCTAGGCACCTAATTTTTTTTTAGTTCTCGGTTTGGTATTCGATTCCTTTTGGTTCTCGAGAACAGAGGTCTCGATTCCTGAAAGTTCTCGGTTTTGCCCATCTCCAGAGTGAGCGCACTGCCCGACAGTAAGCTGGTAACAATGCGAGCAGAGCGCCAACAATGCGAGCAGAGCCGTGCACCAAACGCGCCGCACACCGCCTCCACGGCCGCTAATCTTTATATATAAAGCAGAGTGTTGGTATGTTTGTGTGTACGTATTGCATACAAATCTACAGTTTTTTTTTCCAAGTTTATGAAATTGTGTACATGTAACCTTCAATCAACGAGGACGGTCGCCATGTTAGGATCACGTACAACACATTGTTCACGAGATTGACGTCATAAACAATGAGATGCGCGAAAGTCTTCTGCACAGGGCCGGCGCAAGAAACGTGCGGCCGCAACATTCATGCTCAAGAGAGGATTCGAAACCAAACCTCGGAGGGGGCGGCTTCGGGAACTGTGGCATGGCGCCTCGACTACCTGCCGGCTGCCCCTGTTACTCAAGGAGGGAGGAGGACTAATTTCTTCCTCCCACTGTGGCAGCGCCGTCGTGTTTAAGCCGGAGGAACAGAGAGGGAAACAGTCTGGCGTGTAACAAAATGTTCAAATGTTTGTTAAGCTTATGGGACTTAACTACGGGGTCATCAGTCCCCAAACTTACAAACTACTTATGAACTACCTTATACTAAGGACGGCACAAATATCCATGCCCGAGGGGGGGATTCGAACCCCCCAACCGTAGTGGCCGTGTAGACCGTGAATGAAGCGCCTCAGTCTCCTCGACCACCGCGGCCGGCAGGCGTGTAACAGTACGCCAATATTCTTTTGAGTAGAGTGCTGCCGGTCTTGTGCCAGACTGTTACGCGACTTGCGTTTACTCACAACTAATTTTGCAGAAGACGAATCTAATTTGGAAATTCGAATGCAGTGTTCGATACTGCGATTATGTGTTAAGCCTGTAGCAATTTTGCTAAGCCCTTCAATGGCAGTCCCATTATGAAAAAAAAAAAAAAAAAAAAAAAAAAAAAAAAAAAAATGGCTAGAAGTATTCCGAATGGTAAATATGCTGCGAGTAATTACAAGGGATAAATACATTGGTAGTAAGCCTGGCATAAGTTGGATTTCGACGAATTTTTCAAACTTTTTGCTATCCCTTTCTGAATGACAGTCGGACGTGTTCATTTTGAGCCATGAAACACCTGTCTCCGTCTGCATGAACAACAATTAAAACTCTAACCGGCACTTTTGTTTGATAATACTACTCGCACACTATCACTTTGCCAACATTTATTGAATACATTATCTGTTCACAATCATTGAAAAATGTTTACTTACGTAAACTGTAAGTTCATGCCGCGCGGGATTAGCCGTGCGGTCTAAGGCGCTGTGTGGCTTGCCCAGGCGGAGGTTTGAGTTCTTCCTCGGGCATGTATGTATGTATGTATGTATGTATGTATGTATGTATGTGTGTGTGTGTGTGTGTGTGTGTGTGTGTGTGTCAGGATAATTTGAGTAATGTGTAAGCTTAGGGACTGATGACTTTAGCAGTTAAGTCTCATAAGATTTCACACACATTTGAACAATTTTGTAAATTCACAAGGCTTATTAAAATTAGATAGACTTTTCAATCAGGTTTGACTCCATTTTTGGGATAGTACCCAGCAACTGTTTTGTACAAATCTGTAGAGAATGTCACCAATTAGTTGGAATTTTTTTTTATTTTTTTATTTTTTATTTATTTTTTTTTTTTTTTAATTTTCAGCCTGACGGTTTTAATGTAAGCACATATTAAAAGCTTTGAGACTGACCACTCAGTAGCCGAAACCTACAGATTAGTTTAAATGAAATTCCACAAACGTTTTGTAAAATGACCAAATAAAAAATAAAAAACGGGGAAGGGGGGCGGCAATTTAGGAGCTCGCACTTGGGCTTGCGCCAGCCCTGCTTCTGCATCAAACGACAGTGTTGCACGTTTCCTCCTAAACCACTAGACCTATTTCAACAATATTCCTTACCGTGAGGTAACAATGCTGTCTGGGTGAGAGACACATACAACACATGGTTCAGGAGATACCTCATTAACAGCCGGCCGCAGTGGCCGAGGGGACTGAGGCGCTCCAGTCCGGTCTGCACGGCCACTACGGTCGGGGGTTCGAATCCCCCCTCGGGCATGGATATTTGTGCCGTCCTTAGTCTTAGCTAGTTCATAAGTAGTTTGTAACCTTAGGGACTGATGACCCCGTAGTGAAGTCCCATAAGTTCTACAATCATTTCATTTGAACATACCTCATTAACAATATAGTTGCAAGAAACTGCCACATAATGCGTTGAGAGTTTATTCACACTCTGTATGAGAATGACAGTACTTAGCAACTTGCAACCAAATGTAAACATAATTTCAAAACTTCATTGAACTTTTTTTCACTGACAACCATAGCAAAATTATGAAAGGAAAAAGTTTCTCCCTTATTACTTTTCCGCTGTTCATGCATTAAAACACGGCATTCGGTATGACGTTACAACTTATAATTTTTACACTATAAATTGCAGACGCAGGAAATTTTACAGATGTTATACGCACATTTAGTTGAATGTACCTTCTAAATTGTATCACAGTAAGGCACGTAGTTCATGAGGTATGAGCACACAAACAGTAACGTTCATGGAAAACCGCCCCATAAAGTACCAAATTTTAATCTATTACTTCTTTGATACTAATTGTATTCCAAAGAGATTTTACAGACATACAGCACTTATACATACCTAAAAAATTATAGAAGTGTACAGCATATAATCCAATAAATATAAGATCGTACGTATTTTATATGTTTTTTGTATTTTGACTATCTTCCTTTGTTTGGATACTGCACTTGTAATTTTGTACATTATGCAAGAAAGCGTTATTTCTTATATATTGTAATATAACATGATTTTAGAAAAGAAAGATGGACAGAGACAGAGGCGCCGACTGTTGAAAATCAGTGTGGATGCTCTACATCACGGTTCACAAATGTTCGAAACCAACCCTCCTGAGAACCATGTTCATGCATTTTTGAATGAGAAATACTTGATAAAAGTAAATAGGCAGTTGTCTGGCCTTTTAAAGATAGAATGAAGAAAGAGGAGGAAGAAAAGGAAAGCATGGCTGCATTAGGACACTACAAATAAAGCGATCTAATTGGCCAAAGTGGATATTTCGATATAAGTAACACCCCAAAACTTCTACACGACCAATGAAATAATTTTTCACTGTACACTAATCTAACACTTTTTATGCGAAGCTATTCTTTCTGACAAAAACGTATGGTTGAACACCGTCACCATGGTTTAAAGACATCTTTGAAATATTTTGAGATTTTGAAGTCCGACATCAATTTTTTGTGGCAAGTTCCAAGCAAGAGCTGTATACCTCATCGAAACTCATCACTTCGAGATAACTTCATGACATCTCTGACAGTATCAGTATAGTCCAAGTTTTTTTAAGCCTGAGAGAAAAGCATTACAAATTTCAACTGAATCTATAATTTTAATAACAAGGGAAGTGACAAAGATAATGAAAAACAATTAACTTTAGCATCAGCATCAGATTCTTCAAGCTAAATTTCTAAAAACACAATTGAATGTACAGAACTACGTACACCTGAAAGTCAAAAGGACTGACGTGCTTCCGGATGAATAAAGCTGGCATAGTGGGTAAAGCACGGACACTCATTACTACTCGCTTGCGCTTGGGGACCCGCGTACAAAAATGATCATTTCTTTCACGTATGAAATATCGACTCTCGCTATGGTCACGTTTTGCATTGCCTCTTGAGTCATAAGGTTGGTTTTGATTTTTCTCGATTTTATTGAAATTTATACAATTTTATTTTCCACCTCAATTTTATGTGGGTGCTCTGCACCCCCAAAAAAATTCTTGGGGGGTGCACGAGCCCCGGAGCACCTACGGGGTCGGCGCCCTTGGACGGAGAGAAAAGGGATAGGAGAAATACTAACTCAATGCAGGAATAAATAAATAACTACCCGGGCAACACTGGGTTTTTAGCCACTAAATTAATAAAAACTGTAAATATCGTGACTCATTAATGCGTGTGTCAAAGCACAATGTAGATTTCGTAAGACCACACAAAAGAGTAAAGATACATGTTATCCACTACAAATAGCACTTTCGTAACGACCATACTACTGCAAGAAAAGCCGAAATTGTAATGAAATTGATAACAAATCAATAAAAATAGGAAATCAATGGTATTCATTTCTGTATTTATCTTCCGTTTCCTGTACGAAAAATTCCAGCTTCGTGCAACACACAAAACTGTAAAGACGTTGTAGTTACGTCTGTTCAGCCGTATTTTGACGACTGTTTTCTGTAATTAGACACACGACTGCTCACACGTTTGTAGTGTAGAAATATGGCGGCGAGACTTCAGTGACACCAATGATACTGTATAC
Organism: Locusta migratoria; assembly: GCA_026315105.1. Classification (NCBI taxonomy): domain Eukaryota; kingdom Metazoa; phylum Arthropoda; class Insecta; order Orthoptera; family Acrididae; genus Locusta; species Locusta migratoria. Next base: position 205,179,414 of record CM048751.1, read on the forward strand.
GGCATTGCCGTTCTAGTAATATGTCTGTGGTTGTGATTTGTATAATATAGGTCCAAAAAAAATTTTCAAGTGTTTGTTAAGCTTATGGGACTTGACTACGGGGTCATCAGTCCCTAAACTTACAAACTACTTATGAACTACCTTATACTAAAGACGGCACAAATATCCATGCCCGAGGGGGGATTCGAACCCCCGACCGTAATGGCCTTGCAGACCGTGACTGAAGTGCCTGTCTCCTTGGCCACCGCGGCCGGCAATATAGGTTCTTTAAATAAGCTGCCTGTCTCTTTGGAACATCCTCGCGATCTTTGTGCACTACTTTTTCGCCTTTAATAAGAATTTCCATTGTGGCATTTCCTGGTCTGTGGCGGTCACATGTTAAGTAGAGAACGTTTAATTATATTCACCCGGTACATCCTTCGTCGCCGAAAGCGCAGCTGCTGAAAATTTCACTATATTTGGATGCTTCCTTCAGGGTATTGTATTGTGCGTACCCAGTAGTGCAGTTTCGTTGACGATTGCTTCAGGCACCTATACGTCGTGTTGTATGATATGTTTCAAAAAATATTAATAAAAATGAATTGCCGCATGTATGAAAGCGCATCACTTGAGAATGGCTTCACCGATTTGACTGATCTTTTCTGTGTTCTGTTCGTAATTCTCAGGACAAGGTTTATACGAAAGAAAATTTTTGGAAAATCTGCCGCAAAATATCAGAATTTGAGAAAAATTGAAAGTGCGCTTACAGCTCTGATCCAACAATTAGCTTATTCATTCGCTACTCGCATAGCGACCAAATACGTTGTAACGGAGAGAACAAATACGCCAAGGAGGTTAGAATAAAGGGAGATGGCGTTATGCACACAGAGTTAAAGCAGCCAGACTGGTTTAACATGAAACGCTGTTTCTTTATAAGCCCTCCGTATTATTCTTACCTCCATGGTGTAATCAGTGGTGATCATATCTCTGGACCGTGGCAAAGTTAGAATTGACGTCAGCTCGTGGTATTTTTGGGCGTTGCAAACAAATTGAGTGCTGATCGTGGTTTACTTATTTTTTAGAACAATGCCTCCATTGCGGTGTCGTAATATCGGTCGGCGTACGCGCAACGTAATCCCACTATGTGATCGTGGAGTCAGATACCAAGATCGTAGACAGCGCTTGGAGGTAAATCGAAAAAGAAATTCTCAAGCGCGATCCGCTGTGACTCTGGAACAAAGGGTACAGTCGAGTTCCGCTCGCCCAGTTGCAGCTTACGCACAAAATAATTTGGATCGTCAACAAAACAGGCTGCCATGTGTGACGATTAGAACTGAACGTTTGGCGTTCAGATACGATCCAGCAGTCCATCACGCAGCGGATACACCAGTTTGCTTCGGTACAATGAACAATGTTTGTCAATATCGCAATGCTTTGGCTTTGAGATTTTGGCAAGTACCGCCGGGATTATGTCTCTTTAATAACCCGTTTCCAATTGATTTCAATGTTCGTTCAAATGTTCGTAAATTTATCGGGCCAAACTGCGTGGTCATCAGTCCGTAGCTTACAAACTACTTAAACCTAGGTAAACTAACCTACGGACAAACACGCACACACCCATGCCCCATTGAGGACTCGAACCTCCACGGCGAGCAACCGCGCGCTCCGCAGCGAGACGCTTTAGACCGCTCGGCTACTCCACTGCGGCCCAATTGATTTACCCATCCATTTTGATTTCCCTTCCCAATCAGGGTCCCCACTGCAAATATAGTAAATAAGATCAGAGAGAGGGGGAGGAGGAGATGGAGAATGGGGGAATGAAATGGATTTAAAGAGGGGGGATGACATAGACGCAGAGAGGAGGGGGTAGGAGATGGATATGGTGCAAGATAAGAGGGAGTGGTGTGAGGACAAGGGGAGAAACTGATGGGGAAATAGAGGAGAGAGGAATGGATAGACATAGGGAGAATAAGAGAAGAGATTAGGGTATATATATTCCATACACATTAGCTACTGCGAAGCGTTGCCGGATTTGCTAAAAAATAAATAAGGAAACTATACGCCGTATCAACTATCAAGTTGCAGAGCTGAAGCACTCTAGGAACACTTCTTTCTGAAGGACAAGCCGGGACCGACGTTCACTGATGCGGATTAGCCGTGAGCACTGGGGCGCCGTGCTGTGGTGCGCGCGGCCTTTCGCCTTTGGGGGTTCGAGTCCACCCCCCCCCCCCCCTTGTGCATGGGTGTTACTGTTGCCCTTAGGTTAGCTAGTTTAACCCTCCGTCGGGCGCAGTCGGCCTCACAGGCCAGCAAAACACTTTTTTGATTCCCGTGCTTAACAGTGGTGGCCCAGCGGCCCGCCTCTCCGTTTACTCGCGTAACTTTGGGAACCTCACACAGTGCCGATCCGCAGGCTGCCGTCGATTTCCACGCGGATCACGGGGAACTCCTTGGGCCTCACAGGCCGTCTGCGCCCGATTACGTTATAGTTTTTAAGGTGAGATTTTTCAAGATATTTTTATTTTATTATTTCGTTTCAATCAAAATAAGTCTGTCCTCTATGATTTTCACCGTTACCTTCGGAAAAAAGAAGATTTTGACGACACTGGCCCTTCAGACTGAGTGCGCCTGATCGAGTTCTAATTTCAGTTTTCCTTTCTTTTCCTGCGTTATCACATCCATATTTTCTGATGAAATGTCCAGAAAAGTGTATTATGCCTCTAAGCCAATGATCTTGTGGAAATAATGCGCCTCCTCGAGGAAGAAACTGCTGAAGATCCAGCCGCACTCGAAGATTTAATCGATGAGAGAGAGACCCACTCTCAGTATGAGGTAGGAGAAGACAAGGAGGACTCAGCAACTGAACAAGAAGTTTACGAAACAGCTCGGGAATATGAAGAAGAGAAGATAATATGTAAGGAGTTTTTATTTTGGAAACGATAAGACGACGAAGTAGTCTAAGTAGATACCTTCTACTATTCATAGTGTGAAGAGTCACATCATTATTACACAACATCCAGTGTAAAAGATATTGCTACAAATGACGCCACCAATTGCAAAACCTTGTGTCATCAACTTCTAAGTGGACAATTTAGCCTGTGTATGCTATGAATATAGGTGGAATGTCGATTCGGCTGCAAACTCGACTGAAAAAATTTTTACCCTACAAGGAACGGGAAAGTTCTCCCACATTACCTCCCAAATGGCTAAAACGTCGACCATGCGTGGCTGAAACAAGCGTTAGGAGGATGAAGAATCACCAATGTTCAGCTTGCCATCAACCAATCTGCTTGAGTGAGGTATACGTTCTGTGCCATACCTGTGTTTCAGCTGTTGATTTGGGAGCTATAGCATCGGTTTTTGGCTGCAAATGTGGCGAGAAAAGATGATTCCATGTCAGAATAGACTGCCTAATGTCCTTTAAAAATAACTTCATTACTTTTATGGATGTCTGTTCGACCAATTTTTAATGCTCTTTGTGGGAAATTGGTAATTTTGGTCACTTTAGTTTAAGGTGTATTGTGTTCAATAAATCCATTATTATGCTTTAAGTTTGCTGTAATTCCTTCCTTTAGATCCTCTTCAAGACTAGCCAACACGCATTTTGAATTTGATTTAACATGGCGGAGCTAGTCCACAAAATATGTGGGTGGCCTCTCAGGCCGGGTGCGCCTGGTTTTGTTTCATCTGGAGGTGCGCCCGACGGAGGGTTAAGTAGTTTGTAAGCTACGGAGTAATACCACAAAGGAACACATACAGAGGAGAAGCCCCCCCTAAACCACTGTCCTACGCTCCCTTCGTAGTTCCGTAAGATGCTAGCAGGTGTCAGGCTTAGTACCGGTAGACGACACTAGAGGCGCTTCTGAGGGTAGCGTGGAGGGGAGGCTGCCGCTACCTGCCGCCTGCTCTGGCCAGTTTAAAGGGCTGCTTTTGACCGCAGCGCCATCATGGGACATCTTACGGAACCTTCCCTCCCCGCACCCCTGAGCGTGTGACCGGGCCCTTTACGGAGGTTTCCCGTCTGTATATATTTGTCTGTGCTAATACCCAGCAGTTGAGATCGATAGATTCACAAACATTTGAATTTTGACCGACGTTCGGTGCTGGTTGCGTTGCAAGAGCGCAGCGATTTATCGACTGTCAGTGTGTGTGGGTAGAGCCGCCGCGCCTTCGTTAGCGGCTGTCAATTAAAACGCCGGCCAGTGATTGGTCTGCGCCAGCGTCAGCGTCGCCACGGACAGCGGGCCGCTGTTTGCAATTACTTCGGGGCGGGAACCAATTTGGTCATTCTGCGCCGTTAACTGCCCGACCGTGGCCGCGTATTTACACCAGGCACAGGTGGGGCAGGCGCGCCGAGTGCGCTCCCTGTGCACGGGTCTCCCAAAGTGAGTCCAGATGTCTTCACTTTTTAGTCTTGTTCATTTAGCAATGGTTCATGGTCGTATATAATGAAAACCAGTACTGAGCAAAGAGGAGAAAGCTGAACTGTGGAAGGAATATATAGAGGGCCTATACAAAGGAAATAAACTTGAAGGCAGTATTCTAGAAATTGAAGAGGAAGTGGAGGAAGATGAGATAGGAGATATGATACTGCGAGAAGAATTTGACAGAGCGCTGAAGCACTTGAGTCGAAACAAGACCCCTGGAATAGATGATATTCCGTCTGAACTGCTGATGTCGTTAGGAGAGCCAGTCGTGAAAAACTTGTATCACCTGGTATGCAAGATGTATGAGACAGGGGAAATACCCTCCGACTTCAAGAAGAATATCGTAATTCCAATTCCAAAGTAAGCAAGTGCGGACAAGTGTGAAAATTACAGAACTATCAGTTTAATAAGTCATGGTTGCAAAATACTAACACGAATTATTTACAGACGAATGGAAAAACTTGTGGAACCCGACCTCGGGGAAGATGAGTTTGGATTTAGGAGAAATGTGGGAACACTGGAGGCAATACTCACATTACGACTTATCTTCGAAGGTAGGCTAAGGAAAGGGAAACCTACGTTTTTAGCGTTTGTCGATTTGGAGAAAGCTTTCGACAATGTCGACTAGAATACAGTCTTTCAAATTCTGAAAGTAGCAGGGGTAAAATATAGGGAGCGAAGAGTTATATTCAACCTATACAAAAACCAGACAGCGGTTATTAGAGTCGAAGGGCAAGAAAGGGACGCAAGGGTTGGGAAGGGAGTAAGACAGGGTTGTAGCCTTCCGCAATATTGTTCAATCTGTACATTGAGCAGGCAGTGGAGGAATGGAATGAGTAAGACAGGGTTGTAGCCTTCCGCAATATTGTTCAATCTGTACATTGAGCAGGCAGTGGAGGAATGGAATGAGAAATTTGGAGAGGGCGTTCCAGTGCAGGGAGAAGAAATAAAAACTTTGCGTTTTGCCGATGACATAGTAATTCTGCCAGAGGCCGCAAAAGATCTGGAAGAGCAATTGAATGGAATGGACAGTGTCTTGAAAGGAAGATATAAGATGAACATTAACAAGAGTAAAACGAAGATAATGGAATGCAATTTCAGAAAATCAGGTGATGCTGAAGGAATTAGATTAGGTAATGAGACTATAAAAGTAGTAGATGAATTTTGTTATTTGGGTAGCAAGATAACTTCTGATGGTCGAAGTAAGGAAGATATAAAATGCAGAATGGCTTTGGGAAGAAAAGCGTTTCTAAAGAAGCGAAAGTTGTTAACATCCAATATTAATTTAAATGTTAGAAAGTCCTCTCTGAAAGCATTTGTCTGGAGTGTAGCATTGTATGGGAGTGAAACGTGGACGATAAGGAATTCAGATAAAGAGGTGATAGAAGCCTTTGAAATTTGGTACTACAGACGAATGATAAAATCAGATTGGTAGATCACATATAGCTAATGAGGAGGTGCAGATCTATCAGTGAGAAATTAATCTAGTTACAGTACCGAATAACTCTCCTATGTTAAAAGTAGTCGCACTCCAGTATTTTTCGTTTTCCGTTGATTCCCGTTAATATCTCAACCAGCTGCGATCTGTACTCTACTAACTTTTAATTAATTTCTGGTCGACGTTTAATGGGTATAATAAATCTTTCTAGATAGTCTATTTCACTCATTGCCTTAACATAATTAAGTGTTTCATGTCCATTAAATTCGCGTAAAAACTAATTGACTTACAGGCATAATTGCACTTCGTCAGAGATATTTATAGCCTATATCTTTGCTGGCAATTGCTGTTTTGAGAGACAGTGGTATTAAGTCATTAAAGATTAGAAAATATCAAAATAATTAAATTGTCCTCTTCTGTTACTCGCTCTTTTTAAATCATTCATACTTTATCTTTAAATGTGTTTGATCATCTGGAATATGTACCAGTGGGAACACAGTCTTTCTACAGAATTTAACTTGTAGGAAGGAACGATAATAAATGACAAGTCGATGACCGGTGATCTTTATACACCCTGGATGTAGAACTCTGTTCTCTGAGCATACAACTGCAGCCGACCTGCACGTTCATATGTTTTGTATTTCCTGCCATATTGGTATGGGAGCCTGCTCTAGTAACATTTAATAGCAGCCATGTTCTAATTTGGCAAGAAATGAAACATGAACTTGTGTGGCCGGCAAGCTCAGGCAGTTGAAGTTAAACACCCAAATAGTATGGAAGTCACTTTAGAGGGCGGTGTAGACGATGATCTCTGGTTGTAGGCCGCGCGGAAGTAGCCGAGCGGTATGGAGCGCCACGTCGGAGGTTCGAATCGTCCATCGGGCATGGATGTGTATGTTGTCCTTAGGTCAGTTCAACTTAGTTTAAGTAGTTTGTAAGTCTATGGACTGATGACAGCCGGCCGCGGTGGCCGAGGGGACTGAGGCGCTCCAGTCACGGTCTGCACGGCCACTACGGTCGGGGGTTCGAATCCCCCCTCGGGCATGGATATTTGTGCCGTCCTTAGTATAAGGTAGTTGATAAGTAGTTTGTAAGTTTAGGGACTGATGACCCCGTAGTTAAGTCCCATAAGCTTAACAAACATTTGAACATTTTTGACTGATGACCAACGTAGTTTGGTTCCATAGAATTTCAAACATTTGCACATTCTGGTTGTAGCAAGGAGCTATTACTATGGACGTAAGTTTGTTTAGTTTACTCTAGATTATATTGTTGATTTTCTATGCTCATAGAGTAGAAATATCTCTGCAGTGAGCACTGAGATGTTCAGACCAGGTTTTGTGTTGCCAAAATATACTGCGTTATGGTCACGTGATCTCTGGACGACGTAGGTTTTCCGTAATAGGGATGACCTAATCTACGACTGTCCGATAACAGCGATTTTTGTGAATGATTCTTTCCAGTATCTGTCATATTAAGTTGCGATTGATAAAATTTAAAACTGCAGTTAACGAATTCAAAACTTATGCATTCAGAACTTTACGAACTTGTGAAATTTCTGCTAATCCTATGACGTATTACCATACTAGGGACTGATGACCCTGCAGTTAAGTCCCATAAGCTTTAAACATATTTGAACATTTATTACCATACAGTCGATCCGGCTCTATGATGAGTTACAGACAGGCACTGGGCAGTTGGTACCGGTATTGCCGGCCACGGTGGCCGAGGTGACTGAGGCGCTCCAGTCACGGTCAGCACGGCCACTACGGTCGGGGGTTCGAATCGCCCCTCGGGCATGGATATTTGTGCCGTCGTAGTTCGTAAGTAGTTCATAAGTAGTTTGTAAGTTTAGGGACTGATGACCCCGTAGTTAAGTCCCATAAGCTTAACAAACATTTGAACATTTTTGTACCGGTATTTCAGTCTAGGTGAACCGTGTCAGTGGGACGGAAGTGATGTGTTCTCGCCTGTAAAGTGTGCAAATTGAATATTTCAACAGTATATCGTTACAGTTTTTATGCGATATGAAAGGGATGATAAATGTGAAATATACTGAGTGAATAATGAAAACAATATTTTCTCGTTAAAGCCGTTCCATATTTCTCTATTCTCTCCCAAGTCGTTATTGATAAATAACTTCTCATGGGTTTTAAAGCTGCTGATATGCAAGTGAAAAGAGTACTTCATACATTTAGCTTAGCCCTGTACCAAACTATGTTAATGAGGTTATGAATTACAATCCCTGATATAGAGTCAGACTTGAGAAACTTACAACGATACAATTTATCAATAACCAAAGCAAAGATCATACCGTATGTTTTTGATCAACTTTATGTGCTAAAGTGAAACATTTCAGAATTTCGACATGAATTTGCAAGCTCAAATTTGTTTCCGAGAAACCTTGACAAGACGTGACGTGATTTGATGGGTAGGGTGAATTAAAGGACAGCGTCGTCCTGAGATCAAATGACAATCTCAGCTTAATGTTGAGAACATGACCAGAATGCAATGCTCACTCCAGATATATTAATTCTACTCTATGTCTATGCTTAGTGACTCAAAATGTATGTAAAGATTTTCCATCAGTTTCTGTCCATCGCTAATATCAAAACACTGAAAACATCTTTATAATAAAGAGCCATAAATTCAGTATACCAAGGATAATTAGCACTTCGTAGTCATTAAATTTTTTCACATCTGATTCACATAATCAAAATGCCAATTTGGAAAGAACTAACTTTGACACTAAGTTCACTTACCAATTAACTGATTAACGCTCTGTCCCATTTTTAACTTTAAAGTTACCTCCCAGGAACTAAATTGAATTCTGAAAAAAAAAAAAGTTTTAATATTTGGTCTCTACATTGCGAACATTCAACCGCCGAAGATCCTGAACATTTCAGTCAGTGACTAAACCATTATACACATTTCTTGTGTACCATGTGAAATGTACGGTACATAATTGAATTTACGAACAATGCATACTTGAACTACAAAAACTACAAGATACCAATTCTCTTATTTTTATTGCTAAAGCCAATGATCTACCTGGATATTGAACTTCAGTTGTCCGATTGTGTCAGTCATAGATTTTGGTATTTCAATTTCTTATCAAATTACAACATGGCTGTTGCGAAATATTATTAGAAAACGAGAAGAATATACATTTTGATTCCGCTCCTAAACCAGCCTAGTACATCACTACAAGGACCACATACAGCCATTTAGCTCATTTTTTGTGAATAATATTAACAATGACTGAGCAGAACACCACTTACTAATCAACATTATATTCGCAATGTCTTCAAACTGTTTTAAATAAATGTGTACGGTTGGCAACGAGGACAAAAATATTGGGAATATCACTGATTTGCACTGAAGGGCAAAGGTGAAGCGTTGTGATCAGTAGATTTGTTTCTAAATCACGTGTCAAACTCAGCTTGGTGGTGCGAGCATAACATTTAATATTTCTCTCCCCCTCTTTCTCTGTTACATTTCACTATTACTTCTATTCCTAGCTTGAGTATACAGTCTCTCCTCAAACAGTGTCCGAGCCAGTTTATTTTTCTCTTTCTAATGAATTTCAAAATAGTTGATTCTTTCCCTAATCTTCTTAATTGCTTCTTATTCCTAAAACCATTTTCTCAATTGCTCATGCTCTACTCTCACCCATATCCATATCTCTAGTGCCTCCAATCTTCTTTTAGTAATGTCTTCTGTACTATACAGTACAATGCTCCAGACACAACACTTAGCAAGTTTTTACTTCAATTCTTGGTATAGTGGGTCACAAAAGAATTTAACTTTCTTCTTGAAACCTTCTTTTACCGTGGCAATTCTTCTTCTAACTTCTGTTGTGCAGTACGTATCATCCCTAATGATACTACCCAAATACTATTTTCCCTCCTATATTACTCGTATTTCCTTCAATCATCATGCTGTTGATCTTCTTGTTGATTCTCATTCCGTGTTCCTCTAGATCCGAGTTGAGGTCTTTCAGATTAGACTCTTGACAGGCCAGTACATTTCACGAATGTTACTGTGTTGGGATGATACCACGAGGCTACACACATGCGCAGTAAGGTTACATGATTTTTGTTTACGGGTCTCAAGGAACGAGATCAGAGCAGCAAGACAGCAGCTGCTGCCATAAGAGCTGCAAATTGCATTCATCTACATCTAACATAGCTACTCGCCAATTCGCATTCAAGTATCTGATTGAAGGATTCATCGTACCGCTTTCAGACTTTAGCTAACATTCCGTTCTGAAATATGACGCAGGAAAAAGGAACACCTAAATCTTTCCATTTTGCATTTGATTCCGTTTTGCACTGAAGCTGACGGTGAACTTTTTGAACATCTTTTATGAGGAAGTTCTAACGACCACACCTCTTCTGGAACGTGGATTTAACTGTTGAAATGAAGTTTCCTAAAGAAAGAATACATATTTCATTTCAACAGTCAGATTTATGGCAATCCACTTTACTTTAGATGGGGAAGATCAAACACGAATATTTTACTTAGCTTGGTTCTTGAAGAGGGACCTTTGCGTTGTTGATGCTCAGCATTCAGCAAAATAGTAGTGTGTTTCAGGAGATTCAATTTAATAATCACAGACATTCTTGATGATAGTTCCATTGTGACGGAAACAAATTTATTTAGTTGTGCAACATTATAATATTCGATACATCCAGCAGCAGATAACAGAGATGTTAACAGGTTTGTAGCTATGAACAGAGTGACAAAACATGGCTTCCATTCAAACATTTTCTGCGTAACCGCGTAATAAGACTAATGATAATGTTTTATCATTATTAAATAAATGATACAATAATACTTGAATCTGCCAAAATATGTAAATTAAAATATTAAACTTAGGCTTTAACTATTTATCTCTATGTTTGTATGTGTTTTATGAAATTTGTATTTAATAGTATACGCAAATTAAAAGTAGTGATTTGACTAGTGTTAAATTTACTCAAGTTATTTACATTATTTGTGTTTTTGAAGTGCGCACTTATCTGTTTTGGCAATATTGTGTAGGTGTACTATTATTATTGAGACATGTAATTTTAATGTATTTCAATTTATGGTATATTTTTTTATAAATGCGGATTTGTATAAAGTCGTCGTAGTTTTGTCTATTTCGAAGACCACACGGATTTTTAATATTAGTGTGTGTAAAATGATCAGTATTTAATTTCGGATCCAGTGATATAGGAAACGTGGTCTGCCCTAATTTATTTAAACAAAAGGTATATATGTAATAATGTTGTGCAATAGTCCTAACATGTAATAGTGTTTTTCTTATAAAAATAAGTATATTTATAGGCTCAGCAATACCCGTAACTAAGTGTAATGCATTTTTAGTGTTTGTAGGTATTATTTACGAAAGTATAAAAAATTGAAAATTACGTAAAAAAGGACAGCCAAAGATATGTTTAAATCAACATACTATTTCTTAAACTAATAGTGTTAATCGTATGTTAAACTGAACGCGAAAATGTGATATTTCACATGTCCGGTGGTAACTTCTAATTAGGTGTCCAATAGTTCGTGTTTGTAACGTTGGCAACGGATTTGCAAGAAGCGTGCAACATAGCAGAAACGTTACAAAGTGAACACAAACGAACATTTCATTCAATGTCATCTACATTTTTGATGTTCCATGTTGTTTTCGTTAGTTCCATCGAAAACTATTAAGAACGGGACAGAAGTTCATGTGCTTTTTTGATCAGAATCACAAGCTCTATCACGCCCTAAAAGCATGTGCCATTTTACCTGAAGCACTTTGTACATGGAGCCAATGGTTAGCAGTATTTATCTCGAAATTTTTTAAGCGAAATATCTACTATTTGTCTGTCATAAGGTGCATTTCAGGCATGTCAGATAAATTTAAACTTTCATGTGGCACTTGAGGATGGATATAGGCCGAAATTGTGATTGTATTTTAATAGAAAATCCGTAACATCCAAATGGCGGATACGTCGTAAAATATGTGATCGTTTTTGTCTTTTTTTTTCTTCCTTTTTTCCGGAAATGTTCATTGATGGAGACAAACAGCCATGTGTATAATGTAACAGAACCTTTGAGACTTTTTGGCTGTTACAGGATGTTGAATTAAATTCAGAGAAGTCGTTTAAAGTTTGTGCCGCTCCAGGACTTCAACCCGGATTCTCCGCTTATCGCGAACGATTGCCGAACTGTCTGATACTCGGACAAGTTTCCAGATTCGAACCCGGATTCTAATGTTTTCCCGAACGGTTGCCTTGTCCGTCTCTGACACCTTGACACATTTCCCTCCAGGCTCAAAACTGTGCTATAGCATTCTCCCCCGTCGATTCTCCAACTTGTTCCCATCCCCTCTTGGATTTCCGCAGCCGCGGCGGAGTGGTCGAGCGCATTGAGGCGCTATGCTCCGATGCGCGAGGCCGTTCGCCGTCGGGGGTTCGAATCCTCCCTCGGGCATCGATGTTTGTGTTGTCTTTAATATAAGGTAGTTCATAAGTGGTTTGTTAAGTTTACGGACTGATGACCCCTCAGTTAAAATCCATAAGCTTAAAAAACCTTAGAACCTTTGGATTTCCGCAATGGGTCAGACTCTGTGCATCCGCACAGATATTGTGCACAGTCTGTCTAGGCTTATAGAATTGTATGAATGGTATCTGTTCTTTTCCTGGTGGGAATCCAGATGAGGCTGCGAAAAAGTCAGAGAATGGACAGAGATATCTCAACAGCAGGGCTAGGCGCGTGTCACAGTCTGCACGCCGCTACGGTCGGGGGTTCGAATCCTCCATCGGGCATGAATGTTTGTGTCGTCTTTAGTGTAAGATAGTTCATAAGTAGTTTGTAAGTTTAGGGACTGATGACCCCGCAGTTAAGTCCCTTAAGCTTAACAAACATTTGAACATTTTTTTCCACAGTAGTGCAACAGGTTGAAAATTTGAGTGTGGTGGAAACGGAGCTATCGCAATAAATGTTACAGTTTTTGGGAATTTATCAGAATCATTAATACAGAGAAAAATTGATGAACACTGAAAGTTTGTCGTGTTTTATCATATAGGGTTCTTACGGCTAGTGTCTTCGTTGATCATTAGCTACTTTTAGTGTAGAGCCCGTCCATATAACTGATACCATACTAGAAATACCTTAATAAAGTCTTCGTTGAATTTGCCACTCTTGTTATTGGTAGGATCGAATTTCTTCAATAAAAAATAGGGAAGCTGCTACTAGGTAAGGTATACAAGAAGATGCCAATCACGAATCTCGCTCTGGTTGTTTCCACATCAACAATGGATGATAACGTCATAGCTGTGAAGAAAAGTTTTTGGAAACGCGAACAATTACCATAAGAGAAGTTGCTGAGGATGTTGGCTTATCAGTCGGCTCGTATCATACAAGTTTTTCTGATGTTTTGGACATGAGGCGAGTGTCAGAGAAGTTTTGTTCCAGAACTCCTCAATTTTGATCATAAGAACCGTCATGAGCTCATGAATGACTGATTGGCTCAAAAGGTTCATAACTGGGGAAGAAACATGGGTTTGCGGTCATGTCATCGAAACCAAAGCCAAATCGTCCCATTGGAAGCATCCCAGAGAGGCAAGACCGAATAAAGAACAAGTTCGATCAAATGTCGAAGTTTTGATCATGTTTTTTTTTTTTTTTTTCAATTACCGTGGCTTAGTGCATCATGAATTTTTGCCCCAGGTCGTAGGACAATAAGAAATATCACCTAGACGTTATGCGCAGTTTGCGAGAAGCAATATGCAGAAAAAAATCAGGACTTGCAGAAAAACAATTCATGACTTTGCATCACGACAATGCACCTGCTCATTAATCGTTGCTTGTGAGAGAACTTTTGGCCATGTCAGGCATCATATTGACCGGATTTGGCCCCCTGCGACTTTTTCCTGTTGCCAAAGCTGAAGAGACCTATGAGAGGATGAAGTTTTTTAACGATTGAGGAAATGAAAAAATGGATCGCTGGAAGTACGCAAAGCTGTACCAAAATGTAATTATGAGAAGTACTTCGAGAATTGGAAGAAGCGTTGGCATTTGAAGGGGGCAACATGAATATTGATGAATAAATAAACGTATTTTTATAAAAATATATAGTCATCTTACTTTTTGTACACACCTCGTATCTATTTAAGTGACTCTAAAACTGCTTAGAGGTTGCTTGAATAATCAATTAGATGTCGTTAGTAGATTATTTATTGACAACACAATTTATTTGACAATACATAATCTACTAACAACATCTACGTGATTATTTAAGCAACCTCTAAGCAATTTTAGAATCATTTAAATAAATTTTATCATGACGGTTGCATACCTCTACCAAGACTTTCAGTCTACAATAAACACCTCGTAACATTACAGCCTTATAGAAACACAGAGTCGAATTTTTTCGCAATGTATGCAGCTCTTTACCGTAATTATAGTAATTAGAAACCGACTGGCGAACTCTTACATTCCTCTGTTAAGACAAATGATTTAAAAGAAAGTTGTTCACATTGACGTCTTACAACAGAAAACGTAATCATTGGCGTCATGAAAAAAAAAAGTCGAAGAAATTATTTCTGTTTAATGACATTCACTTGTTTCTGAAAAGACCTATTAATACGAGGCACGTCCAGAAAGTAAGTTCCGCTTGGTAATAAAATGAAATTGTACACAGATACAGAAGAAATTTTTATTGCAAAACATTCTACAACTCTTAAACTACTTTTCTACATAACTGCCGAAATTTTGCAGGCATTTGTCATAGCGTGGCACCAGGTTTTGTATACCTTCTTCATAGAAATCTGCCGCCTGTGTCTTCAACCAGTTGGAAACAGTTTCTTTCAGCTCGTCGTCTTTGGTGAAGTGATGACCGCCAAGGAAAGTCTTGAGATGTAAGAACAGATGAAAGTCGCTAGGACCGAGGTCAGGGCTGTACGGAGGATGGTCAAACACGTCCCAGCCAAATCCCTGTAGGAGATTTTTCGTCACATTTGCAGTGTGTGGTCGTGCGTTGTTGTGAAGCAAAACAATACCTTTTGACAGCAGTCTCCGGCGCTTATTCTGAATTACATGGCGCAATTTCCGAAGTGTGTCACAATAAGCATCTGCTTTGGTTGTTTGACCACGCGGTAAGAAGTCAATGAGTAGGATGCCTTTCCAGTCCCAGAACACTGTGCACATCATTTTCCGAGGGGTCAAGATTTGCTCCGGCTTTACCTTTGGTGGGGATGAAGTGTGCCTCCATTCCATTGATTGCCGCTTACTCTCAGGGGTGTCGTAAGAATCCGTAAGAGGATATGTGACAAAAGCACCCAGTGACATTTGCACCCAACCCCAAATCTGCGACATTTGCACCCAGTCTGACCTGTTTACTACGTCACGACCTACCTGCAGCCCGTACCCTCCCTAAGCCGTCCCTGTTTTCGCGGTAATGCCACGCCGCCCAGTCCTCGCTCACCGGATACGCTCTCTCGACAGTCTGCCTGCAGTCCCGAGGTCCTTGTCCACCTCAGCGGATGACTGCTGTCAGTACGATTATGAAGATCGTAGTATTCGGTTCGTGCAATTTGTGTATTTGTGCCGGCTGGGTACACATTTTAAGCTTTGCCCATTCGCAGTTGTCATA
This sequence comes from Locusta migratoria, assembly GCA_026315105.1. Lineage (NCBI taxonomy): Eukaryota > Metazoa > Arthropoda > Insecta > Orthoptera > Acrididae > Locusta > Locusta migratoria. The sequence goes on from CM048751.1 coordinate 205,194,892, forward strand.
TATTCTGTGAATATGTTAATTTCTTTTTTTTCTTTTTTTTTTTTTTTAACGTAACCACACATTCGCGAATTATCACTTTTTCGGAAATAAAACCCAAATATTTGTTTCTTCCTTTGTTTTCTAAACGTAACATACAATACTGTAGAACATCCTTTTCATATACAGTAAAAAGGCTTAGAACCAGAATTTAACGGTGTTGATAGTTTTCGACTTCTATCACCGATACATAGGCGATATATCGATGTTCAAACCATCGCTGTTAACATCGATGTTTTGGGGCAAAACGTCGATGTTTTCAAAACGTAGATTTATCGTTTGCATCCCTAGTAATCAGTCTTCTGACTGCTTTGATGCGTCCTGCCACCAAACCATTAGCCAACCGTTTCATTTCAGAGTACCATTGCAACTCAATTATTTGCTTGATGTTTCCATTCTGTTTTTCCCGTAGTGATGTAAAATGTCTCGACATTTGCAAGTTGGGGCAAATGCCTAGAATGAATGCTTGGGCAAATGCCCAAAATTCATAAATACCCAGGCATTTATGGCTTTAAAACATAAACTTAAAAGCAGTACCAAATGTTCAAATGTTTGTTAAGCTTATGGGACTTAACTACGGGGTCATCAGTCCCTAAACTTACAAACTACGTATCATCTACGTTATACTAAGGACGGCACAAATATCCATGCCCGAGGGGGGATTCGAACCCCCGACCGTAGTGGCCGTGCAGACCGTGACTGGAGCGCCACAGTCTCCTCGGCCACCGCGGCCGGCTAAAGCAGTACCTACAAAAAAATTACGTGATATTTTGTACAACTCCATAAACTACATATCAAATGCTTCAATTCTCTTCTGTTCTCATTTCCCAGCAGTCCAAGTTACATACAATGTTATACTGCACACTTATGTTCTGCGAAATTTCTGCCTAAAGTCCAGGGCGATGTTTGACAGCAGTAGATTTCTCTTTCCCGTGAATGCCCTCATTGCTTGTGCTAATCTACTTTTTATGTTCCTCTTGCTTCTTCCGTCGTGAGTTAGTTTACTGCAAAGGGAGAGGAATTCCTTGTCTTGGTGTACATTGTGATCAAATTCAAATGTTTGTAGAGCTTATGGGACTTAACTAAGGGGTTATCAGTCCCTAAACTTACAAACTACTTATGAACTAGCTTATACTAAAGACGACACAAACATCCATGCCCGAGGGGCATTCGAACCCCCGACCGCAGCGGCCGTGACGATCGTGACTGGCACGCCGCAGACCACTCGGCCACTGCGGCCGGCTACAGCACTGCATTGTGATCACCAATTCGGATGTTATTTTCTCGCTACTTTTATTTCTGTTACTTCTGACTTTCATCTTTCCTTGGTTTACCTTCAGTCCATGGTCTGTGCTCATTAGTCTTTTCATTCTATTCAACAGACCCTGTAATTTTCCTTCACTTTCACAGATGATAGCAATGTCATTAGCAAATCTTATCAGTGATATCCTTTTACCCAGAACTTTTATCTGAGCCTTGAACATCTTTATTTTCTATATTAAGTCTCTTCATTGTGCAAGTTGAACAGTGATGGTGACAGTCCACAACCTTTTCTTACCCCCTTTTTAATCTGAGCATTTCGTTCTTGACTTTCGACGCTTATTGTATCGACTTCGTTCTTATACAAACTATGTATTTTCCGCCTTTCCCTACAAGCTTACTCCTATTTTTCTCAGAATTGCGAACATCATCCAGCACCTTACATTATCGAAGACTTTTTCCAGGTCACAAATCTTATTAATATGTCTTGGTTGTTCTTTAGGCTCGCTTTCATTATAAATTGCAGCAATGCTATTGCCGTCAAGTACGGCCTTGTGTCAATGCGACCTCACAGCCCTCGGCTCTTCTACCTGCCGAGCACAGACCGGACGGGGAGATTAGCGGGCCGCCCCTCGACCAGAACTGGGTGCTAATGTCACTGGGTGCTTTTGTCACTGGGTGCTTTTGTCAGGACACCGTCGTAAGAAACCCACGTTTCATCTAATGTGACTGTCCGTCTAAGAAATTCTTCGCCGCTTTCAGCATAACGGGTCAAAAACTCAAGTGCACTACCCATCCGTTGTGTTTTGTGTTGCTCAGTGAGAATATTTGGTACCCAACGTGAGCAAAGTTTACTGAATTTCAGTTTTTGGTAACAATTTCATGCATCAGTGATCGTGAAAATTGGGGGAAGTCCATAGCGAGAGCACTAATTGTAAACCTACGGTTTTCCTGGATCTTGTCATCAATCGCGTGAACCAGTAATTCTGTAACCAAAGGTGGAAGCCCACTTTGTTCTTCATCGTGCACATCACTACGCCCGCCATTGAACTGTCAGACCCATCTTCTCACCATCGAATCACTCATCGCATTTGGTCCGTAAACATCGCAAATTTGCCGATAAATTTCACTTGGTTTCACTTTCCTCGCATTCAGAAACCGAGTCACCGATCTGATTTCACAGGCGGCGGGATTTTCAATCAACGCCGACATTTCAAACAAGCACAACAAAGCGTACGTAACTGACAGCGAACTCCAAATGGCGCACGTTCTTCTCCTTGATACACATCGTTTATACCGCATGTGCGGAACTGCAATCGCAGCGTTGCAGCGGAGATAAATTGAAACTGAAGTTACTTTCTGGACGCGCCTCGTAGTTTGAAGAAACAGAGTAACATACAGAAACTCATACAAACCAGCACTTGTTTTTACTGGGGGTGGGGGGGGGGGGGAGGAGGGTGTAGTAATCGCACTGTAGTAAGAAAGGACGATTCCGGTTTAATGTTCCGTCGACAACGTGGAGAGACAATAAACTATAACATGTCGGTTGATTTTTAACAAGACCAAGTACTTCTATGGAGCCAATGTTGAGTCACCGTTTAACGGATTCAACAGTATATGCTAGCAGGTTCATTAGAAATGCATTGAAACGTCTCCGGTGTTTGCTCCGCTGTGCTCTAGACGGAGTAAATGGTAATTTAGCGAAGCGGCTGTGTTTGGACAGTTTAATTTCGCGAGAAGCCTCCTTCCCTCCTGCCTGTATCTGGAGCCCGTGGCTGGCAGCGCGTGTGTGTATGATGTTTGCGTTGGTGTCGTGGGTCGCGACAAATGCCGTTACGGCCGCTCCCTGGCGAGCTGTGGCCGCCTCCGTTATATCTGAGCTGGAGACCGCCCAGCGCCGCTATCTTGTGCAGGGCTGTAATTATGACCGAGCTATCTCCAGGTAGTGCAGAACCGGCTCTGAAACTGACCCTGATTGAAATCTCGAGAGGCAAAGGAAGTTCACGATATTCTTCTCGGGATTACGAATTAATCTAGACCCGATATTTCATCGATCCATCTGAAGCCCTGATTGTTGCCAGCATGATATTGAAGTACCTGGGAAGCAGGTTGCTAGCCTCACTAGCCCAGGGCCCCACTGGGTTTTACCCCTAACGGTTGAGGGACTAACAGGTGGATTTGGTAGTCTTTGCCGTCTGAGCACAAAGGTGGCCACGACTCAGAACGTGTCCGAGATGCCCAACCTTATTCCAAAGTAACTGGTATCCCAACTGTCAGGACCACTTACTTGGCCACTCATACGTTGCCCATGGTTCATGAACTAGGTCATGATTACAGGAACCCACACCATGAACCAGCCTCTTAGAGGCCTCTTAGAGGCTGTCAGGACCAGATCTTTAGCTTACAGCAAGTATTGGAAAAGTGCTATGAGTGGAACAGGAAATTGTATCTATGTTTCATAGATCTGGAAAGGGTTATGACCATGTTCCTAGGAGGAAGCTACTGTCAGTTCTTCAAGATTACGGTATAGGAGGCAAACTTCTGCAGGCAATTAAAGGGGTTTACGTAGACTGTCAGGCAGATGTTAGAGTAGATGGCAAATTAAGCTCATGGTTCAAGGTAGTTTCAGGGGTAAGACAAGGCTGTAACCTGTCATCACTGTTGTTCATACTATTCATGGATCATATGTCGAAAACAGTAGACTGGCAGGGCGGGATTAAAATAGGTCAAAACAAAATAAGCAGTCTCGCAAATGCGGGTGACTTAGTTGTAATGGCCGATTCGATTGAAAGGTTGCAAACTAACATTTCAGAGCTCGATCAGAGGTGCAAGGATTATGATATGAAGATCAGCATCTCCAAAACGAAAGTAATGTCTGTGGGAAAGAGATTTCAACAGATTGAGTGCCAGATTGGAGGAACAAAGTTAAAACAGGTAGACAGTTTCAAGTACCTGGGATGTATTTTCTCACAGGATGGCAACATAGCGAATGAACAGGAATCGAAGTGCAGCAAAGCTAATGCAGTGAGTGCTCAGCTAAGATCTACTATGTTTTGCAAGAAGTAAGTAAGTACCAAGACTAAGTTAGCAGTGCACTGCTCTATCTTTCGACCAACTTTGTTGTATGGGAGTGAAAGTTGGGTGGATACAGGTTACCTTATTCATAAGGTAGAGGTTTCAGATATAAAAGTAGCAAGAATGATTGCAGGTACTAATAGATGGGAACAATGGCAGGAGGGTGTCCATAATGAGGAAATCAAAGAAAAACTGGGAATGAACACCATAGATGAAGCAGTTAGAGCGAACAGACTGAGATGGCGGGGTCATGTTACACGCACGGGAGAAGCAAGATTACCTAAGAGACTCATGAGCTCGGCAGTGGAGGGTAAGAGGAGTCGAGGTAGACCAAGAAGAAAGTACTTAGATTCGGTGCAGAATGATTTTGAAGTAAAAGGCATAACATCAGACGAGGCATCAATGTTAGCATTGAATAGGGGATCATGGAGGAATTATATTAGAGGTACTTTGCTCCAGACTGAACGCTGAGTTATCTGGTATTTTTGTATATGTAATTCCTTTATCTGGTCACCTCGCAACTTGTATTACACGCTAATAACAACCCTAATTATTTCAAATTCTATGAAATCGTAAGTTGAGCTAGACGCACGGGCGGCATCAGATGATGATAATCTAGAAAAAAATAATACAGTGTTGTAAAAGAAGCTAAATTCTATAGAGTTAGCATTTATGAGAGTTCGAAAAAGTGTATTTTCGCACTTTTAAATTGAAGCAGTTATATAACTTAAAAAAAAAAAGGACATCTTCCAGTTTTGATAAAAACCCGCCCAGACCATTTTTAGGGTCCAAAAAAGAGGACATGTCCGGGTAAACGAGGACGTCTGGTAACCCTAAATATGTCTATATAGGCCCTACTGTCTTTTGCATAATGATCAAATAACTGTGGAATTCTATCATCTCATTTAATACAACACATAAAAAATCGTGCCTACATTATGAAGGTGTACTGTGTACGTATCCACCGATCTGTTCGGTTATAGTATAATCGCTACCGTTCTTGCTACTTAAAGCTGTGTGATCCCCTCCGATTTCATACTTTTTTTTCATTTTTTGCTAGTCAGGTACGCAACAGTACAAACAAATAAAACTTCATGACCAATGGGAAATTTATTTTAATCAAATTCTTTGTAAAATAATTTAGATCAATTGTGTTTAAGAGACACCTAATTTAATGTTTATTTCTGTTATTAATTCAACTAACAATTACAAGTCAGTCAAGATCGAAATTTCTTTTATTTCACTGGTAACCGGTTTCGGTCACTTACATGACCATCATCAGACCACAACTGTAATGATACATACTGTATTATTAGAGGGATAAATTATTTCTAAAGTGAGTATTTAAAATAGAATAAAGTATACCTGTAATTTGGTCACCAGTTGTTTACAGCTGGAGCTGCCTAAAGGTTTAATGCTGAATGCTGTAGAAGTAAGTGAAATCATTCTTTAAATACGGTAAGCTCGATCCTCTAATTTAAATGTTGGCCAATCGGGTATAAGTTCCAACGGAAGTCATACATCAATGGATTTCAATATGCAACAAATCATATCATTGTATAGAACGGTTAATCAGGTAGAAAAATGTAAACGGATTTAAAAGTACAAGCGCCAAAATGTCATATGCGAGATAATGGCGTCTACATCTACATCTACATCTACATCTACATAGATACTGTGCAAATCACATTTAAGTGCCTGGCAGAGGGTTCATTAACCACTTTTATAACTTTTCTCTACCGTTCCATTCTCTAATAGCGCGCGGGAAGAAAGAACACCTAAATCGTTCCGTTTTCGATCTGATTTCTCTTGGTCATGTCTCCCTAAGTAGGTGGGTGCTAGCAAAATATTTTCACATTCAGAACTAAAAGTCGGTGATTGAAACTTCGCAAACAGATCACGCCGCAATGAATAACGTCTTTCTTTTAATGATTTCCACCCCAATTCGTGTAACATTTCCGTGACGCTTTCCCCCCCCCCCCGTAACGTGATAAAACAAAACGAGCTGCCCTTTTCTGAACCTTCTCAATATCTTCCGTCAGTCCCACCTGGGGAGGGTCCCACAAGGGGCAACAGTACTCCAAGAGAGGACGCACAAGTGTGATGTAGGCAGTCTCTTTGGTGGAGCTGGTGCATCTTCTAAGCGTTCTGCCAATGAAACGTAACCTTTGGTTCGCCTTCCCCAGATTATTTTCTATGTGTTCTCTCCAGTCAAAGTTGTTCGTAATTGTAACTCCTAGGTATTTGGTAGAATTTACGACCTTAAGGTTTGACTGATTTATCGCGTAATTGAAGTTCAGCGGATTTCCTTTAGTGGTCATATGTATTACTTCACACTTTTCTTTATTTAGTGTCAATTGCCAATTTTCGCACCAAGTAGAAATTTTTTCTAAATCGCTTTGCAGTTGCTTTTGATCCTCTGTCGACTTCACTGACAGATAAACGACAGCATCATCCGCGAACAGCCTAAGGGAGCTATTCAGATTATCTCCTAAATCGTTTATAAACACGAGGAAGAGTAGGGGACCTATAACGCTTCCCTGTGGAACGCCAGATATCACTTCTGTTTTACTCGATGACTTACCGTCAATTACAACGAACTGTGTCCTTTCTGATAGGAAATCGTGAATCCAATCGCACAATTGGGGAGATATTCCATAAGCACGCAATTTCATTAGAAGCCGCTTGTGGGGTACAGTATCAAAAGCCTTCCGGAAATCCAGAAATATGGAATCGATTTGAGATCCCTTGTCGATGGCACTTAACACTTCATGTGAATAAAGGGCAAGCTGTGTTTCGCAAGAGCGATACTTTCTGAATCCGTGCTGACTATTGGTTAATAGGTCGTTCTCTTCGAGGTAGTACATAATATTCGAACAATGCCGGCCGCGGTGGCCGAGGAGACTAAGGCGCTCCAGTCACGGTCTGCTCGGCCACTACGGTCGGGGGTTCGAATCCCCCCTCGGGCATGGATATTTGTGCCGTCCTAGTTCGTAAGTAGTTCATAAGTAGTTTGTAAGTTTAGGGACTGATAACCCCGTAGTTAAGTCCCATAGACTTTACAGACATTTGAACATTTGATATTCGAACAAAGTATATGTTCCAAAATCCTACTGCAAATCGACGTCAGTGAGATAGGCCTGTAATTTTGGGGATCATTCCTATTGCCTTTCTTGAATATTGGAGTAACTTGGGCAACTTTCCAGTCTTTGGGTACGGATCTTTCGCTGAGTGATCGGTTGTAAATTATAGCTAAGTACGGAGCTATTGCATCAGCATACTCTGAGAGGAATCTAGTTGGTATACAATCTGGCCCGGAAGATTTATTTTTGTTTAGTGACTTAGGTTGTTTTACTACTCCAGGAACATCTACTGCTAAGTTTCGCATGCTGGCAGCTGTTCTTGGATTGAATACTGGAGTGTTCACTTCGCCTTCTTTGGTGAAAGTGTCCGTTCCCTTAAAAATGTATGTATCATCGAAGTTTCCCAATTTTTGGTACAGATGAAGGGTTATTATTGTTTCACTTATTAGTGAAAGATCACCATAATTAAAAGCTAAACAACACGAAAAATAACACAATAGGACGTTATACTACTAATGCTTAATTGCTTCTTGTGCAGTTCTGTTATGCATCAGTGGACTAAAAGACTTGAACGTCCTTTGATCTCATTATGCGTAACTGAACTGTGCATTAGGCCTGAAATAACTCAATGAGGTCACGTTACTGAAAACGAAGCTTAAATAAAGAACAAATTACATTTTGTAAGCTAAGCATTGTGAAAAAAATGCAGAAACTATCAATACTGAAGTTCTTGTATCATTTTTTATCACTGACATTTTGTTTATAAAACTGTATGAGACACAAATAAATTGTAACACTGCAAATAACATTACAGATACTTCATGGATCCTCTACGAATACCTCTGACAGCACTACATACGTTCTAAATGTAAGTAAGTGTAACCAAATATACATCACATTGGGTCTACTGTACAAAACCAGTAATATAAAACATAATTAAACTTATACAGAAATAAATTAGAGGTAGTTGTCATTATTCGCATTCAATTTCGAAGTCAACGTGTCCATTGAAACCATCGATGTCGTCTTCCACACTTGGATCACTTCGAAACGACCGGTATATTTGTCTTGCATCTTTCAGAATCAGCATCAGAAGAGATTTCAAGTCTGCTAGGCTTTCTTTAGAACTTGGTTTTCCTCCTGGCCACAGTGGTATTAAGTGTTCACTCAATTTCAACGAGTGAGGGAAGGTCACCCTCTCTTTTCCTTTTTCTCAATGTATATTTCAGCTGCAGTCTCCTGGTCAAAGTAGCTTTTCATAAAAATACTTAGAGGTTTGTCCTATCTCATTCCAGTTTCTCTAGTCTTCAGCCAATTCATTTTGCGGTTTTTTGTGTCACATTTGCGGTTTGTTATTTGTTTTTCCAGCATTTGCGTTCCAACGAAGTCTCTCTTTTCGACTAGGTGAACGACGAAAGCATTCTTTTTACGACATACTTTCATTACAATATCATCGACAGTGTACAACCGTTGTTGTAGCTTCATTGCACACTCCATGTCTCCAAAATTACTGTCATTGGGCTAAAAGCTGTGCTTTGGGAGAACATAGTGCAAAGTAATCTTTTCCAACGTGAAATTACTTTCAGAAACCGTTTTAAGTAACAGTACTATTTTTATGTTGCGATTTTGGCCTACACACGAGTCTGACCAAAGAATAAGTTCTTTTGCAGTGACATTTTCCTCGATATGTTTTTGGCGGCAGCTGCCAACCGCCTGATCTCCACGGCCAGCTTCACTCTCAACCCAAACGTAGCAGAGGCCTTTGCTGTGTTTGCTATTGTGAATTCCTAAATTATACACGCACATGTGCCTTTTATAATACACTATGTTGGTAGGAATCTTAGGCAGAGTCAATGTCTCCTGTAAATCAAAACACAAGGTTTCGATATCAGAAGTACTCTTGGCTACAAGCATGTCTTTCTTCCTCATATCTTATGCCTTTTCTGCTTTTTCCAAGTAGAAACAAAGGAAAATGGCAGTGACAGTTTATTATTTTATAATATTTAATTTATAATTTTTGTTCTCCAGGTAGATCGATGCTTTTCGGTCGTTTGTTAATATTCCTTCTCGCTTGTTCGTTGAGAATTTTGCTCAGATAGCACTGAGCCCTCTTTCTTTTTCTCTCTTCTCATTGGTTCTTCGGTTTGATCGGTTCTTTGTGGACGTTGGTTTTTGTTTTATTTCATCGATGACTCAGTTTTTTCGTTGCAAAGGGCGTCGAGACCTCTGACTGAGAACGCTGAGCTACCACATTGGCAACCCTCTGACCGAACGCCTAACAAGTTTCGAACCACCGTCTAACAAGGTCGTGAATAAAAACTAATTCGCCGCCCATTACGCTACGACGAACAGATGCGAGAGTAATCCGTAATTCTCGTACCATAGATGGCAGGTGTTAACTGCTAACATGGCATTTTTAGACATTAGATTATAATTCATTGTCCTAAGAACGACGTGTTTTTAACAATTTTCAGTGTGCCATTTCTTTGAAATGTCAACGCTTGAGTTATAATAAGAAAATCCTCAGATACACAAAGCAATATCGCGTATGCAAAAGTGTTTTGGCCAAGGTTTCGAGCGAGGTATGTCACGTGACTGATTTCCGAACGCCAAATGTACGCTACGTTCCTTCTATGCTATAGTTATTTGTTAACAGTATAGGCAAAGAAAATAAACTTAGAACAAATTACCAAAGCAAGAAAGGTGATAATATTTTAACGGAAAAAGATAACGAAAATATGGGAGACATATTAAAATAATAGTTAAAAGAGGTAAAAGTTGAACAAAGAGTGTTTGTCAAATCGAAACTCAATATCAAATTATTTTGGCTGTTTCTTAAAATATGGTCAGAAAGGATATTACGTCTTTGGTGCATAGACATAATCGCAATAGTAGAGTCATAATCGTATCGTCCACAATTTTGTAATCTCAGTTTTTATTATTTTTGTCCGAAATGTTTGCAACAAATCATAAAATTACAGGCAAATCTAAAGTGGGCCGTAAAACAGGACAGTGCAATTTTTTCTTCAAATTTATCCGTCACTTTTTAGTCAAACATATACAGTCGACATTTGCAAGAATAAGTCAACGACTTCAGTTGCTTAGTGACCGCCGGCCAGTACACAAGTCGTGCAGCAGCAGCCCTACACTGTAGGTTAACCGGCTTCTTAATAGAAACGACTTATTTTCATTTCGTGCGTGCTTTCTTTTACAGTTCATCAAACTTTCGTGTGCTCGCGTGGTTGTTTATTCAGAATCGCGTATAGTTGACAGATCAGTGTTGATATTTTGATTTATTAACTCGCGTATATATTTTTCAGATTCGCCGTTAATAAACAGAACTTTTAGTGTTTGGTACATATTTTTCGAAGCTCACTGTTAATCAAACTTTTGTGTCCTCGATCGTGTATTTAGTCAGCTTCGCATCAAAGGAACAGTTTAGTGTTCACTGTGTATACTTAGAGATTCGCGTCAAAGTCATAGTTAGGTGTATTCTCCCACAGTTTAAAACACAACAGTCGTACTTATTTGGAAGAAACATAGGTTTTTAGAATGGCTAGGAACTGTGACTGCTGCGAACGGATGGAGGCAGAGTTGGTGACTCTTCGCTCGCAGCTTCAGGCGGCGTTGGCTTCGCTGGCAACGCTTGAGACTGCGGTGGGTGGGCGCCGCTGTTGTGGGCCGGTCGCTGGGGTGCAGCAGACGCCCTGTGCGTCTGTTGTGCCCTCCGATCGGCCTGCGGCTGTGGCCAGCCCGCTCACTGCCCGCGAAGGGGTCGCCCCCCAATCCGTGGTGGATACGGAGGACTCCTTTGCGCGTGTCAGGCGGCGTAAGACTTGGTGTTGGAACACTTGCGGGGAGTGACAGTTGCGCGGAGTGACACTTGGCGCGGAACCCGGGACCCTTGGGGCGGCTAATGGCTTTTCCTGGGTACAGGCACACTAAGAAGTCTAGCACTGCTGTTGTCAAGTTTCCACACTGTCAACATAGCACGAAACTCAGTAAAATTGCACAACCCTTTCAAAGCTGAAGAGCAATATAGTAACTTGTTCTAACTACATATGAATTCGTTGAGTGTTCCTCCTGAAAACAAAAAGGTATTTTAATAGTGATAATGTTTGGAGAGTTATTAAGACATTCTTTGCTACTACAAGACGATGACTTTCCACAGTCATACCTCCTAAAAGCATATTATTCAGAACACTAAGCAAATCTAGATACCTGCGCAAGCAATAAATATATTAGGCATCCTGCACAGATACGTTGATGTAATTGACCGCTATGTAGTTAACCCCACTATCATGCAACTTCCATCTCTTTAAAAATAGCTACTATGCTTTTTAATAGGAGACGCAACCTTAAACCGTCAATTGAAAACACGTTAATAATAAGTCAATGAGTATTTTACATATTTGAAGCGTTTATTCGTAGACCCCAAAACGATTTGGCTGTATTCGAATTAGAAATACATCTAAGAAATGTATGAAATACGGAATGTGTAAGGGAATGTCACACACCGAAAAATGCTAAAGATAAATTCTATTTTCCATCACTGTCATATAGAACCATTTTTACTCCGAACTTGGCATAAACCAACAGGGAGAAACAAGTTGCAAGACTTCCAGGAAAAATGAAGCGAAATTGACAGCCAACAGTTGGTTATAAATTACATTGCCTGTTAACTGTATAAATATAAATTACGGAATACGCGGAACTCCTCTTCAGTACAGTCAAAAAGGTCTAAGGTAATAGGCAGTGGTTTACAATCAGATATCCGTATCACTCTCCTCCTCAAGAAGTCTGTGTGAAGATTTATATTCAGAACATTCAAGAAAAAGGTGTTGAAACTACAAGAAGCAGCTCATTTACTCAGAAAGGGAAAACGTTATGGTGCCAGTAAATTTGAATGGCTGTATCTCTTGTAGTAACATTCATTTTTTGATAAAATATTAAAATCCAATGTACCAGAATTTTGTTTTTCTAAACTCAGTGCCAACATTTTTTGGCGAAATTTTTGCAGGAAGTAGTCTTGACGTGATTTCATACTTCTATGCATTAATATTATCAAACATGTAATTTGTGTCACAAATTGCGCGGTCGGTCCGGTCGGATGTTCGAGTCCTTCCTCGGACATGGGTATGTTTGTTTGTACTTTGCCTACGTTATTTTAAGTAAGATTAAGTAGTGTAAGTCTAGCGACCGATGACCTAAGTAGTTTGGCCGCATAAGACTACACATATACACGTAATTTATTTATTTCATCACCACATTTAAGTACTAATAATTAAAGAAACTTAAATGTAGAAATTTGAAATAAACACTGGAAACAAATGATTGGTATTTCTCATAAAATGAATGCACAGAACCGTTGAATTATGTCTTGTGAATGTACCTACAAAATCTGCCATATGAAAATTGTAGTGTGAGTCCCAAATTTGTTTTTTATGTAATAACATTAAAAACTTATTAAAAATTACTCGAAAACCAGTGAAGTTATGGACTTGAAGCGTTTTGTGTTGCTAAATCTTTACATAGTAGACACGATATTAAAATTTGGTTGCTATCGCCAAAGTAGACGAAACGTTAAATTTTTTGGTGTAATCTACGCCGTGTAGACTGTATGTTGTAGAAGTCTACGTCGAACCTAATTAGAATCACACCTCTGAGGAGTGAACGTTGTTTGCACTTCTCCTGCGTTTCCAGTCGCCGTGCTGTGCTACGTAACGACATCGTACCGTTCCACTTTACCGAGAGCTATATATGTATTGGTGTGATGTTTGTTCTTTCGAAATAAGACATCACACCAATATATGTATCATTTAGACGCAAAGATTCTGGGTTCTGTTTTCATCGCTAACGCGACTAACAACGTTAGACCTCGTGTGTAAACAGTTAACGGTTATGAGTGCCACTGGAAAAATGCATAAGTAACACCTGTTGTTTGAGACTTGAAAATGACCTGAAATTAGCCGAAATCGATATCTCATAAGAAACATAAGGTGTAGCTGTCTATATTTCATAATGCTATTCCTAACATATTTAAAAGCTGCTCAAAACCACCTACAAAAAATCTTTATAATGAGATTGTATATAATTCCACGATCAAATTGTGTTTTAGTTATTTGAAGTAATACACCCAAAGATCTGCCCTTGCTCTTAGTGCCTTGATCAGCTGTTTATTTTTAGAGGTATTACTAGGGACATGAAAAATTCGCATTTGCGATAAATGCGAATATAGATGCGAATTCTGACTCAAAATGCAGTAAATCAGAAATTTTAGTTAGCAACGGTTGCGCTCAATTCCGATTTCATCACTTTCCTCTTCACATGGTGCTGTATTGTAAATCGAGTGATATTTGTATGACGTGTTATCTCCCTGTTGAATGAGGCTGTGATATCTCCGGGCCGTTACTACAGCCACAGACATATATGTTACTCTGTGCTACAGCTCCACCTCGCTCGGTGGGCCTTTCCCTGAATACGGCACAGGTAGCGGCTGGAGGGCGTGGAGTAGGGGTGGTGTATCCCTACTTCTGGAACACCCTGTTTGCTACCTGCAGCGTCCGGGTCTCCCCGCAAGTGTCTACAAATTCCCTTTCCGCGCAAGTGTCACTCCCCGCAAGTGTCACAAACTCGTAAGACTTCCCGGGGGACCGAAGTGGAGGCCTCCCCGGTTAGTCTTACGAACAGATTCGAGGCGCTGTTTGTGGCAGAGGATGTTCCTGATGCAGATGGTGTCGCTTGTCCTGTACTCGCCCCTCTGCCTGTAAGATCCGGGCGCTCGCAGAGGCTGGATTTCTTGAGTTTGTGACACTTGCGGGGAGTGACACTTGCGCGGAAAGGGAATTTGTAGACCCGGACGCTGCAGGTAGTGAACAGGGTGTTCCAGAAGTAGTGATACACCACCCCTACTCCACGCCCTCCAGCCGCTACCTGTGCCGTATTCAGGAAAAGGCCCACCGAGCGAGATGGAGCTGTAGTAACGGCCCGGAGATATCACAGCCTCATTCAACAGGGAGATAACACGTCATACAAATATCACTCGATTTACAATACAGCACCATGTGAAGAGGAATGTGATGAAATCGGAATTGAGCGCAACCGTTGCTAACTACAATTTCGGATTTACTGCATTTTGAGTCAGAATTCGCATCTATATTCGCATTTATCGCAAATGCGAATTTTTCCTGTCCCTAGTAATACCTCTAAAAATAAACAGCTGATCAAGGCACTAAAAGCAAGGGCAGATCTTTGGGTGTATTACTACAAATAACTAAAACACAATTTGATCGTGGAATTATATACAATCCCATTATAAAGGTTTTTTGTAGGTGGTTTTGAGCAGCTTTTAAATATGTTAGGAATAGCATTATGAAATATAGACAGCTACACCATATGTTTATTATGAGATATCGATTTCGGCTAATTTCAGGTCATCTTCAAGTCTCAAACAACAGGTGTTACTTATGCATTTTTCCAGTGGCACTCATAACCGTTAACTGTTTACACACGAGGTCTAACGTTGTTAGTCGCGTTAGCGATGAAAACAGAACCCAGAATCTTTGCGTCTAAATGATACATATATTGGTGTGATGTCTTATTTCGAAAGAACAAACATCACACCAATACATATATAGCTCTCGGTAAAGTGGAACGGTACGATGTCGTTACGTAGCACAGCACGGCGACTGTAAACGCAGGAGAAGTGCAAACAACGTTGTCTCCTCAGAGGTATGATTCTAATTAGGTTCGACGTAGACTTCTACAACTTACAGTCTACACGGCGAAGATTGCACCAAAAAATTTAACGTTTCGTCTACTTTGGCGATAGCAACCAAATTTTAATATCGTGTCTACTATGTAAAGATTTAGCAACACAAAACGCTTCAAGTCCATAACTTCACTGGTTTTCGAGTAATTTTTAATAAGTTTTTAATGTTATTACATAAAAAACAAATTTGGGACTCACACTACAATTTTCATATGGCAGATTTTGTAGGTACATTCACAAGACATAATTCAACGGTTCTGTGCATTCATTTTATGAGAAATACCAATCATTTGTTTCCAGTGTTTATTTCAAATTTCTACATTTAAGTTTCTTTAATTATTAGTACTTAAATGTGGTGATGAAATAAATAAATTACGTGTATATGTGTAGTCTTATGCGGCCAAACTACTTAGGTCATCGGTCGCTAGACTTACACTACTTAATCTTACTTAAAATAACGTAGGCAAAGTACAAACAAACATACCCATGTCCGAGGAAGGACTCGAACATCCGACCGGACCGACCGCGCAATTTGTGACACAAATTACATGTTTGATAATATTAATGCATAGAAGTATGAAATCACGTCAAGACTACTTCCTGCAAAAATTTCGCCAAAAAATGTTGGCACTGAGTTTAGAAAAACAAAATTCTGGTACATTGGATTTTAATATTTTATCAAAAAATGAATGTTACTACAAGAGATACAGCCATTCAAATTTACTGGCACCATAACGTTTTCCCTTTCTGAGTAAATGAGCTGCTTCTTGTAGTTTCAACACCT
Organism: Locusta migratoria; assembly: GCA_026315105.1. Classification (NCBI taxonomy): domain Eukaryota; kingdom Metazoa; phylum Arthropoda; class Insecta; order Orthoptera; family Acrididae; genus Locusta; species Locusta migratoria. The sequence goes on from CM048751.1 coordinate 205,210,901, forward strand.
TTTTCTTGAATGTTCTGAATATAAATCTTCACACAGACTTCTTGAGGAGGAGAGTGATACGGATATCTGATTGTAAACCACTGCCTATTACCTTAGACCTTTTTGACTGTACTGAAGAGGAGTTCCGCGTATTCCGTAATTTATATTTATACAGTTAACAGGCAATGTAATTTATAACCAACTGTTGGCTGTCAATTTCGCTTCATTTTTCCTGGAAGTCTTGCAACTTGTTTCTCCCTGTTGGTTTATGCCAAGTTCGGAGTAAAAATGGTTCTATATGACAGTGATGGAAAATAGAATTTATCTTTAGCATTTTTCGGTGTGTGACATTCCCTTACACATTCCGTATTTCATACATTTCTTAGATGTATTTCTAATTCGAATACAGCCAAATCGTTTTGGGGTCTACGAATAAACGCTTCAAATATGTAAAATACTCATTGACTTATTATTAACGTGTTTTCAATTGACGGTTTAAGGTTGCGTCTCCTATTAAAAAGCATAGTAGCTATTTTTAAAGAGATGGAAGTTGCATGATAGTGGGGTTAACTACATAGCGGTCAATTACATCAACGTATCTGTGCAGGATGCCTAATATATTTATTGCTTGCGCAGGTATCTAGATTTGCTTAGTGTTCTGAATAATATGCTTTTAGGAGGTATGACTGTGGAAAGTCATCGTCTTGTAGTAGCAAAGAATGTCTTAATAACTCTCCAAACATTATCACTATTAAAATACCTTTTTGTTTTCAGGAGGAACACTCAACGAATTCATATGTAGTTAGAACAAGTTACTATATTGCTCTTCAGCTTTGAAAGGGTTGTGCAATTTCACTGATTTTCGTGTTATGTTGACAGTGTGGAAACTTGACAACAGCAGTGCTAGACTTCTTGGTGTGCCTGTACCGCAGGAAAAGCCATTAGCCGCCCCAAGGGTCCCGGGTTCCGCACAAGTGTCACTCCGCGCAACTGTCACTCCGCGCAAGTGTTCCAACCCCGGATTTCTTAGTAGTTGGGAGCTCCAACGTTAGGCGGGCGATGGAGACCCTTAGGGATATGGCTGCTAGGGATGGGAAGACGTCTAATGTGCACTCCGTGTGCATACCGGGAGAAGTCATTCCAGATGTGGGACGTGTCCTTCCGGATGCCATGAAGAGCACAGGGTGCAGCAAGCTGCAGGTGGTGGCTCATGTCGGGACCAACGATGTGTGTCACTTTGGATCGGAAGAGATTCTCTCTGGATTTGAGCGACTATCAGAAGTGGTAAAGACTGCCAGTCTAGCTTGCAAGATGAAAGCAGACCTCACCATATGCAGCATTGTCGACAGGACTGACTGCGGACCTTGGTTCAGAGCCGTGTGGAAGGTCTGAATCAGAGGCTCAGACGGATCTGCGACCGTGTGGGCTGCAGATTACTCGACTTGCGCCGAAGGGTAGTGCGTTTTCGGGTTCCGCTAAATAGGTCAGGAGTCTACTACACCCAGGAAGCGGCTACACGGGTAGCGGGGGCTGTGTGACGTGGACTGGGCGTTTTTTTTTTTTTTTTTTTTTTTTTTTTTTTTTTTTTTTTTTTTTTTAGGTTAGAGGGCCTCGGGAATCCACAAAATGGGTTTCAGTCTCAAAGTGTGCAGGAGAGACACAGGAAGAATGCAGATCTAGAAACCATTGGTCTAACATTTGTAAATTGTCGTAATTGTGTTGGGAAAGTTCCAGAGCTCCAAGCGCTGATAGAAAGTACTGAGACACAAATCGTTATAGGTTCAGAAAGCTGGCTGACGCCAGAGATAAGTTCGGTCGAAATTTTTACAAAGGGCCAAATGGTCTTCAGAAAGAATAGAATAAATAAAAAAGGGGGGTGGCGTGTTTATTGCTGTTACAAATGGTTTATCCTGCAGCGAAATTGAGGCACATTTTTCGTGTGGGTTGGTATGGGTAGAGGTTGTACCTGACAACCAGAATAAATCAATAATTGGATCTTTTTATCGACCCCCTGACTCAGACGATGCAATTGCCGAAATGATCAAAGATAGCTTGAATCACATTTCAATCAGGTACCCGAAGCATACTGTTATGAACAGTGGCGACTTTAATTTAACCTCGATATGTTGGCATAAATACGTATTCAAAACCGGCGGCAAATATAAAACATCGTCCGAACTAGTTCTGAATACATTCTCTGAAAACTACTTCGAACAGTTAGTTCATTAACCCACTAGAATAGTAAGTGGTTGCGAAAATATCTTTGATCTCCTAGCAACAAATAATCCTGAGCTAGTAAAGAGCATCAAAACAGATACATAGAGCGAACATAGAGTTGTAGTAGCGGAATATCGATATTTCCAAATGCACCAAAAATAAACGCAAATATATCTGTTCAGTAGAGCAGATGAAAATTCGCGTTAGGCTTTCCTGAGTGATAATCTCCAGTCTTTCAAAACTAGAAATACGAGTGTAGATCAGTTGTGGCTTACTTTCAAAAACATAATATCAGTAGCAATCGAGAGATTTATACCAAATCTCTATACTTATAAGACGTATTTGCTGTTTGTCTCTATGTTCTCTTATAACTCAAGATCCAGACAACCAAATAAGGTGAAATTTGGTACACGAACACAAAATTACATGGGGTAGGTTCTTACACAGGTTTCGTTCCATTTCCATTTGAAAAATTTGAGAAAAAGTGAAAGTGCGTTTTCAATGTGTCCGTGTAAATCTATATCTTCGCACTGATATTGCTGAAATTTTGCACGATTGACCTTCAAAACAAGAGGAAGGGCGCTGTCTACATAAAATTTCGTTCAGTGTATGGTGGAAGGTACTTATGGATTTCGCCAAAATCCACAGTTTGTATATACTCCAAATGGAACTGCCAAAATATTGTTTATGACATTGTTTTAACATAAATGTACCCTTTTATTACATGCAAATAATCGGTTTTGTACGCTCCTACAGAAAACCTTATTTTAAAGCTAGTATGGTAAATTAATAAAAGAGGGGTAACCCCGTGGTACACAAAACAGGTCAAATCAAAAAGGAAAACACAAACAATAACTTCACTACGCGATAGCAATGGTGACACTACCGATGACAGAACTACTAAAGCAGAATCGCTAAACACAGCTTCCCGTAATTCGTTCACCAAAGAAGACGAAGTGAACAATCCAGAATTTAAACCAAGAACAGCTGCTAGCATGCGAAATTTAGAAGTAGATGTTCCTGGAGTAGTAAAACAACTTAAGTCACTAAACAAAAACAAATCTTCCGGACCAGATTGTATACCAACCAGATTCATCTCAGAATATGCTGATGCAATAGCTGCATACTTAGCTATCATATACAACCGATTACTCAGCGAAATATCCGTATCCAAAGACTGGAAAGTTGCCCAAGTCAGTCCAATATTCAAGAAAGGCAATAGGAGTGATCCCCAAAATTACAGGTCAATCTCATTGACATCCATTAGCAGTAGGATTTTGGAACATTTACTTTGTTCGAAGATTATGGACTACCTCGAAGAGAACGACCTATTAACCAATAGTCAACACGGATTCAGAAAGTATCGCTCTTGCGAAACACAGCTTGCCCTTTATTCACATGAATTGATAAGTGCGATCGACAAGGGATCTCAAATCGATTCTATATTTCTGGATTTCCGGAAGGCTTTTGACACTGAACCTCACAAGCGACTTCTAATGAAATTGTATGCTTATGGAATATCGCCCCAATTGTGCGATTGGTTTCGCGATTTCCTATCAGAAAGGACACAGTTCGTAGTAATATTGATGGTAAGTCATCGAGTAAAACAGAAGTGATATCTGGCGTTCCCCAGGGAAGCGTTTTAGGTCCCCTCCTCTTCCTTGTGTTTATAAACGATTTAGGAGACAATATGAATAGCTCCCTTAGACTGTTCGCGGATGATGCTGTCGTTTATGGGTTAGTGGAGTCAACAGAGGATCAAAAGCAACTGCAAAGCGATTTAGACAAAACTGCTACATGGTGCGAAAATTGGCAATTAACACTAAATAATGAAAAGTGTTAAGTAATACACATGACTACTAAAGGAAATACGGTGAACATCAATTACACGATAAATCAGTCAAACCTTAAGGTCGTAAATTCTACCAAATACCTAGGAGTTACAGTTACGAACAAATTGGATTGGAGTGAACACACAGAAAATCTTGTGGGAAGGTTACGATTCATTGGCAGAACGCTTCGAAGATGCAACAGCTCCACCAAAGAGACTGCCTACATCACACTTGTGCGTCCTCTCCTGGAGTACTGTTGCCCAGTGTGGGACCCTCACCAGATGGGGCTGACGGAAGACATTGAGAAGGTTCAGAGAAGGGCAGCTCGTTCTAGCAGAAGCTCTCCTGCGAACCACGCAAGACTAGCACTCCTGGAAGAAAGGAGTAAATAACTGAATTTTTTCCCTAACTATTGTTCATGAGAGCCACAATAAGTATCACACGCACTCGAAAATAAAAGTTCCAAACTATCACTCGTAAATTAATGAAGTCCATGGAACATTGCAGTTCCAAGTTAATCCGCGATTAATTACAGTGTTTGTTATAAAACACAGTTTGTCATCACAAGAGTACACGATAGATGAATTATCACAGTTCCACAGCCCTACTACCGTCCATAGTTTACCACTTTTTAACCAAAGACTAAGTTCTGCAATCACAGTCCCATAAAATTTTCTAGATCCACACATACCTATCTCTTCAAATCACAAGTTCGTAAGGAAGGAACGATTCAATTTTGGGAGCAGGTAGAGCACGCTTTAGAACGGGATACGGGAGGCAATACTCAAATTACGACTTATCCTAGAAGATAGATTGAAAAAAGGCAAACCTACATATCTAGCTTTTGTAGATTTGGAGAAAGCTTTTGACAATGTTGATTGTAATAAACTCTTTCAAGATCTGAAGCAAGCAGTAGTAAAATATAGTGACCGTAATGTTATTTACAACTTGTACAAAAACCAGACAACGGTAGTTAGAATTGAAGGGCATGAAAAGGATGCAAGTGGTTGGGAAGGGAGTAAGACAGGGTTGTAGGCTTTCTCCAATGTTATTCAAGTTGTACATTGAGCAAGCTATAAAGGAAAGCAGCGAGAAATTTGGAGAAGGAATTAAAGTTCAGGGTGAAGAATTAAAACATTGCGTTTTCCGACGACATAGTAATTCTGTCAGAGACAGCAAAGGACCTAGAAGAGCAGTTGAACGGAATGGACAATTTGCTGAAAGGTGCATATAAGATAAACATTAACAAGAGCAAAACTAGGGTAATGGAGTGCAGTCTAAGAAAATCAGGTGATGCTGAAGGAATTAGATTAGGTAACGAAAAAATAAAGGAGGTAGATGAATTTTGTTACCTGGGCAGTAAAATAACAAATGATGGTCGCAGTACAGAGCATCGGTAGAAAAGCGTTCTTGAAAATGAGAAATCTGTTAACATCGAATATTGATTTAAGCCTAAGGAAGTCCTATTTGAAGGCATTTGTGTGGAGTGTTGCCTTGTATGGAAGTGAAACATGTACGATAGACAGTGCGGACAGGAAGAGGATTGAGGCTTTTGAAATGTGGTGTTACAGAAGAATGCTGAAGATTAGGTGGGTGGATCGCGTAACTAATGAGGAGGTACTGAACAGAAATGGGGAGAAAAGGAATCTATAGCATACCTAGAAAGAAGTGATCGATATGTAGGACACATTCTTAGACATCAAGGAATCGTGAATTCAGCATTGGAGAGAAGTGTTTGGGGTAAAAACAGCAGAGGAAGACCAAGAGATGGATACAATAAGCAGATTCAGACAGATGTAGGTTGCCGTTCTTTTGTGGAGTTGAAGAGGCTTGCTCAGGATGGGTATTGTGGAGAGATACATCAAACCAGTCTCCGGACTGAAGACCACAACAACAACATATATAATAACATACATCAATCACTTCTGCTAAGAAATTCATCAATGAAGAAATCCTTTCTACTCTTGTCAAACTGAACTTTATTGTGAGTTTTTTTTTTTCTTGCCTGCTGCAATGTTATTGAAAATGTGTTTTTCTGAATTAGCGGAGACCTTTCTGAGCCAAAGTAAGTGACTTTAAATCTTTGTGAAGGTTATTTTTGTTTCTAGTATTGATCCCATGAGTTGCGCTATTCGTTTAAAAAATATATATATATTTTAATGACAACTTTCAAAAATGTATTGGGAAGCAGTAGTTAGTATCCCCGGTTCCTTAAATACCCCTCTGGAGGATATTCTTGAGTTGACTCTTCAAATGATTCCTATCGCACATTTTTGGGCTCTGAAAAATTTAGCTTGGCGTGATGAGTTACCCCAGAAAAAAATCCCTTATGAAATTATGGAGTGAAAGTACAAATAATACGCTAGCTTTTTTATTTTTAAATCTCCTATGTCTGACAATATCCGGATAGCAAATAGGGACTTGTTAAGGCACTTCAGCAGTTCTGTGGTATGCTTCTCCCAGTTAAATTTATTATCAAGCTGTAATCCCAAGAATTTGATACTGTCAACTTCTTGTATCTCCTTGTCGTCATAAATTAGGCATATACTGGCAGGAAACCTTTTACAAGTCCTAAACTGCGTATAGTGTGTTTTTTCAAAGTTTGTCGATAGAGAATTAGCTAGAAACCATTTATTAATGTCTACGATAATTTCGTTAGCTGACCTTTCTAAGGCTTAATGAAATACACTTTTCTCTATTTACACACACCAAAATACGTTTTCCATCTCCACGATTGTAGGGGTTCACGAACTTTTATGTAAAAATCCACTCCATCATCAAGACATCAACGGACTGTTACGTATATATGAGAATTACAGGCAGGATTTCTTCATAATTATCTATTTGACGGTATAATCAGTAACTGTCTGATACTACACAATGTTATTGGGCCGTTCGAAAATACTCAGCGATCTGGATTTTGACGTAACTCCCCAAGACCACATTTCAAAGATTTGGCTTCCCTGTGACGTTATTTTCTAATTTAAAAGTGCATTGGAGGGAAAACCTTTCACGAATGAAGAAGCTGTATCTGCTGCGAGTGAGTGTTGTGCAGAGACTGAAACACATTTCTTTTCTGTAGAGACAGAAATAGAATACCATGAGACTAAATATGGAGAACATAGTGGTGACATAAGTTAATGAACGAAATATGATTCTTAATAAAAGTGCCTTACAATGTTTATTTTACCAAAGTAAGCAGTCAGTTCTTGTAGTCACTCGGCACGAATTTGATACTAAGTTTTTACTGGCGTTTACCATCTTTCCCTACAGAGTGAAGATACTGCCGTCTGTAAATTACACTGCTATCCTTATTCGGCTAGTTAAATAGATGTATAAAATTCCCGAGAATTAATACATTAGAACAGTGTAGGACACTATGTACATAGGTTCGCAGAGCGATTTTACCTGCATTGACAATTTACGTCTTTGAGAACATTTCTGCCAGGGAGAAGGAAGATATCTCATTATAATACCGCAAACACATAAATGTAGCCGTGGAGCTTAACATGGAAGGACATCCATTACCAGGAGACTTAATAATGAGGAAGGCCGGTCATACAAGTCCTAATTGACCGTTCGCTTCGCAAATTGACGCGCAGACATCGTTAAAAATCACCGCAGATAACTTAAATGGGACCGCAGTATCTTAATCGAGCAGTTGTACATGTGACGGTCGCCAGACAGGTTCGAATGGAAAGCGAAAGCTTTTGGAGTCAGCATTCTTGGAGAAGTAGGGGCACTCAACGTCGCTTATCGCTTGCGTATAGTCCTAATAAATGTTCAAAAAGTAAGGTGACTTTTTTTATATTGGTATCCGTTCTGGAAAGTGTTTACAGTTTCAAATGTACAGAGTAATTCGTTTGTTTTTGACAGATTGAAAGTGTGTTCAGCTATTTTCTGTTATTATAAAAAAATGGATCATGAATTTACATCAAATTTTGTGTGAAAAATGGGATCAAGTACTCTGAAACACTTGAAATGTTGACAGTGGCACACTGTGTCTGCTCTAAGGAAAAACACCGTTACTGGTGGTATAAGTTCTTCCAAGATGGTCAATAAATGCCAATGACGCCCCAGGACATCAACAGATGATAACATCGAAGCTGCGAAGAAAATTGTTTTGGAAAGTCGTGTAATTACTGTAAGACAAATTGCTAAGGATGTTGACATATCGGTCGGCTTCGGCATGACACGTGTGTCAGCAAAGTTTCTTCCAAAACTTCTCAATTTTGATCAGAAGAACCTTCGCATGACCAATGCTCAGGAGCGTTATTGGTGATCCTGAATTGCTCCTATTGGTCGCAATTGGTGACAAAACATGGGTTTACGGTTATGACGACGAAACGAAAGCCCAGTAGTCCCAATGGAAGCATCCCGGAGAGCCAAGATCGAAAAACGCACGCCAAAGACAAAGAATGCTCACTGTTTTTTTTCTCTCAATTATCCTGACGTAGTCCAATCGTGATTTTTTGACTCAAGGTCGTACGCTCAACGTACCTTGACGTTATGTGTAGTTTTCGAGAAGCAATACGAGAAAAACGCCCGGAATTGTGGAAAAGCAGTTCATGGCTTTTGCTTCACGACAATGCACCTGCTCATTCATCGATGATTGTGAGAGAAATTTTTGACCAAACACAACACGACAATCTTGCCTCAATGTTTACAGGATTTTTTGCCCCATGCGATTTATTCCTGTTCCCGAAACTGAAGAGACCTTAACAGGACGAAGATTAGCAACGATTGAGGAAATAAAAATTGCATCGCTAGAAGTACTCAAGGCTGTACCAAAAAGTGCTTATGAAAAGTGTTTCGAGAATTGGAAGAAGCGTTGACACAAGCGTATTGTATCTGAGGGATTTACTTAGAAGGGGACAACATGAATTTTTTTTAACACAACTCGTACGAGCATTATTGTGGAACGTAATTACAACAAAATTTGTGAAACAACAATACTACGAATGAATTACAAAAAAAGTGTTGACTTTTCTCATATTTTGTAGTAATGATCAAATTATGCATATTTTTAAAAATCTTGTGTTATGCCAAACGCAGATTATTTCTTTTTATCCACTCAGGCATCTTTCGAAATGCAATATTTCTTTTCTAGCCTTGAAACATGCCGAAGATGCGCTCTGTACGTAATTATTTAAGTCCCTCTCAGACGTCCGACCCGTCAGCCGGCAAGTCTGAACGGAGGCGCAGCACTTATGAAGATGTCCAGCGTAGTTCTGGACGAAACGTAAGAAACATAAGGGTTTCGTAGACCACGATGTTACATGCTCTGTATGTCATCTGCTAGTCAGAGCGTTCATTCCATAATTTAAAGATTTTTAAATTTTTTAAATACATCTTTCGCAGCTGTATTCAATACACAGGAAGTAAAACGAAACGCGTTCAGCCACAAATTACTATTATTTTGGTCCAGCATCAGGTGCAAAACTCAGTACATCATTTGCTAGTTCCAAATAGTGTGACGATGCGCATGTTGTGAATAATTTCTGAAAAACATCTGTAAGTTTTTTCGTCAGCATACTAAAGTTAAAGTGCCCTTCAGAACATACGCATCAGCTTACTGAGAGGCACTAGTAAATGATGTACTAAGTTTTGCACCTAAAGATGGACCCATAGGGTCCAAAGTGAATCATATATTTTAATAAAGGTCGGGCCGAAAGTTCGTGGAGTTTTAACTATTTGACGCGGACGGAAACTCGAGAACTTTTTATTCCATGTTTCCAGAGCTTTAGAAGGATGGAAAGGACCCTGACGGAATCATTTTACCTAGGTGACCTTCACCCTGTTTACATGGGCTCAAAAATGTTCAAATGTTTGTATAGTCTATGGAACTTAGCTACGGGGTCATCAGTCCCTAAACTTCCAAACTACTTATGAACTAACTATGACTAAGGACGGCACAAATATCCATGCCCGAGGGGGGATTCGAACCCCCGACCGTAGTGGCCGTGCAGACCGTGACTGAAGCGCCTCAGTCCCCTCGGCCACCGCGGCCGGCTACATGGGCTCCCAAAACCGGATTTCGTAAAATGATTTTCCAATCCCGCTTTTGGTTCGTCATGTAAACGCTCCAAAATCGATTCAGCAAATCTGCTTTATGAAGCGGTTTTCCACTTCCTCAAACGATTTTCGTATCCATGTAAACACAACAGGTTTTGAAACCTGCTTGGCTTGTCAGGTTCCGTCTTTTATTTAATAATTTTCGGTTAACATTAACAAATTAACTTTTTCTGTAGTGAATGACAACAGGAAGAGTGTATTTTTCTCGATTTCAAAAAGGCGTTTGACGCGGTGCCACACTGCAGACTGCTAACGAAGATACGAGAATCTGGAATAGGTTCACAGATATGTGACTGGCTAGAAGACTTCCTAAATAATAGAACGTAGCACCTTGTTCTCGACGGCGAATGTTCATCAGAGACGAGTGTATCGTCAGGCGTGCCACAGGGGAGTGTGATAGGACTGCTATTATTTTCTATCTATATAAATGATCTGATGGACAGAGTAACTTGTAATTTGTGACTGTTTGCTGATGATGCTGTGGTGTATGGGAGGGTCTCGTCTGTAACTGACTGTAATAGCATACAAGATGACTTAGAAAAATTTTCTAGTTGGTGCGAATAATGGCAGCTAACTCTCAATGTAGAAAAATGCAAGGTGATGCACATGAATAGGAAGAACAATCCAATAATGTTCGAATACAGCATTAGTAGTGGGCTTCTTGATGAAGTTACGTCGTTCAAATATCTAGACTTAACATTGCAGACCGATCTGAAATGTAACGAACATGTAAGGTCAGTTGTGAGTAAGGCGAACAGCCGGCTTCGGTTTATTGGGAGAATTTTGGGAAGATGTACTTCATCTGTAAAGGAGACCGCGTATAAAACGCTTGTACGACCACGTCTTGAGTATTGCTCAAGTGTTTGGGACCCGCAGCATATCAGTTTAAAGGATGACATAGAAGCAGTTCAGAGGCGAGCAGCTAGGTACGTTACTGGTAGGTTCGACGAATGCGCGAGTGTCACAGAAATGCTTCAGGAACTCAAATGGGAATCGCTGGAGGAAAGACGATGAAATTCTGTTGAGGAAATTTAGAGGGCCGGAATTTGAAGCTGAGTGTAGAACGATCTTCCTGCCCGAAATTAGGGCTCGTACAGAGGCGTGTAGGCATTCTTGTTTCCCTCGTTCTGTTTGGGAGTGGAATAGAAAAAGAGATGCCTAGTAGTGGTACAGTGCATTTTACGGTGGATTGCGGAGTATACAGGGTGTCACAAAAAGGAACGGCCAAACTTTCAGGAAACATTCCTCACACACAGAGAAAGAAAATATGTTATGCGGAAATGTGTCCGGAAACGCTTAATTTCCATGTTACAGCTCATTTTATTACTTCTATTCAAATCACATTAATCATGCAATGGAAACACACATCAACAGAACGTACCAGCGTGACTTCAAACACTTTGTTACAGGAAATGTTCAAAATGTCCTCCGTTAGCGAGGACACATGCATCCACCCTCCGTCGTATGGAATCCCTGATGCGCGTATTGTATCACAGCCGTCCACAATACGAGTACGAAGAGTCTCTACATTTGGTACCGGGTTTGCGTAGACAAGAGCTTTCAAATGCCCCCATAAATGAAAGAGGGTTGAGGTCAGGAGAGTGTGGAGGCCATGGAATTGGTCCGCCTTTAGCAATCCATCGGTCACGGAATCTGTTGTTGAGAAGCGTACGAACACGTCGACTGAAATGTGCAGGAGCTCCATCGTGCATGAACCACATGTTGTGTCGTACTTGTAAAGGCACATGTTCTGGCAGCAGAGGTAGAGTATCCCGGATGAAATCATGATAACGTGCTCCAGTGAACGTAGATGGAAGAACATGAGGCCCAATCAAGACATCACCAACAATTCCTGCCCAAACGTTCACAGAAAATCTGTGTTGATGACGTGATTGCACAATTGCATGTGGATTCTCGTCAGCCCACACATGTTGATTGTGAAAATTTACAATTTGATCAAGTTGGAATGATGCCTCATGCGTAAATACTAGAATGAGCTCTAACTTGGAAATTAAGCGTTTTCGGACACATTTCCACATAACATATTTTCTTTCTTTGTGGGTCAGGAATGTTTCCTGAAAGTTTGGCCGTACCTTTTTGTAACATCCTGTATAATAAGTATATGTAAATGTTCTCACTCTAGTGCGATCCGTTAGACTATCGAAGTGTTTCCATTATTTCTACAACGATACATCTGGATGTTTTTGTACGTAAGGAGCCCGAAGTTTAGAGACAGAAAATAAACGCCGTTAAGTCGCGTGATTGTGACTGTTTGGCCACTTAGCGCGTCCTAACAGCAACAGGAGACAAATCGTTATGTGTTTCTGCAGCAGCGTGGACACACCGCCAGTTGTTTATGTACACGGGCGGCGGTGTGCGACAAGATAACGACCGCCGCCGACACCAATGACGTCGTCTGCCTCGCTCCTCGCCGCAGGAAGCCGGGAGGCCGTTCGCTAAATTTTAAGCGCTATTCCCACATTTCACTGCGGTCGGCGACCTCTCGCAGGCAAACCAGTCTCGGAGGAATGTGCCCGCCGTTAATAAGGGAAGGACGAGCCGGAGGTGCCAACTGGCACAATGGGCGAGCGTGGCGCGAGGGCAGGGCCGCGCAGTTGGCACGCCTGCTCAATTATATTAGCGCGCCGCCACTGATGGCGCCCGACCGTGGAACACCGAAACGCTCTTTGGGTCCGCCGTCGTCGCTCCGTAGTTGGCGGCAGCTGGTCTCCGAGGCATGTCGCGGCTTCCCTAGAAGGCGAGCAGGGCCGCACCCGCGACTACGGTTCGGATTTCCACCTTGCGTAAGACGATATAGGTTTCCGCTACCAATGCGGTGACATCGTCCTTACCCAGCCTTCGACGCTTTAAACACCTACACTGAGCGACGCTTTTGAAACGGAGGTGTCTTTGCTCTGGGATATATACAAACGTGACGTAAGTGAGGTCATGGATCACGTGACGTCACGCGGAACAGTATCTACATAGATACTCTGCAAATCACATTTAAGTACCTGGCAGAGGGTTCATTAACCACTTTCATAACTTTTCTCTACCGTTCCATTCTCTAATAGCGCGCTAGAAGAAAGAACACCTAAATCGTCCCGTCGTTTTCGATTTGATTTCTCTTATTTTATTGGGATGGTCATGTCTCCCTAAGTAGGTGGGTGCTAGCAAAATATTTTCATATTCAGAAGTAAAAGTCGGTGATTGAAACTTCGCAAACAGATCACGCCGCAATGAATAACGTCTTTCTTTTAATGATTTCCACCCCAATTCGTGCAACATTTCTGTGATGCTCCCTCCCCCCCCGTAACGTGATAAAACAAAACGAGCTGCCCTTTTCTGAACCTTCTCAATATCTTCCGTCAGTCCCACCTGGGGAGGGTCCCACAATGGGCAACAGTACTCCAGGAGAGGACGCACAAGTATGATACAGGCAGTCTCTTTGGTGGAGCTGGTGCATCTTCGAAGCGTTCTGCCAATGAAACGTAATCTTTGGTTCGCCTTCCCCACAATATTTTCTATGTGTTCTCTCCAGTCTAAGTTGTTCGTTATTGTAACTCCTAGGTATTTGGTAGAATTTACGACCTTAATGTTTGACTGATTTATCGCGTAATTGAAGTTTAGCGGATTTCTTTTAGTGGTCATGGGTATTACTTCACACTTTGCTTTATTAAGTGTCAATTGCCAATTTTCGCACCATGTACAAATTTTGTCTAAATCGCTTTGCAGTTGCTTTTGATCCTCTGTTGAGTTATACTAACTCATCATCCGCGAACATTCTAAGGGAGCTATTCAGATTGCCTCCTAAATCGTTTATAAGCACGAGGAAGAGAAGGGGACCTATAACGCTTCCCTGTGGAACGCCAGTAACACAGCTATAACACACGCTGTCAACGGCGTTGCCTTGGCGGATACACCGCTTCCCGAAGTAAAGAACCGTTGGACGTGGCCACTACTTGGCTGGGTACTCGTCCAGGTACGTCACGAGCTGTTGGCAGTTTTCCCTTTGCCTTACAGCAGAGGGGTCAGGAGGGGTGGTGGTACAAAGTCGTTGATTACTAGTCTTTGCACCAATGTGCACCCGCAGGAGGTTTGAGTCCTTCCTTCGGCATGGTGTGTCTGTGTGTGTGTGTGTGTGTGTGTGTGTGTGTGTGTGTCTGTGTGTCATCCATAGTTTAAATAGTGTGTAAGTCTAGGGACCGAAGACCTCACAAGTTTGGTCCCTTACTAACATAAAATTTAAGATTAATTTCGATTCCGAGGTTTTCAACTGATAAAGGAGTAGAAACAGCTCTGTGTATGGGGGCGTGAAAAATGTTTTTTTGTGGGCTATAGGATGCGTTGAACACGGTGGCACCATTTGATCTGTGCAGGTGTCTTTGCGTAAGATGTAAAAGCAGAGTTGACAAATGAAAGCATTTCTTTTTCCATGAAGATATCTACACCGTCGGTGGGTCCTTTGTAAACGATTAAAACCTCATCCACATATCTGCAGTTCTAAAGTACGAAAGGATACGTAAAGCTGCAGCTAAGAAATTAAAAAAAAATTCAAGATATCCAGAAAAATACCAGCTAATAGATTATCTATTACAAGACCGTCAAGTAGTTGACACAGCTGTTATTATGTAATAATAAATATATAATAATAATTATGTTTTACTACAATTACAATAAAATTCATAAAACCAGTAATCTGCTTATTGGAGAAGTAAATAGTGGATGTTTTGGTACAAGAATGGGTAACATACTTGTTTATTTATTGGATTAGGGAGGTGTAAGGATACAGACATTTTAGAATTTTTTGTGTTGCCAGAAACGGAAGCAAAGTAACGTCAGTGGCTTGCATTTAATATAATAAAGAAACAAGTATGAGGAAATAAGTATTATGTGGGAGGAAATTTTGATATGTTTTGTTTCTTTATTTTTTTTCTTAGTGTAAGGTATTTTGTTGTGGTTTTCTGTTTTCTTTACTTTTCCTTGTCCGAGGTGTTCTTTTGGGCTTAGTTCTGGGAACCCCGAGGACTTGGTAAAAGAGTAAATAAGAGGGTTAAGGAGCTTGGAAAAAGAGCCTGAATTTGTTTATTAGATACCTGGACACATAACCAAGAGCATCTGATTGTTTTTAACGTATACCAGTTTGCTAAATAAACCACTAACACATTTTCTAAGATGTCTATCGGCGTTTCCGATCGGTTTACATAGTTTGATAGAATTTTGATAAATTTGTAACATCCCATCTGTTACGAAGCTATGCGACGCACACGGAGCCTAGAAGAATAAAAGGAGGTCGTGCGGATAGCTCGCATAACCAGTGATCTCTATACTATTTTGAAGTTTAACTCATCAACATAGAACTGCAGTGTGCATCCATATTCATATGTTTTGCACACGATAATGCGCTGGCCGCCATATTTAAATTTGGCAAACGTGACAAGAATTGCTTGAGTACTTCTGGTTTTGAACATAATGTCAACAAGCAATATAATAGGCTGCTATGGGAGCCGAATCGAAAAATATTTTCTTGTAACATTTCGTAGCAGCCATATTTGAATTTGGCAAGAAACTAAATATTAACACACATGGCTGTTACGCTCAGACTGCTGAAATTCAACATCCGATAGTATGGTAGTAACACCAGAGTCGAATATAAGAGTCACGAAACTGACAGGGAATTTTTGTAACCTCGCGACTGCAGCGCTGCCAAGCGGTTGGGTCATAAAAACATACCGCGAAACGATTGAATAATGAATGTGTATTTGGAGTGAAGCAGCACATTCAAAATACTACGTATTTAGAAGCTTTTGTTACGCTAAAATTGTAGCAACTATCAAAATTCTAATTTGGAAATCTCTCATTTGCAAAGGATTCTCATAAGTAAGAGAATAATGTTACGAATAACAAGTGATCATTTACGGTGGTTTGTTATACTTTTAAGCATAGAAGTAAATCTTTAACAATTCATCCACGTCCAAACTTCTGCTCTTAATAAGAATCGCAAATATTTGACCACTATTTCATAATATTACTGCTGTATAAAAGTAATGTTTGAATGCTTCCAATAGCAGTTAACTATTTCAGTAGAGTCAGCTTAGTTTCGCACCTCAGTATCACAAAAATTAAAGCCGGTATACTAACATATTTTGGCGGTTACCTACAAGTTTGATAAAGTGAATGCGTAGATACAAATAAATAATATATATATTAGCACGTCACATTCTTAAAGATATTAAGCTTGATACCTACCAAGTAGCTAAAAAAATTATGATAGGTACACGAAAACCACAGAAGCAAGGACAAGCTGAAAAGAGGGTTTAAAAGCGATGTACAGTCTAGTCCCCTACTATGTAAAAATCGTGTATAGTTTCGAAAATATTACGATATCCGAAATCCCCCAATCAAAACTCGTGCCGAGCACGGGAACATAATCATAATAATTACTTTTATACTTGAGCACATCAGGTTGCGATTTATTTCTGGTTTCAAAAAGTTTTGGGACGATATGATTACGACTCAGGCATTGTGAACTGTACAATCAATTCATTATTATAGACTGCCATTAGCAGAAGTAGTGATATTACTTTAATGTTGTTTTTATATTTGTGTTAGAAAGTTCACAGCAACGTTCAGTGACTAGGAAATATGAAAGTAACAGCACTAACATCAGCAACTTCTCAGTTGTATCACACACATTCCTCTGTTATTCCCTACTGGCCGCTAGGAGCGCTAGTATCGCTTCAGTTGCAATTTTTTTACTAGAGAGTTTCGCGACTGTCTGTAATAGACTGTGGTAACACCAGCAGTTCATGGGGAGTTGCGTGCAGAAGTCTTATTGTTAATATGACTTACGTATGGAGGATGGCCGACCAGGCAGTGGGAGCAACATTATTAATGAAAATACATTTTGATAAGAATATGTTTGAAAGGATTACTAATGAGATTATCCAATTTATGAAACGAAGTTCCAGCAATGTAACTATCATGAAGTAATGGAAGATTAATTTGTTATGTATTTGGATAGACATAGTAGACATTGTTAGTCTTGTGTGAAAGAGAGGCTCTCACTAGCAAAATAATAATCATGATGTGGTCATAATTCATGGAGTTTATTCTTTTAGTAGCTGGTAGCATTTCATTCCGCATTTCACAGAATTTTGGATAAAATGAATTATGTTGCATTGTTTGGTATGATAGGGTGCGAATTTTGTTACGTTGTACCTGGTATTCAGGATGAAGGAGAGTAATCAACAATGTGTTAATGAAATTCCTAACAGCACATTTGGAAAGGAATCAGTTGTTTGGCGAAACGAGCGCTTCTGTGTTGACAGGGCGCCAAAACAATTCGTGGTAATTAAAGTTCAGATCCAATATAGAGCTCAGTACTGTTCAGATATTAATATTTGTTAATATTGTTAATATTTTGTGCGTTTTGGTGATTAAATGTGCTGTATGTAACTTAGTAAGAAAGTCAGTTGCAGAGATACATACGTCCCACCATGCTTTCAGAGTACAATTTACAGTACAATGTTGTACAATTAACAGAGAGCATATGACAGCACTGATTCAGTAAGTTTTATCAGAACAAAACAATTCAACACTCGGTCAGACAGCCAGGTTAAATATTCATGAAAATTATTTCTGGCAGCTGAATGACGGGCAGCTGGTACTCCGTATTCTCTCTACGTTCTAACCTGAACGTAAATTATCATGCTTTTATCACAGCATCAAAAGTAAAATAGTCACAGAAGAGCAACGTATTTATCGTTTACAGTTTAATAAAACTGAAGTCTACATTTACATAATTACTCTTCAAATCACATTGAAGTGTATGGCAGAGGTATCATTCAACAGCTTTTATAATATTTCTCTATCATTTCATTCTCTAATAGAAATGTTCAAATGTTTATAAATATATGAGACATAACTACTATGGTTATCAGTCCCCTAGGCTTACAAACTATTTAAACTAACTTAAACTAATCTAAGGACACTACATACAACCATGGCTAAGAGAGGACTCGAACCTCCGACGGGGAACAAACGCGAGCTCCACAGCAAGGCTCCTCAGAGCGCTCGGCCATTACACCGCGGCTTGTCAACGCGGGAAAAAGGAACACGTTAATATTTACATTTTCGATATGATTCCTCTTATTTTATGATGATGATCATGTCTCCCTAGGTAGTGGGGCTAACGAAATATGTTCGCATTCGGAAGCGAAAATTCGCGATAGAAATTTCGCAAATAGAAGTCGTGGCAACGAATAACGTCATTCTTGTACGGTAATGATTTCCACCCGAATTTGTGGATATTTTTGTCATGTTCTATCGCAGCTCTATCGCGATAATAAAAAACGATTTGCTCTTCTCTGATCTTTCTCTATAGCCTCCGACAGTCCCACTTGGCGGGATCCCCACAATGAGCAGCAATAATCTATAATAGAACGGACAAGTGTAGTGTAGGCAGTTTCCTTAGTAAGTGTTCACACAATGACACGTAGCCTTTGATTCGTCTTCCCTACGACATTTTCTGTGTTTTCTTTCCGATTAAAGTTGTTCGTCATTGTAATTTCTGCGTATTTAATCGAATTTACGGCCTGTAGATTTGACGGATTTCTGTTAGTAATCATATGCATGACTTCACACATATCATTGTTTGGAGTGTTTCCAATATTTGCTTCCTGCAGATATCTTATCTAAATAATTTTGCAGTGGCTTTTCTTTATGGTTACATAATCAACCAATATTGTGTCGCATATCGCATTTTAATGACACGCTCAAACCGGACAATTTTCGGTGTATATTCCAATCTCGAGTTTTCAAACACACTTAACAGAGCAGCTTTTCTATCGCAAGTGGCAACAAACCCATTTCAAAGGGACTCGTATTCGAGTGGACGGCGGTTCAAATCCTGAATTGGATTTTCTGTAATTTCCACATATCACTCAAGGCAAATTTCGGGATGGTTCTTCTCATAGGGCGCTGCCTACTTTCTTCCCCATCCCTCACAACATGTATCCGTGCATGTGCTCCATTTCTCAGAAAATGATCAAATGTCTGTAAATATAAGGAACCAAACTGAAGAGGACATTGGTACCTATACTAACAAACTACTTAACTAACTTAGGCGCGCCTGTACGGTCTTTAATGAGAATAAATCGACGTTAAACCCCATTCTTCATGCTGGTTTGCTGACGTTCAAGATGCAGCCACACAGTCGCGAAACTCTATAAGGGAAACCGCGGTGCAGTAGCCGAGCAGTCTAAGGCGCCTCGCTGCGGAGCGCGCGGATGCTCGCCGTCGGAAATTCAAGACCTCCTTGGGGCATGTGTGTGTGTGTGTGTGTGTGTGTGTGTGTGTGTGTGTTGTCTTTAGGTTAGTTTACCTTAGTTTAAGTAGTTAGTAAGATACGGATGACCACGCAGTTTGGTCCGATAGATTTACAAACATTTGAAACCGAGGAGGTTAAAATAATGAGTCGGCGCTACTATTCTAATGTTAACTGTCGATTAGCCGGCCGCGGTGGCCGAGGGGACTGAGGCGCTCCAGTCACGGTCTGCACGGCCACTACGGTCGGGGGTTCGAATGCCCCCTCGGGCATGGATATTTGTGCCGTCCTTAGTCTTAGGTAGTTCATAAGTAGTTTGTAAGCTTAGGGACTGATGACCCCGTAGTTAAGTCCCATAAGTTCTACAAACATTTGAACATTTAACTGTCGATTAGAGCCACTCCGCCATCTTGCGGAGCTAAGGAAAATGTTTTCAGATTAAAGCACTGTGTGGTTCTTACCCAGTTAATTTAATACATTTAAATGACTGGTATATCTGAATACATACTCGATATACTTTTGTGGAGAAATGCAGACCGTCCAGATAGCTGAACTCTGACTTATTTATGCAAAATCTCATTCGATAAATGTGACGTACATATAGAGTTAATACCTAAACGCTTTGCAAGAAATGAAATTGTTGGCTGTGGTAGTTCACAGGAAATGCAGAACAAAATTGTTTCAATAAGACAAAACAAACTGCATCATTATCGTTAGTTCAGTACTGAAGACACGATTTTTATGTTAAATACATATGATAATTATTTCTAGAGGTTCTACCTAATTAAATATTCATACTGAAATTCTGTACCATCAGGTCTTTGAATTTTCAAGAGAACCCATATCTCCTAGAATTGAAAATTACAAGTTACTGAGGGTCAAACGCTGAAACAAATTAATTTAGCAACATTTTCTTTTCTGTGTAAAACAGTAGATCCATTCTTCTTTTGCCTGCACATCCATAGGTAACGCAGGTAACATTTTTTTTCTTTCAACTCAGAATGCAATGAATACCCACTCGTCACCACAAATATTCTTAGCTCCGCAATATGGCGACAATGACTTCAGCTTCGTAGTGTGGAGGGTATCAGTGCAGCTAAAGCGATGCTAGCGCTCCAAGCGGCCATCAGGGAGTAGGTGAAGAATGGCATCATAAAAAATGATTAGTTGCTGTTCTGTATGCAATTACTTCCATATTTCATAGTCACTAAATGATGTTGTGAACTTGCTAATACAAATATGAAAACGCCTATAAAGTAATATCACTGCTTAATGGCAGTCTTTAATAACAAAATGTTAGTGCATTATAACTCAAACGTCTCACAATAGCTGAGTCGTAATCGTATCGTCCGAAAAAATTTTAAGAGCAGAAATGAATTTGCAACATGATGTGCTTGAAACACGTCCACTGAATGTGTGGTAGTGTTCGATTTTGATTTATTCATTAATCTAAAATGTCTCTGCACCATTAATGTTATTTATCTGTGTGTTAATTATTTTATTCTTTTTATTAATGATCAATGCCCTATGTATATGTATGTTTGCCACATATTTATAAATGTTTCACCCCGTGTGATTGAAGTTGTATGTTCATGTGAATGTGAATGTGTGCTCTTAATATTGACTGCCGCGCAATGGCTTACAGTCGCCGCCTCCCGCTTTAGGCATCGTTTTGCTGTAGTAAAGAACGCATGGCTTCGTTTGTAGTCTGCTCTGGCGTCTGCTGGTTGGCCAGACACAAGCTTACTTGGCAAGGTGACGAGTTGTCGTGTTCTTAGTGACGTACCAACCTAATCTTGGAAGACAGAGGTTATAGGAGACGTCTCTGGGACCGGTTGAAGAGGGAATTGTCTTGGCCAAGTAGCAAGGGTTGGTAAACACTAGTCTCTGAACGCACTCTGCGTCGCTTTTAGAGCGCTCTACTTCCGGTGTATGGCGGGGGGGGGGGGGGAGGTTTCCGACACTTTAGAGCTTGAGTCTTCACTCTTCATTCTGGTTCCGACGACTGAGAAAGTAAGTACTCCGCCGAATCATGCTGAGGGGAAGGTATGCTATTAGGACTTTGATTTGTGATCAGGCAGTCTTGGTTTTTCAGCGATAGTTCTTTTGAGTAATTCTTTCACTATGAGAGGCTAAGTGTTTCTTAATTTACATAACTCGAGTAAATTCAGTGTAGACTTATTATTTGCATTTTCATTCCAGTGATGATTGTGTGTCCGGTTTTCCTCAAGTTAATATACACGTGTATGGCCTTCAGCCTTTGTTGGAATTTCCTTCATGTTTTTAACTTACATTTTCGCGTCTTTTCTGTATCTGCGAATATGCTAAATATTTCCCAGATTTTCTGACTAGATTCTGTCTTTCCTGTCTTGTATGACCGATTGAACCAGGTGCTTTCATGATGGTCATTACTTCAGCCTTCAGCTATGGTTTTATTAATACTAACTTTCTTCTATATAAATTCTCGTGTGTGCTCTGTTCACTTATTCTGAATTAATTTCCTTTGTAAATTCTATGTAATTCACCGAGGTCACACACCACTTGGTACTTAAGAATAGTATGCCACTGCCTTCCGAGACATGAGTTCGTTAGTTCACAGTATAATTTAAAATTTTGCGATCAAGACGTCCGCCATCCAGTCAAGACGCCTCCGACGCTTCGTTTTGCCGCTGCTTTCATGTGTTCGAGGATTGTAATGTACTGCCAAGCTTTATGCATGTGTCTATGAATGTGCTTTCACCTACCCATTGTGTATTTCAAAATTTCCTCCCACTTTACCTCCATATTCATAAAGGGCAGAACAATTTTAATACAGGCAGTAATTATATGTTTTAATTCATTTTTGCACAAGGTGTGTGCTTGATTTGGTCTCTCCACATTTATTTGCATTTTATTTTACTGAATAGATTATGATTTTAATGTATCACCCCTAACGGCCAGTACAGTTGCACACCTGCGTGGCATGGACGACATGAGGTTATGAATTAGCTTTTGAGGGATATTTTGCCTTTCTTCCACAAATGTAATATCCACCTCTCCAATCGTTGTGGGTGGTAGTGGTTTGCCTCCATTGCGTCTACCAAGTGCATCCCAGACAGGTTCAATCGGGTTTAAGTCCGTTGAACAAGCTGGTCACTCCATTCGTTCAGTTCCCTCAGCTTCAAGCATGTTGTCCACCAGTGCAGCAGCTCTGTGGGGACGGGCGTTATCGTCCACCAGAAGGAACCCAGCGTAGGACACAACAGAAGGTCGAAGGATCTCGTCACTATAGCTCTGAGCAGTCAAAGCGCCATTCTGAACCACATAGAAGTCCGCACGTCCACCATTAGTGTCTCCTGCCTGCACCATTCGACCACCACCATGATATGGTAATGTTTCCTGCATATGAGCAGGATTATTCCGAGTTACACGTTCTCTCCAGATGAAGGAACGACGACTGTACATCTGAACACACAATCTTGACTCATCTGTGAACAGAACCAGGTGCCATTCGTTACGGCTCCAGTCGTGATGTTCCTCCGCCCAGTTTCGTGGTTTTAATGGGATACACACCATAGACCTCCGTGAGTAGATGCCACATTCCCGAAAGGCGATTTCGGACTGTTTGTGTTGATTTGCGCGTCCTGTTGCTGCCTGAAGGGTGCATTGCAGCCGAGTTGCACTCAACCTCCTGTCTCGACGGGCTGTTAACTGGATATAACGGTCATCTCTTGCTGATGTTACCCGTGGACGACCTTCGACATTCTTTCTGTTAATGGTTCCTGTTCCCGGAAATGGCGTTCAGGTTCTGGAAATTATACTTTTGGACACTCCAAAAGCTGCTGCCACCTCCTTCTGTGTCTGTCCTGCTTCCAACCTTCTTGTAGCTCTCCATGCCATAGCTTCGGGTAAGTCACGTTGTTGTTGCATTGCACTACCTACTCACTACATTACTTGAACCCAAGTGTTTACGTAATTCGTTCCGTAGAGTAAACAGAACCCAACACCAATTTCCTCTGAATCAACTTCCTGTTATTACCACTATCTCGGTTGCCGTAATGTTGTTGTCTACATTGCCGCGGCGGAGCTGCCAAGCGCATTGGGGCGCCGTGCTGCGATGCGCGAGACTGTTCCCCGTCGGGGGTTCGAATCCCCTCTCGGGCATGGATGTTTGTGCCGTCTTTAGTACAAGGTAGTTCATAAGTAGTGTTTAGGGACTGATGACCCCGCAATAAAGTCCCTTAAGCTTCACAAACATTTGAACATTGTTGTCTCCACTCCGCAGAACGGACAGAAAGACGTCGAATCATTTTACTTCATTCTGCCGATGACAATACTTCTGAACCTAGACATCCTAACTTAACGCCTAATTGTTTTGACCAGTGTGTTTTTGTTAGGTGCTACAAGTTTCAGCGCAGCGAAGCACCAGAATTTTGAATGTGCTGTTGCCCTCCAAATAAACATTCAGTATACAATCGTTTCGCCGTACGTTTGTACGACCCAGCCGCTTGGCAGCGCTGCATTGACGACGTTGCTAGAGAGCCTATATAGGGAGAGTGTAGCCTTGCGTGAAACCGCTGCTGATTAGCTGAGAGCCCAGGACGCCATGTTTTTATCAGATTTGGCGGGCTTTGTATATGTCTGAAAAGCTACAGTGTGCATTTCTCTACTGTAGAGGGTCTTTATCACTTCTGACAGGAATTTCACTGCACATTTTGTTACAGGTTATATTACGGTAGGCACTGCTGCACTTTTGCACCCCTTCTGTCGGTTCTATGTACGTAAAGTAACGTGTTGTTTGTCGGTCGTTGGCGATAACTTTAGAACTTCGCGGCAGTTATTAAGATTAAATGTTCATTTGAAGTAGTTTACTGAGTGTTATGAATGACGTGTGTTACATAATCAGTGACAGTCAAGGAAAATGTCTCTTTGTTCCCCTGTTGGCTGTAAAAACTAAAATGAAGATTGTTAGATGATGTTTGTGTTCGCAAGGAATGAGGAAATACGGAAACAGTGGGAGGTGAAAATTAACTGAGATGGCGGGGACCGTAAAGGTGATTTATGGTAACCAACGAATTATTCCTTTCTCTGTTAAGAAAATATTTTATGCTTCCCCCGCCAATGCACGGTTAAGGAACCGCCCCGTAGGCTGTGTATTATTGTAATTGGTTAAGGGATCTACAATTTAAAAAAGGAGGGGGTCGGGAATATTGACTCGCTGTAGATATTCAAAATGTTCAAATGTCTGTTAAGCTTATGGGACTTAACTACAGGATCATCAGTCCCTAAACTTACAAACTACTTATGAACTACCTTATACTAAGGACGGCACAAATATCCATGCCCGAGGGGGATTCGAACCCCCGACCGTAGTAGCCGTGCAGACCGTGACTGGAGCGCCTCAGTCCCCGCGGCCACCGCGGTCGGCTGTAGATATTCAATTTTGAGTCTGTTTCTGCTGTTTCAGTAGAGATAGTATCGGTATTTTTCCGATTTTCTGTGGTACTGTGTTCCTAAAAGTATGCACAGAATGACGTTTTGGTATTTCCCAGCGTAGCAAAATGTCATAAGAGTGACAGGAACACACTTAAAATGCACTATATGTGACCGGAATGTGATAATAGTGTACTAGTGTCAGCGATGGATATGCAGACAGAAGAATCTGCAGTGGCATCCTTTCTTTGAGATACATTACATGAAATACCTCTCATTATTATTAATCAACTGGCAACTGTTGATGTTACCAGAACATCGTAAATTATGCTTCAGGAGACTTATTTGCTTACAAATTTCTTAGGCCTGTATAAACATAGAGGAAGGGCATTTGTTTTAACAACATACTGATTAGTAAGCTAGAATATGTGCGTTGGGCTAATTGGTTGAACTGATGCCGTATTTCAATCGTTAAGTGTCTGCATTTCTGCCTGGGTCGCTGTGTGAATGAACATCACACACTCGGGCTGGTAAAAACATGGCGGCCACCGGCCGGTTGGCCACTCTCTCCCTGTCCCTATATAGGGTCTTTAGGCGTTGCAGAAAGTAACTGCGAGTTTAGTGACTCTTTGTGTTCTACATCTACATGGGCTACTCTGCAAATCACATTTAAGTGCCTGGCAGAGGGTTCATCGAACCACCATTATACTATTTATCTCCCATTCCATTCTCGAATAGCGCGCGGAAAAAAAACACCTGAATCTCTCCGTTGGAACTCTGATTTCTCGTATTTTATTCTGATGATCATTTCTACCTATGTAAGTGGGAGTCAACAATATATTTTCGCATTCGGAAGAGAATGTTGGCGATTTGAGTTTCGTAAGTATCCTACGCCGCAGCGATAAGCGCCGTTGTTGTAAAGATTCCCATCCCAGATCCTGTATCATTTCCGTAACGCTGTCTTCCCTGTATCATGACAATACGAAACGAGCAGCCCTTCTTTGCACTCTTTCGATGTCCTCCGTCAAACCCACCTGATAAGGATCCCACACTGGGCAGCAATACTCCAAAAATTGACGGACAAGCGTAGTGTATGCAGTTTCTTTTGTAGTTCTGTTACATGTTTTAAGGGTTCTGCCAATAAAACGCAGTCTCTGGTTTGCCTTTCCCACGACATTATCTACGTGTTCTTTCCAATTTAAGTCTAAAGTAATAGTAATTCCTAGGTATTTTGTGGAGTTTACGACCTTCACGTTTGATTGATTTATCTTGTAAACAAAGTTTAACGGATTTCTCTTCGTACTCATGTGGACGACTTCAGAGTCAACTGCCAATTTTTACACCATAGTGATATCTTATTCAGATCATTGTGCAGTTGGTTTTAATCTTCAGATGATTTTACTAGACGCTAAATGACGGGGTCATCTGCAAACAACCTAGGAGAGCTACTTAGATTTTCCCCTAAATCGTTTATGTAAATAACGAACAGCAGAGGACCAATAACACGACCCTGTGGAACGCCCGATATCACCTCCGTTTTAGTCGATGTGTTGGACTCTGGTGCGTCTCTGCCCCTCGATCCTACCACCTCCCCTCCTCCTGGCCTGCTTTATTGCAGCGCGTGCAGCTGATGACGCGCAGAGCTCTCGCAGCAGACAAACTCGATGACGAACCGGCTCTCAGCCACCAGCGCCCAGTGGGCGTTTGCATGCAGAGCGTCGTATAATTGAGCCGTTCGGTCGCTCTGCGGTGTCGCGAATCTCGTAGGCCGGTCGCTGCCGGTTTTATGGCGGCCATTAAGACGTCTGGACCTGGCCCTGTCTCATTGCGACAAACGGCGGCGGTAAATTTCTCTGCAATGGTTCGCCAACTTGCACGAACGTCTCGCTTCCGCAAAGTTTCGCGTTATAACCGCTGCAGAGAGGACGCTATACTAGTTTCACGGAATACCTATTCCGACAAGTTTTCTTTTCCAGAATAAGTTGAAAATGTATTTATGTATAACGTCTGCAATGGTCTTACGAACTTCCATGTACAGTAAAAAGCTAGGTTTATTACCTCAGGACAGCAGAAATGAACATTTGATTGCCATGTGGAATAACAGTTTCTATCTAAACAAATGAATATTCAGATTAGTTTCCATTTCGCGTAATATTATGGACAATGACCGTCAAATTATTTTAACAAGCACGGAAAAAAAGCAGCATTGGACTTTTTTTATTATTATTATTCAGTAGCAAATCGATTTGAGTCACTTACAACATCCTCACTACTAGAACGCGTATATTACTGCTGGTCGTGACTAAACCAGAGAGACAGAATATACGAGATATGTCCTCAAAGTAAGTTCCGTTTGGTTATATAAAACAAACGTGTGCAGATACAGAAAAAAATATTTATTGTACAAAAATATACAACTATTAAACTACTTTTCTACATAGCTTCCGAAATTTTGTAGGCGCTTGTCATAGCGTGGCAAAAGTCTTTGTATGCCTTCTTCGTAGAAGGTTGCCGCCTGCGTATTCAACCATGTGGTAACATGTTCTTTCAGCTCGTCATCTTCGCTGAAGTGTTGACCACCATGGACAGGTTTTAGGTGTTAAGAAGAAAGTCGCTAGGAGTGAGACTGTACGGAGGATGATCAAACACGCCCCAGTGAAAGTCCCGTAAGAGTTGTTTGGTCACATTAGCCTTGTGCGGTCGGGCGGCAACGTGAAGGGAAGAAGGACTCCTTTCATCTCTTCTTGCACCTAAAATCTGTCCTTGGTGTTCAACACTTCAACGATGATGAGCTGAAAGAACATGTTTGCCACATAGTTGAATACACAGGCGGCAACCTTCAATGAAGAAGGCACACAAAAAATTGTCTCACGCGCCTACAAAATTTCGGGAGTTATGTAGAAAAGTAGTTGAACAGTTGCAGATTTTTATACAATAAATATTTTTTCTGTGTCTGTTCACGTTTGGTTTATATAAGCAAACGGAACTTACTTTGTGGACATACCTCGTACACAGAGGGGCAGTGACACGATCTTCAGTTATTAAGTGGTTCTCTACAAATGGACTATCATTAAACTTTGATAAAACCCAGTATATACAGTTTCATACAGTAAATGACATGACACCATTAATAAATTTAGATTTTGAACATAAATCTGTAGCCAAGGTAGACTATTCAAAAATTTTAGGTGTTTGCATTGACGAGTGACTGAATTGGAAGAAACATATTGAAGATCTCCTGTAACGTTTGAGTTCAGCTACTTTTGCTATCAGAGTCATTGCAAAATTTGGTGATATACATCTCATTAAAATAGCATACTACGCCTATTTTCATTCATTTCTTTCATATGGGATCATGTTCTGGGGCAATTCAACATTGAGTAAAAAGTATTCATTACACTAAAGCGTGTAATCAGAATAATTGCTAGAGCCCACCCAACAGCATCCTGCAGACATTTATTTAGGGATCTAGGGATCTCCACTGTAGCTTCACAATATTCACTCATGAAATTTGTTATTAACAATCCGACCCAAATCAAAAGTAATAGCAGTCTGCATAGCTACAACACTAGGAGCAAGGGTGATATTCACTATTCAAGGTTGAATCTAACTTTGGCTCAGAAAGGGGTGAATTATGCTGCCACAAAAGTCATTGGTCACTTATCAAGTAGCATCAAAAGTCTGACAGATAGCCAACTAGTATTTAAAAAGAAATTAAAGGAATTTCTGAATGGCAACTCCTTCTACAATGTAGAATAATTTTTAGATAAAACTTAAAAAAGAAATAAACAAATAAAATAATAACAAAAAATCTAATAAAAACCCTTAGTGTATTGATTGTCAAGTGTAGGCAACGTTTACTAATCTGACAGGTTCCACATCATTACAAAATATCGTATATGTGATCTATGGGACAAGTATTAATCTAATCTAATATAATCAGTGCTCTCTGCGGTGCCACACTGTACTATTGGTCGCCATATTTTCGGAAAGCTGGAAGTGGCTTTCTGAAATCGAGATAGTACATATGCGAGCCATTGCAACAAGTAGTTCTTTTAGAATTCATGCCTAACTTTTGTCTAAAATATATCCGTACCAACAGAAGCAATAAAACTACGATAATTTTTTTTTCAAATGAATACTGTTTAAAATGACAAGCCAAGATCGCACACTAACAATTTATTTAATGACTATCGGTTTCGGTACACTGAGTCACCATCATCTCGTCAGATATATGTTATAATCTGGTCATCTGTCAAAAATATAAGTCATGCAAGAAATAGCGTAAAAACATAAAAAATAACATACATTTGGGTTTAAGAGGCACTTATCCAACCTTGTTAAAAAATTGGGTATAAAACAACAAGGCAACATTGGACTTAGTCACTATATAAAAAAATACATAAGTTAAAAACACTTCTCTGGGGAACGCCAGATTTACTTTCCATCAATTACAACTTACTGTGCCCTTTCTTACAGGAAACTGCGAATCCAATCCCATAACTGTGGCGACATGCACGCAATTTGATTAGAAGTCCCTTGTGAAATACAGTGTCAAAAGCCTTCCGGAAATCTAGAAATAAGGAAGCGATTTGAGATCCCATGTCGATAGCACTCGTCAATTCATATGAGCTAGCTATGTTTCAAAGGAACGATACTTTGTTTCTCTTCGAGGTAGTTTATAATGTTTGAGGAGAGATATGCTCTAAGAGTCCTGCAACTCGCCAGTGATATAGGCCTTCAATTTTGCGGATCATTTCTGTTTTCTTTCTTGAATATTGGAGTGACCTTCGCAGCTTTCCAGTCTTTGGGTTAGGGTCTTTCTCTGAGCGAGGTATGGAGCTATTGCATCCGCATTCTCTTAAAACAACCTCAGTAGATGTTAATAAATCTATCGGACTCAACTGCTTGGTTATTAGTCCGTAGCTTACAAACTACACAAACTAAGGTAAACTAACCTAAGGACAACACACACACACCCATGGCCGAGACGGGACTCAAACCCCCGACGGCGAACGGCCGCACGCACCGCAGCTCCGGCGCCCCAATGCGCACGGCTAATCCGCCGCGGCGAACCTAAGTAGTATGCACCTGGAGCGGGAGATTTGCTTTTGTTAAGTGGTTTAAGTTTATTTGCTACTCCTGGGTTATATTTTCCTAAATTACACAAGTTGGCAGCTGTTGTTGATTCGAATTCAGGAGTATTTGCTTTGTCTTTTTGTGAAGGAATTTCAGAAAGCCGAGTTTAGCAATTCTGCTTTAGCAGAACTATCATGAGTAGTAACAACGTTACTGTCGCGTAGTGAAGGTATTGATTGTGTTTTGCCGCTAGTATACTTTACAGACAACCAGAGTTTATTAGGATTTTGTAGGAAAATACGGGACAGGGTTTTGTGGTTGGAACTGTTATTCACTGCAGACCAATGGCGATTATGCATGAGAGTAGCCTTTAGGTTTGCGGTGTGCACTATGGTGTTTTGGGAGCGGTGTGTGGCGATGGGAGAGTGTGGCGAACAAAAATCCGTAAATGTGGAGCAATAAGTCGATCAGCAGATGCTCAAAGATAAAAAGACTCAAAGATAAAACACAGACATTCATTAACTGAACGTTAACTACACTGGCAATACATCAATGATCTCTAAACACTGGAAAGACAACTGTAGTGCTTAGGATCAAAATGCTGGCAACTGGATTAGAGAGAAAAATATACGTCGAGCGTCACGGTTTCATAATACTTATAAAAAAGACAAAAATTACTCATTTTCATATGTTAAGCACATTTCAAACACTTCACTGAGTGTGAGCAAAGTGGTATACATATGACCGATCGCGTGACTTTTAAAGGCGCGAGTTCTCGCGGGTTAAAAAAAGTAAATGTTCGTTTGTGCAGACCGCTAATCTCTTGACTAACTGCTTTGAAATTTTGACACAACGGTGCCGTCTGCTTTTTACATTGTAAATTGTAATTACATGGTAATGAAACGGTGTCATATCGAGAAGTTCCTGAATCATTTGCAACTTCATATAGACTCTACGTACAAATTGTGAAATTTGAACATAGATGTATTTGTGCTGTCGTCAAGTGCAAGCGAAAATGTAACAAATCTCTCACATTCTTACTAAGCTGTGCCACTATATATGCTGACATGTCCCGGAGTGGAGAAACAAAAGAATTGCAGCTCTGTTGGAAAGAAACATTAGACAACTGCAATCAAGCACGATTTTTACCAGACATCCCCGTGCTCAATTACTTGCGTCTGTTTCACCGTCACTCACCTGAATACTATAAAGCGATTACAGACTTATTTTTTTGGTGTTTCGTTTCCTGTTACATTGTTCTGAAGTCTCGGCGGTTTCTTTCTTCTACCTGCTGTGATGCACTACGCGAAGGCGTGTATAATAACGTTTAAATGTTGTCCTTCAGAATTAAATACTTCATACTATGCAAGGCATTGTGGGCGTCGATACTCCCTAATAAATATTAATGTGTTGTGAGATTACCGCCTAATAGAAATACCGGTAATCAATAGCATTTGATAATTAAACAGTATGAAGTTCACTGCAAACATTGACCATGCCAATGCACTAAATGTTACACAATTTTAATCTTATTAATTATGGTAGCAATGTATGTACACAGTTGGGTGACAACATTTATAGTTAGGCCATAGGTAGAAATTCTCCACGCTGAGATTTGCTGTGTGCTTGTAGCTGCCGGGAGGCCAGCGAGCAGGCCGACGTTGGTGGCTTGTTCCAACTTAGGATTTTCTAGTTCGTTTCCGGTGAGGGGAGAGAGGGACAATGGCGAGTGCCAGGCACAGTGCAATGCACAAATATTGTAATACTACTGGCATTTGAAGTAATACGATGCAGTTAGGAACCTTTAAGGCCCTCATAACAAAATAGCCTGTTGATAAATAAACAATACATTAGCTGATATAGTCACATCTAAAGTAATATGTTTAATTGACAATGAAAAGTAATAAATTACCAACGAAGACAAGACAGTTACACAACTAGCATAGCAATGTTTGTTTATAAAAATAATATATTAACTATTTTTCGCCGGTCGCGGTGGCCGAGGGGACTGAGGCGCTTCAGTCACGGTCTGCACGGCCACTACGGTCGGGGGTTCGAATCCCCCCTCGGGCATGGATATTTGTGCCGTCCTTAGTTGTAAGTAGTTCATAAGTAGTTTGTAAGTTTAGGGACTGATGACCCCGTAGTTAAGTCCCATAAGATTTACAAACATTTTTGAACTATTTTTCATTTTATTTTCAATCAATCTTTTGTATTTTATCTTGAAGTATTCAGTTAAATCACTTATCTGTGATATAAGAAATTGCACAATTTTAATAAATAGTGCAAAAATGTTTATATCAATATAAAAACATAATAAGAAATTTGTTTAATGTGTAGTGTAATTATTTTGATTTTAAGTAAAGTTTTAGAAATGTATTGGCTGAGTGCTGTACGTTGGCAAATCGGTTAGAACAGCTCACATGCGGAAGTTGATGACGTAGGGGAAAATACCCCGGCAGTCGAGCTTTTGGCGCGCGCGCGAGGGCAGGAAGTGAGGACCCCGGAGCACGTGGTGAGCTGGCGGGACGGCGTCGCTCTGCATCAGTCGGCATGTGGATCTCGAGGTGGTGACTTTAGATTTGTCTGTGGCAATCGCCACGTGTGGTTGCTCGTCGTAGACTGTACCAAGTTAAATCGAGTGTTACTGTGTGTTTGTGAATATTTAGCCGGTGGAACAAGGTGTGCATCGCATTGAATTAAAGTGACTGTGATTTGTTAATGTAACACGTGTCGTCGCATAGGCATGAACATAAATGGTGTTTGAGACAGCCACGTGGTGTGAAAACAATTCGCGACAAATATTCATTTTGTCTGGGGGCTCACGAGCTATACCTTTATTTGGTAAATGTGTCGACGTACAGACGTATCAGCCACAGGGTTCAAATATTGTGAAATAAACAACATAAAGTGAACTTTCACGTGTTTTCAAAAATAGTTCTCTCATGAACTTGATTTTATTATGAATTTGTTTTGTTAATCATATGCAGGGAAGGAAAGCTGCGAACGTGTGATATCATCCCCTAGAAAACGAGTCAAACAGTCGCAATCACAGTTCCAGTGTCTTTGCATGTTTAGGAATTTGGTTCGCAGCTGGTGGTTGTGAGTTTTAAAAATTAAACTTTCTCTATTTTAAACTCTCACCCCGACCTTCACCCTCGCATTTGGGGGCTCGTCCGGGATAAGTTCACGTTGGACTTGCTCGGACGGAGAGATTAGGGTGTGTATAGGACAGTGAACAGTTACGAACAGTTGCAAACAAGTGCGCGGACGCGACGGACAATTTCAAGTGCGTGTGGCGGCTGGCAGCAGCGAGCGGGATAAATTCACACTGGTCTTGCTCGGACAGAGAGGTAGGGTGTGCTTAGGACAGTGATAGTGGACAAAACAGCATAATCGGACGATACGTAAACGCGTCGCGTGGTTAACGACGGTTGGTGACTGGCAGAGTTCGGGCGCGGGCATTCGTAACAGGCGATCGACGGCGCATCGGCCCGGCAGCAGTGAGCGGCGGCGCGCGGGATCCACGCACTCAAATTTCATCTTCTGCAACGGACGGCAGTAATCGTGGGGACTTCGCAAGTCGTCAACGGAGCGTCGGGACCCAGCAGCTTCGATTCTACAAAGGATAAGGGAGGCAGTGAGGACATATTCCAGCCACAGCTTCTACAACAGATGGCAGCGAGCGTTGGGGACGTCGCAGCTCGTTGCAGCAACTTCTGGATTAAAAGATAAGTAAAGCAGCTGGCGCTATAAATTCTTGTGTGTTAATCAAGCTTTCTTGTGGCACATAAAAATGGAGCAGGTTTTTAAAAAGTCGCCAAGCGACGTAGATTCAGAGAGTAGCATACCAGAAAGTCCAGAGAGGGTAAATACTGGGGGAATGTTGTTGACACCGGAGATGTTCGCAGCCATGTTAGAGAGTTTTAGCTCAAATTTAGAATAAAAAATAGGATCAATAATAGAAAATTCATACTCAAAATTAGGATCAAAAATAGAAAACTCACACTCGAATTTAGAATCAAAAATAGAAAATTCAAACTCAAATTTAAAATCAGAAATAGAAACTGTAAAATCAGAAATAGAAACTGTAAAATCAGAATTGAAAGCAGACTTTAAGGCAGACATTGGGGCACTACAAAATTCAGTGTTTGCATTAAAAGCAGAAATAATCACAGACATTGACAAAAAGATAGGAAGTCTAACAGAACGGTTTGAAAATAGGGAAAAGGAGATACATGCCAGAATTGGTGCTATTGAGACTGAGGTAGAAGGCAAGTTAGATTATGTGAAACAAATATGTGATCACAGGAATGAGGGCACTATGCAGGCGTTGGCTGAGGTTGACAAGAGGATGGTGGCAGGTATTGAGGAAACAAAAACTTTGTTGTCAGGAAAATTAGAGAATACAGAATGTAACTTTAGGAAAAAGATAGAACAAGTAGTGACAGTAAACAATACTGAGATTGAGAAGGTGAACACTAGAATAAATAGTCTAGAATTGTGTACTGCATCAGGAAACACTAATTGGTCCATGGTGCAGACACCTAATGGCAGAAAGTTTTCAAGAGTGGGTAATTATCATCCAGTAGATTTTTTGGCTGCATGCAAGGACTAATTTGTGCCTGGTATGTCAGACCAGTGTAAAATGAAGTTAGCAAAGAGAATGTTTGACTGTTCTGCTCAAACTTGGGCAAATCAGTGTGCTGATAAATTTGTAACTTTTGAGGCGTTTGAAATGTTGTTTTTAAATAAGTATTGGGGGGAGGCCAAGAAAGCTAAGATACCAAATGAATTCTTGAACGAACCAAACTATATGAAAGGGAACCCAGAATTTGAAGTAATCATTGAGGAGGAGCTGTTTATTCAAGATTTATTTGTCATAAAGGGACTTTGTTTAAATCTAATGTTAGGAAGTGATTTCCCGTGCAAATATGAAGCTCAGTTGAAGTATAAAGATAATGTGTTAGAATTGAGTCTGGAGGAATGCATGAAGAGGGTGAAAGTCAAAAATTTTATAAGTGATAAAGATTTAATGGCATGTTTACACAAGTAACTGTCATGAAGTATGAGATTCAATGCATTGTAAATAGTAGGTTAAAAATTTGTGTATATTTACTCTGTGGTCTGTGTTAGTATCTACTTGTGTGTTTAGATTTAAGCATTGGGGTCAAGTTTACAAGTAATCTTTGTAAATGTTTTTCTTTTGTTGTTTGTGTTAAAACATGTGCTTGTATCAGATTTGCAGTTCAACAGTGGTACATGAGGTAAATATGTATGTATGTATGCCAACACCAAAGGATAGAGGAAGTGGGAGTGTACTGTTTATGTGTGTGTATATGTGAGCAGGGCTGGATATGTGGTGTGAGTTGTGGGGTGACTCGGAGAATGAGAAAGTGGTGGACATTGATGCAGGCAATGGGGTCTGTGGCTTAGATAAATTGTGATGAAAATGTCAGCTGACAGCGTTGCATATGTGGGTGTGACTGACCATATGGGTCAGAAGTGAGGAATGTATGTTTGTTGTGGTTGTTTTGGCTAAAGGTGGGTTGGATTGAGAAATGATTCAATGAGAGAAAGTGTTTGCTCTTTAATGTCTGTCTCTTTGAGTGTTTGGTAGGTAACGTGTCTAATAGGGAATGCTCTGTATTGTTATATTAAACTGATTCTGATAACACATTTTGGTTTCTTTAATGGTGCTCAACTGTTGACTGAACGATTTCTGCAACAACAGTTGACGAGAACTATTTTTCTGTCTAGCCTGAGTATCAATAGGGTTTGGTGATATTTTATTTAAAAAATGTAGATGTTTTGTGAGAAACTAATTTCGAAATTAGACTTTAAACTTAGATGTTTTATTGTGGGGAGTACTTGTGGAAAGCACATGAGGCTGATGACAGGGATCCAAATTTAAATCTCACACCAGCAAAAAAAAAAAAAAAAAAAAAAAAAAAAAAAAAAAAAAAAAATTGTGCGAGGGGGTAGGATTTGTATTTATGTTTGTAGGTGTCATTATGATAGAAGAGAAAATTCTCTATGATAACATTCTTTTGGTAGTATTATTTGAGCTTTAAGATAATTTTTGACACAGGCAGGTTTTTTTCTTCTTTTTTTTATTTTTTATTTTTTTTTTTATTTGATGGAGTAATACTCCAAGTAGGCCACATATTGGGCCGTATGAATAAAATGGAGTATCTACTTTATACTCCGGATTCCAGAGAACATACTCAGATTCGCATGAATAAAGTGAGTCGGAGAATATACTTCAGCTGAGTATGTTCTCGGCGTGAGTAACAGGGTGGGAGAAGTTGCTCACAACAGAGAACATTCTCCAATTTCATATGAATAAAACTGCGGAAGTTTCTCACGACGGGAGAACATTCTCAGATTTCTGGAGTGAGCTCTATGGCATACTCCGTGCTGAGTAACTTCTATTAAGGTTACGTTTTACTGAGGTTTATAATAAAAATGACAACAATTTTGTTACTTACAAGGCAAAAGCAAGTTCCTTTATATGTAGCCTTTAAGAAATACGAGGCGATCTATAAAGTTAATACAAATAAAAACATTTTGTTGACGAGTATCTTCCTTCGGAAAAATCGTGTGACACTTCCAGGATTTTATACAGTGACGAGAGTGATGTAAGAGGTGTTTTCATTACCGACATAAAAATGAAACACAAATGGATTCAGCTGCGTGTTTACTCATTTGTTTGGCGTGTATATTTACAGTTGTAAACAGTCACATAGCAAAATAATATTGTTTTAAAATAGGGTCTATTAGTAAGACCTTATGCTGTTAGTTCCAAATAAAGTGTATCCCAGGACTTCACAGTTTCTATCACAAAATAAATATTGCTGCAATACCAGGTAGGCATACTGAAGTACTGTTTCTATCCAAACCGGTTGGCTATTTATGATGCGTTTTCTGACTTCGTAATCGTAACTTCTGTCATGTTAGAAGTAAGACAGGAAAATTAATAACTGATTAATTACATACCTAGCAGCGTGTTTCTTGTTCAAAATCGCATGGCCTAACGCTTATGAGCAAATCATTGGGTGTCATATTTAACAAGGCCTATTTCATGTTAGAACACTCCGACAGCATTCCACGTTGTAACAGATGAATATGTGATGCATTCTTATTATATCGTTCGCATATTGTGCTAACCCTACTTCATTAACAAACGAGTTTCTCGCGTGACGAAAATTTTGTATCGCCAGCAGAATACATTTTCGTAAAAAGTGCATATTTAGTCTTAATAATATGCTCCTTCACAACAAACTAATATCTAAACACAATCCAGTTCTTTCTGAACACGTCGATGCCTACTCCATATTTGTACACTTAATAATTTGCCTGATTGGGCTGTGGCGGACATGACACGCGGAGAACTTACTCAAGTAGGAGGGGAGGTAGCGAGAATGAACTACCTGCTCAGAGCATATGCTTCGAAGTTTTTATTCATACGAATTTGAGAACTTACTCAGAGAACGTTCTTTCGCTCTGAGAATCTTCTCTGGAGCATATGCTCTTTTTTATTCATACGACCCATTCTCTTGTCTGTTTCATCTGAAGCTATGGCTGATGAGAGTGCAGGCATGGTGGTTTGGGTTAATCTGATAATGACTAACACCAGCCACTTTCAGTTCTTAATTCTGTTGATTTACATGTTACTGTACATGTCTCAACGCTTAGTTTCAATTGCACCTAGTCTGGATGGCAGGGGGGTGGGATACAAATCCAACCGAATCCTGGTGTCCAGACAAACTTTTGTCTATGTTGACTCATGAGTGCCTTCTGCTCTTCCTGTTCCATGTAGGGTGCATATGACGTGTGCGAACAAGAACGCTTGATCCAGTGCCATGAATCTAAGCTGCAACAGCATGTTGGTTGAAATGACGGAGACATAGGACCGTACACCATGGACCAGAGTTGCTGCAACGATGACTCTGGGGTTCTCAGTGTCAAAGTGGTGAGAGATTTCCTTTAAACAAGTGGAGTGTACACCGTCAAAAGTTTTTATAGTGATAATTCTAGTTTTTCCATGTAGGACAAGGTCCTCTAAAGACTAAAGGTTAATACTATTATAAATTTGGTGCCAATTCCGTATATAAACAACAGGCACACTTAAAATTCATGGATGTAATTAGTTATAAGGATTCTTTTCTTAAAAATATGCACACACTACAAGTGATCTTAATGGTACAAATATTGGGAAATTTTCTCACTGCCCTGTTTATTTTTTATTTATCTATTTATTTATTTTTTGCATTAGTTGAGGTCATAATTGGCATAGTGTTTGAACCAATCCCATTCAATAATTTTGTAATTTAAAATTTTGCTCATTTGAATGTATTAATTTTGGTGCTACTTGCGCCATCCTGCACATGGTTTGGATGCCGCAAGTGGGGGTATTGTGAGATTACCGCCTAATAGAAATACCGGTAATCAATAGCATTTGATAATTAAACAGTATGAAGTTCACTGCAAACATTGACCATGCCAATGCACTAAATGTTACACAATTTTAATCTTATTAATTATGGTAGCAATGTATGTACACAGTTGGGTGACAACATTTATAGTTAGGCCATAGGTAGAAATTCTCCACGCTGAGATTTGCTGTGTGCTTGTAGCTGACGGGAGGCCAGCGAGCAGGCCGACGTTGGTGGCTTGTTCCAACTTAGGATTTTCCAGTTCGTTTCCGGTGAGGGGAGAGAGGGACAATGGCGAGTGCCAGGCACAGTGCAATGCACAAATATTGTAATACTACTGGCATTTGAAGTAATCGATGCAGTTAGGAACCTTTAAGGCCCTCATTACAAAATAGCCTGTTGATAAATAAACAATACATTAGCTGATATAGTCACATCTAACGTAATATGTTTAATTGACAATGAAAAGTAATAAATTACCAACGAAGACAAGACAGTTAAACAACTAGCATAGCAATGTTTGTTTATAAAAATAATATATTAACTAGTTTTCATTTTATTTTCAATCAATCTTTTGTATTTTATCTTGAAGTATTCAGTTAAATCACTTATCTGTGATATAAGAAATTGCACGATTTTAATAAATGTTTATAGCAATATAAAAACATAATAAGAAATTTGTTTAATGTGTAGTGTAATTATTTTGATTTTAAGTAAAGTTTTAGAAATGTATTGGCTGAGCGCTGTACGTTGGCAAATCGGTTAGAACAGCTCACATGCGCCGGCCGCGGTGGCTGAGGAGACTAAGGCGCTCCAGTCACGGTCTGCATGGCCACTACGGTCGGGGGTTCGAATCCCCCCTCGGGCATGGATATTTGTGCCGTCCTAGTTCGTAAGTAGTTCATAAGTAGTTTGTAAGTTTAGGGACTGATGACCCCGTAGTTAAGTCCCATAGACTATACAAACATTTGAACATTTTTGAGCTCACATGCGGAAGTTGTTAATGTAACACGTGTCGTCGCATAGGCATGAACATAAACGGTGTTTGAGACAGCCACGTGGTGTGAAAACAATTTGCGACAAATATTCATGTTGTCTGGGGGCTCACGAGCTATAACTTTATTTGGTAAATGTGTCGACGTACAGACGTATCAGCCACAGGGTTCAAATATTGTGAAATAAACAACATAAAGTGAACTTTCACGTGTTTTCAAAAATAGTAGTTAGTACACCCTTTTCTCTCATGAACTTGATTTTATTATGAATTTGTTTTGTTAATCATATGCAGGGAAGGAGAGCTGCGAACGTGTGATATCATCCCCTAGAAAACGAGTCAAATAGTCGCAATCACAGTTCCAGTGTTTTTGCATGTTTAGGAATTTGGTTCGCAGCTGGTGGTTGTGAGTTTTAAGAATTAAACTTTCTCTATTTTAAACTCTCACCTCGACCTTCACCCTCGCAGTGTCCTGTAGAAGTAGAAACAACAAATGCAGACCATCCAGTCTACGCCTGCGAAGCAGCGGGAAATAAGCGAGTAACTTATAAAGCTGTAGTACTGTTCGAAATTTCAGTATCAAATCTCATCTGACAGTACCGAAAGTCAGCATATAAAAACACGAACGTACTTATGCGTACACTGAGCGAAAAAGACAGCTGTACGGCGGGCGTATTTGTCTGGAGTGGCGCAGGAGGACGGTAACTCTTGCTCGGCGCCGCGTCACGGCATTGTTCTCGGCGGCGTTAAAGCGAGTTATCTGGCATCGCAGTGCTTTGTTCCGCGCCGGCTGCGGCCAGAGCGGCGCGCAGATAATGGTCGAGTCGGCGACACAGGGACCGGCCTTATCGTTAATTACGCTGAGTGCACTACACGGCTCGAGTAATAGCTGCCGAGATCTGAGTAACGCTCTACAGGCCAACAGTGTGCTCAGTGTC
Source organism: Locusta migratoria (assembly GCA_026315105.1). Classification (NCBI taxonomy): domain Eukaryota; kingdom Metazoa; phylum Arthropoda; class Insecta; order Orthoptera; family Acrididae; genus Locusta; species Locusta migratoria. The sequence goes on from CM048751.1 coordinate 205,251,193, forward strand.
ACCGGAGAGTCTCCTCTGCGGGGAGGATCACAAGTTAGGCTCAAGAGTCTAGCTTTGCACTGCCGAGCGGGCGACCTCGGTGGACGAAATGGCGGTGACATTTTAACCCTTCATCACACACTTTTTTTTTCAATCGTAAATCAATTTTTTTCTTATTACAATTTCTTCAAAGGGTGCCAAGAAAATGTGAAAAAAACTACACAAAGTAAATTGTTGGAAAAAAAAGTGCATTTCTTACACTTTGCAGTTATGCAAAACTGAGTGAAACTTAACAAATTTATTCAGACCTACCACTTTGCACTTATGCAAAACCATTTGAAATGGACATACGTAATTCATTAATGTTTCTGCTTGCAGATTTGCAGATACAAAAAATGACCATCTAAAGAGAGCACTAGCTCTGTGTGCTGGTCTGAGAATGCTACAAAGAGCAGTACACTTTGTCATGTTAGAGAGGACTGTAGCGCATTCTACTGACAGAATCTGTTCAGTTAACCTTATAAGGCAGCACTTATCTGCAAGGCAGTTTCCATTGTTAAACTTGTAGGTCAATGACGAAAACAGAGTTAAAACTTCGCCTTGCACATCTGCAAAGCAACGCAGTGAAGGGTTAAGATTAACAACACACACATACACATATGCGCGAGCGATCACAGTGGCTAAAGCTGCGCCGCGGCAGGATAGCCGTGCGCACTAAGGGGCCTTGCTGCTGTTCGCGCGGCCGTTCACCGTCGGAGGTTCGAGTCCTTCCTCGAGCATGGGTGTCTGTGTTGTCCTTAGCATAAGTTAGTTTAAGTTGCTTGTAAGCCTAGGGACTGATGACCAACGTAGTTAAGTCCCTTAGATTTACACACATTTGAACGTTCGATAAAGGTACGTCCACACTGGGGGGCCAGGATCCCCCAGCGCATTGCGTTCGGCTCGTGGTACGTTGGAATTGTGCAATGCAACTAAGTACCGGCGATCCATAGGAAATCCACGAACATAGTAGTCAGTGTGCAGTGAAGCTGCAAACGTGTCTACGCGACGGTAAAATCTAGTGATTAAGGTGATGAGCGATGTGGCATTGTTGATGGTAAGTTCGACCTAAAACAAAACGAAACGTCGACACTTTATAGCAAAAGAAATAATCACGGAATGGATGAGATGAACTGCGAACGGGTAAAGTTCTAAATCTGCACCCAACGGGATTCGAATTCGGGTCTGCTGCTTTCTAGGCAGTTGTGCTGACCCCTACACCACTGGGGAACAGCAATCAACACACCTGCACCGACTATTCAATCACACCTCCCGACAGATACAAATTCTCAATCTTACCCTGCCGGCTAGAACTCAAACTCGCGCTTTTTGCAACCTATTCCCGTAAGAGTAAGGGCCTAGGAGAACCCCCGCACTAAAGAAAGGATTATTACCCGTCATCGACATATTGTATAATTTATATATATCTATCGGACGTGTTCGAAAGAAAAGACATCACATATTTATAACTCATACAGTTTAAATTAAAACAACTTGGACGTTACAGTAACTTAATCAGACAAATCGCGCCACTTACTTTAGAATGCTGTATATTAGACGGCGCTTTTTCGTACTACAAAAAGTAATAAACATTGACGTGAGATTTGATTACAAAATCCGCCACATTTGTACCCGTAAAATAGCACTAGATGCGCTAACATCTAAAAGGTAAGGCCAAGGTTCTGTATACAAGTACTACGCAATAACTCGGGCGTATCTAAAAATGTTTGATAGTAAATGTGTTCTCTCTCATCAGTGTCCTACGCAATACGATTGTTGAGACGCCAGTGTCCCAGGGACTAATTGTACAAAAATGTATATTATCACATCTACTAAAACACTATGTTGTCAAAAGAAAAACGTTCTGTATAGATTTTGAAAAATCCGTCTTGGAATTGATGAACAACACCTTCAAAAATGCTCAAATGTTTATAAAGCTATTGGACCAAACTGCTATGGTCATCAGTCCCTAGACTTACAAACTACTTAGACTAACTTACACTAAGGACACCACATACACACCCGGGCCTGAGGGAGGTCTGGAACCTCCGGCGGGAACGGCCGCCCAATCCGTAGCCATTCCGTGAAGCAACACCTCCACTCATGCTGATTGCACCATATACGCCACGCACTTCACACATGTTGGGATCCGATACTGCGATGCGCGCAGCCGTTCGCCGTCGGAGGTTCGAGTCCTCCCTCGGGCATCGGTGTTTGTGTTGTTCTTAGGATAAGTTAGTGTAAGTAGTTTGTAATTTTAGGGACTGATGACCACTGCAGTTAGGTCCCATAACTTTACAAACTTCTGAATATTTAGAATGAAACTTTTACTCTGCAGCGGAGTGTGCGCTGATATTAAACTTACTGGCAGATTAAAATTGGGTGCCGGAACCGGGACTCGAACCTGGGACCTTTGCCTTTCGCGGGCAAGCGCTCTACCAACTGAGCTATCCCGACACGACTTACGATGCCGCCTCACAACTTTACTTCCACCAGTACCTCGCCTCCTACTTTCCAAACTTCACAGAAGTTCTCCTGCGAACCATGCAAGACTAGCACTCCTGGAAGAAAGGATATGGTGGAGACATGGCTTAGCCACAGCCTAAGGAATGTTTCCAGAATGGAACTTTCAATCTGTAAAGTTTGGAAAGTAGGAGGCGAGGTACTGGAGGAAGTAAAGTTGGGAGGCGGCATCGTGAGTCGTGTCGGGATAGCTCGGTCGGTAGAGCGCTTGACCACGAAACGCATAGGTCCTAGGTTCGAGTCCCGGTTCCGGCACACAATTTTAATCTTCCAGGAAGTTTCTGATTTTTTTTTTTCTATTGCCACGTTCATGTTCTTGGGTTTCAACTACTAAACAAGCTCCACCTCGCACAACTGAGCAAGTTCACTCGCTTATGTCGAAATGGCGGCGCTGCCCCACTACATTTCATGCTATGCATAAACGCAGCTTCCTTGTCTAGAGAGCCTTCGGTGTTCCTTTTTTTGAAAACGTCTAGCCAGGTATGTTAGGTACCTACATTTAATCATAAACTCAAACTAAACTCCGCCACGTACTGGCCGCGAGGACCCAAGGGGTACTGACCGGCCGCCGTGTCATCCTCCGCCCGCAGGCGTCACCGAATGCTGTTCGGAGGGGGGAGTGGACTGCCCCGCACTCTCTGCCCTGTGCGTCGGTTTTCCAGACCGGAGCCGCTACTTCTCCATCAAGCAGCTCCTCAGTTTTGACTCACAAGGGCTGAGTGCAGCTCGCTTGCCAACAGCACTCGGCTGTCCCGGACGGTAACCCATCCAAGTGCTAGCCATGTCCGACAGTGCTTAACTTCGGTGATCTGACGGGAACCGTTGTATCCACTGCGGCAAGGCCGTTGGCGCATTTAATGATATGAAGACGTAATTATGAATCGTTTGATAAACAAAGAAGTATCCATATTCGTAGTAAATTAATTCTATCAAAAAGTATATTCTGAAAGTATGCTTACAGTTTAGGTATCGAAATAATGTAATTCCATGAAAAATGAATGGTGTACAGTCAAACGTATCAGATGTGGTATAATACATTTTGTGTACTTCATGGCAAATTTATGGCATTTAACGTCCCAAAAACCTGAGTGACGTACATAGAAAATGGGAATTTTTAGAATATTGCCCCCTTGAATAAATTTTAGCGGTCGTCCACGGGATCTAACGAGCTACAGCCTAGGTCGTTGTTCATTGTTTCGCCTTTTTTTTGTTCGTTCGTTCGTTGCCAAGATACAGATCTCAAGATGTGAAGTTCATACGCCGTTTACGTCTCGAGTGTCCCCACATTTTTCAACGGCTTTTGAATCGTTTCGCGAGGAACACAACCATAGTGATGTATTTCGGTTAAATTGTACGACGCTTCTCGCCGGGCTGTAGTGGGTATGTTGGCACCAGTGGTAATGACGGCAACTCAGATGACAAATAACTGTTTTTCCGTGACAACTTCAATTAAAAAGGAAATTATTAATTTTCTGAACGGACAAGGGTACATACAAGAACCTGTCAATCATAGAGCAGGTACAGTATTAATTTCGCTGCGAGTGAAACGAGCAGCAATAACATTTACTCTGTAGGTCGTGAAAAATTTCTACACTTCATTGTTCATCTGTTGCCAACTTAAGCACTGGAGCCCGGCGAGAAGCGTCGTATAATTTTACCTGTATTTCTATTGTCAGGCGCCATATATTGGACAAAAAATTGATATGTGTGGAGTCGATTTTACTTTCGACGTTTTACTCAAACTGACATTTTTATCAGCATGAAAAACGATTGGCAGTTTTCATTGCAGCAAAGGTTAAATTTTACTTACGATGTTGGCGGCCTAGGAGTGTCGATGTTGGCAGCGGATAAAAATGAAGGGAGTTGTGTGACGTTGTTATTAGCCAGTAGCATGATAGCACACGGTATCTTTGAGATTTGCTGGTTTCTTGACGCGGAAAAACGAACGCATTTTGTTGTTTGACATTTAATGTTTTGTTTTGTCTCAATGCTAATGCAAAGCTAATGCTAATAACTAAATGTTTCCAGTACAATGATAATTAATTTAGTGACCAGACTAGGGTAGAGAAAATAACCTATCAGTCACACGGCAGGAACAGCATTAATCATTTACTTCAGTGGCAACGCGGAGGGTAATTTGCAAGCCTTTGTGCACGGGGGTGTTTCCGTCGATATATATCGAACGTCGTAGTACAGCAGCGTAGCAGCCAATCAGGTGTCACTTTATGGCGACCAATGCGATTGCGTGTTTCACCTGAAGTAGGCTACATTTGACGCAGTATTTACGAGAGTAATTAATGCATTAAGTAAACACTTTATAAACACTAAAGAACATAATTTTAATATGTTACACACTGTTGCGAATGGAAACCTCTTGGCGTACGTTTAACACTGAGCACATTTCATAATGAAATCACTTTTTCATTAATTTACACTTAAGTCTGTTTAGATTTTACAGTGAAATCACTTTCACATCAATGTCCATTTCGTAACATCACAAAAGTAACTAATTTCCTTCAGCACTAGTGCGTGCAGATTCTTGAGTAGTATATGAAACAGGAACCAGTCCGGTTTGATCATTACCAGGATAAACTCTAGCAGTATCGCGGAGGAAGATCGGCAAGATATCAAAAGAGACAGTTTTCCCTCTGAGACATAAATTTTGCAAATATAAAAAATGGAAAATGTAGACTTCGTCGCGATCACCGTGATTTCCACAGCCTTTCTATATTCTGGGTATGGACATTCTATTGAATGATTTACAAGCTGATGATGATTTCCTTCATTTCTGAGACTCATAAAATCTGAAACCATATGTTATAACTGCTGTTCCTTGTTTAATAAAATGTTTAATTAGCGCTGTCAATGTTTCTTTGTCCCTCGACGCTACAAGTACGAAAAAAATTGTTTTTTAAAATTCACGTTCTGTTCCGCCAAATGCCAATACGTACTCCGCTTCCTTTTTTAGTAATTGCCCTTTTCCAAATTTCTTGTCATTAAATGGGTTTCATCAATCTCCACTACTCTGTTGTCGATGCCAATGGGAATACTGTCCTTTGTAACTATATCATAGCATACTTTGCGGCAAAATGAGTAATACTCACAAACGTTGGTAAGAGAGAAATTGCTTTCAGCAGCAGCTTCTTCAAGAGTATATTTTCTCACCCACTAGGCCTCGAGAAGTAGGCTCTGCTCTATAGAAAAATTGCAGTAGCCAAACCATGTATTAATTGTCATGGTATTTCTCTTCTTGCACTTGTTGCACCGCAACTGGTAAGGGCACTTTACATTGTTTACTCTACTACAAACATTTATCGACTTCTCTGCCCCTCAATTAACACAGTTTTTGCGTCCCGATTGAGAAGCAACAAAATGCTATTGATTTCTCTATACCGCTTATAAGTGGTGTAACTCCTTCCACGTCAGAGAAATGTTCGCACTCGACATGTTATGTTATATTTCCACTGCTCACATCAGTCTGATACTAACATTCACGATCACAACAAAAATGGTATCTCCCGCTGTCACTCCGAGTTATCTTATTGGCTACCAAAACGGGGACACCTCATTGGCTCCTGCACTATCGTTCGATACTATGACGTTCGATACATATCGACGGGAACACTGCCGTGCACAAGGGCTTGGAAATTACCACGCGGAGGAGTATTAGCCCTTTTTCGCACAATTTTACTTTTGTCATAGAATGAGGGACATAATCCTTTCTGTTGACCATGAAGTAAATAATGCTGTTCCTGCTCTGTTTCAAATGTTTGTAAAGCTTATGGGACTTAACTACGGGGTCATCAGTCCCTAAACTTACAAACTACTTATGAACTAGCTAAGACTACAGACGGCATAGCCTGTTTTTTGTTTGTTAAGCTTATGGGACTTAACTACGGGGTCATCAGTCCCTAAACCTATAAACTACTTATGAACTAGCTAATACTAAGGACGGCACAAATATCCATGCCCGAGGGGGGATTCGAACCTCCGACCGTAGTGGCCGTGCAGACCGTGACTGAAGCGCCTCAGTCCCCTCGGCCACCGCGGCCGGCTTCTTGCTCTGTGGTTGACAGGTTATTACATGTACTCTTGTACGGCCAGTAAATTAATTATCAACGAAAAAGAAATATTTCGTTGTCAACATTAGCTCACTACGCCCTACATAAAATTGGCATGTCGTGATTTATCGTAACGCGTGAAAGAGAGAATGCATTCAACATTCTTTTACGTCGTTTTGTGTCTGGTAATTACTTTTTCGCGTAATAGACAGCCTAATTCCGATTGGCTATCTACATGTACTCCACCTCCGTCATTGGTCGTCACATTTCCAGCCATCCGTTGGCAACGCCAACACGCTAGGCCGCCAACATCGCAAGTAAAATTTAACCGTAGCAGAAGTGGGAACTGGTTACATAGACAGCCAATGAGATTGTTATGATACGGCAGCGGTTGCGTAGTGTAGCGGTGCTGGCAACGAAATGGCCATTTTACGAGGATAATTAATTTACTGACGGGACAACGGTGGGTACAAGAACCTGTCCACCTCAGTGCAGGAACACCATCATGGCTATCACAAAAGATTATTGCTCTCACTTTATGCGGTTGGGTTTTCAAAGAGCATTCAACCACACTACGCCGCCGCTGCCATAAGTAAAATCTTATCTTCAGTTTTGTCATAATTACACATGTTGAGACTTTATATGAATATTATTATTTAATACTAGTTTAAATTATTTTCTGTTTGCTATGAATATGTTTTTCGAGTATGTGTTTAGGCAGGAATATAATTGGTATTGCGAGTGGAGGGAGCAGTAATCATTTACACTGTTGCTCCTCAGAAATATTTTGCTGTGAACTACCAATGTGTAACGGTTTTCGAGTGGAAAGTTCTTAGAGTGCAAGTGAAACGAGCGGCAGTCACAACTACTCTCTTGTTTGGAAAAAAATTTGCTTTTATCTCCCAATAGTCATGATTTTACGTGAATACGGTGAACCTAAAGGCATAGAGACAGTACTGGAAAGTTGTTTACAAAGTGAAAAATATGACGAACGAAACTCTCATTGGCCGTTTCCACGTGACTCCAGAATGGTTGTCTTCAATCTGCATCAGTCATTATGTCGTTACCAACATCTGTCTTGAGTCAAACGTAAACGGTATTTCAACACAGGCGGCCACAGATAATATAAAGAGCTTGTAGGGATAGGTTGTGCTAAGAAATAATCGTTGAAGAAAAATTGATATATTGTACTGTTTTCGAATGTTCAAATGTTTGTAGAGCTTATGGGACTTAACTACGGGGTCATCAGTCCCTAAACTTACAAACTACTTATGAACTAGCTAATACTAAGGACGACACAAATATCCATGCCCGAGGGGGTATTCGAACCCCCGACCGTAGTGGCCGTGCAGACCGTGACTGGAGCGCCGCAGTCCCCTCGGCCACCGCGGCCGGCGTGCTGTTTTCGATTTATGTAGTGGGGTCGCAGTTCAGCAGTCTCGTATATTTCATTTTCGTTTATTTAGTTTGAGCTAACCAAAACCACCTCTGGCGGGCTTTTTAAATTTCCACCCGACAACGACTTGACTGGTTAACTTCAATGCTAATTAAATCGAAAAATGGTACAAGTAGCACAGTTTTATGGCAACAATTATTGCTCTGCACACACTACTTTGCAAAATCTTTACAAGCTTTTCAGACCGTTTCTGACCATCAGGTAGGTCAAACCTCGTTGGAGCTATTGACTGATGTTTAATGTCGCGTAGCGGTGGAGTGGCCGAGCGTTCCAAGGCGCCTAGCTGCGGAGGCGTCGCTGCTCGCTGTCGGGGGTTCGAGTCATGCCTCGGGCGTGGGTGTGTTTGTTGTCCTTAGAGTAAGATAGTTTAAGGATGATTACGTAGGTCTCCGCGGCCACAGCCAGATGACATAAAAGTTTTATGGGTGTTGTACCGCCGGCCGCGGTGGCCGAGGAGACTGAGGCGCTTCAGTCACGGTCTGCACGGCCACTACGGTCGGGGGTTCGAATCCCCCCTCGGGCATGGATATTTGTGCCGTCCTAGTTCGTAACTAGTTCATAAGTAGTTTGTAAGTTTAGGGACTGATGACCCCGTAGTTAAGTCCCATAAGCTGTACAAACATTTGAACATTTTAGTGTTGTACCGCGTCATGATGTAAGAAGGCTATTACTTAAATAACCGACGTTTCGGCCAACGTTACAGTGGCCTTCATCTGGGTATACTGTTGTGAGCTGGTTTTTACTACACTTTATATTTACTTTCAATTAGACATTACGTCATAATTTTTTAAAATAAGCGATGTTATTGGTGAATTTTTGGCCGAAGAATGGAAACTTTATTAAGATAGGATGCTGAGGTGGAGGGAGTGGGAGTTAGCTGTTGCCTATTGCTTCTTGCATAGCGAGACATGATTGGTGTTCATCGGCGAATGGGGTGAAGCCTTCCGTTTCCTGCTGGCCGTGGGCCGCGCGATGGGAGTTGCTTACTAGTGACGCTCGCGTGTAGTGTTGTCAGTGCGACCTATTTCGCTGTGATGGCTGGTAGCCAAGAGGGGGCAAGCCTGAGTCCATCTTCTCTGTTCATGTGTTTTACAATTTCGATGGCTTCCTTTATCTTGCGTTTAACCATCCCTGGTTGCTTGGCGAGTATTCTGGCAACGTTAAATTTTATCTTTTTGCTGCAATCTTGCTGGTGTTCGGCTACTGCAGATTTATTGTGTTGGCCTAATCGAATGTAGCGTTCATGTTCGCGTATGTGCGTTGCCACTGCCCTCCCTGTCTCACCTACGTATACTTATCCACACTCGCGTTCCACCTTGTATACTCCCGATGCGTATAATGTCTCTATCTTGTCCTTTGTGGAACCAAGTACATCCTGGATCTTGTGACTACTATAGAAGAAAGGCTGGACACTAACCCGGCGAAGATGTTTAGCAATCAGATTTGTGGCGTTTTTTACATACGGTAAGCGTGCTGCTGGTTGCTTTTTATTGACTTCCTGCCTACTGCTGTTTCTTTTATTTGTGTCCATGGCGATGTGAATCACTCTATGGTTGTAGCCATTGGCCAGAAATGTTGTTTCTGGTTTGTTGAGCTCAGCTGTTTTTTTTTCTTTTTTTTTTTTTTCTTCATCACTTAGTCGCTGCGCGCGAACAGTCAGTAAGCGGATTACAGAGTTCTTCTGTGCTGGATGGTGGTTTGATTGGGCATGCAAATACCTGTCGGTATGTGTAGGCTTCCGATATACCCTGTGCTCAAGTGTGCCTTGCCTTGTTCTATAAACTACCACATCTAGGAATGGAATAGCGCCATCCTTCTCGATCTCTAATGTAAATTGGATCTTCTTGTGCAATTTGTTCAGATGTTCATGAAACTTGTGTAGCTCCATCTCACCGTGGGGCCATATTGGTGCTCAAAACAGCATGTTTCGTAACAAAATTCCGAAAGTTTTTTTCTCAACGGTTCTATGTGTTTATGGGGAGCTGAATTCGAATTTCAAGTTTGCTGCCTTGTAGGAGGTCGGCTTCACAACGAAAAACTCAAAAAACCTCAAAATTGTAGCACTTTTTTCGGACCTCTTGGTAAGTATGGAAGTGCGATTACGCATGTCAATCACATCGCGATTACGGACAGCATGGGGTTCACGCCTGAGCCTCAGGACGTGCGCTAGCAGCGCATTTCGGGTTTTTCAAGCGTCAACTTCGCGTCGCAATATCTTGGGATGTAATTGGAATATTGCGATGCAATCAACGCCATTTTTTGTGATTTGTCATGCTATGGATTGCTGAAGAAAAAATATAGGTTATCCATTAAAAAAACATAAGTTTGTGTTAAAAAACACATTTGCTTTCGTTTTAAAATGTTTCCAAATATGTACATTCATGGGCTCCAAAGCCACCGGTGAAAGTCGTTTTCCAATAGCTGTTATTGTTCCAGAGATATTTTGGGTGGACAAGATAGCTGGGACACCCTATATATATATATGACGTAAATATCGCACCTAACAATTGGATGGTTCGTGGGTAGGGTGTGGGTGGAACTCAATGTGCGACCACCACTATATGGTGAGTTACGTGTCGTTCTGCTTTAGCAAAACGAGCTAAGAACAGCTCAGAGAAAATTGCGAAATATTGCTAATTTTGTTTCTAAGATAGTGCATGGCGGAAAATATTATATTATTACCTTCATTTTAATTAATTCACTTTATTTCATTCATTCGTAAAGCATAAAAAACTAAGGCGGGTTTCTTTTGGAAGTTTAAATTAACTATAAAAAATTCCAAACAACGCACCTTTTTTCGACTTCTCATTATCTTTAAGTACGATTCGCGAACGGAAGATATTGACTAATTTCATTTTTCTTTTCATGTCGTGTTTCTTCTAATGACAATTGGCAACTTTTCCGCACTAAAGAATTTCGTAAAAAAATCATCATCATCATTAGAGACTAATTATGCCTTTCATCTTTCAGTCTGGAGCATAGTACCTCTAATAAAATTCCTCCATGATCCCCTATTCAGTGCTAACATTGATGCCTCGTCTGATGTTATGCCTTTTAGTTCAAAATCATTCTGCACCGAATCTAAGTACTTTCTTCTTGACCTACCTCGTCTCCTCTTACCCTCTGCTGCCGAGCTCATGAGTCTCTTAGGTAACCTTGCTTCTCCCACGCGTTTAACATGACCCCACCATCTCAGTCTGTTTGCTCTAACTGCTTCATCAATGGTGTTCACTCCCAGTTCTTCTTTGATTTCCTCATTATGGACACACTGCTGCCATTGTTCCCATCTATTAGTACCTACAATCATTCTTGCTACTTTCATATCTGTAACTTCTACCTTATGAATAAGGTAACCTGTATCCACCCTACTTTCACTCCTATACAACAAAGTTGGTCGATAGTTGGAGCGGTGCGTTGCTAACTTAGTCTTTGGTACTTACTTCCTTCTTGCAGAAGAGAGTAAACCTTAGCTGAGCACTCACTGCATTAGCTTTGCTACACCTCGATTCCAATTCTTTCACTATGTTGCCATCCTGTGAGAAAATACATCCTAGGTCCTTGAAACTGTCTATCTGTTCTAAATTTGTTCCTGCTATTTGGAAATCAATGTGTTTAAATTTCTTTCCCATGGACATTACTTTCGTTTTGGAGATGCTGATCTGCTTTCTGCTCTTTTGGCCTCACAAAACCAATTTCACTGCAGATTAAATAATGATCAGTATCATCAAAGAACCCCCTGAAAACACGTGTCCTTCAATGTCTTCCTGAATTCCTGGTCTGTTAGTGGTTCATGTCCTAGTTCATGAACCAAGGGCCACGTGTGACTGGTCAAGTAAGTGTTCCTGACAGTTGGGATACCAGTTACTTCGGAATAAGGTTGCGCATCTCGGACATATTCTGAATCGTGGCCACCTTTGTGCTCAGACTACCGAATCCACCGGTTAGTCCCTCAACCTTTAGGGGTAAAACCCAGTTGGGCCCTGGGCAAGTAAGGCTAGCAACCTGCTTCCCAGGTACTTAAATATCATGCTGGCAGCAATCAGAGCAAAATGCCTTGGACCTTTGGAGGTGATGGAGTCCCACCTCTAATTGACAGACCAGGGAACCCTCAGATACGACTTGGCAAAAAAAAAAAAAAAAAAAAAAAAAAAAAAAAAAAAAAAAAAAAAAAAAGTCGATTTACTCTAATGAATATCCAAGCTGACTCTTCGGGACACGCCTTCATTTCTCTACTTCCGCTAGCCTCATGTTCTAACTTTACCAAACTGTTGTGTTCACCGTCAGAAAACAAAATTTGAAATAAGTGTCCTTTAATCTGTCCTGTAAGCTCCCAGTTGGAGTCCCCTTCGTCCTGTCGGCTGTGGTCCTTGTAGGCGCGCGGACACGCCGGGAGAAAGTGGGATCAGTGTCGGCACCTTGACAACGAAAAATACTGCCTCCATTGTCGCCGGTGCACCACGAGTCGAAGCTAAAACCTGCCGTAAATCATTCGGAGCTCTCGTCCCGTATCTAAAACGTTGATCTCCTCGTACGCTGTCCTCATACATATGCAAATGGGGCGTATCTCGCAACCTGAGCCGGTGATACAATAACGTAATTATTAGACACTGGGCTTATCTCGCGGCGGCGTGAGGAGCGCCGATTGGAATTTTACGAGACACTTTCGAAGATGACCGCTTTCATTTCGCTTATGGCCGAACAACTATACTGGATTGCCATGTTCTAGGCCTTCGTGGATTCGTTGGGCAGCATGAATACAGAATAATGATAGTAAGTATGACGACGACGTCGATGATGATGAAGATGAAGATGGAGATGAAGATGAGCATGTCAACAAAATCACTTGTGCTACCCATCATAGAATGTTAATCAAGTGGGTAGGACGCACATCAGTTAGGACAGTAGGGGTTACGGAACGCATAAAATTGGTTCAAAAATGTTCAAATGTCTGTAAATCTATCGGACCAAACTGCGTGGTCATCAGTCCGTAGCTTACAAAGTACTTAAACCTAGGTAAACTAACCTACGGACAAACACACACACCCATGCCCCAGGGAGGACTCGAACCTCCACGGCGAGCAACCGCGCGCTCCGCAGCTAGGTGCTTTAGACCGCTCGGCTACTCCACCGCGGCATAAAATTGGTCACAGGTTTGTTTAACCCACTAGAGATGGACTTTGAAGAATAAAGTTTCCCATCATATGTTGTTGTTGTTGTTATGGTCTCCATTCCGCAGACTGGTTCGATGCAGCTCTCCACGCTACCCTGCCCTGTGCAAGTCTCTTCATCCGAGAATAAGTTCGGCAACCTACATCCTTTTGAATCTGCTTACTGTATTCGTTCTTCGGCCTCCCTCTACGATTTTGACCCCACACACTTCCCTCTAATACTAAGTTGAATATTCCTTGATGTCTTAGAATGTGTCCCTATCCCTTCTCTTCGTCAGTATATGCCAGAAACTCTTTTCTCCCCAATTCGGTTAAGCACCTTCTCATTAGTTACGTGATCTACCCATATAATTTTCATCATTCGTCTGAAGCACCACATTTCGAAAGCTTCTATCATCTTTTTTTCTGAACATCCCTATCGTCCACGTTTCACTCCGATACAATGCTAAACTCCAGACAAATGATTTCAGAAGGGACTTCCTAACATTTAAATTGATATTGGATGTCAACAAATATCGCTTCTTCCGAAACGCTATTCTTCCCATAGCCATTCTGCATTTTATATCTTCTTTACTTAGGTTCAGAAGTTATCTTGCTACCCAAATAACAAAATTAATCTACTACTTTTATTGTCTCATTACCTAATCTAATTCCTTCAGCATCGACTGACTTTCTGACGCTACATTCCATTATCCTTGTTTTACTGTTGTTGATGTTCATCTTATAACCTCTTTTCAATACACTGTCCATTCCGTTCAATTGCTCTTCCAGATCCTTTGCGGTCTCTAACAAAATTACTATGAAATCGGCAAACGTCAAAGTTTTTATTTCTTCTCCCTGAACTTTAATTCCCTCTCCAAATTTATTCTTGCATTCCTTCATAGCTTGCTCCGTGTACAGATTGAACCATTGGGGAAAGGCTATAACCCAGTCTTACTCCCCAACTTCTGCGTCCCTTTCATGCCCTTCGACTCTAATAAGCGCTGTCTGTTTTTTTTATAAGTTGAATATAACTCTTCGCTCCCTATATTTTACCCCAGCTACCTTCAGAATTTTTTTTTATTCCAGTCGACATTGTCAAATCTTTCTCCAAATCTACAAATGCTAAAAATGTAGTTTGCCTTTCCTTAGCCTATCTTCTAAGATAAGTCGCAATGTATTTCCTCCCGTGTTCCTACATTTCTCCTAAATCCAAACTGATCTACACCAAGGTTGGATTATACAAGTTTCTCCATTCGTCTGTAAATAATTCGTGTTAGTATTTTGCAACCATGACTTATTAAACACATAGTTTTGTAATTTTCACATTTGTCTGCACTAGCTTTCTTTGGAATTGGAATTACTACACTGTTTTTGAAGTTGGAGGGTGTTTCCCCTGTGTCATACATCTTGCATACCAGGTGGAACAATTTCTTCAAGACTGCCTCTTCTAAGTATATCAGAAGTTCAGAATACCAACTTATTTAGCGGTAATATGGCCCAATGGATACTCTGTGGAAAAATGAATACAGATCAAGCATTGTAAACAGGCAGAAGGTGTAGAAAATGTGAAAAAATAAGCAAAATATAAACTGTGAACAGTACAAGCTGACGAAGTGCAACATGAAGAGAATCAGAAGCGAAGGTACTGATATTATCATCGCAAGTAAACGTGACTGATAGTGAGAATAGATAAAATAGCGCATAGATCTCCCATAGAAATGAACACGACAAACCAATGTTTTGTAAGTATGTTACATCGTAGAAATTTACGAGCCAAAACTTCCAAAACGGAAAGTGAGAGTTATACCCTGTGGTGTTGTGTAGAACAAATTAGAAGTCTCTTTCTTTCCACCTCGGCGTTGTAAACAGATATTACACCTCGACACAGACGCAAAATTGAATAAAACGAACAGAAAAGTGTGAAAATTACAGAACTATCAGTTTAATAAGTTTAATCAGAGGAATTATTTACAGACAAATGGAAAAAAACTGATAGGATACGACAGAGGGGAAGATCTGTTTATTAAAGAGAACTGTAGGAACACGGGAGGCAATACTCACATTACGACTTATCTTGTAAGATACGTTAAGGAAAAGCAAACCTGCGTTTTTGGCTTTTGTAGGTTCGGAGAAAGCTATTGACAACGTTGAATAGAAAACCCTCTTTCAAATGTTGAAGGTAGTGAGGGTAAAATATAGGGAACAGTAAGTTAATACAGTTTGTTCAAAAACCAGAACAGCAGTTATGAGTCGAAGGACATGAAAGGGACACAGTGGTTTGGAAGGGAGTAAGACAGTTGTAGCCCTTGGGAAATGTTATTCTATCTGTACATTGAACAAGCTGTGAAGGAAATCGAAGAAAAAATTGGAAAAGGACTGAATGTTTAGGGAGAAGAAATAAAAACTTCGTGGTTTGCCGACGACATTGTAATTCTTCCAGAGACAGCAAAGGACGTTGAAGAGCTGTCCAACGGAAAGAAGGGTATATGATGAACATTAACAAGAGCAAAACAAGGACTATGAAATGTATTCTATGAAAATAGGGTGATACTGAAAGAATTAGATACGTAATGAGACAATGGAAGTAGTAGATGAGTTAGTCGTTTGTGTAGTACTGAATAAGCGAAATTTGTTGACATCCAACATTAATTTATATGTTAGGAAGTCCTTTTTGAAAGCATTTGTCTGGAGTGCACTATTGTACGGAAGGGAAACGTAAATGATATGGGTTTAAGACATTCAGATGAAAGAAGCTTTCGAAATGTAGTGCTAGAGACAAATGTTGAAGATTGGATGGGTAGATCGCCTAACTAATGAGCTACTGAACAGAACTGGGCAGAAGAGAAATTTCTGGCATATCTTAACTACGTGAAGGGTTAGATTAGTGGAACACATTCTAAGACATCAACGAATCGTCGAGTTAGCATTGGAGGGAAGTGTATGGGGTAAAACACCCAGAGGGAGACCGGAAGACGCTGCAGTAAGCAGGTACGAAAGGATGTAGGTTTCACCGGACAGGGTAGCGTGGAGAGCTGTTTCAAACCAGTCTTTGGAGTAAAGACCACAATAACAACAACGAACAGACACGTCAATGACTGGACGGAGAATTTATAATCATAATAATAATAATCATCATCATCATTAGAGGCTGAATATGCCTTTCAGCGTTCAGCCTGGAGCATAGTACCTTTATAAAATTCCTCCATGATCTCCTATTCAATGCTAACATTGATGTCTCGTCTGATGTCAAGCCTTTTACTTCAAAATAATTCTTCACCGAATCTAAGTACTGCTTCCTTGGTCTACCTCGACTCCTCTTACCTCCGCTGCCGAGCTCAATGAGTCTCTTAGGTAACCTTGCTTCTCCCATGCGTATAACGTGACCCCACCATCTCAGCCTGTTCACTTTAACTGCTTCATCTATGGTGTCCACTCCCAGTTTTTCTTTGATTTACTCATTGTGGACACCCTCCTGCCATTGTTCCCATCTATTAGTACCTGCAATCATTCTTGCTACTTTCATATGTGTAACCTCTCCCTTATGAATAAGGTAACCTGTATCCACCCAACTTTCACTCCCATGCAACAAAGTTGGTCGAAAGCCTTTGGTACTTACGTCCTTCTTGCAGAAGAGAGTAGATCTTAGCTGAGCATTCACTGCATTAGCTTTGCTATACCTCGATTCCAGTTGCCATCCTGTGAGAAAATATATCCTAGGTCCTTGAAACTGTCTACCTATTCTAACTTTGTTCCTTCTATTTGGGACTCAATCTGTTTAAATCTCTTTCCCACAGACATTACCTTCGTTTTGGAGATGCTGATCTTCATATAATAACCCTTACACCTCTGATCGAGCTCTGAAATATTAGCTTGCAACCTTTCAATCGAATCTACCATTACAACTAAGTCACCCGCATATGCGAGACTGCTTATTTTGTTTTAACCTATTTTAATCTTGTGAAAAACATGAATCCGAGGAGATTTGAACACGGATTTCCGGCTTCGAAGTCCAAAACCGTGAGCAGATAACTACGAGCATCGGTTGCGGCGACTCGCGCGATGTTGTACATCTTTAGCTCCGACTTCTCATTGTTGTTATTTCCCTTCTTTTTCACAGTTCAGTACACCTTATTCCTGTTTACATAGTTGATCTGCGTCGATTTTGTAACTCGCTATCAAATGAGCCATCTTACCGCTGAATATAGGGTGCGTAGGTTGGTCAATTTCCCTTGTGAGAAACCAGAACTTGACAAAAATAAGTAAAATATTCCCCAAAAACCCGCCAACAAAGTTTCATGAACCCGATTTAAGTAAGGAGACGGTAACTGGCAGTTAGGAACGAAGGAAGTCAAGTCACTGATTCTCCGACAGCCAATAAGCGTCAGTGACAATCGATGCACTTGTTGTGAATGTAGTGGTCAACGCGAACATTAAACGTGATCATAGCGAGTTGTTTTCTATCACGAGCGTAGCCAGATAGAGCGCTTTCTGGGGTTCAAATTCCTCCCCAATTGTTGACAACGCTAATAAAAGATCGCAACTTCTTGTATCACAATAAACCCCGCCTATATTTTTCCAAGGCTGGAAAGCCGTTACACGTGTTTCATACAGTCCTGATTTCTCCCCATGAGATTCCCATTTTTTTTCTGGAGTCTTAAAGAAAGACATTCACGTCTACCGATAGTTTCGGCCGAATAGGTGCACGCTTAGGTAAAAATCATGGTCCTAAAGCTAACAGCAAACATTTGTGTATGAAGGAATTTGTTGTCTTGTCTCGCAGAGGGTTAAATGTGTTAACATTTGTGGTTATTACTACTGAAAGAATGAGCAGTTTACTTAATTTGTTCCTCATTGTCTTCTTTTAATTTGTCTGCTCTTATAGATAAGTATGGCTTGCGTTTTTCCAGTCACTAGCAACAATTTCTTGTTCAAGGTACTCACGGTAAATTATGGTGAAGATTCTGTGTAGAAACTGTCAGTTATCCTTTCGGGTTGTGGAGCTTCTTTGTGCTTTAGACTTGATCTGTTTATCAGCACCACTGTAACTACAATGTCACCCATATATTACAATGCCAGTCAGCACTATTTATTGGTGTTTCTAAGTAAACGAATCAAGGTTCCTGTCCAGGCAAAGAGTATATGTACACTTATTTTCTGCCATTGACATCTTTCGAGTTCCGCAAAAATTTGAGTTAGGTAGTGCTTCTCTGATAATGCTTCAGAAATTATTGAAAGCTTCACGCACTGTCTTTTTAATTGCCATCCGTAATTCGATCCGCATTTAACTATCTCTCTGATATGACATGACTTCTACATAGTTTCGAGAATACGTACATTCTTAAGAAGCTTACTAATTTTGTTTCTATACCAGGGTGACTGTAGTATACGGTCCTTTGGAATAAAGTATAATATTTACAATATATGTGCAAAAGTATCCGGAGACCACGCTGACAATGAATAACTAGAATGAAACTTTCACTTTGCAGCGGAGTGTGCGCTGATTTGAAACTGTCTGGTAGATCAAAATTGTGTGCCAGAACCGGGAATCGAACCTGGGGCCTGTGCCTTTCGCAGGCAAGCGCTCTACCACTGAGCTATCCCGACACGACTCACGGTCCGTCCTCACAACTTTACTTCTACCAGTACCTCACCTCCTACTTTCCAAACTTCGAGTCCGGTTCCGGCACACAATTTTAATCTGCCAGGAAGTTTCAGTGAATAACTAGTTCGTGGTGCCCTCCATCGGTAATGCGAGAATTCAATTTGGTGTTGGCCCACACTCAGCCTTGATGACAGCTTCCACTTCCACAGGAATGCGTTCAATCAGTTGCTGGAAGGTTTATTGCGGAATGCCAGCCCGTTCTTCATGGAGTGCTGCACTGAGGAGAGGCACCGATGTAGGTTTGCGAGGCCTGACACAAAGTCGGCGTTCCAAAACATCTCAAAGGTGTTCTGTAGGATTCAAGTCAGGACTTTGTGCACAACAGTCTATTACAGGGACGTTATTGCCGTTTAAGCACTCGTCCACAGGCCGTGCATTATGAATAGGTGCTCGATCATGTTGAAATAACCAATCGCAATCCCAGAATTGCTCTTGAACATCAGGAAGGAAGAAGGTGCTCAAAACATCAATGTTGGCGTGTGCTGTGATAGTGCAAAGTAAAATACCAAGGGGTGCAAATCTCTCCGTGAAAAACGCGACCACACCATAACACCGCCGCCTCAGAATTTTACTGTTGGCACTACACTCGCTGGCAGCTGACGTTCACGGGGCATTCACCGTACCCACACCCTGCCATCGGATCGCCACATTGTGTACCGTGATTCGTCACTCCACACAACGTTTTTCCACTGTTCAATCGTCCAGTGTTTACGCTCCTTACACCAAGCGAGGCGTCGCTTGGCATTGACCTGCGTGATGTGTGGCTCATGGGCAGCTTCTCGGCCATGAAATCCAAGTTTTCTCACCTCTCACCTAACTGTCATAGTACTTGGAGTGGCTCCTGATGCAGTTTGGATTCCTTGTGTGTGGTGGTCTGGATAGGTGCCTGCCTGTTACACTGTACGACCCTCCTCAACTGTCGGTGGTCTCTGCAGTTCAAAATGTTCAAATGTTTGTAAAGCTTATGGGACTTAGCTACGGCGTTATCAGTCCCTAAACTTACAAACTACTTATGAACTAACTAGTACTACGGACGGTACAAATATCCATGCCCGAGGGGGAATTCGAACCCCCGACCGTAGTGGCCGTGCAGACCGTGACTAGCGCGCCTCAGTCTCCTCGGCCACCGCGGCCGGCTCTCTGCAGTCAACAGCCGCGGTGGAGTAGCCGAGCGGTCTAAAGCGTCTCGCTGCGGTGCGCGCAGTTGCCCGCCGTGGAGGTTCGAGTTCTCCCTGGGGCATGGGTGTGTGTGTTGTCCGTAGGTTAGTTTACCTAGGTTTAAGTAGTTTGTAAGCTACAGACTGATGACCACGCAGTTTGGTCCGATAGATTTACAAACATTTGAACATTTTTGCAGTCAACAGACGAGGTCGGCCTGTAGGCTTTCGTGCTGTACGTGTCCCTTCACGTTTCCACTTCACTATCCAAATGAGTGGCGGTGATAAAAGCAGGAACAGTGAGACCTAAGAGCAAGATTTTTTAATTTCTGTCACTGCAGAAGCCTGCAGGCCACAGATGTTAAAGAAATAAAGCCAAAAGTCCAGTGAAGATGTGGCAGGACATGAAATCCAACGATTCATTTAACGAAAATGTTCAAATGTTTGTTAAGCTTATGGGACTTAACTACGGGGTCATCAGTCCCTAAACTTACAAACTACTTATGAACTACTTACGAACTAGGACGGCACAAATATCCATGCCGAGGGGGGATTCGAACCCCCGAACGTAGTGGCCTTGCAGACCGTGACTGGAGCGCCTGTCCCCTCGGCCACCGCGGCCGGCTTCATTTAACGATGCGGCATTCAAAATGTTTGTAAAGCTTATGGAACTTAGCTAAGGGGTCATCAGTCCCTAACCTTACAAACTACTTATGAACTAGCTAAGACTAAGGACGGCACAAATATCCATGCCCGAGGGGGGATTCGAACCCCCGACCATAGTGGCCGTGGAGACCGTGACTGGAGCGCCTCAGTCCTCTCGGCCACCGCGGCTGGCCTGCATTTCTTGGGGAAAATACTTAAGTAAATATTTTGTTAAATGTAATACTGCTATACCATGAAGTCCCACAGCCGAACGTCTTTTTTTCCGTGGGAAAAGATATTTTGACACTCAAACGTGCCTCACTGTCAGACGAGAATTTTAACATGCTAATGTTTATTGAAGGAAATATGCACCTTATGGCAAATGACATTCATTGAAATTATATATTTTGAGGTTGCTGTAAATTGTAATTTATTGCTAAATAATTATTACTAAAAATTAAGATTTATATATTACTGAGACACTAGATCGTGACAGCCGGCCGCGAGCGTAAATAAATGACAAATCATTTCAAAAAACAAAAGACTTTTCCTCCAAGGCTGATGACTCTTGCTGAGGCTATTTTACTCTATAGTATGTCATTAGACATCATTTGTTTACGCCCGACTGCCACGATAGAGTGGCCGAGTAAACTAGTTTTTATTTGTACTACAAGTCCTATTTAAACTCGCGTATCCAAAACATTTATCTTAAATATCAGGTAGGGTAATACGTTTTTTTTAAATTGCTGATTTCAATAATGTAACAACATAAATATATAAATTCGGAAACTAAAGGCGAGTTTTCGTGGTTGCAGAATACTGTTACAAGTTAACGATTAACGTTAACTTCCGTTAAATTATTCGCAGAGTAACGCCTTAACTTTTAACTAAGTTTACTTTTTTAATAACGGATTAATGATTAACGAAATTAACTTTTTGATTAATGGTGCTCAGATCTGTTTGTGAGTCGTTTGAAAAAAAAATTCGTAATCAGTATAACTGTATGGTCTCCCTTGTGGGACATATAATTTCTGAAGTATTTAACTTGAAAGATCACAAAATTTTGTTGCCCGCGTTAAGTTACTGATTGTGACCTGTTAAAAAAAATCAACTGTCATGTTCTCAAATCGCTATTTCGTGCGCGTCTGGGTGATCTTGCATGATTGCAATTAAAAAAAAAAAAAAAAAAAAAAAAAAAAAAATCCGGTACGAAAGGTTGACTTACGACTGAAAACTAAATTGGGGAGAATCTTTAACGGCAGCATACTGATTGGATAATTTAAGAGGAAGCAGGTTCAGGTGACATCGATATTTTAAAACCGGTCATATCTACTTCACAGGTAGCGGTTGGCCCACCTGCGCTGAAACCTCGGTCACATCCATCTTTTGCCAAGTGCAAGTATAGGGGCTATTCCATTTGAAATCGGACGATAAATGAGAAAATTGACCTCTTATTTTTCTAAAATAATTAATGATTTCCACATGTGCCATTTAATGTAAAATAAAACAACTGTCATGAATTTATCCCTCAAATGATTACTATTTTTCCAGTTGAAATTCAGTGAAGTTAGCGTTATTTTTTACGAACGTGACACTTTATGTGATTTGTAACTTGAGAACCTCGTACCGGAATTCAGTGAACTATGGTTCATTTTGAAGCAGAATGTCTGACGTTGATGTAGCTATACAACAACAGCACGACAACGCTTAATTCATTGTTGTGGAACCTTTTTTTCATTTATTAAAATAAATGCATTTTTAAGGATTAAACTTACATGGGGTTAGCTTCTTTTTATTATACGTTGATTTCCGTTTAGAGTATTATGGAGTCCATTACCTTCAACGTGGAAAAAAATAATTAAGTAGTAAATAGATAAGATCTGACTGTACTTGCAAGTCATTCTGCGGCAGGCTGCTGTCCGCCACTCAACAGGGGGGACGCCAAGCCTCGTAGCTGGACACGTTTGGTCAAAATGTTCAAATGTTTGTAATTCTATGGGACTAAACTACGTTGGTCATAAGTCCCTAGTCTTACAAACTACTTACACTAAGTTAAACTAACCCAAGGACAACACACACGTCCATGCCCGACGCGGAAGTCCGCACGATCCGTAACGTGGCGCTCCAGACCGCTCGGCTACTCTAAAAAAAATGTTCAAATGTTTGTTAAGCTAATGGGACTTAACTACGGGGTCATCAGTCCCTAAACTTACAAACTACTTACGAACTAGGACGGCACAAATATCCATGCCCGAGGGGGGATTCGAACCCCCGACCGTGGTGGCCGTGCTGACCGTGACTGGAGCGCCTCAGTCACCTCGGCCACCGCGGCCGGCCCGGCTACTCTCGGGACACGTTTGGTCAACAGCGGTCATGAGGACTGATGGTTGCATACAACACGGTGCAGCGCAGCCGGCAAGTTTGGCGCACTTTCTGGATACGTTTTATTTTTTCTACAGCTTGAAACACGTGCACTGAATGTGTGGTCGTGTTCCATTTTGAATTATTCATTAACCTGAAGTGTTTCTGTTCCGTTAATGATATCTCTCTGTGTGTTAATTATTTTTTTTATTAATGATCAGTGCCTCATATTTATATATGTTTCCACCTGCCTGATTGAACTTGTGTGTTCATGTGAATGTGGAAGGTTGCTCTTAATAATCAGTAACTGTGTCACTAAAGTACAGTCAAGCAATTTTTATTGCCAACCTGCGAGTAAAATATAAAACAGTACTATTTTAATTACAACACCAATCTTTATAGATTTATTTTGAGCAACAACAATCCTTACAATTTTATTATTAACAACTTTCGCCGTCCTTATGAGGAGATGAAAAGGCTTGCTCAGGATAGAGTAGGGTGGAGAGCTGCACCAAACCACTCTCAGGACTGAAGACTACAACAACAACAACAACAACAACTATTTCATCTAAACATGAGCATTTTTCGAACAGTCAAAGCGACGGTGGACGGTGGTCGTCTGCTCTAAGGCGCCTTGCTGCTGAGCGCGTGGTTGCTCCCCGTCGGAGGTTCGAATTCTCCTCCGAGCGCGCGCGCGCGCGCGCGCGCTTGTGTGTGTGTGTGTGTGTGTGTGTGTGTGTGTGTTATCTTTAGGTTAGTTTAAGTAGTTGTAAGCCTAGGAACTAATAACCACAGTAGTTAAGTCCCATAGATTTAGAAACATCTGAACATTTTGAACAAGTAGTTTACACTGAGGTAACGAAACAAAAAAATTTTCAAATATTTGTAATTCTACAGGATCAAACTACTTTGGTCATAAGTCCCTAGACTTACGAACTGCTTAAACTAAGTTAAACTAACCTAAGGACAACACACACGTCCATGCCCGAGGGAGGATTCGAACCTCCGACGCGGAAGGCCGCGCGATCCATAACGTGCCTCTCCAGACCGCTCCGCTACTCCCGCGCGGCTAATTAAACTCACGGGATAACGATATTCACAGATAGATGGTGGTAGTACAGCGTGCAGAAAGAATTACAGAGCACTGCATTGGCAGAGCTGTTATTTCCACTTGGGTGATTCATGTCAGAAGGTCCCCAACGTGATTACATCTGCACGGCGGGAAACAACAGACTTTGAATGCGGAATGGTAGTTGGAGTTGGGCGCATCGGGCATTCCATTTCGCAATTCATTAGGTAATTCAAATTCTGAACTGCAAGGTGTCAAGAACGTGGCGAGAATGTCAAATTTCAGGCTGTACCTATCATCACGGACATCACAATGGCTGGCGACCTGCACTTAATGATCGTAAGCAGCGGCGTGGCTTGAAATAACCACATCAGACGACTGATTTGAGTGTCGTTGGGATGCATCGTTGGGATGCATCGTTGGGATGCATCGTTGGGATGCATGAACATATTAGGTGGACTCCAGCGGACTGTAAAATCGTTGTATGGGTGGATCCTGATTTTAGTTGGTTAAAGCAGGTGGTAGGTTTGGTGTGCGGCGCAGATCTCAGGGACCCATGGACACGAGTTGTCAATGAACTCAACAACCTAGTGTGATTGAGTAATGGTTGGGACCAGGTTTCAGACTGTGCGCCGCGACCCCCAGGAAAGTAGCAATGTACTTCTCGGGGGATCGCCGTCACAGGAGGCAATACTTGCTCCATAAAATAACAAGGGGTCCAGTAATACAAAAAAGTGTAGGTCTAAAAAAACATACTTAATGTTCTATAATAATTGAAAGTCCAGGTTGGAATTAAAAAATATAATACAGGGTGTCCAGAAAAGGGCTCCCTGATTTCAAAATTAAATATCTCGAAAGCAAAGATCGATAGAGGAATGCAGTAAACGGTATGTTTATTGTGAAAGCTGTAAGAAGTTTATACAGCAGTTTGAAATAATAGTTACAAAAGCTGCTAACAGATGGCGCTGTACGCTGTACAGCTCATATCAGCATACATAAGTGAAATAATCGTATGAAAACACTCTTTGCAAACAATCACATCACAATGTTTTCAAAATGTTCACCATTGGCACTACAGAGGTGGCGCAAACGAAGAATGAAATTCGCCATCACATTTCGTAGTTTCTCAACCGAAATGGATTCATATGCCACAGAGGTCGCCGATTCAAGCTCGTCCAACGTGGCGGAATGCTTTGGGTAGACCATGTCTTTCACTGTGCTCCACAATAGAAAAGCCACAGGGAGTCAAATCCAGCGAATATGGAGGCCAATCCATGCTTGCACCAGTAAATTTGGGATATTCGAAAGCAATGACTCGATTCCCGAAGTATTCCTCAAGAAAGCCAAACACTTGTTGGGTCCGATGTGGTCAGGCTCCATCTTGCATAAACCTGGTCGATCCTCTAACGCTTGCTGTGTGGCGACAAATTGTTCCAAAATTGCAACGTAACGTGCACCAGTGACAGTTTTTCGAATAAAAAAGGGCCAATAATGCCTCTGCTGCATACTGCAGCCCACACAGTAACATTAGGAGAATACAGGGGTTTCGCTTCACACCAATATGGCTTTTCGGAACCCCAAAATCGCCAGTTCTGCTTATTCACGTATCCATTCAGGTGGAAGTGTGCTTCATCTGTAAATCAGATGCAGCCAACATCAAATCCTTCACTATCAATGATTGTGAGCATCTGATTAGCAAAGGCAACCCTTTGTTGCACAGCTCGTACGGGTATGGCCATGTGTGTTTGAATTCTGAATGGAAACATGTATAGGCTTTTTCTCAGTATTTTCTGCGTGCTGGAACGCATCAAACCAGTCTCGGATGCAATTCTACGGACGGATGACATTGGATTTCGCTGAATAATTCCAGAAACTGTGGCGATATTTTCAGGCGTAACATGCGGCCAACATGTCCCGCTAGATCATCAGTTACGCTGCTTGTTCGTTGAAATTTTGCGAAGAGCGTACGAAAGGTTTTCGCATCGGGTTCTTTTGAAACTTTAAATCGTGCTTGAAAACTTCGCCTTGTTGCCGTAGGACTCTCTTCTAACCTGTGGTACTCTAGCACCAGAAAAACGCGTTGTTCAATGGAGTACATGGTTTTAATCTCTTCCTTCGGTACGCTAACCTCCTTTCATGTTTTTTATAGTGGAACTGATCGCTCTGGGCTTCGGATCACTATTTATACTAGGCATTACGTAAGGTGATTACAGCGCCATTTGTTAGCAGCTTTTGTAACTATTATTTCAAACTGCAGTATAAAGTTCTTACAGCTTTCACAATAAACATACCGTTTACTGCATTCCTCTATCGATCTTTGTTTTCGAGATCTTTGTCAGTATGAATGGAGTTTCATACAATAGGTTGCACTATGATAAAATATTATTAAACTGAATTATAATGAAATTACGAAACGGCGGATCTCAACAATACTCCGAATCTGGCTGATTCAGAAGCGATTACAGCCCATCTGCATTCTCTGTGCGATGACTTAACTTTTTAAGGGGCGGTGGTTGTCGATGTCAGCAACGTATTTCACAACGCCTGG
Source organism: Locusta migratoria (assembly GCA_026315105.1). NCBI lineage: Eukaryota > Metazoa > Arthropoda > Insecta > Orthoptera > Acrididae > Locusta > Locusta migratoria. The sequence goes on from CM048751.1 coordinate 205,277,843, forward strand.
CAGCCAAATGTGGCAGAAATTCTCATTGTGAGTGTGATTCACAAGGACTGCTGCCACATTTTGTCGCGGGGCGTCTTAAAATACGTGATACATCGATAACCACCGCCCCTGAGAGATTTAAGGCACAGTGACCATTTGTATTGCACGCTGACATAAGCCCTTACACCAAACTAAAGCTTGTGTTTTACTTGCCAATGTCATTCAAAAATGACTAAAACGTGACTTTATGACCCGGCACTATATACGCACTACTGTGACGTACTATACGTCTTGTCACTTCGGTGGAAATAAGGGGAGGGCAGCGAGTTCTCACATGATAAATATATCTATTCAGAAAGAAAGGAAGATTTGGGTATGACGTCCAGTCGACATCGTGGTCATTAGAGAAAGCACGCCCTCGGATTGATTTTTGCTAAGGCTGGGGAACGGGATTAGTTGTGCCCTTTGAAAGCAAATATCCTGGCATTTGCCAGGAGTGATTTAGGGAATCAGGGGAAACCTAAAACAGGTTTCAGTGTGTTACCACTGCGCCGCCTTATCCAGTCTCTAAACAGGTTCATAGACGAACAAGTGAAATGTGGACATTTCCTCTGAACCACACTCACACTCCGGGATACAACAGCTGTAATTGTCGTCCATCAGTTTAGATTTAGTCTTCATCACTTTGTTTTCCTAAAACGGAAATGCATCGAAGATCTCTTTAATAAGGAACCAGCCGATTTCGTCCCTACAATTATCCCATTCAATTTCGTTTCTTTATTGTAATTTTCACGCCCCCTCGGGACAGGCCGGCAGCGGCATCGCTCGACACTCTTCGGCCGAGAATATTTACATATAATAGAATGTAATGAATATGGTGTTAAAACAATAGATTCTAAAATTGACAGAGTGAAATTTGGAGATCATAAACAATAACAAGCAGATTAAAAACACATAGGCAGTTTTGAAATCGGACACAGTGGCTAATAATACATGTAGGCTGACACATTCACAAAACACGGGGATGACGATGGAGACTTTATTAAAACAACACAGGCAACACTTCTGCCAGTGGTAATGGTTGCAACAGGTTAAAATATCACTTCACAGATGGGGCACGGCACAATACTAACGACGCACTTGTTAAACTCTACGGAACAGTAGGGTCCCTGCAGGGATGGGGAGGGTGGGGAAAGCGCGGAAGGGGAGGGGCAGGGAGGGTGAATGATGTGGGTGGGAGCGCAAGAACTACAGGAGAAGAAGGGGGGAGAGGAAACCAAAAGTTTGTGCTGTCCTAGTTCGTAAGTAGTCCATAAGTAGTTTGTAAGTTTAGGGACTGATGACCCCGTAGTTAAGTCCCATAGACTATACAAACATTTGAACATTTGAATTTGAAGCCAAAAGTGGGGCGAGGAGGGGGAAGAGATGGTGCTGCATTTATGGGGGAGGGAGGGGAGAGGATTAGGGTTGGCAGGAAGGATAGATTTCAGGATGGAGGGCATCATCCAGGAGGGGGATGTGGCAAAAGTTATCCTGGGAGGGGATGTTGAGCGTGTGGAGGTGAAGGGAGGGAGGGATACAGATCTGTAGGCGTGGCAGAGGCCGGAGGTCGGCAAGAATGGGATATACCAGTGAATTGCGGAATTCAGTCTTGTGGGAGACATAAAGGATGTGGATGTACTCCAGGAACTTCAGTGGCTAGGGAAGAAGATGAAGGGGAGGCGGATACAGTGTGCAAGGATGAGGATGTGGCACTTGCGGATTTGTAGCAGGTTGCAGAGGTGGAGACCCAGGTGGGGTGGAAACTGCATAGGACAGGATGCATGATGGAGAGTAGGTATACAGGATGGCGGAAGCACCAAGTCCCCATGTCTGGCTGGAGAGGAGTTTCAGAAGTTACAGGAGGATTCCAGGAAAGGGAGTAGTCAAATATAATGTCAAGGTATTTGAGGGTGGGGTGAATCAGATGGAGGGTGAGGTAGAAGTCATGGAGGTGGAAGGATGGGGTGGTATGACCTATGATGATTGCCAAGAACAATGAACGCATATTGTAGGAGGCTGACAGGAGGCTGGAGTTAGGGCATATCTACAGTATAAAGGAGGTAATGCAAGGCTAGAGGACGGAGCCCTGGGGCACTCCATAGGAGTGGTAAAACAAACTGGAGTTGTAGTTGTAGACAGTGACGTAGGATGGTCGGTGGAGAGAAAGGAAGCAATGAAGCAGACGTAGTTAATAGAAAGGGCGTAGGTCTGAAGCTTTGAAAAGAGACTGGAATGCTATACAAGGTCTTAGACTCTTTCATTGTCAAGGGATACGAATATTGTGGAGCGATGGGAGTTGAGTTGGGCGGAGAGGAGTTCAATGAGATGAACGAGCTGGTCATTGCAAGAGAGGAATGATTGGAATCGCATTCAAGTTTGGGCTACGTTTCAAATGAACTTTTTGTTGATGTTACTCTTCGTGATACATACGCCATCTGCTAAAAAAACGACAGTAAGTAAATAAACCAATTTCATTCCAAAGCTACTGACACTCAAGAAGTCACTCCTTGTTTGGTACTATATGTATCTTGCATCGAAATGCTGACGGACCTGTGTTCTGATAGAAAAAGCGGTGGTGTTTTCTGCTGACAGTTCTGCCAGATGCCTGTGGCGTCACTTCGCCGCACGGCCACGCCATGACCAGCAGACCGGTTGCTCGTCCCTCTCCGAGCACGCGGTTTTATTTGCATCTCTCTCCACAGGCGGCCTCAAGAGTGCTGTAACTTCTCCTCGCTGCACTAATCACTTACAGCAGACGCACATTTGCATATTACATATAAGAGATGAGTATCAGGGGGTGTTACTCACAAGTCAGTTCATTGCCTGCAAACTAATGTGGCTTTTGTTTAATTAGAAACTGCCTGTGTGGTTATAACGATGCTTGCAGTTTGTCCTTGTAATAAGTGCTTTCTCAGCTAGCGTTGACTATGCATTCATAGTTACTAGCTAAACCTGGGAACGCTTTTATATCTCTCAGTCTGATATGAAGTGAAAGGGAAAGTAAATAGCAGAATTCTCGAGCACTTAGACACACGGAGAAAACCTATCAATCAAATATACACCGAAGAGTCAAATAAACTCGTACACCTGCCTAATATCGTGTAGGGTCATCGTAAGCACGCAGCAGTGCCCAACACGTCGTGTCGTGGACTCGACTGATGTCTGAGGCGGTGCTGGAAGGAACTGACACCACGGAGCCTGCAGGTCTGATCATAAATCCGTAAGAGTACCAGGGATTTCTTCTGAATAGCACGTTGCAAGGCATTCTAGATCTGCTCAACAATGTTAATGTGAGGTGTTTGTACTCAGAAGTGTGTTCTTGGAGCCACTCTGTAGCAATTCTGTGGGTGTTGCATTGTCCTGCTGGAATTGCCCAAATCTGTCGGAATGCAGAATGGACGTGAATGGATTCATGTGAACAGCCGCCAGCCGCCTGTCAGGCGTCCAGTATCACTCCAACTACACATGCCTCACACCATTACAAAGCCTCCACAAGCTGACATGCAGGTTCCATGGATTCATGAGTTTGTCTCCAAACCAGTACATGTTCACACTCTTGATCGAATTGGAAACGATACTCATCAGACTATATTACAGGTTTCCAGTCATCAGCAGTCCAATGTAGGTGTTAACAGGGTCAGGTGAGGTGTAGAGCTTTGCGTCATGCTGTCAGCAAGGGGTACAAGACTGGGCCTTCGGCTCCGCAAAGCTATATCGGTGACGTTTCGTTGAATGGTTCGCACGCTGACACTTGTTGATGGCCAGGATTGAAATCCGCAGCAATTTGCGGAAGACTTCACTTCTGTCTCGTTGAACGATTCAGTCGTCGTTGCTCCCGATCTCGCAATATCTTTTCTTGGCCCCAACGATATCGGAGGTTTGATGTTTTGTCTTTATTCTGTACAAACAAACATATCAGATAGTTTACTGACTACGGAACATGCCACGTATAATTTCCTTTGAGAAAAAACAATTTTTTCGTTCCTTGCGTCTGCTCCCCCCCCCCCCCTCAAGCCATTCTCACCTGCTCTGTCCCATATACGTAACTCCTACTGCTTCTCCTCCTCCCTCTATCCATACCCCGTCTCTTTCTACCTCCCCTCCACTTTCTTCTTTCTTCAATCTCCATCTTCCTCCTCTCTTTCTCAATTTCCTCCTCCATCTCTCATTTCATTTCTTATTTTCCAGTAGAAGTTGCGTCTGAAAATTTCGGTGATTTCTATCAGGAAACACAGGAAAGAAGAGATACAAACAAAATACCTTCACTGGTCTTCAAACTAATCGCATTTGCTACAATACTCTTCTGACGTTGTACAGCTTTTGGAAACTGTCAGAAAATGTTTCTCGTGGAATTGCACGAAGCGCTGAGGTCACGCATTGCAGCTAGTTAAATGATTTAAGTAGCTTTTTTATTATTATTGAAACTAACGTTAGTTACAGATAAACGATACACACGCTACCAATATTTATACTAATCAACCTATAGTTAGTTCTTTTATTGTTCGACAGAGAATTTCACAAAAATGCGATCAATAAAGTCAGTCACCTTTTCTAAAAGATCAATACTTTTGCAGACAGTTACACTTGTACTTTCATTTGCAGTCAGTTTCGTATAAATAAAGAGTTCCACAGATATATTTCTCATCACAATGGCGACAATTTCAGCAGAGTGCCTTTACACCCTAAATTTCAGCAGTAAGTCAAAGCACAGTACGGACCCTTAATTAGAGGGGAGAAATCAGTCCCCTCGATAATGATTTGTTTTATAAACAACACATCAAATTGTGAACAGATAAGCATAAAAGACATTCATTTTCAGACAGGGTTCCACTTGGCGAGAGACTTATTTATTTAATACGAGACATATCTTTCAAAGTGACAAAGATAATGGGACAGCGATATTCACAGATGCACATGGTGGTAGCATCGCCTACATAATGGATAAACGGTCAGTGCACTGCCAGAGAGATCATTTGTGCTTCAGTGATTCACGTCAAAAAGTTTCCGACACCATTAACATCGCACTACTGGAATGATCAAATGTTTTTCAAGTTATGGGACCAAACTGCAGTGGTCATCACTCCATAACCTTACTAACTACTTGGGTCGGAACTTAAATAGTGGCAACATTGCTGTGGAGATACTATGCAATGGCATCTACTATTGTCGCTGATAGCACAAATTATTGACATACCTACCTTACCTCCGAGCAAATGGACTCCCCACGTTACCGGCGTGCTCTCAATTGAGAGAAACACAGCCACTTGTGACCGAGCGGTCTAACGTAACGGTGTCACTACGTTTTCCAACCGGAACAACGAAGTTGGATCAAGACTGAATGTGCCAGAGGTAGTACAGCACGACAGTGTCATCAAGGTCTTCGAGAGGCGTGCGGGTAATCGGCATTGCCGTTCAGAACAGTGGAACGATGGGTAAAAGCCTTCAACGAAGGTAGAAAAACTGTGGCAGACATGCATCGGGCAGGTCGTCATAGCGTATCTGAAGAAGTAATGCATACTGTGAGAGATGGCAGCCCATCTCTCATCTTTATTAACTGTTTTTATCGTTCGTGTAATAATGTAAAGTGACCAGTACATGCATTTTTCTATTGCTGTCGGGAATGCACTGCAGGGAAGATTTTTGCTGAGATGAGAAACAGAGCTGACTTTGTCTTGACGGGGCAGAGTGGAATTCCGGTGGAGGCGGCCGTTACAGCTCTCTCTACCTGCGGTGTGCCCTGGGGGCCGCGCCATAGGGGCCTCGATAGCAAGGTGCCTCGGTGCTCTGGCCGAGCAGCAGGTTGTGAATGTGTTAGCCTAGTGTCCCAAACTGAGGAGGAGGAGTATTGTCTGTGCTTTTAGAACCACTCCTTCCGATTTTAGAAAAAGATAGCCGGCCCCTCCGCTGTGACAAGCACCCAGAATCTTGTCTATTAAAAAAGGAAGACGACACTGGAAGTGGCTATTTTTTCTAGAAGCTTGGTTTGTGCTTCTACGGTGACGGTTTGGACCGTTCGTGAAGAATAGCGCCAAAAGTGTATGTGGAAGGGGTAGCCGACTCTGATTGGCTGATGTTCAAAGCGCCAGAGCTTTTTGAAATCGGCGGTCGTTTAGGAAATTTTACTGGTCGGAGTTCGAGAACTCGATGCTGATTGGTTTTTCGAAAAAAAAAAAAAAAAAAAAAAAAAAAGGGTTCTCGTGGGGTCTTCCGCGGCAGACGCGGTATCGTGTACTTCGTGCTTTGCTCCGCTGGAGTACGGACACGTCTGCTCGCGCCCTGTTCTCCTAGTGGACGGACTCTGAGATGTTGCTTATTCAGCCAATACTTGGACGGATGAACTTGTGTAAGTTTCAGGGTACACACTGAGATTTGTACTTGAGCTGAAAGTCCTTATTTTCGGTTTGGATAAGGTCAGCCAGCCAATACTAATGCACCGAGGTACTAGTTACGATATACTCAACTTCAGGAGTCATCTAGGCCTTCAGTAATTGTGCTTACTTGTCTACGCAAACTGAAGTGGCCCTGACTTGGCAGAACTGCTTGAGATCGTAGGCACTTTGTACTGCAGAGCACACAGAGGCTGATAGGAGGGAGTACAGCTTCTGAGTAACGGAGCGTGTTTTTTTATTTCGAGGTCGCGGAAATTTTCAGCTTACAGCCGCCCTGCGCCCACGCCACTGCAGCGCAGCACCTTCACACGCAAGTCGTCAGTTTGGTAATGTATGGCAAAGCGCTCGCCAGCAACAAATAGTCGTTGCATCAGGTTCTGCATAATAGTGGGATTGTGTAGTTCGGAAAATCAGCCCTGCACTGATATTCCAGTTCAATTATTCCGTTACGAATATTGTATCAATTCATGATAGATTTTTTTTGACTTGTCAATCGGTATTAAATTCAAGTTTCATAATGATCAGTGTAACGTCATAATCATTTAGACTATTCTTTCATATTTGAAGGTAGTTGTAAACTTGGATGTTCAATCTAGTTTGTGTTTTGTATTGGATTTTCAATGTGAGTCTTTTGTCTGCTTAATTGTAATAATAAACATATTGTTAAAAAAAGGAAGGATGTTTTTTCTAACATCAATAGTTATCTGATCCTAGCTAGCTTATTAGATTTTTGGTGGGGAGAAATTATTAATTTATATTTTATGCCGCTTGCAGGAAGTGGAAGAGAGACTGTCAATTAGTACTGAATCAGGGCCACATTCTATCAATCAAATAATTTTTAATATCATGATTTATTGTCACAGTTATTAATTCAGGATCAGCCGCTCCTGTCTCTCATTCCAATTTAATTCACATCCCCATCATATACAGGGTGTCTCACCTAACGCTGCCACCTCAGATATCTCTGGGACGACAAAAGATATTCAAAAACGGCAGGGGCCTAAGAAACTAAATACTATGTGAAATTTTAGAACGTTTACAAATACTATTTTCAACACAAACTTGTGTTTTTTTAATGGACACACCCTATTTTTTCGTATGCAATCAATAGCATAAAAATCACATAAACAATGACGTTTATTGCATCGCAATACGTCAATTACATCCCGAGATATTGCGACGCGAAGTTGACGCTTGAAATAAATTAAGCGTACGTCCTGAGACACAAGCGTGAACCTCACGCTGCCTATGTCAGGGGCTCACACAATGGCAAGGTAAGAACATATACACAAAAATGAACAAGAAACACTTCCAAGACAAAGTTACGTTTTTCAAATTTAACTGTATGTTTATTGTAACGAAATTACATTACTAGTGCCTTGTCACCCACAGAAACTGTATTGTTTTGGTTTACATCCAGCATAGAAAATATCTTGAGCAATGAAACTGTGTTACGTCAACATACGTTTGAAGTGGCGTTTGCATCAACACACGTTTGGAGGCGTTTAAGGAGAGAGTGTTGCACATATTGTAGAGTTTCTACAGATATTGCCACACAGGTCGCAGTAATACGATGTTGCATATCCTCTACTGTCGTTGGGGGTTCTTGATAGCCGGCCGCGGTGGCCGAGGGGACTGGGACGCTCCAGTCACGGTCTGCACGGCCACTACGGTCGGGGGTTCGAATCCCCCCTCAGGCATGGATATTTGTGCCGACCTTAGTATTAGCTAGTTCATAAGTAGTTTGTAAGTTTAGGGACTGATGACCCCGCAGTTAAGTCCCATAAGATATACAAACATTTGAACATTTTTGGTTCTTGATACACTCTGTCTCTCACAGCGCCCCAGAGAAAGAAGTCTAATGGCGTCAGTCAGGGGACCGTGCTGGCCATCGCACAGTACCTCCCCGCCCAATCAACATATTTGGAAATGTCGCATCTAGAACGTCTCTGGCAACTTTTGCAGTGTGTGCGAGGCATCCATCATGTTGGAACCATATTGATAGTTGAGTTTCCAATCCTAGATCCTCCATGAGGAGCGATAGTGTGTGTTGAAGAAAAGATGCATATCGCTGTCAATTTAATGCCCCACGGTAAAAACAGAGACCTACAATACAGTCAGCAATGATGCCGCACCAAACATTGACACTCCACTGTCGTTGATGACCAACTTGGCGAATCCAGTGGGGATTTTGCACGGACCAGTAGTGCATGTTCCGCAGATTCACATTCCCATGATTTGTAAATGAAGCCTCGGCCGTAAACAAAGTATTGCTTAGGAATACTGGATTACCTTGCAACTGCTGAAGTGCAAAATGACAGAATACAATACGGGATGCAAAGTCATTCCCGTACAGTTCTTGGTGCAGTGAGATATGGATCGGATGAAACCGATGCCGATGCAAAATTCTGCACACACTACTGTGGCTTATTCCTACATCTCGTCCAATCTGCCGTACGCCCACTGAGGATTGTGCGCTACAGCAGCCAGAACAGCAGTTTCGTTTCCGTTGCCATTCGCTGGCGTTGTACGTCCACGTTTTGTGTGGGAGTCAGCTTCCTGTCTCCGTGAGTGTCTTGCAGATGTTGCCAATGGTTCGACGTGACGGACACCGCCGATCTAGGTAGCGTTCAGCATACAGTGCCACAGCTGCGGTTGCATTTCTGTGACATTCGCCATAAATTAAAATAATATCTAGTTTTTCTTCATTACTAAAGGTCGGCATATCGACTAGATGAAGGCAAATGCAACAAGCCACACGAAAACAGGTTTTAATGTGGCAACGTATGTGAATTACGTTACAGTTTGAGAGCAGTTCAGCAGAACGGATTAGGAGACACCTGAACACTGAAGGTAGAGCGTGCCGTGGTGATATCGGTTTGTTTACAGTAGGATACAGGCGCCAGTGCAAGCAACCCCTGCTCTGAGCACAGTACTACATGCGAAGCATTACGTCAGAAACTGTGACGCCGTCGCTATCCATTACAAGCTACATATTGCAGAACGTATGAGGTTGCGAAACGTGAAATCACGTCTGTTACCGCTAATTGTACCTCTAGTTGTCATTTCGCAACAATAAACATTATGCACAGGACATCCATCATTCTGATACCGCATTATTTGATACATTATAATAGGTGGATGGGTTCAAGTAATGTACATCTCAAGAAGGGACTAAACTATCCCCTTTAAGAGTGTCATCAATGAAATGGGTCAATGATGTGTTGTCATACAACACCACATCATACATTAACACTCCACTGACATAGTACGTCATTCAGATCAGGGTTACCGGCAGCGTGAGGTTCGTGCTTGAGTTTCAGGACGTGTTCTGTGTGCTTAATTTATTTCAAGCGTCAAATTCGCGCCGCAATATCTCTGGATGTAATTGGCGTATAGCAATGCAATAAACGCCATTGTTTAATTGATTTATGATTCTATTGATTGCATACAAAAAATAGGGGGTGTCCATTAAAAAAACACAAGTTTGTGTGTTGAAAATAGTATTTGTAAACGTTCTAAAATTTCCCATAGTATTTAGTTTCTTTGGCCCCTGCCGTACGTTCATGCTGGTGAAAACCTTTTTTGAATATCTTTTGTCGTTCCAGAGATATTTGAGGTGGCAGGTGAGACACCCTGTATATTTAGCGTCCCCTGCCAGTTTCCACTCCCCTTGGTCTTTTTTTTTTTTTTTTTTTTTTTTTTTTTTTTTTTTTTTTTTTTTTTTTCTTCTTCAAAATCCCACACGCCCGTCACACTTTACAACTGTTGCCGCGTTAGTGGACAGTGATCGACGCCAGACGATTCGTGAGTTCGCCCACGAAAACAGATCAGTGCATTCGACTGTGCTGAAGGAACGCCTGGGAAGGCGAAAAAATGCATCTCGATGGGTCAGCATGAACTGACAGAAATGCAGAAACGGATCCGTTACAACATTGCTCAGACGCACTTGGAGCGACATGAGCACGGAGAGCCTTTCTTACGTCGTATTGTAACGCTGGATGAGACGTGGGCCACATCGTACGAGCCAAAACTGAAATGCCAATGCAACAAAAGGAGTCATTATGGGCGCCGCGAAAGCCGAATGTGCGTCAGAGCCCCAGTATGGTGGAAAGGTATGGCGATTCTCGTGTACGACTGTGATGGTGTTATCCTAACGCATTACGTTCCCGCACGGCAGACCGTGAATGCACAGTATTACAGTTCGTTTTTGGAGCATCACCTGCGACTAACTTTGCGAAAGAAGCGGCAACACTTTCTGCACAACCCACCCATCATTTTTCACGACAATCCGTGGGCGCATTCAGCGAAAGCTGTGGCTGCTTTCTTCGGTCGATGGGACTGTGAAGTACTGTACCATCCACCATACTCCCCAGACTTAAGTCCTTGTGACTTTGATTTGATTACGAAGGTAAAGGGATCACTTCATGGTATTCGCCTCAGAACTGTACCAGAGATTCGACAGGCAGTAGACCGCTCCATTCACACCATCAACAAAACAGACTCTGATAATGGTATACTAGGCCTTCTACATCGCTGGCAACGGATTGTATACAACGCTAGTGACTACTTTGAACGAAAGTAAGAGGTGCAAACATGTAAAGCTTTTGTATCGGTGGTGGGTGAATAGTTGTCACTATTTAATTTCCGGCTCTCGTACTTAAACTAACTTAAATATGTAAAAATCTAGACTCAATGTTGATAGGTTACAAATAGGGTTTGTTATAAGATGATGACAGATTTCGGTCGCAGCCTATCATCAAATACACTGTGAAGGAAACACACAATCATGAGCACAATCATGTGCACAATCATGTGCATAAAAAGATAACTGATATAAAAGGTTATCTTACAGCACATTATACAGGAATTATAACATGAACAGTACAAATCTTAGGCATACAAGAAAGACAAGTGGACGCAGTGGAAACAGTTACGCGAATGAGCACATCAATGTGCTCGAAACAAAGTATACATTGGCGCCTCCAGATGGCGTACTGTACATGGTCCTTAATACAATGTTATTAAACAGGAATAAATTAAAAAGGGTCAAATGACAAGGGGATAATTTTTTTTGCAGAGTGAGATATACAGCACAAAATGGGCTTCTCCCATGACATGCCATAAAATGAATTGAGTTAATAATTCGTCCAGTTTGCTGCTATAAATATTTATTTGTAATATACTACAGTTGTTTCGGCGTTTATAGCCCTTGTCAAGTACGTCTAGATGGGTCTGACGTCCATATTTCATCAGTAGTATTCTGTCATCAAACTGCCAAACTTTTATGGTGGTAATTTTATTTTTATTTTGATAAATTACGTACTTTTTGACAGTTACGTATTTTGAGAGTTAAATACTAAGGCAGAGCATGAGGTATCAGTTGCCCCATAACAAAAGTAGCCCAGTGCTTATCTGAACACCTGTCGTATAGTAATACAATGCCATAGGCATAAGAAAAGTGAAACTTATATTAAAATTACACATGTCTTTGTTTAACATTAATTATGAATTGAATAGAACGAGGAGTTTTTCTTTTTTAATAATATACCGTGTGAACGATGAGTAAACAGAAAGCCTGAAAACTATTTTTGGGTAGGAGTTGAAAAATAAATGAACAGGAAGTAATATATAGTTTTGAGAAATTCGAAAAAAGCTATATATTTTTTAAAACAAATTGGCTCTTAAGATGGGACGTTGCATGGTGATCTTAATACGCTTGTGTTACCTACAATGCGGGATACTCGATATGTAAAATATTTTTTTCTGCGGGGTTTCATGTAAAATTAGGTTTTATTCGGGTTAAAACAAGCTGTATTTGTTCTACTAATTTTAGTACAACAAAAGCAGTTGATTTGTTTTAACCCGAAATATGGAATTGTTCTAGCAAGAAGTGACTGAAGAATCCACACAAAATACTATAATTAGGATAATGATTTTCATTTTGAAAATAAAATTGATCCAACAATGTATATTACGGTACATTCTTTCTTACAAGAAAGATGTGTCAATAAAAAAGTCATTAGCCTTGAATAATAGACATAATTATATTACGATTGAGGGGAGGGGTCGCCGGAATATTTTAACTTGGAAAGGGGTCGTGTATTTAACCCCTTAATGCCCGAATTAATTGTTACTTGACACAGAAAATCAAAAATCATATTTTGTTACCAGTAAACGTATGCTAGAAATTATATAATGTCAAATATGTGATGTTTTTTACTGAATTGGTGTAATTAGGTATGTCGCGTATTTGCGACAACGGGCATTTGAGAAAGTAAACACTTACAAGACTTCATTTAGTACATTTCACTTAACATTTTAATAGTACAGTGTCTGACATTAGATTAGTACCAATTGAATCTCTATAATTAAAAATCGAAAATACAGTGTTGATTTCAATTTGACTATATATATTGCATGTAGCCCTATACATGAAATTCGTGAAACAGTTTTTTTCTTGTTGAAAGAGAGATTTACGTTACATTTACTACACATAAACACTGTTTGCCTTTACAGTTTGGCTTTTTACATCTCTGCCTTGTTCCTGTAACTTGAGGCCAATGACCTACTGCATCAGTGCGGCTAGTACTATCTGGAAAAGATGTTGCTGGACCCCGACGCTTCTTACGCTGCAGTTCAGTGTGTATACTGGTTGAAGGTCTACCTCTCTTCTTCTTTGTTACATCTTTTCACTGTTTGCAGAGTACCTCTGCTTTTCTTTTGAGGCTCTCACAATCCCCGCAGTATAACAATCAGAAATTGACAATTAAAAGAACCATAATTTGCAACTGAAGATTTCTGGTAGTATACATCGAAAGAACTATCCATTTATTCTTTATTTGTTACGCGGGCAGACAGAATACGCAAATGCCCAATGATGTATGTTTTACGCAAACCGTATTTTCCAATTTACTTATACTTTCAGCATCATTATTACATCAAAATGTGATTTACGTAACTCCACAGATCCTATAGAATACATAAATCATTTTCAGAACCAAACTTACCTTGCTGACTGCTCGACACAGAGCTTTAGACCGCGCCTGGGCCAGTCAGTGCCGACAGTGGACTCTTGTTGACTGGAAACCTGCTGCCTGGCCTCACGAGTCTCGTCTCCAATTGGACGTGTACGGTTATGGAGACAACCTATGAACCCGTGGACCCTTCGTGTCAGTAAAGCCCGTTTTAAACGATGAACGAACTTGTAATATATTGATAACAAGTTGCGTTAATGGCGGCCGTCTGTCGTTTCAACGGCTGCACTAGTATGATCGCGTTAGTATCGAAGTGCGATAATCGTAGCGATATAGAAATAGGACCAGTTCTAAATTTGGTACTAGTGGGTTCACTGCGCATGCGCTAGCTAGTAGCTGTCTGCTGCAGTCACCGCTCCAATTAGTCCGCCATTTTTCTTCATATTTACGTATATTTTGCGTTTGGTCGAAGTTTAAGATCAGTATTTATTCCACAATGTATTTCAAATGGCGGAATTCACACTGTCCGTCACCGGACCGTCATCTCACGTCAAAGTCACGATAAGTTTTCTCGAGAAGAATATTTTGATGGAAAGTTAACCTTTTTTTCTCACGCGATTTTCATGTTGTTGTCGACGATTGCACGGTTTGCACGACAATGTGTCTTATTAATTTTTATTTTATTATTATACTTTGTTTTCACGGTAAAGTGGAAATGTTTCATGACGACTTAAAGATTTTTCACAAATGAGTAAAAGTGAGTTTATGGTTTATGTTTTGCAATATTGTAACAGAAAAGACTGAAGCCAATTTTTTTTATTTGAATAATATTGTAATTTGATGACGCAATTTTCATTAAATAGCATTTTAAATGAAAAAGTCAGTCCAAATGAAGGACAAAAATTCAGTTGTCGCATGACGTTGTTAACAATGTCAGTGGATAAATCGTAGTAGATAAAGTAAACAAGCTCTACTTATGCTCTTACAAATATTGTTTGATATGTTCATATGTTTATTTTTTTTGCTTGAAAATAGATGTTGATGTTTTGAAATGTTGTTTAACTTCCCAGCACTTTACCACACTCAGTTAACCAATAACAAACATTGCAAAGTGTTCTTTGGCCATCAATAACATTTAACGTTGTTTCCTCAACTCCAGTGTTAAACTATGGCTTCCTATATAACAGATCGCCAGTCGTAACCTCACTTTTAATATCGGGTATTACTGTCTGATTGCGTTTATCGTCTAAACACGCTGCCACAAGATCTTGCGTGAGTTTGTAGTTCAGGGCTAGTACACTAGGAGCACTTCAGTAGACTATTATCTCTCTTGTTCACTTTCGTTCATCGTTTAAGAAGGGCTTAAGGGACTATTCAAGCTCGCGGAGGCCCTGTAGCTGCGCGGAATGGCCGCGTGGCCTAAGGCGTCATGCTACGGACTGGGTGGCCGTTTCCGACGGAGGTTCTAGTCCTCCTTCGGGCAGGAGTGTGCCTCTGTGTGTGTGTGTGTGTGTGTGTGTGTGTGTTTTTCCTTGGTATAAGTTAGTTTAAGTAGTTTGCAAGTCTAGGGACTCATGATCATTGAAGTTTGGTCCAATAGGTTTACAAACTTTTGAACATTTGACGCTCGATAAGGATGTTGGCGTTGTGACCTTAGGTGCCTTCACGTGATGACGAATCTAAGCTGTGTTGACCAAACACAAAATACACGTATTGGGCTGTGCACAGTTAAGTAAAAGAATATGACTCAATGCAGTCTTAAGGTCAAACCGTAGGGTCCGCTTTCATGTCTAGCAACTACAATGGCTGCAAATAGTACCTTGTACCTGTGATCCGACATACAAAAACTAAGATTTGCGAAATAATGCTGAAACAGAAAATAAATGTTAATAAAAGAGTTTTTATTCTAGCGTTTGCGAATGATGTAGGCAAAGTGAGATAACTCAGGTGAATAATGTTTATTGAAACACACCCATTCTTCTGTCGGATCTGGTCCTACACAAAATCGTAATAAAGAATAAATAAACCTTTTAAAATTATCAGAACAGATTAGTTAATTGCGTTACGATAATTGTAGCAAAATCTGAACAAAGTAAACATCGACGATGCTCAGACAGTCCATTTCACGATCACGCAACAGCTCAAAACGAGGCAATTCTTAGTCCGACGAATAACACTCGTAAATTCTCGTGTAGAATCACGTACATTGTTAGTTACATTTCCGTGATGAAATCGGAAAACGATTAAGTTCTTAAACCGGCACACATTGTCCCCTGGCAAAGTTCGAGTCCCTACAACGCGACCGTTTGCCGCGAAGATTCTAACAATGTCGTAAACGAATCACTTCAGCACTCTAGGCAAGACGTCCTTACAACGTGTCCTTACAACGCTAAGGACCTCTACTCACGAAAACGCCAAGTATTTTTCTTTACCACAGCTGTTTTCTGCCGCCGCGCTGGAATGGCCATGTGGCCTGGAGCGCCGCGTTTCGGATCGCGCTGCCCATCGCGTCGGACGTACGAGTCCTCCTTCCAGCATGTGTGTGTGTGTGTGTGTGTGTGTGCGTGTGTGTGTGTGTGTGTGTGAGAGAGAGAGAGAGAGAGACAGAGAGAGAGAGAGAGAGAGAGTGTTATAGCGATACAGTGATTCCGAAGGGCAAAGATTTTTTTTTTATTCTAGAGTACGTCTTTCTCCGTCATGATAAAGAATAACCCTGACGTCGACTTTCTTTTTTCTGCGGCGTGAAGGAGAAGGACGGCACTATTCTGTCGATATCCAGCTTTTGCTTCAATCGGACGCCATTAGCCCCTGAACGATTTTTCTTGAATTTGATTTTTTTTTTTACGAGAATGTATGATGTTCCGTCATATTTCTTTAATAAATGCCCTTTAAACTTAATTTACTGCATTAACAATAATTTTTTCATTCGCAGCCCTATACGATAGCCCTAGCGCAGCTAACGCAAGCATCTAATCCCGCAGTGACTCGGCGCCATTATGGCGACTTGGATTTCGTGTAGACGAAAATAAATTCTTGAAGTTATTATTTAATCAGTACATTTCCATTCAGTTTGCGCCTACTAGAACCTGCAATCATCTTGTCAGTATTTTGCTTATGTGCGAGGTCCGATAATTTATTTTATGTGTGGTTGCATTTGGCAACGATTCATATAACGAAAGTTCTAGAGATTTCGTACACGTCGTCTGCACGCAATACCAACCTTAATTGCTCGGAGTTCACTCTAGGACGAGATTACGTTGAATTACAATGACAATTTCTTTCAGCCAGGCTTTATTATGTGCTGAATGCAGTTGCAGACGTCGGTAAAGGTGAGCTCGTTCTTTCTTTTATACCTTCTTGCCGAAGCACTTTCATGGTATCTGTCAGAATTACTTGCAGTTTAATTATTTCTTTCATTCGCTCATACCATTCAGAATATTTCAGTGAATTTCTCAGAATTTTTTTCCAAATTTTAATCCTATTAGAAATTAATTTTATTTATTTACGAAATAAATATTGATGTTACACGATCCCCAACATTAATAGGCAGGTAGTGTTATAGTGTGCTGTCATTGTAAGTCACTTTAAGTAGTTTGTAAGTCTAGGGACCGATGACCACAGACGTTTGGTTCCATAGGGTTATGAACATTTAATTTTTTTGAGTTTTCTGCCCTAGCCACCCTCTCATTGGCAGATCGCCGTCCCCTTGAAAAGTAGCAGAGTTCCTAACAGAAGGTTTTGACTTACCTTTGACCATTTCCGCACTAACTTAACGTCTTACCTTATTAAACAGAGAAGTTATAAACGTTCGGTAACCTTGGGACTATTTTTCAACAGTACAAATAATGTATGAGATAAATAAATAAACAAGCCCGCCTTATGTGGTAGACTGCTTATACTCCACAATATTTAAGCAGAGTTACTGGTAAATATACAAATATTCATTAAATAGTTACACGAACATGAGGAAAAGAGGTGCATATCATGGTGCTTGCAGTTGCCGAATTACTGCGGAGTATACAGTTATCTGACTATATTTCATAATACATTATTGTAACAAGTGTAATAAATCCCTAAATGTACAGATAAAAGAGTGTTACTTACAAGATGACAGTTTGAGGTAATCAGTCATCACCTAAGATATAGTTTGTTGAACTTGCATGTCGTATTCAACAGTTCGTAATTTTAAGTTTGACTTTGCTATATGAGGATACTGTGAACCTTAATTTTTTTAGTTTTGAAGATATTGATGTGGCTGAGTTCTTATTATAAGGGACTGATGACCTTGCTGTTTAGTCCCCTCAAAAAAACCAATAACAACAATCTTATTATAAGCGCCACATTATTTTGAGTTTATTAGTGTATTTGAATTTGCTCTAGGTCAAGAGGGTGAATTATTTTTGAATTTTGCTTTTGCAAGTATAACAATCTTTTAACTCAGTTTCATTCACAACATTGACCGCCCTCCCCTCCTTTTAACGATAATATTCAAGCTTAGAACCACAACATATAACATCAGCCTTTTATATAGAAGTTTATATAAATGTAATTCAGTGCCATACAAATGTAACACTTTCCTGTGAACATGTGAATTTGTAACATCTGTAATTTAATAACATCTTTGTTAGTGGCTTATCTCTGAGGAAATGTTAGCCACATTCAGTTGTTACCTGATGATGGCCTAAGAAGCGGAAAGCGAGTTTGTAACGAAATAAATGATTTTTCAGAACATCAAGACTTTTTCCTTTTTCATAATATTATCATGTTGTGTCAAGCACTGACGGAAATTCAGTTAATTGTGATAAGTTACTTGAACTCAAATCTGGATGCTGACATCTAAATTTAATTTATAAAACTAGCTGACATAACATATTTTTTGTGGAGACCATCTTGTCAAAACTTCTTACAACAAATGACACATTTTTCACAATTCGATCTTTACAGTCACTTATATAAATACAGCACATCTTAACCACAGCATTACAAAACACCAACTGTCTCTCCAGAGATTTACTTGTTCGTTTTTATAAAACTTGCAGACCTATGGGTATTATCTCTGAAATTTTAGACTGGAGATTTTATACAATTACTAAATTTACACACAAAATTATGATCTGTACCTCTCTAGCTCAAATTAACTGTATGACATAAGCAGATATATTTATAATAAAACATTGCAATTAAGTGTTCAGCGAAAACCGTTTTTGACAATTCATGAAGGTGTTTGGCTTGAAATGCGTGTGTTTTCAAATCATACATAAATTAGAAATTATCAAATTTACGCGTTAAGTGGGTTAAATTGGTAAACGAATCGGCGTCGATTCATAATTTGTGAGGTAATGCACTAATATGTACAGTTTCCTTGTATGTTAATTTTTAGGATCTCAAAAGGTGCATATTGCCTTTCCTAAATATTATTATCGTCAATACATTTAAATTACTTGTGTAATATTCTGAAATAGTTTATTTGTCTAAATAACATGTCTTCAAAGTTAATGCCAACGCTCAAACAGATAAGTTTAGACTGTTTAATTATCCCCAAAAGTGAGAAAGTTTCGAAAAACATGCGATTTATCAATTTATAATGTGGTATCGAGTACTTCAGTTGAGGATTGAAGTCATATGTATTGTTGTAACTTCCAGCGTGTCAAATAATTAAAGTTCTGGAGTACGGGTGTTTCTTTTACAACAAAATCGGAGAGAGGGTTAGAAAACGAGTGGTTTCGGTAATTGTATTCAGTAACTGAACGTTTCTTCTAATACTTATAACCTTGTAATGGCGTCCATACATTCATTCACATTCTTCATTAGGTTTAAAGCATTGATACATGTACTTATGTTTGCGTTTGTGTGAATTTGTGTGTGTGTGTGTGTGTGTGTGTGTGTGTGTGTGCGTGCATGTGTGTGTCTGGGTCCAATAATTATTTCTACCTCTATTAATCAAGTCAGCTATAGTCCATTCTCTTAGCTGTAACTTTCGAGGCTGCAGAAGCCATCCGACCCCTGCTAGCTTAATAACAATTATTTATTCTTCCTTCTTGTTACATATTTCGTTTGAGACCCAATTATTGCTACAGTGTTTCGCACTGGATGGCCGGATGCAAGGTAGGCAAAACAACCGCGAGAAAATAGCTGAGTTGCAGGCAGTACCAAGCCATTACTTGGCTGCCGTGCTGCTCCTATAGTCGTAAGTAGCGTTATTACACGTCGTCTGCACCAAGAGGAGAGCATTAATTTTGCATTATTTTCGTACGTAGTCGCACCAACAGCACACTAGCCGCTTCTGCGGCACAATTACGGTGTATGTCAGTGCCTCTAGTCGAAAACAAAACGATGTTATTGGTTTCTCTAATTTATAGGAAAACATGACAAAATGAACTTCAAAGTAAGAGTAAAACCCGTCTCTTACGTACCTGCGCGCTCGCTCTAATGCGTGTTTGTAATAAGGAGAGGGAGAGAGAGAGAGAGAGAGAGAGAGAGAGAGAGAGAGAGAGAGAGAGAGAGAGAGAGAGAGGTGACCGTTTGAAATGAAAGCATGAGGATGTTAACTCATTCGGTTCATTAATATTGCGTTTAATAAAACTGTGGGGAAGTTCCACTTTTGGTATCAAATATTTACTCACAAGAATCGTTTAAAACGTTAGGCATAATAACGACGGCTACACAATATCTTCACTCTTTTATGGGAGTTGTTAAGAACTGATCGCAATGTGAAAATAAACCTAACGTTCATAAATATACCACTGGGAGCAAAAATGACAGTGACTTTTCATAACTAACCTTGGTCCGTATAATCTACAAACAGCCAAAGTTACAAAAACTTCACTTTTTATTTTATTGATCAGTGGTTTCGTGTTACTTAAACCCATTTTGAAATAAAACAAATTAATGAAATAGTAGTAGGTCTGTGTTCGTTACGTGTTTTTTGTCTATCATTTTTGTGGTTAAACTTGGCTTTTATGTGGACTGCCGAGATCGCTTTGTTGAAACTATTTTAATTCAATTCAAGACCAGTGTCAGCAAACCTTACTGCCATCCTCAGACGCAATCTACATTGTGCACATATAATAAGTAAATCAATTAACCTGCTTAGAATTATGTTGAAGAAGCACCTTCTCCATATAGCCTAAATAATACCACATCATAAAAGTACATACCACTTCATCGTCGGTGACATGGGATGCATAAGTTATAAAATATTTTACCGTATTGGGTCGTCAGTTTTTTTAATCATTGTGACTACCCAATACGGTAATATATTTTATACCATGAGCACATTCCCATCTCGACGACGATGATGTGGTATGTACTATTATAATGTGGAATTATTTAGGCTTTATATGCAGAATGTGCTCCTTCTTCATAATTCTAAGCAGGTTAATTTATTTACGTATGATATGTACACTTCGTAGAAAGTATCTGAAGATGGCAGCAAGACCTGCTGAAACTGAGTATTAATTGAAATAAAATTATTTTGTTGAAACTATCTTGGCAATCCACATGATAAGTCATACCAGACTTGAATTTAATTTCTTCTCTACTGGACACACAGCATAAACAAGCTCAAAATATGACATTATCGTAATAGGTGTTACTCCAAGTTTGCTGCAATAATATTTATTCATCTTGTACTGGTTGTCTCCACTACAAGCTTGTTTCAGCTATTGTCATTGTCAAGTGGACCTGCTGTTGTTTTAATTAAATTAGTTACCTACGTGTATGAAATAGAACTTTATATTTAAAAAAACCACGACAAATTTACGTACGTCTATTTGGCCTGACGTGCATAAAACATTTTAGAGTCAGTGTCTTTTTTGTGTCAAGATCTTGAAGTCATGTTTTATCTCGTTATTGGCTTTGTTTGATAAATAAAAAGACACTTTTTACTTCTTTGATGCTTTATGTTCACATTAAATTATGTCTTTGTTGGTCAGAGGATGTGGTCGTG
The DNA here is from genome assembly GCA_026315105.1 of Locusta migratoria. Classification (NCBI taxonomy): domain Eukaryota; kingdom Metazoa; phylum Arthropoda; class Insecta; order Orthoptera; family Acrididae; genus Locusta; species Locusta migratoria. Next base: position 205,299,178 of record CM048751.1, read on the forward strand.
TGTCATAGATAATAGAATTGCTGTAAAAACAACAAGCTTATAATCATTTGTTTTTCGTGTGTGAGATATATCCTTTTTCCTTTGTAAAATTTCAATAAAGATCTCTAAATAATTTTCATCTTTCTAATCTGTTTGTTCATTGAGAATATCATATGGGTAATTTCTCATGTGTATGTAAATTTCTAGAGAGAGAATGTTTAGAGCGTGACCTATAGGAACTGCGCGTAGAATTTTTAAAACCACACACCTGAACACATCGAATTTTTAAAACCACACAACTGAACACATCGAATTTTTAAAACCACACAACTGAACACGTCTAAAATGTTTTAAAAATTCTACACACAGTTCCTAAAGGTCATGCTCCAAACATTCTGGAACAACTAGAAATTTACCCACACACGAAAAAGTGCACAAATAATATTCTCAATTAACAAACAAATATGAAAGATGAAAATTATTTAGAGAACTTTATTGAAATTTTGGAAAGGGAAAACGGATATATCTCACACACGAAAAATAAACTATTATAAGCTTGTTGTTTTTACATCAATTCTATTATCTATGACACACGACCACACCATTTTATCAACAAACACATAATTCAGTGTAAACATAAATCATCAAAGAAGTAAAAAGTGTTTATTGATTTATCAAATAAAGCCAATAACGCGGTAAAACATGACTACAAGATCTTGTAAAAAAAAAAAAAAAAAAAAAAAAAAAAAAAAAAAAAAAAAAAAAAAACACTAATTCGAAAATGCTTTTAAAATGCTTTATACACGTCAAGTAAACTATACGTAAGAAAGTTTGTTATGGTATTTTTTTTATATAATATTGTAGTTCATACACAGTAGGTAATTACTATATTAAAACATTAAGAGGTCCAATCGACAATGGCAATAGCTGAAACAAGCTTGCAGTGCAGACAGCCAGCACAAGCTGAATAAATTTTATTGCAACAAACTTGGAATAATTCTCTATTACGATAGTATCATATTTAGAATTGACCTTATTGTATGTATCGTCTTGACATGTACTGTTTTGGAAAATAAAGTTATGTGTATCTAGATGATGTGAATATGTGTCAGGTAACACGGAACTAGTTATCAAATAATAAAAAGGGAATTTTTCAAACTATGGCTGTTCATTTATTATTATTCATGTATGCGACAAATATGACCACTCGAGGTACAATCAGTCAGTGTAGCTTTTGATGGTTGGCAGTTCTTTGTGCACAAATTTTTCATCCTTTCAGAATGAAGTCTCTTTCTTCCAACAGACCAAAGCGTTCTAGTCGTTTTTCTAATTTCCGTCTGACCAACTTTTCTATCGAATATCTTTTGCGTGGATGTTTTTTGTATCTGTAGCGCCTGACCTATAATGGCTGGTTTAAGATCCTCTTTAGTCGCAGCGATCCATTTAATTGGCTCAGGTATGACCTTACTTCTCTTTTCGTAGAACTCTACTATTTGTCTTATCAACCTAGTAGGTGCTATTATTTTAAATTGCCCATAAAATTGTGTCTTTTTTTTCATGTCACCATGTATGTCTGTGTATTCTTCTACTGCATTATTACTTATAAGGCTATAAGTTTCTCCATCAGTAATTTTGGGGGCTTAATATTTTGCTAATAATCTTTCTTTCTTTTGAATTCTTCCAATATCCCTATTTCTATTTAAAATTAAAGTTTCTGTTCCATAAGTGCATTCAGGTTTGATTACGTTGCTGCAGTGCTTAAGTTTACTGAATTTAGAAAGTGATAATTTATTATAAATATTTTGGGTCAATCTGAATGCAGTTGCCAAGTTTGATAGCGAACTTTGCAACTTTTTCGAGGCCGTTTTCTTATATGATTGTCCCAAGGTAGTTACACTGAGAAGCCCAATTTTCCCCAAAGGCCCTTTGTTGCATGGTACTCAGTTCTGTCGAATAACATTTGTAGTCCTACTTTTTCCGGAACTTCTTTAAGAATTTCAAATTGATTTTGAGCTGCGGTAATATCCCTAGTTGAAAATGGCAGATGATCAACAAATGAGAGGCAGTCTACTTAACATTACTACTACCTATCTCGATTGATTGATCTATATTTTAACTCGACTTCTGCTTGCGACACCTTTACGAAAACAGAGATAAATAGTAGTGCGGAAAGTCCATCTCCCTGTCTAACGCCAGTCTTTACATTGAATGGTTCAGCTGTTTTAGAGCTAGTGCCGGTTAACGTTTCTTTAATCGGTGTTAGAGTTGGCTGGTTATTATAGTGACTGACAGTTGGTGCAGTCCTGCAGCTAATCCAGTCTTCTGGAAATCCATTAACCTTACTTGGTCTTGCAAAGACGGAAACAACGTTCAGGCGTTAGAAAAACTGAAACCCCTTCTTTGTGAATTAAAGGCAGTGGTCAACTACGAAAATGTTCTGAAAAAATGATAGAAATCAGTTTGCTTCACTAATTCTGCTGTTAAACATCTGGGTGACTTACTGATTAAATAATTTAAAAAATTCAAAAATCATTGACGGTGTGCAAATCATTCTGTGAACAGTTCCTTAGATTCAATAAGTAAGTTATAAACTACTTGTGACGACGTTCATCACAGCGAGATAGTGAATATACTATATATGGACCATATCAATAACCGTTAACTAAACTGGTCTGAATGTTAATGAGTGTAATACTCTGTCAGTGAGCATAAGTCGATAAACAATGGAGGAGAGCATAGTTAAATCTTTGAATCGTATCCCAGGTTTTTCTCTCGTAGATTACAGAAAACACTGTTGTAATAGTTGAAGCTTCATTTCTTCAAGGGTACTACCAATCCTTCTAGACTAATAGATACTTAAGTTAAAAACTAACAGCAAGGATAATTTATTGGTACTTGTTTAGTGTTTAGGTAAACAATAAACCACACCAGAATGAATCTTTCACTCTGCAGCATAGTGTGCGCTGATATGAAACTTCTTGGCAGATTAAAATTGTGTGCCAGAACCGGGACTCGAACATGGGACCTTTGCCTTTCGCGGGCAAGCGCCCTACCGACTGAGCTATCCAGACACGACTCACGATGCCAAGCCACAACTTTACTTTCGCCAGTACCTCACCTCCTACTTTCCAAACTTGACAGAAGCTCTCCTGCGAAACATGCAAGACTAGCACTCCTGGAAGAAAGGATATGGTGGAGACATGGCTTAGCCACAGCCTAAGGGATGTTTCCAGAATGAAACTTTCTCTCTGCAGCGGGGTGTGCACTGATATGAAACTTCCTGGCAGATTAAAATTGTGTGTCGGAACCGGGACTCGAACGTGGGACCTTTCATTCTGGAAATATCCCTTAGGCTGTGGCTAAGCCATGTCTCCACCATATCCGGTTTAAGCGTACAGTATGAATCAATGGATCTTCGTAAGTTCCTGGAAACAGTGCAGACTTCTGTCAAGTGATCGGCAGATGCTTTCAGTTGCTTTCCAGTGAGTAATGTACCAAAAATAGCTAAGGTATTCATGTTTTGCACCTCTTGATATTCCAGCGTTTACTCAATGGCGAATATACCTGAGTCGATTTTTGCCTTTGATCAAAATATACTTTCACAACAAAAATCATTAAAGTCGCCTCACTAGCCTCTAAGTTACCGCAATTTTTTTCTTTTTTGTCCCCCATTTCGGAGGGACCGTTTTACCTCTTAAACACGATTTATCGCCATTAAAAAATACGTCTCTCAGTTTTTCATGTCTTATAACATACCCACAATTTCAGAAAAATCGGAGAAGGGAGGTTTACTCGTAAGACATATCTCTGCATTAGATTGTTGAATATCCGGCTTTGCTCAGATATTTATTTATTCCTGTTCTCAGTTAGTCCATATAATTCTCCGTCCTCTCTCTGTCTAACTACCTCTGTCTCTTCAGTCTGTTTCGCCACCCCATCTATCTACGCATCCACCCCCTGGCTCTGTTATTACAATCCAGGCTCTCTGCCAATTGCCTATTTCCCCTCTCTCTGTCCATATCCTCCCGCCCTTGTACATGAAAAAATTACCTACATCATGTGATCAAAAGTATCCGGACAGCTAGCTGAAAAGGACTTAGAAGTTCATGGGGATCTAAATCGGTAATGCTGGAATTGAATATGGTGTTGGTCCACCCTTAGCCTTGATGACAGCTTCCACTGTCGCAGGCATCCGTTCAATCAGGTACTGGAAGATTTCTTGGAGAATAAGGCAGCTCAATCTTCACGGAGTGCTGCACTGAGGAGAGGTATCGATGTAAGTCGGTGAGGTCTGGCTCGAAGTCGGCGTTTTAAAATGTCTCAAAGTTATTCTGCAAGATTCAAGTTTGGACTCTGCAGAGGCCAGCACATTGGAGGGATTTTATTGCGTGGTTATGGTATATCGCCCCAAATTTGCGATTGAGTATGGGCTTTCCTGTCAGAGAGGACACAGTTTGTACTAATCGATGGTAAGGAATCGACTAAAACAGGTGTGATATCGGGCGATCCACAGGGTAGCGTTATTGGTCCTCTGCTGTTCCTTATTTACATAAATGATTTAGGGGAAAATCTAAGTAGCTCTCTTAGGTTGTTTTCAGCAGACGCCGTCATTTACCGTCTAGTAAAATCATCTGAAGATCAAAACCAACTGCAGAACGATCTAAATAAGATATCACTATGGTGTAAAAATTGGCAATTGACTCTAAATAATGAGAAGTGTGAAGTCGTCCACATGGGCACGAAAAGAAATCCGTTAAACTTTGATTACAAGATAAATCAATCAAACGTGAAGGCCGTAAACTCCAAAAAATACCTAGGAATTACTATTACTTCAGACTTAAATAGGAAAGAACACGTAGACAATGTCGTGGGTAGGGCAAACCAGAGACTGCGTTTTGTTGGCAGAACCCCTAGAACATGCAACTACGCTTGTCCGTCCATTTTTGGAGTATTGCTGCCCAGTGTGGCATCCTTATCAGGTGGGTTTGACGGAGAACAAAGAAGGGCAGCTCGTTTCGTATTGTCTCGATACAGGGGAGACAGCGTTACGGAAATGATACAGGTTCTGGGATGGGAATCATTAGAACAACGGCGCTTGTGGCTACTTACGAAACTCCAATCGCCAACATTCTCCTCCGAATGCAAAAATATATTTTTGACTCCCAGTTACATAGGTATAAATGACCATCAGAATAAAATACAATAAATCAGAGCTGGAACTGAGAGACTGAGGTGTTCTTTCTTCCCGCGCTCTATTCAAGAATGGATGGTGGTTCGGTGAACCCTTTGCCAGACACTTAAATGTGATTTGCAGAGATACGTAGACGTAGATGTGGATGTTAATGTCGTGTAACCACTCCGCCACAGGCCGTACATTATGAATAGGTGCTCGATGTTATTAAAAGATGCAATCACCACCCCGAAATTGCGCTTCAACAGTGAGAAATGCTTAAAGTAGTGTAGACCTGCGATGCGATATTGCTAAGAAAAAAAATCATCATCATCATCATTATTAGAGACTGATTATGCCTTTCAGCGTTCTGTCTGGAGCATAGTACCTCTAATAAAATTCCTCCATGATCCTCTATTCAATGCTAACATTGATGCCTCATCTGATGTTATGTCTTTTACTTCAAAATCATTCTGCACCAAAAAAAAAAAAAAAAAAAAAAGAAGGGCGTGTAAGCCCCCACCATGGAAAACACGACCACACCATAACACCACCGCCTCCGAATTTTACTTTTAGCACTATACACGCCGACAGATGACGTTCACCGGGCATGCGACATACCCACACTATCCCATCGGATGGCCACTTTTTGTACCATGATTCGTCACTCCACAGAACGTTTTTCCACTGTTCAATCGTCCAATGTTTACGCTAGTTACACAAGCGAGGCATCGTTAAGCATTGACCTGTTTGGTGTGCGGCGTATGGTCAGCCGCTAGACCATGAAATCCACGTTTTCTCACCGCCCACCTGTCATAGTACTGTGAATCATGATGCAGTTGGAATTCTGGTGTGATGGTCTGGATAGGTACCTGCCTATTATAATAAATATAAATTGTCTGTAAGTGTCCCTTCACGTTTCCACTGCAATTCACATCATAAACAGTGGGCCTAGGGCTGATTAAGAATGTAGAAATCTCGCGTACACACTTCTAACACAAGTGACATCCAATCACCTGACCACGTTCGAAGTCCATGATTTCCGCGAATCGCCCTATTCTGCTCACTCACGACGTCTAATGACTACTGAGGTCGCTGGTTTGGAGTACCTGGCAGTAAGCGTCAGCACAATGAACCTAATATGAAAAACTTAAGTTTTTGGGGATGTCCGGATACTTTTTATCACATAGTGTACACTACTGGCAATTAAAATTGCTACACCAAGAAGAAATTCATATGATAAACGGGTATTCATTGGACAAATATATTACACTAGAACTGACATGTGATTACATTTTCACGCAATTTGGGTGCATAGATCCTGAGAAATCAGTACTCAGAACAACCAACTCTGGCTGTAATAACGCCCTTGATACGCTTGGGCTTGGAGTCAAACAGAGCTTGGATGGCGTGTACAGGTAGAGAACTATAGATGCCCATGTAGCTTCAACACGATACCACAGTTCATCAAGAGTAGTGACTGGCGTATTGTGACGAGTCAGTTGCTCGGCCACCATTGATCAGACGTTTTCAGTTGGTGAAAGATCTGGAGAATGTGCTGGCCAGGGCAGCAGTCGAACATTTTCCATATCCAGAAAGGACCGTACAGGACCTGCAACAAACACGGATGCGACCATCATGATGCTGTAAACAGTACGTGGATTCATTCAAGCCGGCCGCGGTGGCCGAGGAGTCTAAGGCGCTCCAGTCACGGTCTGCACGGCCACTACGGTCGGGGGTTCGAATCCCCCCTCGGGCATGGATATTTGTGCCGTCCTAGTTCGTAAGTAGTTCATAAGTAGTTTGTAAGTTTAGGGACTGATAACCCCGTAGTTAAGTCCCATAGACTATACAAACATTTGAACATTTTTTTTGATTCATTCAAAAACATGACGTTGCGTACACCATAGCAGGCACTCCTGTCTGTGATGCAGCGTCAAGGGTAACCGCAGCCATGGTCTCCGAGCAGACCGAGCGAGGTGGCGCAGTGGTAACGCACTGGACTCGCATTCGGGAGGATGGTGGTTCAAATCCACCTCCGGCCATCCAGATTTATGTTTTCCGTGATTTCCCTAAATCACTCCAGGCATATGCCGGGATGGTTCCTTTCAAAAGGGCACGGCCGATTTCCTTCCTCATCCTAACCCAAAAACTCCGAGCGTTAGCTCCGTCTCTAATGACCAAGGTGTCGACGGGACGTTAAACCCTATGCATCCATCCATCCATCTCCGAGCTGATAGTCAATGCTGCTTCCAACGTCGTCCAACTGCTCGTGCAGATGGTTGTTGTCTTGCAAACGTCCCCATTTGTTGACTCAGGGATCGAGACGTGTCTGCACGATCCGTTACAGCCATGCGTATAAGATGCCTGTCATCTAAACTGCTAAGTGATACGAGGCCGTTGGGGTTCAGAACGGCGTTCCGTATTGCCCTTCTGAAATCACAGATTCCATATCCTGCAAACAGCCATTCGATCGCGACCAACGCGAGCAGCAATGTCGCGATACGATAAATCGCAATCGCGATAGGTTACAATCCGACCTTTATCAAAGTCGGAAACGTGATGGTACGCATTTCTCCTACTTAACTACAACAACATTTCACCAGGCAACGCCGGTCAACTGCTGTTTGTGTATGAGAAATCGGTTGGAAACTTTCCTCATGTGAGCACGTTGTAGGTGTCGCCACCGGCGCCAACCTTGTGTGAATGCTCTGAAAAGCTAACCATTTACATATCACAGTATCTTCTTCCTTTCGGTTATCGCGTCTGTAACACATCATCTTTGTGGTGTAGCAATTATTGGTCAGGAGTGTATATTTCAGCCTCCTGTGGATGTCAATATAGGCCGCACCCTTCCTTCGTTAATAATGTGTGATTGGGCGCTGTTTCACCTTCGAGTCCATGTTGATTTTCTACGCAGAATAAAGTTACGAAACATGAGTATCCAGGAAGATCTACTCTACTAACATGTGAAATTTGAGCTACATAGGTCGGTACATAAACAGGTCACTCGCACCGTTGCATTACTTTCGCAATGGATCTCGTATTAATCTAATCCTAAGAGGCGATGTCCATACAGAATTACCAATTTAGTTTTTTTCTATTTTTCAGCTGTTCATTTGAGTTTTCAGTATTATTTTTTTTTTCTAAACGACCCCCTATATTTCAGCATGTAACATTTCTCTAGCAGAACAAGCAAAATGAGGCGTTGCTCCATCATGAACGGAGCGCTGGATTGAATCCAGTGGAACGTCCTCCAGCAAACCACGTAAATAATTTGATAAAATGGCTCAATATATGACGCTTCTGTGAATTTTTATTAGAGTCAACATGATCGACTGGAGAGTGTCCGCAACTGCACTGTCTTATTTTAAATGTGTTTATTTCCGTCAACAGTTGCAATGTAATTGTTTAATTACATTTTTCGATCACTTGGATCATCTTCAGATCTTATAGTTGCGTCCGCAACTCGTCTGGCTGATTACTAATTGATAAACTATTGACAATAACTGTCCTTATTGCTCTGCGAAATTTATAATCATACAAATTCAACAGACCGGGTTAATACCCAAAGCAGTTATTTGTGATCAAAGTGCAAACAATGTGAAGATGAAAGTTTTAGGTGTGCCTTGCCCTTAGACGTATGTTGTTCTATTACAATAATCACCTTTTTTAAAACACGCGCAAAGAACAAATTATGGCGCGGCGGAGTAGCCGAGCGGTCTAAGGAGCCTTGCTGCGAAGCGCGCGGTTGCTCTCCCTTGGAGGTTCTAGTTCTTCATGAGGCATGGGTGTGTGTGTTTGTCCTTAGGTTAGTTTACCTTAGTTTATGTAGTTTGTAAGCTACGGATTGATGACCGCACAGTTTGGTCCGATACATTTACAAACACTTGGTCATTTTTTTGAACAAATTACAGCACTTATCCTTGGCATACATATTCTTATTATTAAAATATTTCCCCACCAAGTGGTCTGAGCCTACTACATAGCTTTTATTCAAATTCTCGAGACCCTTCTTTTTCAAAATTTCAAGGTAGCTCTTCGATTAAAAATAACCGACTGGCTGCAGCCCTCTCAAGACAGTAACTGTGAAGTAGATGCAGCAGCATTTATAGCAAAATTAAATTAATTGAAAGAACTGCCATTCAATGCACCTGTGAGGGAAATGTCTGCAGAAGACAATGTTAATGTATATCTGTATGCTGGTATCAGTATCAATGAAGGTATGGTTGTGCTCAGAGTACATCATATAAAATGTCAGAAATTTTGATAAGTGATATATTGAAAGCACTTATGGTGTGAGAAGCAAATTGGGTTTCCTTTCTCATGAATGAATGAGCCGAATTAGTAGCTGCGTGTAATAGTTATATGTTATTGATAAAATAAATATATAAAATAAAAAATGAAATAAAAAAATATTTTGCAGTTCTAGTAAAAGCATTAGTTACTAAGAAAAATGATTCGCCAGCATCACAAATCAGAAAGAGTAGCTTCATGTTACGGAAAGTGACTCACAAATAGGCCGAGATGCTCACGAAATGTGCGTACATGTATATGATTAAAACTTATGTACTGCATTATTTTAAGTTCGAATTCAAACTGTACAGTACCGATTGCTTTAGTTTCTTTTCAATCCTACACCTTAGAATGAATTATCATCTATCATAATTTTGTTAAATGACGGCCGCGGTGGAGTAGCCGAGCGGTCTAAAGCACCTCGCTGCGGAGCGCGCGTTGCTCGACGTAGAGGTTCGAGTCCTCATTGGGGCATGGGTGTGTGTGTTTGTCCGTAGGTTAGTTTACCTAGGTTTAAGTAGTTTGTAAGCTACGGACTGATGACCACGCAGTTTGGTCCGATAGATTTACAGACATTTGAACATTTCTTAAATGACGCTAGAAATATAAACCTTGCGCTGTAATTGCGTTATGCAGGGAAATAAAATTCGGAACTGCAGTCGTGAAGCCAGGTACAGTATACAACTCGAATCAACAGATGGCACTGCAAGCGGCGTCGCCTGGCAATCGAATGTAGATGCTACGGAGTTTCCACTATTATCTTCATAAGCTATTTACTTTAAGTAGTTTCTATGTTTAGGGTCTGATTATCACTGTAGTTTGGTACAGTAGAATTACAAATATTTGGACATCTGGAATTTCGCATAGATTTCCGATATATTTATTTACACTCTGAGGTATAAGTACACTCCTGGCCAATAAAAATTACTACACCACAAAGATGACGCACTACAGACGCGAAATTTAACCGTCAGGAAAAAAGTTGCTGTGATATGCAAATGATTAGCTTTTCAGAGCATTCACACAAGGTTAGCGCCGATGGTGACACCTGCATCGTGCTGGCATGAGGTAAGTTTCCAACCGATTTCTCATACACAAACAGCTGTTGAACGCCGTTGCCTGGTGAAACGTTGTTGTGATGCCTCATGTAAGGAGGAGAAATGCATACCATCACGTTTCCGACTTTGATAAAGGTGGGGTTGAAGCCTATCGCGATTGCGGTTTATCCTTTTCTCGAATTGCTGCACGCGTTGCTCGCGATCTAATGTCTGTTAGCAGAATATGGAAACCGCCTGCGGTGGCCGAGGGGACTACGGCGCACCAGTCACGGTCTGCACGGCTACTACGGTTGAGGGTTCGAATCCCCCCTCCGGCATGGATATTTGTGCCGTCCTAGTTCGTAAGTAGTTCATAAGTAGTAGGTAAGTTTAGGGACTGATGACCCCGTAGTTAAGTCCCATAGACTATACAAACATTTGAACAGAATATGGAATAGGTGGGTTAAGGAGGGCAATACGGAACGCCGTGCTGGATCCTTACGGCCTCATATCACTAACACTGGAGATGACAGGCATCTTATCTGCATGACTGTAATGGATCGTGCAGCCACGTCTCGACCCCTGAGTCGACAGATGGGGCGTTTGCAAGACAAGAACCATCTGCACGAACAGTTCGACGACGTCTTGCAGCAGCATGGACCATAAGCTCGGAGACCATGGCTGCGCTTACTCTTGACGCTGCATCACAGACAGGAGCGTCTGCGATGGTGTATGCAACGACGGTAAAACGTAATTTTTTCGGATGAATCCAGGTTCTGTTTACAGTATCATGACGGTCGCATCCGTGTTTGACGACATCGCGGTGAACACACATTGGAAGCGTTTATTCGTCATCGCTATACTGGCGTATCACCCGGCATGATGGTATGAGGTGCCACTGGTTACACGTTTCGGGCATCTGTTGTTCGCATCGACGCCACTTTGAACAGTGGGCGTTACATTTCAGATGTATTAACGACCCGTGGCTCTACCCTTCATTAGATCACTGCAAAACCCTACATTTCAGCACGATAATGCACGACCGCATGTAGGAGGTCCTTTTGCGGGCCTTTCTGGATACGGAAAATGTTCGACTGCTGCCCTGGCCACCACATTCTCCAGATCTCTCACCAATTGAAAACGGCTGGTCAATGGTGGCCGAGCAACTGGCTCGTCACAATACGCCAGTCACTACTCTTGATGAACTGTGGTATCGTGTTGAAGCTGCATGAGCGTCTGTAACTGTGCACGCCATCCAAGTTCTGTTTGGCTCAATGCCAAGGCGTATCAAGGCCGTTATTACGGCCAGAGGTGGTTGCTCTGGGCAATGATTTCTCTGGATCTGTGCATCCAAATTGCAAATGTAATCACATGTCAGTTGTAGTATATTTGTCCAATGAATACCCGTTTATCATCTGCATTTCTTCTTGGTGTAGCAGTTCTAATAGCCAGTAGTGTAGATCCCTACATTTGCCGCCATTATGTGCAGCTGCACGTTCGGCCTTCCGCTCGGCCATCTCCGCTGCAGCGTCCACGAGAGCGAGTGCCGTGTAACAGGTCGCCAGGCGCCTCATTACGTTCAGCAACCACGCCCGGGGCACCGGCCTTTGGAAGAGGCGGTCGGCAGAAAAAAATAAAAAAAAATAAAAATAAAAAAAAAAGAACCTGCCGAGTGTGGTGTCACACAAGTACAAAGTGCGCGCCACTTACTTTCGCCGCGCGCCGCCAGGCACGCACGGCGCGGCGTTCTTCCGACGACAGCCACGAGCGCCCTCTGCTGGAACCCCGCTCGTGGCCACCACGGAAACACTTCGCACTTCGCACTTCGCACTTCGGACTGAGATAGCAACGAGTTAGGACCTTCGTAATCCGATAGGCACGAGTGAAGACTTTGCTATTGTACAGGCACTAGGCAGGCCTCTAACAACTACGTATCAACATTCTGCAGTACTATGTAAAAGTTAAGTATTGTTACATTCTGTGCAATATATATCTTTCTAATTTACTCGAGTGTTTATAGTTTCTGGCTGCTCCCCTCCACCGACACCTACGACGAGGCTGGGACACAAAAGCGGCGACGAAGTCGGGACACAAAAGTGGCGACGAGGAGTGATAGAACCTTGGATCAGCCCGCTTGCAGCAGCCAGACAGCAGCAGTCGGAGCACGCAAAAATTGCTCCCGCCCACCCACCCTTATTATAAGATTTTTGGGGGAACATATTTTGTTACGTGTTTTGTGGACTTTTTTGTTGCAGAGCGAGTCCTCTTTCATATTGCATTTGTGTTTTGTTATAAGTTACTTGTATACGCGGCGCCTAATCGGTCAGCATGGCCACTACCCCGAACCCAAACTTAATGGAAATTATTCAGTTACAGACGGCGCAAATCACCCAACTTCTCCAGGCCGTGTCGCAGTTGACGACACAGGCTGCTCACCAACAACAACAGTCGTCACATCAGCAGCCCACACATGCCGCCGCACCGCTTCCGACGTTCCGCCAGTACAACGAACGTGAGGAAGAATGGAGCGACTATTTCGCACAGTTTCAAGAACTCGTCGCGGCTCATCAAATTACAGGTCAGAGAGTGAAGAACCTTTTCTTATCGATTGTGGGCCCTCAGACTTTCGTACTATTGCAAAAACTTTTCCCTCTCGCATCTCCTCGTGATGTAGACTTTGAACAAATTGTAGATGCACTGAATGCTCATTATGAGAGAAAAGTTCTTGTAGCCGCTGCACGATACCGATTTTTCAGACTTAAAAAATTACCGCAGCAGTCACACCAAGAGTGGATTACGGAATTGAAGGGCTTAACCCGCCAATGTAAATTTACTTGCTCTTGTGGACTTTCGTATAGTGATGTTATGTTGAGGGATGCGATTACGCAGAACATTCAGGACCCCAGAATTAGAGCAGCAATTCTGAAACAGTCTGACCCCTCATTAGACAGTGTACTGCAGCTTATAGATGCGCATGATACTTTTGACTTAGCAGATGTAGAAATGCAAAGCCACAGTGTAAATTCAGTGTGCCGTAACGGACGCTTTCCTAGCCGTAGTTCTTCGTGTAGCCCTAGTGCTTCTTATTTTTATACCGGCCGTGCTGAACAGACAGTGAACAGTAGCCAGTGTAAAAGTGCGACACAAAGGTCGCCCCGTCGTGTTAGAAACAGTGATTTGAATAACGGGCGCCAACGCTCATTTCAGAAAAATGTACGTAAATCTTGCCCCCAGTGTGTGTCTCGCCACAAGCGTGCTCATTGCCCTAGTCGCAACGCAACCTGTTATCAATGTGGCAAATCAGGACATGTACAGTCTGTGTGTATGCAAATTAAAAACTCAAAGAACGGTGCCTTTCGGAACATTGCTTCGCAAAGTGCGAGAACAGTGCATGCAGTAAATGTTATGGACGCTGTGGACTTGAACAGTGCTTTCCTTGGATCTCAATTGCATGACAGTAGTTCTGCGCCTATGGCAAAACTATATAGTGCACCACGTAGCAAGCGCCAACGAGCGCGTAAAACAGTGCAACGGAAACGGGTTCGGGACAAGCAAAATGACTATGAACAGTGCATTCCTGTAGTGAAAATAGTGCCTTCTGCAACTGCTCCTTGTAATAGTGCCCAGTACTGTGTAGCTAGTGACAGTAGACATCAAGTAGCTACTCAAAAGTGTAGTTCAGTAGTTAGTAAATCTGGAGTAGCTTCGCAGGCTTGCGCGGACGCCGATCCGGCGGTAGTGTCATCTAGTGACAGTGTTGTTAATCCGCTGCGTGCCGAGTCTGCGCCGCTTCCTTCACTACGCGGCCCGCGCAAGCGCAGTAAACAAACCGTAGCAGACGTTGCCCACATTCGCGCACCTGTCGAGCGCCGCAAGCAAAAACTTTTTGTGAATCTTTCCATTGACAATAAGACTGTGCAATTTCAGCTCGACACTGGTTCCGCTGTTACCTTAATTAATAAAGATACTTATGAACTTCTGGGTTCTCCAAAATTATCGCTGTGTCAACAAGTGCTAACAGCTTATACAGGTCAAAATATTCCCGTGCTAGGAACGTGTAGCCTGCCTGCCTCTTTTCAAGGTGTTACGAAAACAGTTGCTTTTGTTGTTCTTCAGGCCAAATCTACGCAGAACATTTTTGGACTAGATGCTTTTGACTTGTTTGGTTTATCAATTCAAAGAGATGTGCTTCAAATTTCGTCAATAGTGCCTCAGGATAAAATCAATGCATTGTGTGACAAATATAGTGACTTGTTTTCGCCGGAACTAGGTTGTGCAAAAGACTTCGTGGCACATGTAACTTTAAAAGAATCTGCAGTTCCAAAATTTCGTAAAGCTAGACCAGTGCCTATCGCTTTGCGTGATACAATTGCCGAAGAACTTAAACGTTGGCAAGATAGTGGGGTGATTTCTCCTGTTTCTGCGAGTCAGTGGGCCTCGCCTTTAGTAATTATACCCAAGCCGTCAGGAAAACTTCGTCTCTGTGCGGACTTTAAATCAACAGTGAACAGTCAAACAATTGTAGACACTTATCCCCTGCCCAGACCTGACGAACTAATGGACAAATTAGGACAGTCTCGCTTCTTTTCTAAGATTGATTTAGCAGAGGCAAACTTACAGATTCCACTTGATGACGAGTCCAAAAAGTTTTTCGTCATTAATACTCACATGGGCCTTTTTCAATTTCAACGCCTACCCTTTGGCAGTTCTTCCGCTCCCGCTATTTTTCAGCGTTTTTTGGAACAGCTGACAGTTTCTGTACCGTGTTGCTCGAACTACTTGTGGTATCCGGACGTACAGTTGAAGAACATTTAGCAAACCTGGAGTGCCTTTTCAAAGTGTTGACTGCAGCAGGTCTACGTTGCAATAAAGCAAAGTGTTCGTTTTTTCAAACTGAAATAGAGTACCTAGGCCATGTGATTAATGCCCAAGGAATCCATCCCTTACAGTCACATCTTCGAGCAATCAAAGACTGGCCTCCTCCTAAGAATGTGCACGAATTGCAAGCAGTAATGGGAAAGCTTAACTACTATTTCAGGTTTATTCCCAATGCCTCTCAGATTGCAGCTCCACTGCATCACTTACGTAGGAAGAATGTTCCTTTTGTATGGTCCAAAGATTGTCAGGTTGCCTTTGACAAACTAAAGTCTGCACTACTCAGTGATGCATGTTTGATTCCCTTTGACCCACAGAAGCCTGTAGTGCTAGCAGTTGACGCCTCGTCGTACGGTGTAGGCGCTGTAATCTCACATCGTATTGGATGTCACGATCGTCCTATTGCCTTTGCATCCAAGCTACTGACGCCGACGCAACAGAATTACAGTCAGATAGAAAAGGAGGCCTTAGCAATCATTTACGGCGTCGCAAAGTTTCATCATTATCTCTATGGCAGGAAATTCTATTTGTTGACAGACCACAAGCCTCTCACGTCGTTGTTCTCACCCACAAAGCCAATTCCGCCACGAACGGCACAAAAGCTTCAGAGATGGTCCTTGATATTGTCTAATTATCAGTATGAGATTTTGTACCGACCTACCACTAAACATGCCAACGCGGACACACTTTCCCGACTTCCGGTTGGCCAGGATGTATCATTTGATTCTTCAGAAATGGCATGTTGTCAGATAGACTCCAGAGATGCTTCCGCTGTCGCAGACTTTCCTTTGAACTCTCGTCGGGTTGCACAGGAAACAGCTGCGGATGCAGACCTAAGTGTGGTAGCACGTTTTGTTCGCTCAGGGTGGCCTGCCAGAGCCAAAGACATTGATCGGCCTCTGGTTCGACGTTATTTTGCACAACGTCATGCATTATCTTTAAGTCAGGGTGTACTGTTGTTGCATACCGACAACGACCAAGCAAGAGTGATTGTTCCTCGTTCCCTGCAACGAGAAGTGTTACGCCTCCTGCATCAAGGACATTGGGGCATTGTTAGGACAAAGCAATTGGCCAGACGTCATTGTACCTGGGTTGGTATGGACGCTCAGATAGAGGACATGACGTCACAGTGTACTGTTTGTGCGGAGCATCAGGCGGCTCCACCGCAACGTTTCTCAGACTGGCCACGCCCCAAGGGACCATGGCAACGTTTACATATTGACTTTGCCGGACCTTTCTGGAATACGCGCTGGTTAATTGTTGTAGACGCTTTCAGCAAGTTTCCTTTTGTGATTGCCATGAACTCAACGACAGCTTCTAGTACAATCAGTGCCTTAACATCAGTGTTTTGCATCGAAGGCTTGCCTGAAACTATCGTCAGTGACAATGGACCTCAGTTTGTTAGTGCGGAATTTCAACAGTTTTGTCGTGTGAATGGTATTCAGCATATAACCACCGCACCTTTTCACCCTCAGTCCAATGGTGAAGCAGAACGTTTCGTTCGAACATTCAAGTCTCACATGGAGAAGATGAAAGGTCAGCACTCCAGGCAGCAAGCTCTTCAAATTTTCCTGTCTACGTATCGGTGCATGCCACGTGACGGCCCGTCTCCTGCCGAGCTGCTACACGGCCGCCGTCACCGCACTCTCCTTCACCTGCTGCAGCCTCCCACGCACCGAGTCGGTTCGTATGGCGCTACGCGTTTTCAGGTTTCTACGCCGGTGCTGTACAGAGTGTTTGCTGGAAACAAGAAGACCTGGTTGCCGGGCACCATTCAACGCGTGCTTGGGCGCCATATGTATGTTGTACGTTCTTCCACAGGGTCGGAGCTGCGGCGCCACGCAAACCAATTACGCCTGCACAGGCCGCGCGATCCTGTCTCCGGTTTCTTGATTCCAGACCCAGTTCACCGCCAGGGAGCACAGCCACATCGTTCGTCCCCGGACTACGAGATCGTCCCCATGGAGGTCGACGCACCTCCGATGCAGTCGTCGCCGCCGCTGTCGCCGCCGCAGATGACAGCGTCACCGAGAGGGACTCCCGGACCGTGCGGGCCCCCCCAGCTTGGGCCACGCACCTCAGAAGAAGACCTGCTCCCTCTGGGCGGGGGTGGGCGCCCTTCCCCAGGTTTCGGCGGGTTCCCTGGAGGATCTCAAGGCGGATGCCGGGGCGCGGACGGCGTCTCGATCCCGGCCTCAGCTACGACGCCCGTCCCACCAGTAACGCCCCCGCCCAGGCCCTCCTCCCAGTGCCGTCGCCGTGGCCCTCAGCCCTACGCCACGACGGCGCGGCGGTTTGGGGGGGAGGGGTGTGGTGTCACACAAGTACAAAGTGCGCGCCACTTACTTTCGCCGCGCGCCGCCAGGCACGCACGGCGCGGCGTTCTTCCGACGACAGCCACGAGCGCCCTCTGCTGGAACCCCGCTCGTGGCCACCACGGAAACACTTCGCACTTCGCACTTCGCACTTCGGACTGAGATAGCAACGAGTTAGGACCTTCGTAATCCGATAGGCACGAGTGAAGACTTTGCTATTGTACAGGCACTAGGCAGGCCTCTAACAACTACGTATCAACATTCTGCAGTACTATGTAAAAGTTAAGTATTGTTACATTCTGTGCAATATATATCTTTCTAATTTACTCGAGTGTTTATAGTTTCTGGCTGCTCCCCTCCACCGACACCTACGACGAGGCTGGGACACAAAAGCGGCGACGAAGTCGGGACACAAAACCGAGAAACGGTGCGCCGCAAAAATCTGAAACCGGATCCGCGGGTCGGCGCGCCTTGCAGCTGGCTGTGCATGTGTGCGTCCAGATTTATCGCTGGCGGGGTCGGCGTATTAACGGCCGGGAGATCCCGAGAGGGAGGCCGGTTGTTAGCCGCAACAAATGAGTGGTCGCCGCAAAGTGTGGCCGACGCTCGGCTTGTCCGAGGTGCTCACGCGTAAACTAGAGACGCCCCCCGCCTCGCTCGCGCCAGACGCCGTCTGGAGCCGACGCTAATCTGGTGGTCTGCGATACGCTTACACCGCCCCGACTCGACACCTGACCACAGAGTAACATATACAGAGAAGAAACCACCCCTACACCACTGTCCTACACTGTCCTAGTAGTTCCGTAAGATGCTAGCAGGTTTCAGGCGGATCGCTGGCTTAGGGTGCCTCTTGCACGTCAAAGGGTAGCGTGGAGGGAAGACTGAGGGGAGAGCTTGTGCCGCCTGCCACGACGCAACGGCTGTGTCCGGCTTGCTGGCGTTTGAGGGGAGGTGGTGGTGGGGGCAGCCGCTACCTGCCGCCTGCTCTGGCCAGTTTAAAGGGCTGCTTCTGACCGCAGCGCCATCACGGGACATCTTACGGAACTGCTGGAAAACCTTCCTCCCCGCACCCCGGAGCGTAGGACCGGGCGCTTACGGAGGTTTCCCGTCTGTATATATTTGTCTGTGACCTGACTAAGGGGATCATACACTTTGTTGTTGTTGTTGGATTTTTGAAGGGACTAAACAACAGGCCGGCCGCGGTGGCCGAGGGGACTGAGGCGCTTCAGTCACGGTCTGCACGGCCACTACGGTCGGGGGTTCGAATCCCCCCCTAGGGCATGGATATTTGTGCCGTCCTTAGTATAAGGTAGTTGATAAGTAGTTTGTAAGTTTAGGGACTGATGACCCCGTAGTTAAGTCCCATAGACTCTACAAACATTTGAACATTTGTTAAGTCCCATAGACTCTACAAACATTTGAACATTTTGAACTAAACAGCAACGATTATCAATGCCTTGTTTCGGTTGGAGAGATAAAACGTTGTGTTAAGAGTTCCTAAGGAAATGCGTTAACAAGTCAGAGTAAAAATCACTGGTAAATATAAGAAAAGGATACAAGTAAAAACGAAGAAGAAAACACGCCACCATTAAATCACATGATAAAAACCAGCTGCGCGAATAAAATCTAAAACACGTTCAACCATAGCATAAAAGAAAGCGCATCTGGCAGATTAAAAGATTGTCGTAAGGCAACTAAAAGTGGACAGTCCACCAGAATGTGGACCACTGTCGCCGGCCGCGGTCGCCGAGGCGATTGAGGCGCCCCAGTAACGGTCCGCACGGCCACTACGGTCGGGGGGTTCGAATCCCCCCTCGGGCATGGATATTTGTGCCGTCCTTAGTTGTAAGTAGTTCATAAGTAGTTTGTAAGTTTAGGGACTGATGACCCTGTAGTTAAGTCCCATAGACTCTACAAACATTTGAACATTTGTGGACCACTGTCAAGGAGACGCCACAGTCACACTGTGGTGCGTCCTCCCGCCGAAGAAGGTGGCCATGCGTCAGCCAGGTGTGGCCGATTCTTAGGCGACAGAGAACAACAGATTCCCTACGAGACGACCGCAGTGAGGACTTCCATGCGACCGTAGAGAGCTCCACTGCACGAAGCTTGTTTGGTTGAGCAGAGTTAGCCCACTCGGAATCCCACAGGCCAAGGATCCTCCGATGGAACTCCAGTCGGAGATCGCTCTCCAGAAGACGAATAGCCAATGGACTGGAGGAAGTAGCCTGCTGAGGCCAGCTGATCCACACGTTCGTTTCCAGGAATGCCGATGTGGCCCGGGGTCCAAACAAAGACCACAGAGCGACCAGACCGAACAGTCCTGGAAACAGATTCCTGTACGGATCGCACCAAAGGGTGTTTTGGGTAACACTTGGCGAGAGCTTGCAAGTCACTCAGGGAGTCAGAACAGATGACCAGAGACTCCCCAGGGCACGCTCTGAGATGTTCAAGTGCCCGATAGATGGCAACCAATTCCGCAGTGAACACGCTACTCAAGGAAAATGCAAACAGAACACCACAAGTTCGTCGACCCATCAGAGGGAAATTTTATTGACACATTCTTGAGGATGCATACAACACACGATCATACAGACAGATGTTCAAATGTTTGTTAAGCTTAACCTCTTCAGTCTGTAAGTGCACATATGTGCACCTTGGTTCGTTAACTGTTTTCACTGCCTGTGGCGTATTTTGTGTGCTCAGACCGTGAGTGCACAATGGTGTACTTTTTTTCTTGCAAATGACGCCACTTGTATAGCCCTTGCAGCAGTACTTCTGTAGCTACACGAATCAGAAGTTAGATGTTAGTGAAGCTGGCAGCCAGGCAGCGTCGTTATGATAGCAAGTAACAAGTAAATAATACATAAAGCTTTAAGTGTTTATCTTGGTTGTAGTGAGTGATAACTGAAGTTTGAAGAATCATCTGAAATACAGCAAATGTCAAATATCTTAATTTACCTGGGCAACAGATGCCGATGTTTTCATAGTACACGTCTGTGTACCTTGGTTCTTAGTGTACACTTTTACAATAGCTCTGTACTTCATAACGTACCATATTTTGGCAGCTCATGTGCTAAGTGATGAAGAGATAGCACGCATACTAAATGGAAATGTTGCAGAATATTCAAATTCTGTATCTGAGGATGAGTTACTTGCTGTAATGAATCGACAACGTACGAATTCTGACTCTCCCCGTGATGCTCCTAACGAAATTCAGTCTCGAAGCATTGAAGATTTAATGAACAGTGATATTAAAAATATCCATAAGAGGTTTGATGTGAAGAGTTATTTGGTTAGTATTGCTATACTTTGAAGAAATGTATTATTGTTTGATTTGTAACAAAATGTGTAAATTTTCACATCGAATTTTAAGAAAAATGTAGGTTTGGTGCCTATCCATGGTTTGTTCATTACTTTTTTTTTTAGCATGCCTTACATTGGCACATCTCTGGAGAGGAAAGTGATTCCAGTGGACCCAAAGGAGATTTGGAATCTTTCTCTCAATTATTTCCAGGTGAATTCTGAGAGGATGTGAGCTATTAGACAAACCTCAAATATGTTCAGACTACTTCACTTACTTTCAAACCAACCGCATCAGAAATTTTGCATCATGTTGGGATTGAAGTTGTCATGGGGACTCATACAAAACCATCAAGCAGTAATAAATACTTGTAAATATGTATTGTAAAATTTCTTATGGTAAATAAAATATGTAGGTCGTACAATTACAAGATACTGTAATTAATTTTACCCTTAAGAAAATTTAAGAAATATGTTTACGATTGAATCTCGAGGTACACAAGTGTGTACCATCAACATTCAAAAGAAGAAAATTTTCCAAACTGCAAAAGAGAGAAATATGATGCCTGTTGTTGTTATGGTCTTCATTCCGGAGACTGGTTTGATGCAGCTCTCCACCCTACTCTATCCTGAGCAAGCCTTTTCATCTCCTCATAAGAACGACAACCCACATCTATTTGAATCTGCTTACTATACGCGTCTCTTGGTCTCCCTCTGCGATTTTTAACCCACACACTTCCCTCCAATGCTAAATTTACGATTACCCGATGTCTAAGAATGTGTCCTACCAAGCGATCCCTTCTTTTAGTCAGGGTATGCCAAAAATTCCTTTTCTCACCAATTCTGTTTAGTACCTCTTCATTAGTTATGCGATCTACCCACCTAATCTTCAGCATTCTTCCTATGCAACCTAATAAACAAAAAAATATTGACATTTTCGAAATTTTAAATTAACCTTGGCACTGGGACTGAAGAGGTTAAGAGAGTTAACTGCGGGGTTATCAGTCCCTGGAATTACAAACTACTTATGAACTACCTTATACTAAGGACGGCACAAATATCCACGCCCGAGGGGGGATTTGAACCCCCGACCGCAGGGCCGTGCAGGCTGTGACTGGCGCGCCGCAGACCGCTCGGCCACTGCGGCCGGCACACAGACAGAGCCATATGCACACGAGTAAACCCACCAGAGCATAACCTATGTCAATGCTAGTACCATGTATATTTACCTTTTGCAGTAAACAAGCTGTAATTTTCCCCATGGAGACGGTCGTAGAGGTGTCGAATGTAGTGTTGCTAATTTAGTGGTTTTCCCACTAAATCTGATGGTTTTGAGTACCTGTCGAGTAGGCAAATTTTGCATCTAGTGGCTAGTGGGAATTATGGCGGATTTTAAAAATATTTCTGTGGTTTTATAGAAATTTTTTTTAAAGACTTGATGAAGGCAGCATTCAGTAAAAGCACAAGTTTTCTAGCGTCTCGAAGCTCCTGAATTTATATCACGTAATATAATTAAGAATATGTATAATGTCTCCTTTTAAGTATTTTTGAATATATACTACATTATTTTTTATCTTAATTAGTTACAAGCTAGGCACTTCACAACACTGGCGATTTTTCCTTTACAGTCTCTTCTGAAGAAAAGCAATAATTGTTCAAAACTGGTAAGGAAATAAATTTTCGACCTGAAACTGTTCATGTTTGGTATATATATATATATATATATATATATATATATATATAGTCTCGCTACAACTCGAGAAAGGCTGAACCGATTTGGCTAATTTTAGTCTTGAAATATTCGTGTAAGTCCAGGGAGGGTATAAACGGTGTTAAAATATGGAAAAGTTGTCCGGAAAAGAGGAAAATCGGGAAAAAGTGAAACAGCTTTTTCCAGTGAGCTATCAATAGCGTTCGTCCAATTGCGATGAAATTTTGTACATTTCATGTTGAAAGTGAGAGGAATTTTTGCATCAAATTTGGAAAAGTCGCCCGGAAAGTAGGAAAATATAAGAAAAACCGAAAGCGATTTTTTCTATAAAAATAAAAATCAATTGCCACAAGGTTGTAAGAGCATCGGGGCAAGGTTTGTATGAAATAATGTTTTTGGAAAATCTACCGGAATATTGGAAAATTTGAGAAAAACTGAAAGTGCGTTTTTCAATGTGTTTTTGATTGAATTCAGCATTATAACTGACTATTCGCACTCATGGAGAGGGGTAATTATGTTTTTGTCTTTTTCA
This sequence comes from Locusta migratoria, assembly GCA_026315105.1. Lineage (NCBI taxonomy): Eukaryota > Metazoa > Arthropoda > Insecta > Orthoptera > Acrididae > Locusta > Locusta migratoria. The sequence continues at coordinate 205,322,396 of CM048751.1, forward strand.
TAACGGTCTTGGAAAAGTTTTCAGTAAAAAAATAGGACAGTTAATAAGGAAAGTCGCAAAATTCGAACTAAGTTCCTTTCTCAATGTGTTTCTAAATGTACTCAACACTATAAGTTAAGAACCGTTCATCCGAATGCGATATAATTTTGATCATTTGACGTTAAACGAAAGAGCAACGTTCTTATGAAATAAACAGTTGGAAAAGTTTCCCGAAAAACTGGAAAATTCTGGAAAAATAGAAAGATTTTTCTATGAAATATCAATACCATTCATCTGATTGCGATAAAATTTTGCACATTCGACGTTCGAAGCGAGAGGAAAGTTTGAATGAAGTAAAAGTTAGTAATAGTTGGCCAGAAAGTAAGAAAATTTGTGAAAAACTGAAAGAGCTCTTTTCTTTGGGATGTCAATATCATTCATACGGTTGCGATAAAATTTTGCACATTTCACGTTCAAAGCAAGGGTACATTCATATTGACAATTGTGAAGCATTGCCGGGCCGACTAGATGATCCAGTGAACTTCGTATCACATACCTCTTGAGATAAACCATATTAATTTAAATCATATCACCGTTTAAACCTTCCCTTAGCTTCCACGAATGTGACATGAACATTATCCTGGACATGTGGGCGTGATCTGCCCACACTTTCCGCCCACTATCGAGCCGATACGTAGACTACCTGAAGATGCATTTATAAAGCTACTGGGTCTAAAATACATATGATTTAAATAGATATGGTTTGTATTCAGAGGTAAGTGATACGAAGTTCACCGGGTCATCTAGTAAAAAAATAGATGTAATACTGTTCTAGCTTTGAACGCAAGGGATAAATTGAATTGTCTCATATTTTTGGTTACTCAACATACTCAGTACGTCAAATAAAAACAATCTAGTCGTTTTATTTAACACACGAATAGAATCCAGTGGTTTTTGGTGGTTTTTAATAAGCTTTTTAGTGGGAAATCCCGTTTCACTGTTGGCAGCACTGGTCGAATGTAATCTTGCGGTATGGCCTGCCCTACAGTTTCCACCTGATGCTTCAGTTGGGCCAATTCTCGCGCCACTCATGCACACCGCTCAACATGATGTTTCATCCGGTCCCAAACATGCTCAAAGGGGGACAGATCTGGGGATTATGATGGGTGGGAAGTTGACGTACACGTAGAAGAGCACGTGGGTTATACGGGATACGTGTGGATGTGCATTGTCCTGTCGGACAAGCATATCCCCTTGTTGGTGAATGAACGGTGGCAAGACGGGTCGAATGATGGTTTCTATGTACCGTGCGCTGTTCAATTTTCCCTCGAAGACCACCAGAGGAGGACGGCCAGTGTAGGATATGGCTCCTCACACCATGATGCCAGGTGTCGGCCCCGTTTGCCTCTGTCGCGTACACTCCAAACTTTCGAGCTCCCTTCACGACATCAAACATGCATACGACCATCAATGGCACCGAGGCAGCAGCGACTCTATAATAATACGTCAAAGATCAAAAGTATAGAACACGGATAGTGGTAAAATTCATGGTTCCGCTATCGTTCTCTTTTCTTATCTATGCCCATTGTCTTCACTTTCTTTTATCTTTCCTTAATGAGGAAGGCGAACGAACAGCGAAGTTACTCTTTGTTCTTTTTCGCTTGGACTTGGATGAAATCGGTCGCATGGGACATCTACTCTTCATGTAAGTGGGTTGTAGTGAGGAGAATTACTTTTTTTAATAAAATTTAAAAAATCAGAATACATAAATTGTTGAGATCATTTCAATACCTTAATTAATTCTTCATTTTTCAATATGTATAATTTCAGCAATTCTTACTAACATTTACCGACGCCATTATTGGTCGCCATTACGCGATTTGTGAATGTTTAATGGATCCTGGTATAGAAGTATTAATATTAATAATAACTGACTTAATTCTCATGGTTATTTTTCCTGTAGCAATAATTGATAATTAAATTTTGCAAATCATTTCTTTCGAATTGTTTTTCTTGGAAGTTATCAGAACATTTAGAATATTCTCATTACGTAGTTCACTTACCAGACGTACTTCATGATAGGTGAAATCAGATGCTATCATTACTTCTAAATTATTAACAGAAAAGAGTAGGTAGAATTTCGCCTGTAATAGTGCTGAGCGACGCCCCCTAATATAACTTAAAAAAAATTAATACAGGTTGCCTTCTCTCTTTAACCGTATCTGTACTACGTACTGTTATTGCTACGGCGCGGCGTTTTGTGTGCCAATAATTTTCTTTTTCATAGTGTTACCAACCTAATGCGGCCGCGCGGTCCGTTGGAGGCCGATAGTAAAATTAGACCCGACTAGCGGCATTTCTTTAACCAGCCAAGTTCTAACAAACCACTGAGCGAGCAACGCTATAGCTCTCATCACTGAAGAAGACACTTGTCCATTCGTCCCTTCGTAAGCCCCTACCGTGACACAACAGGAGGCAGGCTGAACAATGTTGGAGCGTGAGCGGAGGACACCCTAACGGCACGAATGATCGGTCATCATTGTGTGCGCAGCCATAGCCTACACTGGGCGTTCTCCTCTAGTGATCGTCTAGAGACATTGAACAATGCAAGGTACATTGCAACCATCATTCAACCCGTCTTGCTATCACTCATGCACCAACAAAAAGGTATGCTTTTCCAAGAGGAAAATGCACGTCCACATATATCCCATACCACCCAACGTGCTCTTCAAGGTGTACGTCATACTGCTTTGTGATGTGTGAGTGCTGTTACATTTTACTTTAAAATATACCCTCTTTTGTTAAGAACAATGTCTCCACCCTGTTTTCATTTAATAATGTCCCGTCCTTTCTTAATTATTCATTTTCTTTAAGGTTTTCAGCTCCTCGATATTCCGTCGTAACATGATATTACGCGCTATGTAGAGGTTTTTAGCGCGCTCTAGATCCGGTGTGTGGTGGGGGAGGTTTTGGCGTGGCCTTAGAGCTTCACTCTTGCTGCGACCGTGGAAGTAAGTACTTCATAGAATCATGCTGAGGGGAAGGCATGCTGTTAGAACATTGCTTTCTTTGTGATCAGGCAGTCTTCGCCTGCTATCGTCGCACAATTCATTCTTCCACTACGTTTAAGAAAAAGTTAAAAAGCTTCCTCCTGTCATCCTCTTAAAATTTCTCCGATGCTTGCGTATGCAGTCCATTTTCTCTGTATCTAATAGTGAAACAAATGGTCTGTCTTCTCTCCGCTATTTCTCTTCCTCCTCTATCTTTCATAATAAATAATGCCACCTGCTCTTCCGTTATATTTCATTATCTTTTCACTGACTGAATGTTCCGTTGGTACTTGGTAGAATATATGATACATGACCACTAAAACACAAACGGCACTGGTGTAATATTTTACAATATTTACTGAGTTATACAAACTAATATTCGGCTGTTACGCCATCATCAGGTACAAAGATTACTGTAAACAAATGTTATGTCAAAGATTTTACAAAATGTGGATCAAATAATTACATAAACAGGCAGAAGATAAACGTACTGTAGGAAGGTATACAAGAACTGGGGCGAAATTATTGAGTATTGTACTAAATGACTAAGAAAGGTATGTGACAATATGAAAGAATTAATTAGACCATAACTGTTACAAAAATAAGTGACAATTCGACAAAAAGTAATTACGTTATTTGTATGAGAAAATATGGTGACATGAAGTAATTATAGTAAATTGGGTTAAAATTTTCGAAAGAGATGGTAAATAAATGTGTGATAATGATTAGGTGGGAGTATTAGTATTATCTGCAGTTATAAGTGGAGATCAAGGGAAACTCGGTGTGGTCGTTGGGTACCAGACTTGGGAAAGTAGTGTTTGCTGATTTCCAATCTTACAAGGTAGTTCACTTCTTACCATTGTGAATGTGGTAAAAAAACTTGATAATGTATTTCATAACTGATTTTCTATATTCCACTCTTTTCCAAAGCTGGTGTGCTGTATTTTCAGTTAGGTAAAAAGTGTGCCAAAGTGTTGTGTACATAATGATGTTTTCAGGTTCTTGGATCTTAGTTTCCTGGGAACTTGGATAAAGGCTTTCCTAAATATGGGATGGTGCACCATTTACTACGGTCTTGGCGTGGTGTGTCAAGGACAGGGCAAAGAAATGAAGTAAGCTATTGTTTTTGTTTTTTGTGTTATATGGAGTCCACTAATGCAGCAGAGTAACTCTGACCGGTGACACGTGCGTACACATCCTGGCTGATAACCTGTATCCATTCATGTCCATTGGGCATCCCGACGAACTTGAATAGTGCGACACTCCAAATGTCTATAACTGCTACAGAGTGTCTCCATAAACACTCTTCCGAGTTTGAACACCGCCGCTGTCCACCAACGCCCCGGACATGAACATTATTGAGGGATAGACTAAAACAGAGGGGAAATCGGTGTTTCACAGGGTAGTGTTATTGGTACTCTGATGTTCAAATGTCCAAATGTTTGTAATTCTTATGGGACCAAACTATGTTGGTCATCAGTCCCTGGACTTACAAACTACTTAAACTAAGTTAAACTAACTTAAGGACAACATCCACGTCCATGCCCGAGGGGGGAATTCGAACCCCCGACGCGGGAGGCCGTGCGATCCGTCACATGGCGCTCCAGACCGCTCGGCTACTCCCGCTCGGCTCCTCTGCTGTTCCTTATCTACATAAACGATTTGGGAGAATATCTAAGCAGCTCTCTTACATTGTTTGCAGATGACGCCGTCATTTATCATATAGTAACGTCATATGAAGATCAAAACCAACTGCAGAACGATCTAATTAAGATGTCAGTGTGGTGTAAAAATTGGCAATTGACTCTAAATAATGCGAAGTGTGAAGTAGTCCACATGAGTACGAAAAGAAATCCGTTAACCTTCATTTACAAGATAAATCAATCGAATGTGAAGGCTGTAAACTCCACTAAATACCTAGGAATTACCATTATTTCACACTTAAACTGGAAATAGTAGGTAGATAATGTCGTAGGAAAGGCGAACCAGAGACTACGTTTTATTGGCACAACCCTTAAAACATGCAACAGAACTACTAAAGAGACTGCATGCACTACGCTTGTCCGTTCTTTTTTGGAGTATTGATGCCCAGTGTGGGATCCTAATCAGGTGGATTTGACGGAGGACACCGAAAGAGTCCAAAGAAGGGCAGCTCGTTTTGTATTGTAACGATAGAGGGGAGACAGCGTCACGGAAATGATACAGGACCTGGTATGGGAATCATTACAACAACGGCGGTTATCGCTGCGGCGTGGTCTACTTAAGAAACTCGAATCACCAGCATTCTTCTCCCAATGCGAAAATATATTGTTGACTCCCACCTACATAAGTAGAAATGATCATCAGAATAAAATGCGAGAAATCAGAGCTCGAGCGGAGAGATTCAGGTGTTCTTTCTTCCCGCGCTATTCGAGAATGTAGGCGTAGATATCGATGTAGATGTAGATGTAGGTGTAGATGTAGATATGTGAATACCTTACACCGTGCTGTTCAGAAAAGATCTCCGCCCCATCCTACTCTTTCGTGTTTGCGGACAGCCCTGCAAGACGCATGGTGTCAGTTCCCCTTATCACGACGTCAGACATTAGTGGAGTGTATGCCCGGTCTTGTGGCGGCACTTCTGCATGATCTCGCGGGCGCTACACGATATTAGGAAGTGTACCATTTTCTTTGGCTCTTCAGTGTAAATAAGTAAATAAATAATTAAGATCAGTCCGCAGGCTGGTTTGAAGCAGCTGTCCACGCTACCATGTGCAAGTTCAAAAAATGTTCAAATGTTTGTATAGCTTATGGGACTGAACTACGGGGTCATCACTCCATAAACTTACAAACTACTTATCAACTAGCTTATCCTAAGGACGGCACAAATATCCATGCCCGAGGGGGGATTCGAACCCCCGTCCGTAGTGGCCGTGCAGACCGTGACAGGAGCGCCTCAGTCCCCTCTGCCACCGCGGCCGGCCCTGTGCAAGTCTCTTCACCTGAGAATACGTACTGCAACCCACATCCTTTTGAATCTGCTTACTGTATTCGTCCCTCGGTCTGCTTCTACGATTTTTTCCCTACACACATCCTTGTAATGCTAATTTGACGATTCCTTGATGTCTCAGAATGTGTCCCACCAACCTATTCCATCTCTTAGTCAGCATACTCCTTTTCTCCCCATTTCTGTTGAGCGCCTCTTCATTAGTTATGTGATCTACCCATCTAATCTTCATCATTCGTCTGTAGCGCCACATTTCGAAAGCTTCTATCATCTTTTTGTCGGAACTCCTTATCGTCCATGTGTCACTCCCATACAGTGCTACACTCAAGACAAATGCTTTCAGAAAGAACATCCTAACATTTAACCTAATATTGGATGTCAACAAATTTCGCTTCTTCAGAAACGCTTTTCTTCCCGAAGCCATTCTGCATTTTATGTCTTCTTTACTTCGGTCATCAGAAGTTATCTTGCTACCTAAATAACAAAACTCATCTACTACTTTTATTGCCTCATTACCTAATCTGATTCCTTCTGCATCGCCTGATTTTCTAACACTACATTCCATTACCGTCGTTTTACACTTGTTAATGTCCGTCTTAAATCTTCCTTTCAAGTCATTGTCCATCCCATTCAACTGCTCTTCCAGATCCTTTGCACTCTCTGGCAAAATTACTATGTCATTGGCAAACCGCAAAGTTTTCATTTCTTCTCCCTGAACTTTAATTCACTCTCCAAATTTCTCCTCACTCTTCAGAGCTTGGTCAATGTACAGATTGAACAACATTGGGCAAAGGCTACAACCTTGTCTTACTCCATTTCCAACCACTAGGACCATTTCATTACCTTCGAATCTAATAATTGCTGAATGAAACTTTCACTCTGCAGCGGAGTGTGCGCTGATATGAAACTTCCTCGCAGATTAAAATTGTGTGCCGGAACCGGGACTCGAACCTGGGACCTTTGCCTTTCGCGGGCAAGCGCACTACCGACTGTGCTATCCCGACACGACTCACGATGCCGCCTTACAAATTTACTTCCGCCAGTACCTCGCCTCCTACATTCCAAACTTCACAGAAGCTCTCCTGCGAACCATGCAAGACTAGCACTCCTAGAAGAAAGGATATGGTGGAGACATGGCTTAGCCACAGCCTAAGGGATGATTCCAGAATGAAACTTTCACTCTGCAGCGGAGTGCGCGCTGATATGAAACTTCCTGGCAGATTAAAATTGTGTGCCGGAACCGGGACACGAACCTGGGACCTTTGCCTTTCGCGGGCAAGCGCACTACCGACTGTGCTATCCCGACACGACTCACGATGCCGCCTTACAACTTTACTTCCGCCAGTACCTCGCCTCCTACTTTCCAAACTTCACAGAAGCTCTCCTGCGAACCATGCAAGACTAGCACTCCTAGAAGAAAGGATATGGTGGAGACATGGCTTAGCCACAGCCTAAGGGATGTTTCCAGAATGAAACTTTCACTCTGCAGCGGAGTGTGCGCTGATATGAAACTTCCTGGAAGATTAAAATTGTGTGCCGGAACCAGGACTCGAACCTGGGACCTTTGCCTTTCGCGGGCAAGCGCACTACCGACTGTGCTATCCCGACACGACTCACGATGCCGCCTTACAACTTTACTTCCGCCAGTACCTCGCCTCCTACTTTCCGAACTTCACAGAAGCTCTCCTGCGAACCATGCAAGACTAGCACTCCTGGAAGAAAGGATATGGTGGAGACATGGCTTAGCCACAGCCTAAGGGATGTTTCCAGAATGAAACTTTCACTCTGCAGCGGAGTGTGCGCTGATATGAAACTTCCTGGAAGATTAAAATTGTGTGCCGGAACCGGGACTCGAACCTGGAACCTTTGCCTTTCGCGGGCAAGCGCACTACCGACTGTGCTATCCCGACACGACTCACGATGCCGCCTTACAACTTTACTTCCGCCAGTACCTCGCCTCCTACTTTCCAAACTTCACAGAAGCTCTCCTGCGAACCATGCAAGACTAGCACTCCTGGAAGAAAGGATATGTTGGACTCATGGCTTAGCCACAGCCTAAGGGATGTTTCCAGAATGAAATTTTCACTCTGCTGCGGAGTGTGTGCTGCGGAAGGCAAAGGTCCCAGGTTCGAGTCCCGGTTCCGGCACACAATTTTAATCTGCCAGCAAGTTTCTAATAATTGCTGACTGGTTTTTGAACAAGTTTAATATAACTCTTCGCTCCGTATATTTTACCACTGCTACCTTCCAAATTTGAAAGAGTGTATTCCAGTCAACATTGTCAAAAGCTTTCTACAGTTCCACAAATGCTAAAAACCTAGGTTTACCTTTCCTTAATCTATCTTCTAAGATGAGTCTTAATGTGAGTATTGCCTCGCGTGTTCCTACATTTCTCCTAAATCCAAATTTATCTTCCGCAAGATCGGACTCCACCAGTTTTTCCGAGTCGATCCGTGTGATTCGGTGCACTGAAATGTTGTATCTTGTGGAGTGCCTTCGTTGGCTCCTCGGTGTTGCAGATTAGCGATCAGATGGTTATCGTGGAGCCAGCCACGCGCCACAGCTTTTTGCCTTGCACCGTCGCTGCCTCGCTGCAGAAGCCGCCCCGCGCGTTTATCAGGCCGGGCGACAGCAGGGATAAGCTAAGCGGCGTTACGGCCCCCTGCCGTGTGACATACTCCCTGCCTGCTATCCGGAGTTTACATCTTTGGCTGCGCGAGTTCCCCGCTATTTCCGGCTGGGGCCTGCACTTCCACTTACTCGAGATGCTGCTGCGGATACGCTGGAATGCCGACAAGGAGCGCGAAAGGAAATAAAAAACAGTAAAATAAAAATAGGAGGAGAAAAAGCAACATAACCATGCAAGCGCCCCTGCGAGCAGTCGTCTGTATCTTCCTCTGAGAAAGGTATATATTTTTAGCAGTACGGAAACCAATGCATTCCTAGCGACCAGTGGTACCTGTGATTCAACAATACTACAGAGAAAATTCTATTTTATATGTACACTGCTCGTAACAATCAGCCGATCACGTGAGATAATATGCACAATGTACATATGAAGACCTAACATTCTAAATGTGGTAAGGACCAAAAATAAAGTTCTGAGATATAGCAGAAATACTATTGTTTATCGTACGAAATTAATACACACACTTTATGGTATTATACCGTTTATTAACATCCAGTTAATACAAACAATACAGCAAGTCACAATAAAATTGCATTGAATTGCCGAGAAGAAGAAAATTAAAAACTTCAAAGCAGAAGGCGTCTTACACATTGCATTATTCAGACTAAATGGGCTAAGTCCAACAGAGGTAGCAAGCTGTAGCGCTTGACGAAGTATATCTAAAAATAGGAAACGAAAAAATTGTGAAACAAGTATCTTCAGTTTGTAGCATCATTACACAAATCAGTAAAAAACTGACGATGGCTATGTGGTATAAAAGGTACCGTAGCAAGCAAGGGGTTTGTCATTTTTTTTTCTTTTCCCAGTCAACAATCGTGGAACACGTGGCAACACTGAAAGTTGTGTATGAATGAAATCGTCTACAGTTTTGCCTTCCCTCAGGATGTTTACTATTCCAGGTGACGTGAATTTAATTTATGCAGCAGAACTGATGTGTAGCTTTGTTGTGTTGGTCATATTATCAGCAGCAGCCTGGAATCCAATAAAGTCTTTTTCTTCCATCTGAGTGTTTTGAATGGGAGAGAAGGGCGTGTTGAAGTAATTACTTCTTGTAAATCATCAGGTACGGAAAATTTAACTACCTTCTTGCACTTTTCTATTAAGGCAAACTTTCTGTCACAAGATAGGAATCTGTGGCCTGAAACCAGATACAGTCAATTAGGCCACAAGCCACTGCGAACATGTACATATACATAAGTACATGGTTTTTATTTTGTCCACAGCAGTTGTCACTCCAAATCACAAGTTTCATTTTGTTACCAATTACACTGACAGTATTTTTAGTGCAATTCAAGACATGGAACAGACATGATGCTATGCTGTTAGCTTCTCGAGACCCTACACCCTCATGCCATAAACACATTATTGCTTCACTGTTGTCATGAGCATGAACACTGAAGCTGATTATCGAGCACGTTTAAAACGAAGAAGGCTGTGCAGTTAACACCAATGCTATCTGTCGGTGACTGTAAGAAACTCTTACATTTGTCATATGACTAAGCGCTTTTAGTATAATATACTTGCATTGATGTACCTTTAGAGCAAAAAAACCACAATTAAAAAAATGGTACTTAGCACATTTAGAATGTTAGGTCTTCATATGCTGACGTATTTTATTCAGCTATTGGTTGTTGTTATGGTCTTCAGTCCGGAGACTGGTTTGATGCAGCTCTCCACCCTACTCTATCCTGAGCAAGCCTTTTCATCTCCTCATAAGAACGGCAACCCACATCCACTTGAATCTGCTTACTATATGCGTCTCTTGGTCTCCCTCTGCGATTTTTACCCCACATACATCCCTCCAATGCTAAATTTACGATTCCCCGATGTCTAAGAATGTGTCCTACCAAGCGATCCCTTCTTTTAGTCAGGGTATGCCAAAAATTCCTTTTCTCACCAATTCTGTTCAGTACCTCTTCATTACTTATGCGATCTACCCACCTAATCTTCAGCATTCTTCTGTAGCACCACATTTCAAAAGCCTCTATTTTCTTCCTGTCCGCACTGCTTATCGTCCATGTTTCACTTCCATACAAGACAACACTCCACACAAATGCCTTCAGAAAAGACTTCCTTACCCTTAAATTAATATTCGATGTTAGCAAATTTCTCTTTTTCAAAAATGCTTTTCTTCCCATTGCCATTCTGCATATTATATCCTCTGTACTGCGACCATCGCACGTTATTTTACTACCCAAGTAACAAAACTCATCTATCACCTTCTTTGTTTCGTTACATAATCTAATTCCTTCAGCATCGCCTGATTTTTTAAGACCGCATTCCATTATTTTTGTTTTGCTCTTGTTAATGTTCATTGTATTAGCTTTCTTCAACACACTGTCCATTCCATTCAACTGCTCTTCCAGGTCCTTTGCTGTCTCTGACAGAATTACAATGTCATCAGCAAAACGCAATGTTTTTATTTCTTCCCCCTGTACTGTAATCCCTATTTCAAATTTTTCCTTGCTTTCCTTCACCGCCTGCTCGATGTACAAATTGAATAACATCGGAGAAGGCTATAACCCTGTCTTACTCCCTACCCAATTGATGCTTCCCTTTCATGCCCTTCGAGTCTAATAACTGCGGTCTGGCTTTTGTACAAGTTATAAATAACTCTCCTTTCCCTATTTTTTACCCCTGCTGACTTTAGAATTTGAAAGAGTGTATTCCAGTCAACATTGTCAAATGCTTTCTCCAAATCTACAAAAGCTAAAAATGTAGGTTTGACTTTCCTTAACCTATCTTCTAAGATAAGACGTAAAGTGAGTATTGCCTCGCGGGTTGCTATGTTCCTCCTGAATCCAAACTGATCTTCCCCGAGGTCAGCTTCTACCAGCTTTTCCATTCTCCTGTAGATAATTCGTGTTAAAATTTTGCAACCATGACTTATCAAACTGATGGTTCTGTAATTTTCACACCTGTCTGCACCTGCTTTCTTTGGAATGGGGATTATTACATTTTTCTTAAAGTCTGAGGGTATTTCGCCTGTTTCATGCATCCTGCACACCAGTTCAAATAGTCTTGTCATGGCTGGCTCTCCCAGAGACTTTAGTAGCTCTAAGGGTATGTCATCTACTCCTGGGGCCTTGTTCCGACCTAGGTCTTTCTGTGCTCTGTCAAACTCATCTCTCAGTATAGTATCTCCTATTTCATCCTCATCTACTTCTTCCCTTTCTACAATATTGCCGTTAAGTTCATTTCCTTTGTAGAGCTGTTCTATGTACTCTTTCCACCTTTCAGCTTTCCCTTCTTTGCTGAGAACTGGTTTCCTTCCGAGTTCTTGATGTTCATAGAGTTGCTTTTCTTGTCCCCAAATGTCTCTGATTTTCCTGTAGGCGGTATCTACTTTTCCCCTTGTTATACATTCTTCTACAGATTTGCATTTGGCTTCTAACCACTCCTGCTTAGCCATTTTGCACTTCCTGTCAATCTCATTTTTTTAGTCGTCTGTACTACATTTTGCCTGTTTCACTTACTGCATTTTTATATTTCCTCCTTTCATCAATTAACTGTAGTATTTCCTGTGATATCCAAGGATTTTTTTGTAGGTCTTGCCTTTCTACCTGTTTTGTCCTCTACTGCCTTCACTATTTCATCTCTCAATGCTACCCATCCCTCTTCTCCAGAACTTCAATTTCCTTCAATTTATCTAAGTCCCATCTCCTTATTTCCCTACCTTTCTGCAGTTTTTTCAGCTTCAGCCTACAGTTCATGACTAACAAGTTATGGTCAGAGTCTATATCTGCCCCTGGGTATGTCCTGCAGTTTATAACCTGGTTGGTTACAATTGTAATTTGTGTATGACGCAGTACGATATTTTGCTGGTTACATTCGGACATATAGAATGGTGAAAAAATCATTTGCGTTGCCCCTTAATATGGTGTGTGATCACCTTGGACAGTCAGTACAGTTGCACACCCACATGGCATGGGCAGTGTGAGGTTATCAATCAACTCTCGAGGGATATTTTGCCATTCTTCAGTGAGTGCAATATCCAGCTCTGCAACCGTTGTGAGAGGTGCTGGTCTGGCTGCAATGCGTCTGACAACTGCATCTCAGACTTGCTCAGTCGGGTTTATGTCCGATGAACAAGTAGCCCACTCCATTCGTTCATTTCCCTCAGCTTCAAGCATGTTGGCCACCAGTGCAGCTCTGTGGGGACGAGCGTCAATCATAAGAAACACATCTTATATAGCACCAGCATAGGGTACAAAAAAAGATAGAAGGATGTCGTCTCTATACCTCTGAGCAGCCAAAGCGCTCAAACGACATAGAGGTCCGTACTTCCTCCAAAACTGTCTTTGTCCACGTCATATTTCCATCACCATGAAATGGCGATGTTTCCTGCACATAACCAGGATAGCTCCGACTTCCACGTACTGTCCAAATGACTGAAAGACAATTGTCTGGCTGAACACAAAATCTTGACTCATCTGTGAAGAGAACCCCGCGCCATTCTTTACTACTCTTCTGGATAGCACGTTGCAAGACATCCCAGATATGATCAATAACGTTCATGTGTTGGCAGTTTGGTGGCCATCGGAGGTGTTTAAACTCAGAAGAATTTTCCTGGCGTCATTCTGTAGCAATTCAACATGTGTGGTCTGTCGCATTGTCCTGCTGAAATTGCCCAAGTCCGTCGGAATGCACAACGAAAGCAAATGAATAGCCAGGATGCGTATGTACGCGTCACCTGTGTAACGTCCTTCTATTTGATATTTTGGTTGGTGGTGGAAATTTATTTGGTTTGTTGTAATGCTTCGGTATGATAGAAGCGACGTCAGCGGTAGTGCAACCGTTCGTCGTCTTCACATAGGCACGTAAAGTTTTTATTTGAGGCATACGTTGGTTATTTCAGTTGGTACACCTGATAATATTTCATATATTCAGTTATGGATGCCTCTGGTTTAACTTTCCGTAGCCTAACACAGTTTATGGATTATATTTTAACTGCTGAACATGGACTCTGTAATCTCAGAGGCTTGTTTTGAAAATTATTAATTCTTTTTGTAATATAATCTGTTCTTTCCCGGCAGTTCCATTTAACGAAGCACGTCACATAAACATTCACTAGTCTTTACCTATAAAAGTAATAACATTGATTTTAAATTGCAAGTCTTTTTATTGAGTATTTACGTCCTTTAATTATTTTTAGTCACTTTGATTCACAGATAATTCAAAGATGTTATTTTTAAAAGTTTTTCAATTATCAATGGGAAGGCCAGGTGCTAACTACGATTGATGTGGTCGACACAAAATTTTAAATTAATATTTCTCCTATATTTCACCTTAAGAACAGATTTACAAAACACTGTCAAAGTCACAGGATATATTTTAAATAAGCAGTTCTCTACATTTCATTTCACAAAATCGCAGTTTGATATTCTTGGCAAAGTCAGTAATTAAAAATTATTCCTTTTTTGAATCAAGTTAAAGTTATTTGATTGAATGTTTGTCAAGGAAGAAAACCTTTTTAGCAATGATTGATATTTTCTTGATTATTACGTTCCTGTCGGGAGGCAGAATTTTTCTGTCTATAGCCTATCCCGAATTAAAGTCCACAGATATTATTTACGCACTCGCGTATAAGTTCGATTTAATTAAGCCTTTCAAATAAATTCAATCATAATAAACTAAAGCTTCGGAATATTTTTGCACCTGACTATCTATTTCAGACCACAACAATCTAAGTCCGAAAGTTGACAAAGAAAATGTTAATACATCAAGGAACAAAGACTGAGAGAGAGCTTATCGTCATTAGAAACAAATACTGAGAGCTGTTAACGCTGGGAGAAACAAACACTGAGAGAGCGATTAGCTATACTGCGGAACTATTTATACTACTATTGCGACAAAAGATTACTCTGATTTACAGTGTTTAGACACGGTTACTCTGAGACTGCACTGTTTCAATACTTCAAAGATATATTGACTGTTACTGAAATTTTGACAAATACGTAAAAACTCTGCCTCTTACAAATTATTATAATTGAATCTGGATGAAAATGGCTAATTTGTGCTGTGATTGCGATGTACTGTTACATCTGTCAGAGTCGTATCTAGACGTATGGGGGGTTCCATATCACACCAACTGCACACGCCCCACACCATTGCAGAGCCTCCACCAGCTTGAACAGTCACCTGCTGACATGCAGGCTCCATGGACTCATGATGTCTCCATAGCCGTACATGTCCATCCGATAGATACTATTGGAAACAAGCTTTGTCAGACCAAGGCCAACGAGAAAGACAGGCCGCGGCGCGCACGCCATATCACGTAAGCAAGGTAGTCCTGAGCCGGCGCGATCGCTAGCTGAGTGGCTGGCCGCCATTAGGCAGTGGGCTGTGCCCCAGCGGCCGGCCAATCAGCTAGCGATCGCGCCGGCTCAGGACTACCTTGCTTACGTGACATGGCGTGCGCGCCGCGGCCTGTCTTTCTCGTTGGTCTCGGTCAGACCAGACAACATGTTTCCAGTCATCAACAGTTCAATATCGGTATGCCATCTGTGTGATCGATTGGATTCCAGAACCAGCGCTAGTATTAACGTTCGTGCAGGCTAAACCACGTGCTAATGTGGGTATTCCAGCGTGGATCGAAATACGAGCTACTGATCTGTAAATGAAATCATTCCATGTGTTCCATAAGCGTTTCAGTGGTGGAATACCCCAAGGGGGTATTCTAATTTTTATTTCCGGCATTATAATTCCGCCTCAGTCCATCTTAATTTTCACCTTTTAAAGTAGTTTACCTCAACGGTGTCCACTCATAGAAGTCCTAAATCGCATTATTTAGAAAGTTCCGAGAAAAAGGACTCTGAAGTTGTAAGCGCAGTATTTATATAACTATTAAACGTGTGGCCGCGGCAGAATAGCCGTGGGCACTAAGGCGTCCAGCTGCGGTGCGCGCGGCCGTTCGCCGTCTGAGGTTCGAGTCCTCACTCGGGCAGGTTCAAATGTTTGTAAATCTATCGGACTCAACTGCTTGGTTATTAGTCCGTAGCTTGCAAACTACTTAAACTGAGGTAAACTAACCTAAGGACAACACAGACATCCATGCCCAAGGGAGGATTCGAACCTCGCGGTCCGCAACGTGGCACTCCAGATCCTCGGGCATGGGTGTTTGTGTTGTCCTTAGCATAAGTTACTTTAAGTTAGTGTAAGTAGTTTGTCAGACTAGGGACTGATGACCAACGTAGTTAAATCCCTTAGATTTACAAACATTTTTTAACTGCCTCGCGCGAATGACCGTGCGGTTCTAGGCGTCGTGTGAGTGAATACGGGACTGGTCAGGCCGGAGGTTCGAGTCCTAGGAACCGAGCCAGCAGTAGTTTGGTCCCATATGTTCACAAAAATTTGAAGGTTTTAAAATCTTTCGACTCTTATCATCATTGACGAGGCCCTCCAACGTTGGAATAACACCTTAGCACGAGATAGTGGCAAATTTGTGCACATATTGTTCAGTGAAGGGGTGCTATTCCAGTGCTGAAAAGGCTAGGCAAACTCGATTCGAGTTTTTAAAGGAAAAACAACAAGATGGGTTGAAGCGGATATTCAGTTTCTACTGGGGAGGGGAACGAACTAGGACAGTCTGCTCAGACAGAGTGCTAGGATGGTTTAACGGGTACGGTATTCGCCTACTAACTAGGGTAAGTGGGTTTGAATTCGCCCTTGGTACAAATATTAATATTATACTTCAATCTGTATCTCTTCATGCCCTACAGACCTTAAAAAGAAGCTTGTACAAACACTTGTAATCCAAGTTATTGATTACAGTGATGTTATCTTGCAAGGTCTTTCTTGGGAAAGCTCACGACGTGCGGAACTAATCATGAATGCCTGCGTTCTACAAATCTAGGTAACATCCGTCTCTGTGATCATATTTCACCATCTTATAAGCAACTATCATGGCTCCATGCTGACAAGCGCAGAGATTTTCGTATACTCTGTTTCCTCCACTCTCTTATCAACGTACACTGTCCCTCATATCTTTCCTCAACCTTAACACTCTTTATCTGATCAACATAACAGAAATACACGATCCCCAGCTGCTTTCTCAAAGTCCTTTTCTGTAGCTGGAACCAGACTCTAGAACAATCTATCTCACTATATCATAGAACTGAATAACGCGGCCAGCTTCAAACGAAAGTTAATGGATTATCTACTAAAGCAATAATTACGCCATTCTTTATTCCCCTACGCTCCTATAACAACGTGACATCCATCCCTCCTCCCGGAAATTCTCCAATTGCAGCTGCTCTCGCCAGGTACAGCTTTCTTAAATTCTTTCTGTCAGAATGAGCCATGCCTTAACAGGTTTCTACATATTTAAAAGTACATTTTGAATCTGTTAATATCAATGTTGGTATTTCTACTATAACATCAGCAGTAGCAGAAGCTCTCTCAGTAGTACTGCTAGTATTAATCCTATTAGAGTTAAGTCACTACTGTTGACAGACGACAGTCTTTCGTCTTCCATATAATATTTGTATAGTTTCTGTAAAGTTTTAATGTCGTTAGTTTATCAGTTTGTTGAAACTTGAACCCCACTCTTTTCAAGGCTGGAGGAATAGCATTTTTTATTTCATGTGTCTATGGGACTTAACTACAGGATCATCAGTCCCTAAACTTACAAACTACTTATGAACTAACTAAGACTAAGGACGGCACAAATATCCATGCCCGAGTGGGGATTCGAACCCCCGACCGTAGTGGCCATGCAGACCGTGACTGGAGCGCCTCAGTCTCCTCGGCCACCACGGCTGGCATTTAATGTGTTAAAATATTAGTTAATATTGCTAGGTTTTTCTCATTTTGTTATGTTAACAAATTTTTATTCTATTAATTAATTAATGTGGCTTAAGTACGGCTTCTCCGCTACGCCATTGTCCCTGTGGGAATATGCAGTTGTTATACTTTTAAGTGTGTGCGAGAATCTACGGCTGTTTGAATGTGGGGAGTGATAGCTCGCTTTGCATCGTTCTCTCTGGCTCATTATCGATAGCTGCTGATACTACCTAAGAGGTTTCGACACTCTTTGGTTGCGAGCTGGTTAGCGAGTCTCTCGGTCGCCACCACCGCTGTTTTCGTGGATTTTCCAGCTTCCGGTGGCTTCCCGCGTCTTCCCGCGCCCCGGTGGTCGCGCGGCTGATCACTCTCGGCTGGTCGTCTGGTGAGGTAAGGTTGGTTCTGCTCTTGTTTCTGGAGATGGTAGCGTTCCATTGACTAGCATTTTTAAATTAGTTTCGTGAAATTAGAATCATTTTTTTGGAATATTTTCTCCGATCGTGTGCGGACATGTGTTCTCGTATTTCAATTCTGTGATTTCCAATAGATAAACGCAGTGTGTGTGGTTCTAGTTTCAGTTTAATAACGGCCTGATATGTTAAAACCTTTTGTGATCATGTGGCGGTGTATGAACTCTGTGTAAATACTTCCTAGCTTTGTGCGGCCCGATTTCTAATAGGTAATATGTTCATTTTATACAGTGCATGTAAAATTCTTCTCATCATTTCCTTCCGTGAGTGATATATGTTCCACGTGGTTGGTTCATAGAACAAAGTTTTCAGCTTCCACTCTTGTTTGTTCCATGCCCATCAGGCAAGTAACTATGGGGGTATCCTTCTGATTTCCACTAATATTTCGCGATCTTCTCTCCCCACCTATTTTAATTTCGCAGTTTTTTCTCCGACTTATAGTTCGCACTCTGATTTGTCAGTAATTTTCTCTGAGCCTTGTACAACCTCCTTCAATAGCTTCCTTATGTAATTTTAAACATTTCATTTATCTGAGACTGGACTTCATGCGTCTCTGTAATCGCCTCCTATCGCGTGTAGCTGTATTTCATTCGCTTCCTTATATAATTCTAAGCTTTACTATTGGTTGCATGCTGTAGTTAATTT
Source organism: Locusta migratoria (assembly GCA_026315105.1). Lineage (NCBI taxonomy): Eukaryota > Metazoa > Arthropoda > Insecta > Orthoptera > Acrididae > Locusta > Locusta migratoria. Next base: position 205,340,999 of record CM048751.1, read on the forward strand.
TCTTTATTTTTCGGAAACTAAATTTATTCAATTTTATCGGTTTTCGGAACCACGTGTGTCCGAGTTCCGACTTCCGGAATATGCCGCTAGTCGCCTGAGTTCACGCCACTTCTCTTATAAAACCAGTACCTAGCTCGATTTCTAACAGACTGCAAGTTAAGAACCCACCTTGATTTTGTATAATGAATCCGATTTTCAACCACTTCATCTTCAGTGGAGTGCGTTCCTGTAACGTAGCCGTGTGTCGCCGTTAGGCACGACAGACCAGAGCCAGCTTCAAAGTGTTTTCGTATGTTGTGTTTTGTGCTACCTCCGACTTGCTGTATTTCGCCTACGATAGCGGCGTCTGCTTCCGCCTCTACTCAGCACGCTCATTTTGGTGAGTTTCGCTGTGGTATTGCGTGTGTGTGAGAGAATGAGTGTTGTTTGTGAATCCTTCCCCCCGGTAGCGTTATATCATGTATAAGTTAGGCTGGGCATCGTCCGTATTAATTCATGTAAGAGATGCATTTTATTGTGTTAACAAAATTGGTTCCCAATTTTGCTTGTTTTCTATCTGAATAAACAAGTTTAAGTTCAGCATATTCCGTAAGTTGCCTATAAATTGTAGTTTTAGAGCACCTTCCCTCTTTTATTTATTATTGTTTCAAAAAATGTTGAAATGTTTGTAAATCTATCGGACCAAACTGCATGGTCATCAGTCCGTAGCTTACAAACTACTTAAACCTAGGTAAGCTAACCTAAGGACAAACACACACACACACACCCATGCCCCAGTGAGGACTCGAACCTCCACGGCGAGCAACCGCGCGCTCTGCATCGAGACGCTTTAGACCGCTCGGCTAGTCCACCGCGGCTATTATTGTTTCACAAGTACTGAGAACATACTCAGATGCAGTGTTTCTTACGACTAAATTTCGTTGCGCCATAAATGTTTTCTTAGCCACCTAAGGTAACTTTAATTGTGGTGGCTTGCTTATTAATGTCTTTGTCTAATAACGTGTGTACTATGTATATTGGCCACTGTAGTATTAACTTCCTGTTATTGAAGTAATTCGAAACGACTCTGTTCTCAGTGTGGGCCAGGGAACAAGGCTTTGTAGCAGGGAGTAACCAGTAGTTCACACGGACCTTATTTACTAATTTTAGTGACAAAGCAAGGTTTTTGTTACGTACAGTGGTAGACTTTTACTGTTTATTTACATCCTTTTACATGTATCCAATCTGTCTAAATTATGTTATTAACACCTTATTAATTGCTCATAAATCCGAAGCATTGAATTAAAATTTGTGACGCAGCCGGGAATCGAACCCGGATCTCCATACTTACTAGGCAGACGTCTTAACCGTCAGATCACCACATCACTAACGATTAAGGCGCCTTGGAATAGTCTGTGTACGATTTCCCTCCACGTCACAAACTTTAATTCAGTTTCTGTGTTCCAAAGATAATTGCCACTAAATTTTAATTCGATGCTTCAGATTTATCAATAATGTCTTTGACATATTTGAGACGAAAATCCGTCTCAGGGATTGTTTATTTGAAAACCTTATTAATTGTTTATCTATTAAATTCATTGTTACATTATAGGTAACTCAGATGTAAAGAAGTACTGTATGTGTAAAACCCTATGGCCCTAATCTGTTCAGGCTAAGTAAATAAATATACTAGCAATCCGCCCCGGCTGCACGTGTGTAGTACACCGTTTACAAGCCAATTTGTTTTTTGTCTCAGTGTCGTATCAGCCTTACGCATCGAGCTTGATTGTAAGATTAAAGGTGAGACGCCGCCCCTCTCCCCCCATAAAACAAACTTGCGATTTTTTATATGAATTTGGAAAAAATTGTGAATAGTTGATAAAATAATGAAGCGTTATTGAAACAGATTGTAGACATGAAGAGCAGCCTTTTCTGGTATGCCTTGAAAATGACGGGCGTTCACCTCCCGAAATACTGGCTGTTGTCGAAGACGTTGCCCAACTATATTCCCGTAAATTATTTGAACATTACATACAGAATAAGCCCAATTTTCAGAGCAAAAGTAATCGCTGTAGGGATTAGTAAATTAGAAATACCTTCCGCACTACCACAACTGGCTCAAGTCATCAGTTGTCAGCAATCGTAAAAAATCGAAAGTCTCCAGACAAATAACATATAGGGAGACCAGGGGAATGGCGCCACCTTAAGGAAAACCAGTTTCTTTACCTCATTAAAATTGTGTATTTTTCGTACAGAATAATACTGTTGTGGCCAAAGGTTCGTGGAAAAACTGCCAACATAAAATTCTATCCAGTCAGTAAAATATGTTCTTTATATACAATTAACATGGTTACTTAACTTTAGAGATAAATTCATCTTGAAGAACATGAATATTTACAATCATACATTTGTACATCCGTGGAACATTTACACAACTGTGATTGACAGTAAGTGTGCGTTACCTTGTCGACTGCATCAATCAGTGTCAATACACTGGTTGCTCTCTGTGATCACACTGAGGACAAGCTCCGTATTGCGGCGTGGCTTCAAGTGTCCTGTTGCCTGGGCGCGTGGTCGGCCTGCCATTGGACGCTGCGGGCGTGGTGGCGCTGGCTGCTTCGCCGCCATGATTAGTAATAAATAAGTGCTACAACTGTTGTAATTTATACTTAACACTCTTCTGTATTAAACATTTAGAAGACTTGAAGTACTTGTCGATGTAAAAATGGAATGAAAATATATTTTATAATTTTGGCTTGATTAACACACAGCAAAAATCAGAAATAAAGTTTTTGGCACTTCAAAACTATTACATTCTCTACATTCTACATATGCCCATTTTACAAAATGTATGCATCTGTATTACACTTCACTTTTCCTAAATTCTCCTCCATGGCGTCATTGCCCCAGCTGAAAAATATGGCTCAGAACGTTAATTTAAAGCCTACAATTTTGCGAAACAATTAGGTTAGAGACACGAAATCGAAGCTAAATATCTACAGATTACGTTAATACGAGTACTAAAAAAACACTGACAATCTATAGAGGTACTTATTTCAATAAAATCATCGAAAACTAGATCCAGAACGTTGAAACTAACAATTTCTTTTACACGATTAATACCTGTCAACAATCACTGACGGCGACCACAGGAATTAGTTCCGCGGTAGGTAACGGAGATAGAACACTGGTAAGCGTACTCGTACTGCAAACCGTTCGTCATAATTACACAAATTGTCCTCATTTTTTAATTATAATACGAGTGACAAAAAGAATTTAGGGGGGAGGGGGGGGTGAACCCCTCGTCCCCCGCCCCCGGATCTACGCCCTGAATAAACAACAATGTGAAAATTGTTGTGAAGTCTGGGACCTATCTGCAGTGGTCATTAATCCCTAAACTTACAAACTACTTAAACTGTCGGTCTCGGTGATCTTGAGGTAAAGTGCTCGACTGGAAACCAAAGGGTCGCGGGTTCGAAACCCTGACGGACTTTGGATTTTTTCAGTCTGCGTTTTATCCCAGCCGGCACCTCTCAACGATGTGAGGAGCCGCTAGAAACGACATGTGGTTCGGATTCCACGTTAACCCTAGCTCAGTAACATCCGTCAAAATGACGGTTACGTTCAAATTGTCAGTGAGCTGTAACGTTTTGAAGAACAATTGATGAACAGGTGTACACGGGTAGGGTGTTGGTTTGGAATCACACTCGCCATATTGACGGGTGTTACTAACAGAAGTTCAAAACCCCCTGAAAGACGGGTGTTAAAACCAGATGTTACTAACGCATGGTAGCTGTAGGTCTCCTTTCTCCGGTTGGGTAATTGGGGTAGGCTAGGGACACGCAAGTTAGCGAAGTGGCGTCCAATTGAAAGACTTGCACCAGGCCAATGAGCCACACGAAATTATTAACTACTTAAACTAATTTATCCTAAGAACAACACGCACCATGCCCGAGGGAGGACTCGAACCTCCGACGGCGTGCTCCGCAGCAAGGCACATTAAGGGCAGACGTAGGCCATAATTTATACTGACATTTAAAATTTGATATTTCCTACAATGTTCTAGTTACAATTTTAAAACTTGGCACTATTGTGTGGTATATAATGTACAATATTCAGTAGAATTTTTGTTTGATCATGTTCCTGGAATTTTGTTTTATAAGGATTTGAATTTTTAATTACTGGTTTACATATAATGCACCTTTGCTCATAAACTAAAGAAGCATTAAAGCTGAAACTTTACCGTATATTTCTGCATTAAAGGCTATTAAAACGTGTGCAACAGATTTTTCTTTAAGGTCATGGTTACTTTCAAATTAATTTTTCAGTTTCATGTTAACTTAGACTGTTCTACTTTCCTCATGCAGGAAAGAAGAACTATTCTGAGGCACAAGATAAAGTGGTGCAGAGGATTGTTCAGTAAGTGAGTTTTAAGAACTGTGCCAAATTTCAGGAGATTAGCTTTTATAGTTTCTGAGAAAAGGTACATTATATCTAAAACAATCACTTTATGGGAAACATCATTTAAAGTTTTTATTTTAATTTTGAACAATATTGCCATGCATTTACACACTAATGCTGTCCATATCCATAACCTTCATTCTCTTCCTTATCTTCCCTGTCTCCTTTGCCTAGTCATCTTTTAGATAGTTTCCTCTGCTGCCTTTGCCCTGTCAAGCCGCGAAATTTTAAAATCTCTGCAAGCACTTAATCCTACCTACATTTCCATCTTTAAACAGTAGACAGGAATCACATGCAGCTATCGTCACAACATTTGAGGGCACAAACACCTGTTTTGGGGCAATGCAACCATGTAAGGTGATAATAACTCTCATTTGTACAAAGGAACACGCTGGTATAATCTTTGTCACAGACTTCTAAATACGTCTGCTGTCAGACGGTCGAAGAAATTTCGTTCTTAAAAATATTTCTAAGCGTATTTCGGTAACGAATCTTTGAGATGTCATTCTTAAATCATCAACCTAATAAATTAAAATTCGGCTTTTTTCACTATTTTGCCCTACGTCTGTCCTTAAGAAAACTCGGACACTACACCGCGGCGCCGTAACTATTCCTAAGAGTATTTACGCTCTATATTTCGCGGAATTTTGCTCGTCGCACTCACTCACTGCCTCGTACCTTAATGAATAAAACTTCCTCATGAATTCTACCGTCCATTGGTGAAAACCGTAGGAAAATCCGTTCAGTAGTTTTTGAGTTTATCGAGGACTGACAAACGGACGCCGCGGGAGGACTTGTTTTACCTATAGATTAATTACCTTATACTTATTCTTCTTCTTTTTCTTCAGCGTTTGTCCCGCGCGACTGCCGGGTCCGCTACATGGTTCCGTTGCCTCCATTTCACTCGGTCTTGGGCTGCATCTGGATGGATGTTCGCGCTCTTCAGGTCTTTATGCAGCGTATCAGCCCAGCGTTGCTTAGGTCGTCTTTTGCGTCTTATACCGACGACTTCATATGTGTAGCCCGTCTTGGCAATAGAGTCACCACCGGACCGTAGAACAAGCCCAAACCATCGAAGACGGCTCTCGAGCATCTTGTCTTGGATCGGTGCAACGCAGAAATGTCTCCTGATGCAGTCGTTGAAAACGTGATCTAACCTAGTGACACCTGCTGCCCACCTCAGCATCTTCGTTTCCATTACACTTAGGCGGCGTTCTGTCTCAACTGCAGTCGGCCAGCACTCGCAGCCGTACAAGGCAACTGGTCGGGCGACAGTGCGATAGACGTTTTATTTTAAGCTATCTTTCATCCTGCGGTCGCAAGTGACTCCAGTTGTTGTTCGCCACTTCATCCAGGCTGCCTGAGTTCTGGAGTTGACGTCTTCGGCGAGACGGCTGTCAACAGTGATCGTGGAAACAAGGTACTTAAAACTTATTCACACGAATCAGATGTTCACCGTTAATCGTGATGGTTCCCATTTCATGCCTGTCTCACGTCATGTACTCTGTTTTCTTCAAGTTAAGACGCAAGCCATGTTGCACCAACCAATCACTGCATTCGTGGATTTATCTCTGCAAATCAAGCTTTCTTTCTGCTGCCAGCATCACGTCATCCGCATAAAGTAGGATCCATGGTAATGGTTGGTTCAGATCAGCTGACACTGAGAATGAACGGAAGCGGCGATAGAGCAGAACCGTGGTGGACGACGACTGTGATGGGGAAGTCCTTGGATAGTCCTCAAGTTGTGCTGACATAACTTCTTGGCTGTGCGTAAAGCAACTGTACTCAGGTAATAAGTTGCTCTGGCACGTCATGCTGTTGCAGTAGTAAACATATGAGACTGTGTAGCCCACGATCAAAGGCCTTTTCGAGGTCCAGGAATGCTAAATGCAGCGGCTTCGCTTTCTAATGATGTTTCTCTACAAACAGTCTTGCGGCATGAATCCCATCAAATGTGTGTTGCATTTCTTCACAAATCAAGCTTGGTTTCTGGAAATCTACGTGGGATACTCTGCAGATCTTGAAGAGCGCGCGGAAAGAAAGAACATCTGAATATCTCCGTTCGAGCTCTGATTTCTCGCATTTTTCTGATGATCATTTCCACCTATGTCATTGTGAGTCAACAATATATCTTTGCATTCGGAGGCGAATGTTGGTGATTGGAGTTTCGTAAGTAGATCACGTCGTTGTTTTAATGATTCCCATCGCAGATCCTGTATTATTTCCGTCACGCTCTCTCCCCTGCATCGTTGCAATACAAAACGGGCTGCCCTTCTTTCGGCTCTTTCGATGGCTTCCGTCAAACCCACTTGGTAAGGATCCCACACTGGGCAGCAATACTTCAAATGAGGACGGACATGTGTGGTGTATGCAGTCTCTTTAGTAGTTCTGTTGCATCTTTTAAGTGTTCTGCCAAGAAAACGCTGTCGCCTTTCCAACGATATTATCTACATGTTCATTCCAGTTTCTGATGTAATGGTAATTCCTCAGTGTTTATTGGAATTTACAGCCTTCAAATTTGATTGATTTATCTTGTAATCAAAGTTTAAAGGATTTCTTTTAGTACTCATGTGGACGACTTCACACTTCTCACTATTTACAGTCAATTGCCAGTTTTTACGCCATACTGATATCTTACCTAGTTCGTTCTGCACTTGCTTTTGATCTTCAGAGGATTTAACTAGACGGTAAATGACGGCGTCATCTGCAAACAACCTAAGACAGCTGCTCAGATTTTCTCCCAGATCGCTTATGTAGATAAGGAACAAAAGAGATTCAACAACACTACCATGTGGAATGCCGGATATCACCTCTGTTTTAATCGATGCCTTACCATTAATTACTGCAAATTCTGTCCTCTCTGACAGGAAAACCCCAAACCAGTCGCAAATCTGGGGCGATATTCCATAACCACACAATTTGATTAAAAGCCGTTTGTGAGGCTGGAAATCTAGAAATACGTAATCAATCTGAGATCCTTTGTCGATAGCACTCATCACTTCGTGTGAGTAAAGAGTTAGCTGTGTTTCACATGAACGATATTTTCTAAATTCGTGTTGATCTTGGGTCAATAGATCATTCTGTTCGAGATAATTGATAATACTTGAATATAGGATATGTTCCAAAACCCTGCTACAAATTGACGTCAATGAAATAGGCCTGTAGTTTAGTGGATTACTTCTACTGCCTTTCTTAAATATCGCTGTGACCTGTGCAACTTTCCAGTCTTTTGGTACAGAATCTTCGTTGAGCGAGCGGTTGTATACGACTGTTAAGTAAGGAGCTATCGCATCAGAATAATCGAATAGAAATTTAATGGGTATACAGCCCGGACCAGAAGACTTGTTCTTGTTAAGTGATTTCAGTTGCTACGCTACTGGTCATTAAAATTGCTACACCAGGAAGAATTGCAGATGATAAACGGGTATTAATTGGACAAATATACTAGAGCTGATATGTGATTACATTTTCACGCAATTTGGGTGGATAGATCCTGAGAAATCATTACCCAGAACAACCACCTCTGGCCGTAATAATAGCATTGATACACTTGGGCATTGAGTCAAACAGAGCTTGGATGGCGTGTGCAGGTAAAGATGCCCATGCAGCTTCAACACGATACCACAGTTCATCAAGAGTAATGACTGGCGTATTGTGACGAGCCAGTTGCTCGGCCACCATTGACCAGACGTTTTCAATTGGTGAGAGATCTGGAGAATGTGCTGGCCAGGGCAGCAGTCAAACATTTTCCGTATCCAGAAAAGCCCGTACAGGACCTGCAACATGTGGTCGTGCATTATCCTGCTGAAATGTAGGGTTTCGCAGGGATCGTATGAAGGGTAGAGCCACTGATCGTAACACATCTGAAATGTAACGGTTCAAAGTGCTGTCGATGCGAACAAGAGGTGACCATGACGTGTAGCCAGTGGCACCCCATACCATCACGCCGGGTGATAGCCAGTATGGCGATGACGAATACACGCTTCTAATGTGCGTTCACCGCGATGTCGCCAAACACGGATGTGACCATGGTGATGCTGTAAACAGAACCTGGATTCATCCCAGAAAATGACGGTTTGGCATTCATGTACCCAGGTTCGTCGTTGTGTACAGCATCGGAGGCGTTCCTGTTCGTGCAGATGGTTGTTGTCTTGCAAACGTCCCCATCTGTTGACTCAGGGATCGAGACGTGGCTGCACGATCCGTTACAGACATGCGGATAAGATGCCTGTCATCTCGACTGCTTGTGATAGAAGGCCGTTGGGATTCAGCACGGCGTACCGTATTGCCCTCCTGAACTCACCGATTCCATATTGTGCTAACAGTCATTGGACCACGACCAACGCGAGCAGCAATGTCCCGATACGATAAACCGCAATTGCGATAGGCTACAATACTACTTTTAATAAAGTTGGATACGTAATGGTACGCATTTCTCCTCCGTACACGAGGCACCATAACAACGTTTCACTAGGCAACTCCAGTCAACTGCTGTTTGCGTATGAGAAATCGGTTGGAAAGTTTCCTCAAGTCAGCACGTTGTAGGTGTCGCCACCGGCGCCAGTCTTGTGTGAATGCTCTGAAAAGCTAATCATTTGCATATCACAGCATCTTCTTCCTGTCGGTTAAATTTCGCGTCTGTAGCACGTCATCTTCGTGGTGTAGCAATTTTAATGGCCAGGAGTGTACGTCTTCGTTACTCATTCTGGCGTCTGTTCGTAATTCAAAATCGGGAATATTGGTTTCGTCTCCTTGGTGAATGAGTTTCGAAGAGCTGTGTTTAGTAACTTTGATTTAGTAGCACTATCATCGGCGGGATTGCCAATTCTATCACGAAGTGAGGGTATTGTTTGTGTTTTGCCTCTAGTATTTTGACATATGACCAAAATCTCTTTGGGTTCTCAGTCAATTTTCGAGAAAGAGTTTCGTTGTGAAAAGTATTGTAGCATCACTCACTGAAGTCCTCGCTAAATTTCCAGTTTCTGTGTAAGATCGCCAATCCTGGGGATTTTGTGTTCCTTTAAATTTAGCACTCCTTCGTTGTTTTTGCAACAGGGTCCTGATCTGTTTTGTGTACCAAGGGGGATGACCACCTTCTTTTATTAATTTATTTGGTATAAACTGCCAATTGCTGTCAATACTACTTCTTTGAATTGGAGCCACATCTGATCTACCATTTCAGTTAAGGTCGAAACTGTATATCAAGAAGCAATTTAGTGTATTTCTATCTGCTTTTCTGAACAAATATAGTTCTCGTCTATTTTTGGTAACTTTGGGACATTGGATATTCAATCTCGCTACGACAGCCCTTTGTTCACTGATACCTGCATTTGTTTTGATGCTCGTTATGAGCTCGGGATTATTTGTTGCAAAGAAATTGAGTATGTTTTGACATCCATTTACAATTCTGGTTGGCTCATGAACTAAATGTTCGATGTCATGGATCCATCGGTACGGAACACGAAGAAAAATTTACATAGCGTGGCGAAGTTGAATTGGACTGTCGTTTGTGTATTCAGTAGGATTTTCTTTCTTCTTAAATATAAGTAAGGTGGTAGGGGAGGCCGGGGCTAATTGTTACACGGGGCAAGTAGTTACTTGACAATAAAAATTTCCGCGCTAGAGCAGTTTACTCGTTGCTCCGCCAGATGATAGCACTAAGAGACTCCCTCCTCCCATCCTAATTATATCAGCCGTCAGTTGATAATAAGGCGCTAGTGACAGAAAACGTGTTTTTCGTGTGCTGGAGTAATTTTTTTACTCTGTGTAATTTTTCCAAAGTTCACATGAAATTCCTGATTTCATTTTAAATTTTGCAACATATCAGTGTCCAACATTCAGGTACGTTAAACTTCCAAACAAAAATTTTATATTGTTGTTTTCGACAATAAGAGAAAATGGCGTAGCATAGGGTCAGTTGTTACAAAGGTGCAGGGGCAAGTTGTTACAGTGTAACAACTTGCCCCAAAGAGTTTTTGTTTCTCTTAAAGTAAGCAATTATGTTTATCTACAGGTATAATGCGTAATTATAAGAAGAAGACTGACAGGGGCACTATATTTACTCTGCGTCAGATGCGTGGATGAAAAACAATGCTGGAAACACTATGACCATATATGACTTTCTACTTATAGTTAAACAATCTTTGCTTAGCGCTGCTACGCCAAGGAACATCAAGGCTGGGTTTCAAGTGACTGGAATATGGCCATTTAACAGAGACATTTTTACAGATGATGAATTTTTGCTCTCTGCCGTGACGGACCGCTCATACAGGGAAGATGAAACTCTGCTTTCTGTGTCTCTTACGAACTAAGTAGGGGATGGCGTTTCGAGCACATCAACAAGTGTGGAATCATGGCCGACGCCTTTCAACCTCAACAGTTGGTTCTGCAAAATCCATAGACACATATGTGCCACCTGAAGAACTGAGGCCTTTCCCGAAAGCTCCTGACCGCAAGGAAACAGTAAGAAAGAATAAACGAGTGAGTGATATGCTGACTGATTCACCAGTAAAAGCAGCATTGACAGCTGAGGCAAACAGACCAAAGAGACCTGCAAGACGACCACTGGTGTTGGCGCTGAAAAATAAAAACAAGAAAGCAGAAACGGGAAAACGAAAATGTGAGATCGTAGAATCATCTGATGAGGAAGACGACTGCGTGTGTACTGAACTATACTCTCTGTCAAGACCACCAACCTCATGGCTACAATGCACAAAATGTAAAAAGGGGGCACTTGATAGGTGTGTCAAGAATGACAGTTTATTTATTTGTAAAAACTGTAGCTCTAATAATGAACTTGTTATTTCTTCTTCAGATTAATGATGACCGTTTGTCAATATTAGTACTGTGTTTCAAGTTTTATGATTTGTTGCCACCTGTTGCATTAAAATTAATGATTAAATAAATCTGCGTTATGGAAACAAAAATATATTTTTTGTTAATTATTATGTAACAACTAACCGCATATATTATAACAAGATGCCCCACAGTGGGGGAGGTTATTACATCATATAGGGACTGATGACCCCGTAGTTAAGTCCCATAAGCTTAACAAACATTTGAACATTGTTACATCATACAAGTTAGCAAAAAAGTTGGTATAGAGCTTAACAATCTGAGCTTATATTTATGACAAAAATTTCATTGTGGAGGCTAAATAATGTGTGGTGTCGCACAAGTCTAAAGTGCGCGCCACGTACTTTCGCCGCGCGCCGCCATGCACGCACGGCGCGGCATTCTTACGACGTCAGCCACGAGCGCCCTCTGCTACAACTCCGCTCGTGGCCACGACTGTTGCATCGTTCACTTGGGAATCAGATAGGAACCAGTTAAGACTTGGCTATCGGATAGGCACTAGGAATCATCAGTAGGCAGGCCTCTATCTAAATTATGTATCAGCATTCTGCAGTCAAGAACTATGTAAAAGTTAAGTATTACCAAGACTCCACGAAATATATATCTTGTTCTAATTTAGCCTAGTGTTCTAGTTTCTGCTGTCCCACTGGCTGATCACCTCCGTAGCCGCACAAGCGTGCATCCTATTTTCCTGTGTCGGTCTCTCTCTCTCTCTACTCGGCCACCGACACCGAAGACAACCGGCGGAAACGAGACACAAAAGTGGCGACGAGGATGGGATACAAAAGTGGCGACGAGGATGGTGTAATATATTTAGCCAGGAGGGTTCCGTTTGTTTAAATAACTGAAGTATTCGATACCATAATTTGTCCTAGTATTGTAACCTAACATTTCATGTTTATATTACATAAGCATTTTATAGCGCTTCTGTCAAATTATTTTAATCATTATAATTTGCATTACTAGGGTCTTCTAACAAACTAAATTAAGTACTGAAAGTCGTATTAACAATGTAAACATATATTAACACTGCACTAATTGTTGTTTACTTACGATCTTTTTTACTGTTTATTTTGATGTAAAAAGACTTATTATTACATCTGTCATACTTTTATGTATATTTGCGTAAAGCAGGATTTATTGAGCAGACTGTTAAATATTTAAATGTTGTACTTCCGTGTTCTAGAAGGTTCTAGAAATACTAGCGTGTATTTATACGCGCGAATTGGCGCGAACTAAGTCAGTATGAGGCAGAAGAATGAAGTATGGGGCAGTAAGAGTTAGTAGTCAGTCAGAAAGAAGTATGAGAATGGAGTATGGAGAGTCTCGGTAGTGAGTCTGAAGTAGGCGGGAGTATTATGGCAGTCTTTGTGAAGTAACATTTTATTTAGTATGGAAGTGTGTTGTGAAATTGCTTTATCAGAAACGGATGAATAAACATACTTAAAAAATGAAACGTGTCATATTTGTAGTTTCCACAAGACTCCTAAGAACCCGACGGCATAACATAATTTTGTAATGGGTTAATGGCAGGCGAGCTACAAGATCTTCGAGACCACTGAACAACTGCAACAGGTGATGTATAAAAATGTGGCGTTAATTTATGTCCAGTAAAAAACAAATGCACCACAATGGTATACAAAATAATGGGCTAAATTTTGGCATCTGTCCAATCGGTCCAATCGAAGTACGTGTTTTGTGTTGAGGTATACGAGATGAAAAAAAAAAAAAAAAAAAAAAAAAAAAAAAAAAAAAAAAAAAAATTGTAACAACTAGCCCCGGTCTCCCCTAATTTGTTGCTAATCAGTCGGTGTTTTTCCCCTCATCAATGATCTCGTTGAAGAGTTCCGTTAACCATTCGGCTGCCTTCCATTAACGGGAATTACCTTATACCTGTGAGATGAAATCTGTATCTGAATGTCTACTAGGCAGAGAAGTCGAGAGAGAGAGAGAGAGAGAGACGCTTTGATCGTCAGCAATCCTCGGTGCGTTGCAGGAAGCAGAAGCGAGAGCAGGGCGGAGCCGGCAGGCGATTCAATGGAGGTGGGCGGCGTCAGATACGGCCGGGCCGCTGCATCCGTGGTCAGCGGCTGCGGGTCGCGGCGGCACCAGGCCAGGGTCAAGGACACGTGTCCGGCACGTGGCTCGCATCACAGGCAGGCGGCCGCGTGGGCGGGCGCGTGGGCGGCGGAGGAATCCCTTGCCAATGGCCTGGCCCGTGACAAGCGGCGTAGGAAACGAAACCCGCACCTTACTATCTAGTCAGTGTTTCTGTAAAGATACGTTGGCACTGGCCACAAAGAAGGCGCCATTTGACTTTCGCTACCGAAACTGCCAGTGTCAATTGCCAGTAGGAATAAACCCACTAAACTACAGGCCTATTTCATTGACGTCAATTTGCAGCGGGGTTTTGGAACATATCCTGCATTCAAATATTATGAATTATCTCGAACAGAACGATCTATTGACCCAAGGTCAACGCGGATTTAGAAAACATCGTTCATGCGAAACACAACTAGCCCTTTACTCACACGAAGTGTTGGGCGCCATCGACAAGGGTTCGCAAATCGATTCCATATTTCTTGATTTCTAGAAAGCTTTTGACCCCGTACCTCACAAACGGCTTTTAATCAAATTGCGTGGTTACGGTATATCGCTCCAAATTTGCGATTGGCTAGGGGATTTCCTGTCAGAGAGGACACAGTTAGTAGTAATCGATGGTAAGGCATCGACTAAAACAGAAGTGATATCGGGCGTTCCACAGGGTAGTGTTATTGGTCCTCTGCTGTTCCTTATTGACATAAACGATTTGGGAGAAAATCTAAGTAGCTCTCTTAGGTTGTTTGCAGATGACGCCGTCATTTACTGTCTAGTAAAATCATCTGAAGATCAAAACCAACTGCAGAACGATCTAAATGAGATATCAGTATGGTGTAAAAATTTGCAATTGACTCTAAATAATGAGAAGTGTGAAGTCGTCCACATGAGTACGAAAAGAAATCCGTTAAACTTTGTTTACAAGATAAATCAATCAAAAGTGAAGGCAGTAAACTCCACAAAATACCTAGGAATTACTATTAGTTCAGACTTAAATTTGAAAAAACACGTAGACAATGTCGTGGGAAAGGCGAACCAGAGACTGTGTTTTATTGGCAGAACCCTTAAAACATGCAACACAACTACAAAAGAAACTGTATACACAACGCTTGTCCGTCCATTTTTGGAGTATTGCTGCCCAGTGTGGGATCCTTATCATGTGAGTTTGACGGAGGACATCGAAAGAGTCCAAAAAAGGGCAGCTCGTTTCGTATTGTCACGATACAGGGGAGACAGCGTTACGGAAATGATACAGGATCTGGGATGGGAATCATTACAACAACGGCGCTTATCACTGCGGCCTGGGCTACTTGCTAAACTCCAATTGCCAACATTCTCCTTCGAATGCGAAAATATATCGTTGACTCCCACTTACATAGGTAGAAATGACCACTAGAATAAAATACGAGAAATCAGAGCTCGAACGGAGAGATTCAGGTGTTCTTTCTTGCCGCTCGCTATTCGAGTATGGAATCGGAGATAAATAGTATTATGGTGGTTCGATGAACCCTCTGCCAAGCACTTAAATGTGTTTTGCAGAGTATTCCATGTAGATGTAGATGAAACCTATTTGGGTGGCGCCACTCAACTGTCGCCACTCAACATAGTTCAGGTCATTTGAACTTTGTGTCGCCATTTCTCAGAATCAAAACAAAAGCCCGCTATGTTTATTTGCAGGCTAATGCTGTATTTGGTGTTTTCGTGTATTTATGCCTACGTCTTACAAACAATGTGCATTTCAATTGCTCATCAAATTGAAGATCTTCCCAAAATATGTTCTTTTAAGTATGGTTTGTTGGGTAACAGTGATAGACATCGGAAAGCGGGACAAAGTTTTTATAAGCATACTGTAGTTAATTTGCGTATTTTATGATGTTCTCATACAGTGTATGTTTAATATTTGTCTGTGACTAAACAGGTGTTATTGAGTGATTACTGAAGAGAGATTTGAACGTACACAACAGACAATTTAATTCTACAAATACGTAAAATAAGTGTGGTGCTGGCAGTGTATTCAGTTTCTGGAATTGGCATTTTTTTCCCTCATAAACACTTGCCACATGGATTTTAGAAAGGAAGTGAGAAGGTTCATGTTGTAATTTCTGATTGAGTGTATCTGTTAATTAAGAGAATGAACTGTATTACAGTAACTGTCAGTGCAGTTGTAGAAAGCATAACCTCAAAAATCGATATAAATTAAAAAGTCATCGATTTAACTGTGGGCAAGTGTAGGTAGCTATATTAGGTTTCAAACTAGCGTCCATTACATTGTAAATAGCATCCAGAACATCACATCAGAACACTGAACTTGTTTTGATGACAAGATATCAAGTTTGAAGAGATGACAGGTAATGGTCAGGTGTAAAATGTCACAGTGACACTTATTGTATCACTTGATCAAGAAGTGGGTTTGTAATGTTGATATCAGACTTTCTTACAGAGCTTGATAAGCAGATCAGAATCGAAATTTATTTATTTTTTAATTCGTAATTGGTTCAGTAATAGAGATTTGTTTACATGTGCTTCTTGGTTTAAACCTGTCTTTATTATATTAGTGTTGTTTACACGCAAAATACATTTCCAAACAACAACATTTACTATTTATTTCCCTCTTATTGTAGTCGTATATCACTTCAAAAACGATAACCTAAATGACAACACCAATGTCTGTTCGAATAATCTCAGCTGACGTCATGTTGGCAGCCATGCAACCAGGATTGTGTCAGGAGCGAGTGGAAACGGCTGTGACAGCACCACTTCCATATCAGCCGTAATGCCACATGCTATGGCGTCGTTTTTGTGGCCAGTGTCAACTTACCGTAAGAACGTTGGAAAATTTAACATCACACGGAGCAGGCATGGCCGAACACCGCCCCGCGGACGCATTTGCCACGGCCCTGCATCGCGCACTGCGCGCAACGGCGTGGCAATGTTAAATAATGACACATTAAATATTTGTTTTATTTGGCTAAACAGTTATTTTAATTAAGATGTTAATTTTGTCCTGTTCAAGTCACTTCAAGCACATACGTTTTGTACATAGTCATATAATTATTTGTGAATTTTTTATTTATTTTAATAAGTCTATAGTACTTGACCCTTGCAAATAATTCGCACTCTATCCTGAAGAGTCACAGAAAGTTGAGACAGTAGTGTAGAAAGGCAGATACAAATAGATGATCTTCTAATATATAATGCAGAGTCTCCGTATGTTTGTACTTGTTGCATACAAATCTACAGTTTTGTTCCAATCTCTATGAAATTTTGTACACGTAAGCTTCAATTCATGAGGACGGTCGCCGTAACTGTAAGAATCACATACGATATATAGTTCACGAATTATGACGTCATAAACAATGAGATGCGCGAAAACTGCTGCATTTTGCGACAATGCTGCTCATTTTCTCCTAAACCATTGGACCGATTTCAACCAAATTTGGTACACACATTCCTTACCTTGAGGTAACAATTGCTGCATGGTTAAGAATCACATACGGCACATGGTTCAAAAGATATTACGTGATAACAAATAGAAATCGCAAAATATGCCATATAATGCGGCAAGACTTTCGAAATACACTGTATGAGAATGACAGTACTCAGCGACCTGCAACAAACTTTAAACATAATTTCAAACCTTTATTAAACTTTTTCTCGCTGGCAACCATAGTATAATGATGAAAGGAAAAAAGTTTCTCGCTTACTACTTTTCCGCTGTTTATGGAGTAAAACTACGGATCTCGGTCTGACGCTACAATTTATAATTTGAACACTACAAATTGTAGAGACAGGAAATTTTACAGACAGTATACACATATATAGCTGAATGTACCTTCTAAATTGTATGACATTCCGACACGTAGTTCATGAGATATGAGAACATAAACAGTAACGTTCCGCTGTTCATGGACTAAAACTACGGCTTGTGGTATGACGTTACAATTTATAATTTCTACACTACAAATTGTAGCTGCAGTAAATTTTACAGACAGTATACACGCATATAGTTTAGTGTATCTTCTAAATTGTATATCAGTACGACACGTAGTTTATGAGATACGAGCTCCTAAACCGAACGTTCATAGAAAACAGCCCCTTCCCGCACCAAGTTTTAATCTATTACATTTTTACTACTGACTGTATTCCCAAGAGAGTTTACCGACTTACAGCCATTATATAAATGAATATATACCTGAGATGTGGCAGGGATAAATAAATAAATATGTATAAAAGATAATGAACTTTGAGTAGTAGTAACAAATATTAGTGTCATTGTAAGAAAATTTATATAATACAATATGATTAATTGTGAAACATATAAACCGCCGTGGATTAGCCGTGCACACTAAGGCGTCGTGCTGCAGTGCGCTCGGCCGTTCGCCATCGGTGGTTTGAGGTCACCCCCTCCCCCTTCGTTTATGTATGTGTCATTATTACAAACAAATATCACTGAATGAGCGATCTCGTGATAAAGATGTCGTGATGTTAATTAAATTATTTGTGTATTTTTCGTCGTTACATCGACGTGTACAACCGAAATCGTTTGATAAACTATGCTTGCATCAAAGAAAGTCTTTGGCTTGCATAAAGAATCTAAACAACTGCAAAAGCTGTCGTTCATGTTAGTTAAACAGATTGTCAACAGATAGCGGCATTGCTTTTATATCTGCCGCGAAAACTAAGTTGATAATCGGTGCGGGCGCGGAGGATGATGGGAGCAACGGTAAATACACATTTAATTTACGATTTTTCGCTGAGTGTCAGCGTAGATTGTACGAACAGTACAATTTTTTTCAAAAGAAAGTTTTTTTTTGTGAAAACAATAACTTTAAACTCTCTGCGTATTTTTCGTCATTAGTGGAGACCAAAACCTTGAAAATGATACCTCAGTCATTAATTTTGGATAAGTAGCATGGGGGATATGGATATTTACGTATGTATGTGTCTTGGAGTGGTGTTTTTTTAAGGCGTGTTTTCACAGTTTTATGCTTTTTAATACTTTCAAATGTTATGTTTTGTGCTCTTTATTGTTGTTGTTGTTGTTGTGGACTTCAGTCCGCAGACTGGTTTGATGCGGCTCTCCACGCTAACCTGTCCTGTGCAAGTCTCTTCAGCTGAGAATACTTTCGCCGGCCGCGGTGGCCGAGGGGACTGAGGCGCTTCAGTTACGGTCTGCACGGCCACTACTGTCGGGGGTTCCAATCCCCCTCGGGCATGGATATTTGTGCCGTCCTAGTTCGTAAGTAGTTCATACGTAGTTTGTAAGTTTAGGGACTGATAACCCCGTAGTTAAGTCCCATAAGATTTACAAACAATTGATTGATTGAGAATACTTTCGGCAACCTACATCCCTTTGAATCTGCTTATTGTATTCGTCCCTCGGTCTCCCTCTACGATTTTTACCCCACGCACTTCCTTCCAATGCTTCCTTGATGTCTCAGGATGTGTCCCACCAACCTATCCCTTCCCTTAGTCAGAATACGCCAGAAATTCCTTTTTTCCACAATTCTGTTGAGCACCTCCTCATTAGTTACGTGATCTACCCATCTAATTGTCATCATTCGTCGGTAGCACCACATTTCAAAAGCTTCTATCAATTTTTTGTCTGAGCTCCTTATTGTCCGCGCTTTACTTCCATACAATGCTACACTCCAGACAAATGCCTCCAGAAAGGACTTCCTAACACTTAAACTAATATTGGATGTCAACAAGTTTAGCTTCTTCAGAAACGCTTTTCTTCCCATAGCCATTCTGCATTTTATATCTTCTTTACTTCGGCCATCAGAAGTTATCTTGCTACCCAAATAACAAAACTCGTCTACTACTTTTATTGCCTCATTACCTAATTTAATTCCTTCAGCATCGCTTGATTTCTGACGCTACATTCCATTATCCTTATTTTACTCTTGTTAATGTTAATCTTATATCTTCCGTTCAAGACACTGTCCATTCCATTCAACTGCTCTTCCAGATCCTTTGCAGTCACTGACAAAATTACTATGTCATCGGCAAACTGCAAACTTTTTATTTCTTGTCCCTGAACTTTAATCCCCTCTCCAAATTCCTACTTACATTCTTTCACTGCTTGCTCAGTGTACATATTGAACAACATTGGGGAAAGGCTCCATCCCTGTGTTACTCCCTTCTCAACTTCTGCGTCCCTTTCATGCCCTTCGACTCTAAATACCGCTGTTTGGTTTTTGTATAAGTTGAGTATAACTCTTCGCTCCCTATATTTTACCCCTGCTACCTTCATAATTTGAAACAGTGTATTCCAGTCGACATTGTCAAAAGCTTTCTCCAAACCTACAAATGTTACAAACGTACGTTCGCCTTTCCTTAGCCTATCTTGTAAGATAAGTCGTAATGTGAGTATTGCCTCCCGTGTTCCAACATTTCTCCTAAATCCAAACTGATCTTCCCCAAGGTCGGATTCCACCACTTTTTACATTCGTCTGTAAATTATTCGTGTCAGTATTTTGCAACCATGACTTATTAAACTGATAGTTCTGTAATATTCACATTTGTCTGCACTTGCTTTATTACTTGCACTTAATATATTTTGACAGCACAGTTCACACCATTGATGTATACGTTTAAAAAGAATTTGAATTTCCTTTTTATGTGTTATCTATATACAAAATGGTCATTTAATTCTAAACTTCAATTTGTTTTCGCAGTGATGTAATTTACGTTAAGTAATATCTCTGTTGTTTTGAGCTTGAGGTGTCGAATATTATTCTTTCTCTTTAAGAAATTCGATAAAGGTTTCTAAATATATTAAACAACTTAATGCAAATGGTTTTGTTTTTCAAGAAAAATATTTATATCTGCTAATCACATGAAAACTATGTAATGTGCTTAGTTCATTGAAGAATAAAGTTATTGCTTTGGCGAATGAAAAAAGGGAGCAAATGTATATTAGTACTAAAATCACGATTATAAAAGTACTTAGTAGCCTAACTGTGTTACAAAAATTGTTTTCCTTCGTTTCCCCCTTGCAGCATTTGGCATATAGCCGTCTCACTACCACACCTGCTGCAGGCATTGCAGTGGTGGGGTGAGTAGTGCGCTCGTCAAAACGGCTAGCGCCCGAAGTGCGCTAGTATCTTTTCAGAAGAACCGGGGGAAAAGGTTAGGTTCTATTCGTGTTTTAACAAAAAATATTTAATTCTAAGAATGAGACTCTATACCCCTTACATAAAATTATTTTTAAACTAGCGTATTTAGAATACTAGTTCATTTAAGAAATAGCTTTTAAGAGAAAATCTAAGTAGCTCTCATAGGTTGTTTGCAGATGACGCCGTCATTTACTGTCTAGTAAAATCATCTAAAGATCAAAAACCAACTGTAGAACGATCTAAATAAGATATCACTATGGTGTAAAAATTGGCAATTGACTCTAAATAATGAGAAGTGTGAAGTAGTCCACATGAGTACGAAAAGAAATCCGTTAAACTTTGTTTACAAGATAAATCTACTCAAACGTGAAGGCCGTAAACTCCTCAAAATATCTAGGAATTACTATTACTTCAGACTTAAACTAAAAAGAACAAGTAGATAATGTCGTGGGAAAGGCGAACCAAAGACTGCGTTTTCTTGTCAGAACCTTTAAAACATGCAACAGAATTACTAAAGAGAGTGCATACACTACGCTTGTCCGTTTGGGGTATTGCTGCCCAGTATGGGATCTTTATCAGGTGGGTTTGACGGACATCGAAAGAGTTCAAAAAAGGGCAGCTCGTTTTGTATTTGTGGTGTCGCACAAGTACAAAGTGCGCGCCACCTACTTTCGCCGCGCGCCGCCATGCACGCACGGCGCGGCGTTCTTACGACGACAGCCACGAGCGCCCTCTGTTACAACGCCGCTCGTGGCCACCGCTGAACGACATCGTCCACTTCGGACTGAGATAGCAACCAGTTAGGACCTTCGTAATCAGATAGGCACGATTGAAGACTTTGCTATCGTACAGGCACTAGGCAGGCCTCTAACAACTATGTATCAACATTCTGCAGTACTATGTAAAAGTTAAGTATTGTATATATTCTGTGCAATATATATTTCTTTCTAATTTACTCTAGTGTTTATAGTTTCTGGCTGCTCCCCTCCGTACCTGCACCAGCGTGCTATTTTTGTTCCTGTGTCGGGCTCATTCCACTCGGCCACCTACACCTACGACGAGGCTGGGACACAAAAGCGGCGACGAAGTTGGGACACAAAAGTGGCGACGAGGAGTGATAGAACCTTGGACCAGCCCGCTTACAGCAGCCAGACAGCAGCAGTCGGAGCACGCAAAAATTGCTCCCGCCCACCCACCCTTATTATAAGATTTTTGGGGGAACATATTCTGTTACGTATTTTGTGGACTTTTTTGTTGCAGCGCGTCCTCTTTCATATTGCATTTGTGTTTTGTTATAAGTTACTTGTATGCGCGGCGCCTAATCGGTCAGCATGGCCACTACCCCGAACCCAAACTTAATGGAAATTATTCAGTTACAGACGGCGCAAATAACACAACTTCTCCAGGCTGTGGCCCAGCTCACAGCGCAAGCAGCTAACCAACAACAACAGCCGCCGCTTCAGCAGCCCACACCAGCCGCCGTACCGCTCCCTACGTTCCGCCAGTACAACGAACGTGAGGAAGAATGGAGCGACTACTTCGCACAGTTTCAAGAACTCGTCGCGGCTCATCAAATTACAGGTCAGAGAGTGAAGAACCTTTTCTTATCGATTGTGGGCCCCCAGACCTTCGTACTATTGCAGAAACTATTCCCTCACGCATCTCCTCGTGATGTAGACTTTGAACAAATTGTAGATGCACTGAATGCTCATTATGAGAGAAAAGTTCTTGTAGCCGCTGCACGATACCGATTTTTCAGACTTAAAAAATTACCGCAGCAGTCACACCAAGAATGGATCACGGAATTGAAGGGCTTAACCCGCCAATGTAAATTTACTTGCTCTTGTGGACTTTCGTATAGTGACGTGATGTTGAGGGATGCGATTACGCAGAATATTCAGGACCCTAGAATTAGAGCAGCAATTCTGAAACAGTCTGACCCCTCATTAGACAGTGTACTGCAGCTTATAGAAGCGCATGATACCTTTGACTTAGCAGATGTAGAAATGCAAAGCCATAGTGTAAATTCAGTGCGCCGCAACGGACGCTTTCCTAGCCGTAGTTCTCAGTATAGCACTAGTGATTCTTATTTTTCTACCGGCCGTGCTGAACAGACAGTGAACAGTAGCCAGAGTAAAAGTGCGACGCAAAGGTCGCCCCGTAGTGTTAGACACAGTAATTTGAATAACGGGCGCCAACGCTCATTTCAGAAAAATGTACGTAAATCTTGCCCCCAGTGTGTGTCTCGCCACAAGCGTGCTCATTGCCCTAGTCGCAACGCAACCTGTTATCAATGTGGCAAATCAGGACATGTACAGTCTGTGTGTATGCAAATTAAAAACTCAAAGAACGGTACCGTTAGAAACAGTGCTTCGCAGAGTGCGAGAACAGTTCATTCTGTAAATGTTATACGGGCTGTGGAATTGAACACTGCTTTCCTTGGATCTCAATTGCAAGACAGTAGTTCTGCGCCTATGGCAAAACTATATAGTGCACCACGTAGCAAGCGCCGACGAGCGCGTAAAACAGTTCCTGTAGTGAAAATAGTGCCTTCTGCAACTGCTCCTTGTAATAGTGCCCAGTACTGTGTAGCTAGTGACGGTTGACATCAAGTAGCTACTCAAAAGTGTAGTGCAGTAGTTAGTACATCTGGAGTAGCTTCGCATGCTTGCGCGGACGCCGATCCGGCGGTTGTGTCATCTAGTGACAGTGTGGTTAATCCGCTGTGTGCCGAGTATGCGCCGCTTCCTACCGCACGCAACCCGCGTAAGCGCAGAAAACAATATGTATTAGACGTTGCCCACATTCGCGCACCGGTCGTGCGCCAGAAGCAAAAACTGTTTGTGACTCTCTTCATAGAAAATAAGACGGTGCAATTTCAGCTTGATACTGGTTCCGCTGTCACATTAATAAATATAGATACTTATGAACTTCTGGGTTCGCCAAAATTGTCGCCGTCACAGCAAGTGTTAACAGCTTATACAGGTCAAAATATTCCCGTGCTAGGAACGTGTAGCCTGCCCGCCTCTTTTCAAGGTGTAACAAAACCAGTTGCTTTTGTAGTTCTTCAGGCCAAATCGACACAGAACATTTTTGGAATAGATGCTTTTGACTTGTTTGGTTTATCAATTCAAAGAGATGTGCTTAAAATTTCGTCAATAGTACCTCAGGATAAAATCAATGCATTGTGCGACAAATATAGTGACTTGTTTTCGCCGGAACTAGGTTGTGCAAAAGACTTCGTGGCACATGTAACTTTAAAAGAATCTGCAGTTCCAAAATTTCGTAAAGCTAGACCAGTGCCTATCGCCTTGCGTGATACAGTTGCCGAAGAACTTAAACGTTGGCAAGATAGTGGGGTGATTTCTCCGTTTTCTGCGAGTCAGTGGGCCTCGCCTATAGTAATTATACCCAAGCCGTCAGGAAAACTTCGTCTCTGTGCGGACTTCAAATCAACAGTGAACAGTCAAACAATTGTAGACACTTACCCCCTGCCCCGACCTGAGGAACTTATGGACAAATTAGGACAGTCTCGCTTCTTTTCTAAGATTGATTTGGCAGAGGCATACTTACAGATTCCACTTGATGACGAGTCCAAAAAGTTTTTCGTCATTAATACTGACATGGGCCTTTTTCAATTTCAGCGCCTACCCTTTGGCAGTTCTTCCGCTCCCGCTATTTTTAAGCGCTTTTTGGAACAGCTGACAGTTTCGGTACCTTGTTGCTCGAACTATTTAGATGATATTGTGGTATCCGGACGTACGGTTGAAGAACATTTAGCAAACCTGGAGTGCCTTTTCAAAGTGTTGACTGCAGCAGGTCTACGTTGTAATAAAGCAAAGTGTTCGTTTTTTCAAACTGAAATAGAGTACCTAGGCCATGTGATTAATGCCCAAGGAATTCATCCCTTACAGTCACATCTTCGAGCAATCAAAGACTTGCCTCCTCCTAAGAATGTGCATGAATTGCAAGCAGTGATGGGAAAGCTTAACTATTATTTCAGATTTATTCCCAATGCCTCTCAGATTGCAGCTCCACTGCATCACTGACGTAGGAAGAATGTTCCTTTTGTATGGTCTAAAGATTGTCAGGTTGCCTTTGACAAACTAAAGTCTGCACTACTCAGTGATGCATGTTTGATTCCCTTTGACCCACAGAAGCCTGTAGTGTTAGCAGTTGACGCCTCGTCGTACGGTCTGGGTGCCGTTCTGTCGCATCGTATTGGTTCTTACGATCGTCCTATTGCCTTTGCATCCAAGCTACTGACGCCACCGCAACAGAATTACAGTCAGATAGAAAAGGAGGCCTTAGCAATAATTTACGGCGTCACAAAGTTTCATCATTATCTCTATGGCAGAAAATTCTATTTGTTGACAGACCACAAGCCTCTCACGTCGTTGTTCTCACCCACAAAGCCGATTCCGCCACGTACGGCACAAAAGCTTCAGAGATGGTCCTTGATATTGTCTAATTATCAGTATGAGATTTTGTACCGACCTACCACTAAACACGCCAACGCGGACACACTTTTCCGACTTCCGGTTGGCCAGGATGTGTCGTTTGATTCTTCGGAAATGGAATGTTGTCAGATAGATTCCAGAGATGCTACCGCTGTCGCAGATTTCCCTTTGAACTCTCGTCGGGTTGCACAGGAAACAGCTGCGGATGCAGACTTAAGTGTGGTAGCACGTTTTGTTCGCTTTGGTTGGCCTGCCAGAGCCAAAGACATTGATCGGCCTCTGGTTCGACGTTATTTTGCACAACGTCATGCATTATCTTTAAGTAAGGGTGTACTGTTGTTGCATACCGACAACGACCAAGCAAGAGTGATTGTTCCTCGTTCCCTGCAACGAGAAGTGTTACGCCTCCTGCATCAAGGACATTGGGGTATTGTTAGGGCAAAGCAACTGGCCAGACGTCATTGTACCTGGGTTGGTATGGACGCTCAGATAGAGAACATGACGTCACAGTGTACTGTTTGTGCGGAGCATCAGGCGGCTCCTCCGCAACGTTTCTCAGACTGGCCACGCCCCAAGGGACCATGGCAACGTTTACATATTGACTTTGCCGGACCTTTCTGGAAAACGTGCTGGTTAATTGTTGTAGACGCTTTCAGCAAGTTTCCTTTTGTGATTGCCATGAACTCAACGACAGCTTCTAGTACAATCAGTGCCTTAACATCAGTGTTTTGCATCGAAGGCTTGCCTGAAACTATCGTCAGTGACAATGGACCTCAGTTTGTTAGTGCGGAATTTCAACAGTTTTGTCGTGTGAATGGCATTCAGCATATTACCACTGCACCTTTTCACCCTCAGTCCAATGGTGAAGCAGAACGTTTCGTTCGAACATTCAAGTCTCACATGGAGAAGATGAAAGGTCAGCACTCCAGGCAAGCTCTCCAAATTTTCCTGTCTACGTATCGATGCATGCCACGTGACGGCCCGTCTCCTGCCGAGCTGCTACACGGCCGCCGTCACCGCACTCTCCTTCACCTGCTGCAGCCTCCCACGCACCGAGTCGGTTCGTATGGCGCTACGCGTTTTCAGGTTTCTACGCCGGTGCTGTACAGGGTGTTTGCTGGTATGAAGAAGACATGGTTGCCAGGCACCATTCAGCGCGTGCTCGGTCGCAATATGTATGTTGTACGTTCTTCCACAGGGTCGGAGCTGCGGCGCCCCGCAAACCAATTGCGCCTGCATAGGCCGCGCGATCCTGTCTCCGGTTTCTTGATTCCAGACCCAGTTCACCGCCAGGGAGCACAACCACATCGTTCGTCCCCGGACTACGAGATCCCTATGGACGTCGACGCATCTCCGACGCAGTCGTCGCCGCCGCTGTCGCCGCCGCAGATGACAGCGTCACCGAGAGGGACTCCGTGACTGTGCGGGCCCCCCAGCTTGGGCCACGCACCTCAGAAGAAGACAACCTGCTCAATCTGGGCGGGGGTGTGCGCCCTTCCCCAGGTTTCGGTGGGTTTCCTGGAGGATCGCAAGGCGGATGCCGGGGCGCGGACGGCGTCTCGATCCCAGCCTCAGCTACGACGCCCGTCCCAGCAGTAACGCCCCCGCCCAGGCCCTCCTCCCAGTGCCGTCGCCGTGGCCCTCAGCCCTACGCCACGACGGCGCGGCGGTTTGGGGGGGAGGGGTGTGGTGTCGCACAAGTACAAAGTGCGCGCCACCCACTTTCGCCGCGCGCCGCCATGCACGCACGGCGCGGCGTTCTTACGACGACAGCCACGAGCGCCCTCTGTTACAACGCCGCTCGTGGCCACCGCTGAACGACATCGTCCACTTCGGACTGAGATAGCAACCAGTTAGGACCTTCGTAATCAGATAGGCACGATTGAAGACTTTGCTATCGTACAGGCACTAGGCAGGCCTCTAACAACTATGTATCAACATTCTGCAGTACTATGTAAAAGTTAAGTATTGTATATATTCTGTGCAATATATATTTCTTTCTAATTTACTCTAGTGTTTATAGTTTCTGGCTGCTCCCCTCCGTACCTGCACCAGCGTGCTATTTTTGTTCCTGTGTCGGGCTCATTCCACTCGGCCACCGACACCTACGACGAGGCTGGGACACAAAAGCGGCGACGAAGTTGGGACACAAAAGTGGCGACGAGGATGGGATGCAAAAGTATTGTCATGATATAGAGGAGACAGCGTCACGGAAATGATACAGGGCCTGGGATGAGGATCATTACAACAACGGCGCTTATCGCTACGGCGTGGTCTACTTACGAAACTCCAATAACCAACATTATATATATTTCTTTCTAATTTACTCTAGTGTTTATAGTTTCTGGCTGCTCCCCTCCGTACCTGCACCAGCGTGCTATTTTTGTTCCTGTGTCGGGCTCATTCCACTCGGCCACCGACACCTTCGACGAGGCTGAGACACAAAATCGGCGACGAAGTTGGGACACAAAAGTGGCGACGAGGATGGGATGCAGAAGTATTGTCATGATATAGAGGAGACAGCGTCACGGAAATGATACAGGGCCTGGGATGAGGATCATTACAACAACGGCGCTTATCGCTACGGCGTGGTCTACTTACGAAACTCCAATAACCAACATTCTCCTCCGAATGCGAAAATATTTTGTTGACTCCCACTTACATAGGTAGAAATGATCATCAAAATAAAATACGAGAAATCAGATCCTGAACGGAGAGATTCAGGTCTTCATTCTTCCCGCGCGCCATTCGAGAGTGGAATAGGAGATAAATAGTATGAAGGTGGTTCGATGAACCCTCTGCCAGGCACTCAAATGTGATTTGCAGAGTATCCTATGTAGATGTAGATGAATCCTACTGTATATATGACGAGTGTGCATGTACAATACTAATAGAACCAAATTTGGGTTAGAAAATTACTAATTTTTTTCTTTCATTCCCGTTTTGGACATTTTCTAAAGGTTCACGTAGTGATTCTGCCATACAAACACTAATTGTTGCCTAAACAGTAAATGGTTTACTTGTTTTACCGTTCTTCGACCACATTAAAGAGCTGCGCTTCCTCTGTTAATTCGTTTGCGTTGGATCTGACCGCGGGACAGTCCAGCGCAGAGCAGTGCTGTGCGGTCTCACTCTTTCCGCAGCTATCTCTCTCTCTCTCTCCGTTGGCGACACTAGCGACACACGGTCGCGGCTTGGGCGGTGAACTACACTGTACTCGCTCTCGCGGCGGAAATGTTGGCCATGCCTGACATAGAGTCTGCTCCTCAGAACAATTTGAGGTAGGGAGATGTCGGTTTAAGAAGATATGGAAGTAAACCTTGTACTGTATCAAACACTACATGCTGTCTGCGGTTCTACAAGATGCCCAAATGAAGTAGTTTTTTGTATATTTAGGGAGGTTTTATTGGGACTGTTACCGTCCTGGGCTTTTTAATTCGCAGGTTAAGGCCCAGACAGAAACTTTACTAAGGGCATGGAATGTGCAGAGGCAAACCACTGTGCATAATAAAAACTCTGTGAACCTGCACAGAAGTGTTTGCAATGGAAAAGAAACAAAGGAACTGTGGTTGATAGTGTGATGTTTTATAATTAGTTATCATTGTTAAGTTGACCTGAGCATAGTGACGTCACAAGACACTATATGTGTTCTGGTTGTAATATTGTAAATGAGAACTGTAAGTCGGTTTAATCATTGTAAAAAGGGAAAAATAAATCCAAGATGTTATTTACGTTGAAAGGAAGACTCTTCTCATTTCATGTGTGAGAAAGTGTGGTGTGTTCAAATCTCTCTTCTAACTATGATTTTTATGGAGAAGAAGCCCGACCAAATTTAAACTGGAAGGAACTTATTTAGAGGCACTGAGTAGCAGCGGTCCCATAGCAACCTGTCTACCACTTGGTCTCGCATTACTGTCTTCCAGCTTACTTACAACTGACATGTGTACAAGTTTACATGTACTGAGTTGTTCAATTGCATGTGCATTTCTTACTTCCTGCAAGGAAACAAAAAAGACCATCCTGATTACTAGAAATCACAGAGCATATAAAATAAATTAAAGACGTAGTATTTTTGTTCCACAATAGTTTTTATTTGCTTGTTACTAGCAGCTTTCGGATTCTTGGGCCATCGTCAGATAGCATAGTACTGAATAAATAGTTCACAGTGACACTGAAGTTACCTATAGAGAGTTTATCAAAAATATGTGAATTTGTAAAATTCTCAAGATTATGAAACGATACTACAGAACAAGTGTACTATAAAACAAATGGATTTTATATGAATACATGTTAGGCGACAATTGTATGAAAATATTAAAACTTTAAGATTGTGTGAGAAAGTATTGTCAGATATGTGATGCTACAAACAAAACGTGGATTTGTTGTGACTAAGTACCAATACCTCAGAACGTGCATAATGTAAAATACACATGGGGTCCGAACGAGTACATGTTAAATCACTTAAGGTTACAAATATTATAAATGCCCAGATGAGTGATAGGTGGTTGTACAAGCAAACTGTAAATCTCAGAGAAACATTGGAGGGTAGGGGGAGGAATTATGGCAAGGGGAAAGAAAGGTATATGGAGTATTGGTATGGAATACATATGACAAAATTATTTATACTCAGTGAAAACAGTATTAATAAGTTGACATTATTTTAATAAAGGCGAATAATAGAATTGTGTCTGGTCATTAAGCACTAGGTCAGGACTCTTGGACTGGTGTTGGTTGATGGTCAGAATTTCCAACAACGTGAGTTTTCTGCTATTCTTTTCCCTTTATGGAGAACATCTGAGCACAAAAGGAGCTGGAGATTGAAAAACAAAGATTCGCCTTTGCTGACCATAGTGTCATGAATGTCATTCTCATGATATTAAGTGTGATTTTCTCCATAAACGGAAATTGTTGGAAATTTCCTCGAATTCGAGGAAACATATTAATGAAACTTTTCAGCATAACGGTTTGATAACCTGTTCCATTAAATACAATACTGAATAAGTTAAATTGTCACAAACACAGTATAAAATATCACCATAAGATAGGATAGCGTTATATTGTGATCAACAACAAAATAGTCACCAATAGCAATTAAACGGCGCGCCATCAACTGAGGTAATGCGTTATTGTTGACTGAATCAAATCTCGCCCCGACTTCATCAACCGAAACTGCTGCTGAAATCAATATTTTGTCAGAAACTAGCAGAAACCGAATATTCGGTCGGTGCTTAATTACTAGACTGGCAAACTTGCCTATGGCTGAACCCTGACGCCACTATCTTGCTTTACCTCGTGTCAAAAACTTTCCATGTGGTACTACTATGATATTCTGGTACGAAAAGACATTGTAAGCTTTACTACTTGGTTTAAACATGCTCCGATTTTGAGCTAACACTTCCGTAGTAGTTAAATTTAACACGGACATTGTAGAATCGTGTTATGAAAAGAAGATATTATAAAATGGCTGTATGTGTTTATGTGAGTTCTCTTTCCTCCAAAACTACTGGAGCGATTTCCACCAAATTTGGATCACATACTGCTTGCAACACGAGAATCAGAACTATGAGGTTTATAACCTCATAACCCCCCATATGATCAGAGAGACGGACAAAAACATGTTTCACAGCCCCTGCCATGTGGGCTGCCAGACACAACCGGTGTATTGTGAGGGAAAAGTATCAGCCTGCCTTATTTATCTGCTCTCCAGGGCAGTCTACATGACAGGGATATAGAAAAGTGAGAGACATGGAAAGAGAGAATGAGGACAATGAGGTGGGCAGGTGAGAAGGAGATGGACAGACAGAGAGGGGATAGCACGAGTTGAACAGAGACAAGGAGATACAAAATAGGGTATGAAGAAATGGCTAGAGATAGGTGAGGGGTGGCGATATACGAAGGAATATCTGAGGGGTTGCGGTGAACGAGAGGGTTGTCAGATAGATAGATAATAGAGAGAGAGAGAGAGAGAGAGAGAGAGAGAGAGAGAGAGAGAGAGAGATCGGGTGACCTTTAGAGAGGGAGTATGTATAGGGAGAGGGATGACAAAAAGATGAACAAACAAGAGGACAAGGATATAATAATAATAATTTCATGTGGCTCACTGGCCTGGTGTAAGTCTTTCAATTGGACGCCACTTTGACGATTTGTGTGTCCCTAGCCTACCCCAGTTATCCAACTGGGGAAAGAGGACCTACAGCTTAATGTGCAATCCGAACCTGTGTCGTTACTGGCGACTCTTCAAATCGTTGAGAGGTGAAGGTTGGCTTAAAATGCAGACTGAAGAAATTCCAGGTCCAACCGCAATCCTTCGATTTCCAGTTGAGCATTTTACCTCCAGATCACTGGTCCTGACGAGGAGGAGATGGAATGAAAGAAATGATAGAAAGTGGATACGAAGAGATGATGTGAAGACACAGATAAGAGGATAGGAGATGGGCATAGAAAGAGGGGAATGAGGAGGTGGATAGATAGAGTGTAAACGAAAAGACAGTCAGAATAGAGCAGATCAATAGAGAGGAGGAGGAGATGTGTAAACATAGAGTGGGTAGGAAGGGACATGTGAGGAACAGATGGACAGAGAGAGAGGCATTAGTGTGAGGCATTCGGGAGAAGAAGACTGGCAGAGAGAGTGGGGATGTGGAGATGCAGAGACAGAGGAGGGAGGGGGTAAGTGGGGTTTGGGGAGATAAATAGGAGGAGCAAGGAAGAGTGGTCAAAGACTAAGCAAGGATGAGGTGGATCAAGATGTGGAAATGCGTACCAAAAGTGTATAGAATACATCCGTGTGTGATATGCAGATGCGAATGGCTGAGCATAGAGCGGGGGAGGGGGGGGGGGTGTGGAGGTGTAATGTTACTTTTTTTTGTATTTTATCGCTGGTGTTGTCACAAGATCAAAGTTGAAAACCAGAATTGAAATTTAACTAACCGTAAGATCAGCAATGAATATTAATTTTTGAAATGGTTAATATACTGAAAGGACCACAAAAGATTCCGCCGTCAGTTCTCAGTAGCAATGTAAGTTAAAAATTACGACAACACCATAAAGCACAATTACATAAGAAAATAGCGGAATCAGTTACCTGGTATGTATTCATTGGTGGAAGCCGTGACACTGCAGTTTAACCTGCATGAATTGATTAATATCTTCGTACTCGTAAACTGACGCTTGGTTTCATGACTACTAATTATTAAAGTTTTAAGACCGTGTGTAATTTTGATCACTATTGTTATCGAAAGTTAAAGAAATTATCGGACTTCGCTTTTAACAGAATGAAGATTTCCTGCAGGCATTGAATTCAATGTTTAATATAAAATGATAGTAAATAAATTTTGCAATCGAGAATGTTCTTTTGTCATCATTGGACAATAGGCAACAATAACCAAGCATCAATTTACTAATATTGCTGAAAATAAGTCATCAATTAAATGAAAGATGGGGAGAAATAGTCATTATTTAAATAAAATAGGAATTCCAAATCAAATTTAAAGTTTATTACGTTAAAGGGTATTAACCAGAGCTCACACTTACATAATTCTGGAGGTCGAGTAAAATACGTCCGCTCAGTATAAAGGTGGAAAAACGAAAGACGACAAGCGATCCCGTTTTCTCTCCAGATCGTTTAAAATAATGAAATGTATTAATTAAAACAAGGATAATAAGAGATTTATTGGCAGAGAGAACGGATGTTTGCGACAAGCGTCGCATATATAATTTTCAATAAAAAAATTAATGTATTGCTACAGAGGGTGAGAGAGGGGGAAATTATAGAGGACAGGAAAGGTACTATGAAACTTAATGCAAGAGGAATAAATTTTAATCAGTCTGCTTATACGTCTACAACGCACAGAAGTTGAGTAATCATTTCATTGTAATAAATTACTCATGTTTTACTAATGTTGTGGGATTGCTTTGTTAAAGTGTGCCTACACACAGCCCTACAACACGAAGTAATTGGTGGATATTTTGCTACAACAATGACTAACTTTCTGTTGGAAAATACGAGGTAATCCACAAAGTAAGTTCTATTTGGTTATATAAAACAAACGTGTACAGCTACAGAAAAAAATGTATTGTACAAAAATCTACAATTGTTAAACTTATTTTCTTACATAGCTTCCGAAATTCTGTAGGCACTTGTCATGGCGGGGCACAAGTTTTTGTATGCTTTCTTCATAGAAGGTTTCCACCTGTGTATTCAACCATGTGGTAACTTGCTCATTCAGCTCGTCATCGTCGTTGAAGTTTGACCACCAAGGACAGATTTTAGGTGTAAGAAAGGATGAAAGTCGCTATGAGCGAGGTCCGGGCTGTACAAAGGATGATCAAACATATCACAGTGAAATTCCCGTAAGAGTTGTTTGGTCACATTCACTTTCGACGTGTGAGGTCGGACAAAAAAAAAAAAAAAAAAAAAAAAAAAAAAAAAAAAAAAAAAAAAAAAAAAAAAACTTGTTCCGTATTTCGCGGCGCAATTTCTTAATAGTCTCGCAGTAACCATGAGCATTGATTGTTTGGCTTCGTAATAAGAAATCAATCAGCAAAATGACTTTTCGAGGTGTCAGTATTTGCTTAGGCTTAACCTTCGTTGGGGATGAAATGTGCTTCAATCCCATTGATTGGCGTTTTGTTTCAGGAGTGTCGTACGATACCCAAGTTTTATCCCCTCGGACTATTCGAGAAAGGAAAACATCGCCTTTTAATTGTAACGTGTCAAAAACTGAAGTGCACTGCCCATCCGTTGTTTTTTGTGTTGTTCAGTAAGATTGGGTACCCAATGTGAGCAAAGTTTTAGAAATTTCAGTTTTCCAGTAGCAATTTCATGAATTAGTGAGTGCGAGATTTGCGGAACTTCCATAGCAAGGGCACTAAGTGTAAACTTGTGCTCGATCTTCTATACAATTGTGTGAACCAGTTCATCAGTAAGCACAGACGGGCGTCCACTTTGTTCTTCATCGTGCACTTGATCACGTCCTTCATTGAACAGTCTGACCAATCTTCTAAGCACTGAATCACTCATAGCATTTTGTCGGTAAACATCGCTGATTTGCCGATGAATTTCCTTTTGCTTAACTTTCTTTTCATTTAGAAAAGGAATCACAGATCTGAAATCAAACGCGGTGGCATTTTCAATTACGGCTGACATTATAAAGAAGCACTACAAAGCATATGTCGGCAGCAGCCATCTGAAATGGCGAATATGTCTTCTCCTTGAGTCAGAGTAACTGCCGCGCATTCTCAGAACTGCAAACATAGCGGTGCCGCGGATAGAAATAGAAACGGAACTTACTTTGTGGACGACCCTCGTATAAAGACACTTTACGAATCTGATGCTAGGCCAACTCATTACTAGTAATTAAATGTTGAGCCTATCTGAGGGGTTCAGATTTTTTTGTCCACCCCTTGCATTCTCTCTGTGTCAATGTTCGCAAGTACTTTTATTTCCCATTATTTTCACATCAGACTGAACCACAGTGAAAAATGGCCGCGCGTAGCTAGTTTCGAACATTTCCCGTATTTTTTGTTTGTAAATCCAGCAACCCTAACTTGTACGTTCAGTGATGATGATTGTGCGGCATTTTTGGCTGTTTTATTAATTTTTATTTATTTTTTAATTTTTGTTCCAAGGATAGATCGTGTCTCTGCGGTCGTTTCATCACTTTCGGTTTTGGCTCAGTTTCTTTTATTACAGTGCAAGTTCCTTAGGTGACACTGCGACGTTTCTGCATGTTGCACATACCATACACCACGAGATTATTTAGTATTGACTACATCACGGACACAACATTTTAGGAACCTTCAGTAAAATTTTACCACCAGAGAACTAATACGTATTATTCCGTTTTGATACTATTGTAAATAACAATTACAACCATTAGGAATACATTGCACGTAGATACGGAATATGCTGGTCCCATAAATTCGTGTACTGATATTGTACTATTGCACAACATTATTACATATTTAAATTTTGTGTAAACAAATTAGGGCAGGTTATGTTTCATGTCACTGGATCCTAAATCAAATTTTGTCACTCATTTCAACTATCTGTCTGATTTTAAGAAACAAATCCGTATTATTACAAAATTAAATTCACAAATTGAAATACACTAAAATGACGAGTCTAAATAAAAGTACACCTAAATAATATTGTCAAATGATATATGTGTGCACTTCGAAATCACCAGTACAGTTAGTAAATCGAGTAAATTTAACATTAGTCAAAACACGATTTTAGTTTGCGTATTTTGTTAAACGCAAATTTCAAGAAACACGTACACACATTGAGCTAAATAGTTAAAACATATCGTAATATTTTAATTGAAATATTTTGGATTCCTTCAAGAATTACTATATTATTTAATTGATCTTTGTATTTGGATGTGAAACTGTGAACAGCTCTGTAATCTGCTGCTGGATGATCGGACATTGTGCAATCAAATGTCTGTGTTCAATGGCGTAGCTATCATAGGGCTAGCCGCGGCTGTGCCCCGGGGCCCTCAAGTCCGAGAGGCCCCTCAGCCTCCATGAACGATGTTCGAAAAAACTTACAGTAGAGCGTCGAATTTTTTAAATTGTTTTGACTTCCCCGCTCTAACGCCCATCACCTCCCCCTCCCCTCAAACCAAGTTTACTATAGTAGCCGCACTGGGCCATCACCACCTAGAAGACAAGGTGTCACAACTGTGCCGTACCTACGTCACACTTAAAGGCCGCGTCCGACATCTGACTGGCCGGCCGCTACGCAACAGTCGAGCATTTTCCGTATTCAGGAGGACCTGCAACATGCGGCCGTGCGTTAAACTGCTGAAATGTAGGGTTTCGCAGGAATCGAATGAAGGGTAGAGCCAACGGTCGGAATACATCTGAAATGTAACGGCCACTGCTCAAAGTGCCGTCGATGCGAACAAGAGGTGACCAATGGCACGCCATACCATCATGCTGGGTGACACGCCAGTATGGCGATGACGAATACACGCTTCCAATGTGCGTTCACCGCAATGTCTCCAAACACGGATGCGACCATCATGATGCTGTAAACAGTTTTTCATCCGAAAAATTGACGTTTTGCCATTCGAGCTCACAGGTTCGTCGTTGCGTATACCATCGCAGGCGCTCCTGTCTGTGATGCAGCATCAAGGGTAACCACAGTCATGGTCTCAGAGCTGATAATCCATGCCGCTGTAAACGTCGTCGAACTGTTCGAGCACATGGTTGTTATCTTGCAAACGTCCCCATATGTTGACTCATGGATCGAGGCGTGGCTGCAGGATCCGTTACAGCCATGCGAATAAGATGCCTGTCATCTCGACTGCTAGTGATACGAGGATGTTGGGATCCAGCACGGCATCCCGTATTGTCCTCGTGAACCCACCGATTCCATATTGTGCTAACAGTCATTGGATCGCGACTAAGCAGTAATGTCGCATTTCTCCTTCTTACACGAGGCACACAATAAAGTATTATCATGCAACGCCGGACAACTGCTGTTTGTGTGTGAGAAATCGGTTGGAAACTCTCCTCATGTCAGCACGTTGTAGGTGTCCCCACCGGCGTCAATCTAGTGTGAATGCTCTGGAAAGCTAATCATTTGCATATCACAGCATCTTCTACCAGGCAGTTAAATTTCGCGTCTATAGCACGTTATCTGCGTGGTGTAGCAATTTTAATGGCCAAGAGTGTAGCTACGCCAGTGTCTGTGTTTGAAATGTTTCATTAAGATGGAAATGTAGCCGTTTCCATAAAAGTTTCAAATCAAATGTTGAAACGTTTGTAGAGCTTATGGTACTTAACTACGGGGTGATCAGTCCCTAAACTTACAAACTACTTATGAACTAGCTTATACTAAAGACGGCACAAACATCCATGCCCGAGAGGGGATTCGAACCGCCGACCGCAGCGGACGTGCAGAGTGTGACTGACGTGGCGCAGAGCGCTCGGCCACCGCGGCCGGGTAAAAGTTTCATCAAGTACTTTTGATTTTCTACTGCGATCCTGCAACACATATTGCATGATTTAGCGGAGTGCAGAAAACATCGTCAACAACGGAATGTCCGACAACGGAAAAGATTAGTAATTTTTTTAATAAAATAATTCTCTGTCATTTAGGAAACTTAATTGAAACAGCTTAAACTATTCCGAAAAGGGATGACGCTGTTTCAACACCACTTCGGCGACTTGTTTGTCGATCATGATGAAATGAAAAAAATACCCTGTCCGCGAACGAAGAAAATCCCCGACATGCATCTAGAATGCTAATTGTGGAGAGACGAAGTGAATAATAGAAGTACTTTGGTTTTGATAGCGTCAAGGCACTAAAACAGTCAGTGACAAATAACATTTTATTTATGGGGCCTCACGAGCTATGAACATTGTTAAATTAAATGTGCCAGAGGCCAGAGGCATCAGCCATCAGGGATTAATGAATAAAAAAATAAACCGAACTACATCATTTGAACTGAAATAGTGTTGATGTTTTGATTTACACACCCTCATCTTTCAGAACTTTGAATATTTTATGTTTAAAAATGTTCAAATGTTTGTTAAGCTTATGGGACTTAACTACGGGGTCAACAGTCCCTAAACTTACAAACTACTTATGAACTACTTATGAACTAGGACGGCACAAATATCCATGCCCAAGGGGGGATTCGAACCCCCGACCGTAGTGGCCGTGCTGACCATGACTGGAGCACCTCAGTCACCTCGGCCACCGCGGCCGGCTTTGAATATTTTATTTATTTGTTGTATATGCAGGGAAAAGGCAGGAACTGTGCACAATCATACCCCTAGGCTAAATTACAGACAGTACAGCAGTTTGTTTTAACGTGTGCAGTTTTCGAAGACGCCATTTTATTGTGCAGTCATGCTGCAGTTTTGGTTCGTTTGTCGTTCTGTCTTTAATCTTATTGCGCTTTCCCCTCGCAACTGGAAATCGAACCCGGCGCCACTGCGTGGTAACTTA
This sequence comes from Locusta migratoria, assembly GCA_026315105.1. NCBI lineage: Eukaryota > Metazoa > Arthropoda > Insecta > Orthoptera > Acrididae > Locusta > Locusta migratoria. The sequence continues at coordinate 205,378,936 of CM048751.1, forward strand.
CCATTGGACAACGGAGTCAGACGGTACGTTCAGTGATACAGTGCAAATAAAGCGAAGAGTACTCGGATTACCTGCGCGTGCTGCAGCTCAGACTGTCAGGTGTATGCACAGTCTCGCCGGTGCTGGAGCAGAGAGACTTGTCGTCTGCTGGCGGCTAATTGCCTTAATCGATGAGACGCTGGCTGTTCCGCCATTAGCTACTCGGCGGCCGCGGGTGGACGACCTGTTGCCCCCCCCCCCTCCCCTCCCCCCCCTTGTCGGCTTATCTTCTGAGTTAGCGCGCCCATTACGCCACTTAATGCGCTCCTTTCGCGGAACAATCCGACTGCCCATTAATTCGCACTGCCCGAGCTCGGCGCCGCGGCGGTTCGTAGCATTAATATCTGGCACTGCGGTGCCGTCAAGTCGTCTGCACGCTCCGCAGGCTTTTGTCTGCTAGCATTCCGACGCCGATATACCGCCGCCGCCGTACGCTGTCAGTACTCTTGTTGCACTTCCAACTGTAACCTGTTGCACGCTCACTGAACTGATCCTGCTGGTGAATCGAATGCTAAACAGCAGGGATAATATTAAGAAAGCACGTCTCTTACCTCAAGACATAACCTGTCTTGCGATGCTTACCTTCCACCGTAAAAAGTTGTGTCATGTCACGTAAAACCAAACAGCTAAACAAAGATTATGTCAAACATTTACATAAACGAAGCACTGTAGACGAGAAAGGCTGACAGACTTCCACAATTTTACTATTCCATAAAACATTAATCACTATAATTTCATAAAAGGTAATTATCTAATAAACAATTTATATAATAATACCAAAAATAACCCATATGTTTTACAGTCATCAAAGGATACCATGAACTTAAAAAAAAAAAACAACAACAAAAAAACAAAAAAACTAAAAACCATTCCATTTAAACAAAACCAAAGCCTTGATAATATGCATTTGCCTCTTTGTTTTGTTGATATATTAAAACCACCAGAAGGACAGCAAATTTAAGTATTCATTTCATCTTGCGAATCAACTGTATGTGGACTAATACATTCTTTTAATTACAGACCCATGTTCACATCCTTGTTACTCGCGGTCCACTTCCTGATCCCGCTGTATCCCGAGACATAACGCTGTTGACCATTGCAGTTTGATCCAACTGGTTTACAAAGATATGAACACAAGTAAACTCAATCAATAACGTAACACAGAAATAAGATTTTTTTCCCCCCATGAATTCCTGAACGGAATAGAAAGACTGAGACATGAAAGAACTCTTCAGTTTAGTCTTGAATTTGCGTAGATTACTATTCCAATTTTTTTTTTTGTTCATTTCTTCTGGCAGCTTACTGAAAATGTATGCAGCACGCCATTCTGCACAACGTCGAGGGACATTCATCCAATGCAGATTCAATTCTCATATGAACTGAGTGAAAGCCATTTCAAACGTACATTGAAGAGCAAAAGAAACTGTTACACCTCACAAACGGCTTTTAATCAAATTGCGTGGTTATGGTATATCGCCCCAAATTTGCGATTGGATAGGGGTTTTCCTGACAGAGAGGACACAGTTCGTAGTAATCGATGATAAGGCATCGTCTAATACAGAGGTGATATCGGGCGTTCCACAGGGTAGTGTTATTGGTCCTCTGCTGTTCCTTATTCACATAAACGATTTAGGGGAAAATCTAAGTAGCTCTCTTGGATTGTTTGCAGATGACGCCGTTATTTACCGTCTAGTAAAATCATCTGAAGATCAAAACCAACTGCAGAACAATCTGAATAAGCTATCAGTTTGGTGTAAAATTGGCAATTGACTCTAAATAATGAGAAGTCGTTCGCATGAGTACGAAAAGAAATCCGTTAAACTTTGTTTACAAGATAAATCCATCAAAAGTGAAGGCCGTAAACTCCACAAAATACCTAGGAATTACTATTACTTCGGACTTAAACTGGAAAGAACACGGAGATAATGTCGTTGGAAAGGCGAACCAGAGACTGCGTTTTATTGGCGGAACCTTTAAAAGAAGCAACAGAACTACAAAATAAACTGCCTACACTACCCTTGTCCGTCCATTTTTGAAGTATTGCTGCCCGTGTGGGGTCCTTGACAGGTGGGTTTGACGGAGGACATCGAAAGAGTCCAAAGAAGGGCAGCTCGTTTCCGTATTGTCGCCATACAGGGGAGAGAGCGTTACGGAAATGATACAGGACCTGGGATGGGAATCATTACAACAACGACGCTTATCGCTGTGGCGTGGGCTACTTACGAAACTCCAATCGCCAACATTTTCCTCCGCATGCGAAAATATATTGTTGACTCCTACTTACATAGGTAGAAACGATCATCAGAATAAAATACGAGAAATCAAAGCTCGAACGGAATGATTCAGGTGTCCTTTCTTCCCGCGCGCTATGCCAGACTGGAATGAGGGATAAATAGTGTAAAGGTGGTTCGATGAACCCTCCGCCAGGCATTTGAATGTGATTTGCAGAGTATCCCCTGTAGATGTAGATGTTACACTTGCCCAAGCGAGCTAGAAATAGTGCTGCAACAGGGCGTGACCTGTACTCGACTAAAGTTTGAAGTAGTTCTGGAGGGAACTGACAGCATGCGTCCTGCAGGACAGTCATAAATCAGTAAGAGTACCAGGGGGAGGAGATGTCTTCTGAACAACACGTGGCAAGGCATACCAGATATGCTCAATAACGTTCATGATTGAGGAGTTCGGGGACCAACGGAGATGTCTAAGCTCAGGAAAGTGTTTCTGGATGTAACCCGTAGCAAGTATGGACGTGTGGGGAGTCGCATTGTCCTGCTGGAATTGCACAAGTGTGTCAGAATGCACGAAGGACATGAATGGATGCAGGTGATCAGCCAGGATGCCTATGTACCTGTCAGCTGCTAAGGCTAGTTTACACGACGACAATACGTTTCATGAAACTGCGCTACTGACCAATGCGCATGCGCGGCAGGCGTTCGCGCAACTCGTCGACGAAACTAAATAGTTTCGGCACGTTCCAACTTTGGCGAAACTGATTGCGCGTGATTTTAGGTTAGGTTATGACCAATATAGAACAAAATACAACATAAAGGGGGCAACGGGAGATATAATTCGGTTTTTGAACATATATGCGTTGCGTAGGTGTTTGTGCGATTTTAACGGCGTGTTAGTGTCTTCTCGCAATTATTTCTGAAATTAAATATTGATGGGTTGACGATTAGTGAACTGCAGACTAAAATACATCCAATTCGAAATACCTATACAAACGAAGTATGGCAATTATGGATTTCGGAACACGGTACAAGTACTGCAGAGACGAATATCTACTTGACAAGAAACGTAATGCAATTTGTAATTTCAATTCTGGTAACAATGCTTCACGCATAAGGGTAACTTGTTCTTTTTTGAATTACTAACTCTGTTTAAAAGGAACGTAAACTGCTCTGGTGACATTCTAAGTTGATTAAAATAACTTCTAGGGTCTTCAATCACAATTTCTTTCAGAAAGGTCACTGAGCAACAGAGCTGACGTCTTTTTTTAATCAATTCACGAACCCAAACACGTTTCTTATTCTTTATATGTTTAGTCTTATGCAACGACTTCACAAAGACAAGCAATAGATTCCCCACAACTCGTACATCTACCAAACCTTTCATTTTACGGCGACTACGTCACTCACAAAACAACGAAATTGAAGTGTATGGTATTGGCGCCGTGTCTACAGACATACACGAAACTAGTTGCACGCAATTCATTTCATGCAACGAGTTTCGCAACCTAGTGTCGTCGTGTAGACTAGCCTTTAGGGTAGTATACAGGCGTACCAGGGGTCCCACATCACTCCATTTGCACACACCCCACACTATTAGAGAGCCTTCACTAGCTTGTACAGTCCCTGCTGATATGCAGGGTCCATGGAATCATAAGGTTGCCTCCATTCCCGTAAACGTTCATCAGCTCAATACAGTTGGGAACGCTACTCGTCAGACAAGGCAACATGTTTTCTGTCACCAATAGGCCGACGTTGGTGTCGACTGACCCAGGCGAGACATAAAGCTTGTCATGCTGTCAGCAAGGCTGCACGAACGGACCTTCGGCTCAGAAAGCCCATGTCGATGCTGTTTCGTTGAATGGTTGGCAGGTTGCTGATGGCCCAGCAATGAAATCGGCAGCAATATGCGGAGGAGTTGCATTTCTATGACATTAAACGGTTCTCTTTATTCGACGTTGGTCCCTTTCTTGCAGAATATTTTTCCGCCCGTTGCATTGTTGGAGACTTGATGTTTTACCGGATTCACGACCGTGCTCTCGTGTAACGGTCGTACAGGAAAATCCCTACCTCATTGCTACCTCCGTGATACCACAGTCTAGTGATACTACATCCCGTCCCTCGTGCGGAGACAGTAACATCACGTTCAAAATCACTTCAATCGTGATAACCTGCCATTGTAGTAGCAATAAGCAATCTAATGCCTAAGACAGACAGGTGTTGTGTTATATAGGTTATAACGACACAGCTGCGTCCACCTAATCCTCGATGGGCGAAGGTGCCGTTATATTCTATTTGCTGCTTAATTAATCCTTGATTATTTAATAATTGTTCCAATGGTATGACCGTATGGGATGCGGACAATGACTGGGTTGATCCATGAAATAGACTTAGTTAACTTTCTTTATTGCGGAAGGACAAATGTTAATAACTCTTTCTTTAAGTACATTGATTAAATAACCGCGTGCCACTACGATTAATATCTACAAATCCACACTGAAACGTTTCCATACCCAACTGCGACCGAAACTCATATGCGATACGACCGATAAGCAAAATTTTAGCCATCGCTAAACGTGGGTTACGGACTCACTGTCGGCGTGATACTGCCTCGCTCTGCGGTCGGCGGGAGACTGCCGCACACCGGCCAACAAACAAGAAACGTTCAAACCTGAGCATTGTCGCCCAGCATCTATCGCTGCATGCCAACGATAACTACTGTTCGACCAAAACGTACCAAAGAGTTCACTAAGCTAAAATCCAGTATCCTCACAAGGTGTTTCTGACCGCAGTGCCGTCCTCTGGGTGTTTACACAGATCTGCATTTGGATACGTATGCCTATACCAGTTTCGTTGGATTTTAAGAGTATTCATTATTAACCTGTCACACTATAATGACTGGATTGAAGGGGAGAGCAGAGGGTATAGTCCATATCGCAGCGTACAGGCACTTTATGGCATGAATGACATTTCGATGCATCACCTTCCGGTTCCCCATTCGCTATTGGCCTACCGGAGGGCCACCAATCGTGTATGTGAACTTAGGGTTACTACCAGCGGCTCAAAGTCGCGAAAACTACGAACGACTGGGAGGGGGTTATATTGATCACACGCCCGTACATATCCGCATTCAACGATGTTAGTAGGCTGACGATTTGAGTATTACATCGTCATCGTTTCCAATTGTGACAATTTTCGCGTTTGCGCCAGCATTCTCGTTTCTTATCTTTGCCTTTTGCGAGCACTTTAATGTTTTTCTTTAAAAAACGATGACGGTAGGCGACTTTCTTTTCCTTTTTTTGGCCTTTCGTGTGGACAGACGCGCCGTGGAGATCTACGCGGATTTTTTATGTAAGTATGGTGAAAAAAACCTTTGCTCTAAGGCGCCTTGCTGCGGAGCGCGTGGTTGCTCCACGATGGAGGTTCGAGTCCTAATCTCGGGCATGGGTGTGTGTGTTGTCCTTTTTGTGGGTTACTTCAAGTAATTTGTAAGTCTAGGGACTGATGACCATAGCAGTTATGTATAATAGCTTTACAAACATTCGAAAAAAAAAATACCTTTCTTAATAAATTTAGTGAAAATCAAAATGTATTCACTCTTGCTGTTATTTAAAACGATAATTATGAACACTTATATTTTCAGCAAATGATCTGGATGAGCAATTGAATGGAATGAACAGTGTCTTGGAAAGAGGGTATAAGATGAACATCAACAAGAGTAAAATAAGGATAATGGAATGTAGCGACAGAAAGTCAGGCGATGCTAAAATAATTAGATTAGGTTATAAGACAATAAAAGTAGTAGATGAGTTTTGTTATTTGGGTATCAAGATAACTTCTGAAGGCCGAAATAAAGAAGACATAAAATGCAGAATGGCTATGGGAAGAAAAGAAACGAAATTTATTAACAGTCAATACTAATTTAAATGTTAGGAAGTCCTTTTTGAAAGCATTTGTCCGGAATGTAGCATTGTATGGGAGTGAAACGTGAATGATAAGGAGTTTAGATGATAGAAGCTTTTGAAATGTAGTGTTACCGACGAATGATGAAAATTAGATGGGTAGATCACGTAACTAATGAGGTGCTTAACCGAATTGGGAATAAAAGGAGTTTCTGGCATATCCTGACTAAGAGAAAGGATAGATTGGTAGGACACATTCTAAGACATCAAGGAATTGTCAACTTAGCATTAGACGGAAGCGTGTGGGGTAAAAGTCGTAGAGGGAGGCCGAGGGACGAATACAGTTAGCAGATTCAAAAGGATGTAGGTTGCCGCCGAACTTATTCTGAGATGAAGAGGGTTACACAGGAGCTCAGCTGCAGCAGAACCTCGCATCAACCGGACTGATTCTTTATGACAAAGCTAGCATAGTTAACGGTACTGAGATATACCCTTTACTAACATTACCAAACCTTGCATGATCTGTCGCAGATAGCACACCGCTACTGCCCTTAAAACCTACCCCACTGTCGCAGAGGTTTTTTCCCTTGGCTCTTGCCTTGGCACTTTTTTTCCTCTGCCCTTACATACCTTTACCCTTCGTATACCTTTCGACCAATTCTATCTCCAGATGCACCGTATTAATGGGTGATCGTGCTCACACGTACGGATAACATTGCGGTTCCCACATCCAGTGCTCCACCTTAGCAAACTACCGAAATACGGAGGTGACAGTAGAACTTTTTTGATGGTCACCACGTTGTTGTGGGTGTGGAAGGAACCCATCCTTGTGAGAAAAAAAAAAAAAAGGAAAAAAAAAAAATCATACAGCAGTAAACACGGCACCCAGTAGAAGGCCGCTTGCAACAGTGATCGAAACGTTGGTGAAAGTTCGAGACATTGACAACGCGGACCGTTGCCAGAAGAATTTAATGACAATTCAAATAAAAAAAAATTATTTCTTTCTAAAAATTGTTTTACTTGACTTTCCGTTTCGATCCCAAATACCAATACCCACTCACTGACGGACGAGCATCGCTGTAAGACGACATGGAGATCGACCCATGTCGTTGGGCGTTCCGCAGACTGTCAGACGGTGGAGGAGAAGTGGTCTCGAGATTGGAGCAGGAAGTCACCATCCCCTGGCCATCGGCTTGACTGTGAAGTCAGCTGTTGTGAAACTGGATCCCACTCCTCAGCGAGCCGGACAGAAACACGACCCACCCTAAATAGAATGCATCGCCGACTCTTCGCGCACCTTGCAGTCTTGTGTCGCAACGAGGAAGGCGTCTCTCTCTCTCTCTCTCTCTCTCTCACACACACACACACAGGTGGCACTCGCGTTTGTCTCGGCTGCAGACGGGCCGCTTTCTTTTCGTGTAGAGCACGCGGATGGCCGATCCTCTACTGGCATTACTCTCACCACTCGATACGCCTGTATAATTCTGTTACGGGAGACAAGGAAACGAAGCGGCGACGTCAAACTTTTCGTGTCAGCCAGTCCGTTGCTGCAGTGTGAAACTACAGTTTGCATTAAAAGGAACTTGTAACTCTGAAAAAAGTGTGCGGATCCTGTCTGATAAGGACACCCATTCATTCTCATAATTGCTCGAGGTATTAACGCAAGGTTCCCAGACGTAACGTTACGCGATCTGCGGTTTTCTTACGGGGGAGGGAGGGAGTAGGACTTTAAACGGGCCGGCCGACTTGGAGCTAGAGACGCACCACAGGCCATTCTAATTTCCACTCTCCATTCTTTTACAAATAAATTCATAATACTTTTTCAGCATGACCAGGACGGGTTCATGATTCACGGCCGTAGCAGTGGAAGTTCAATAACATAACGAAATGAATTTTTTATTTGTGAAATTTCATCATTTTCTATTTAACTTCCTATTGGCTGCATTTATTGCTTTAGGTATGCTTTTCTTCGTAAGTAAGAGAAATTCTTCGATGAATTTTATACAGCATACAATACATACTTACTGGTATATGAAACTCTAGAATTTTCCAAATGTAAATTAAAAATAAATTAAAACACACAATTTTGTGTGTGTTCTACAAGTTTATTTTTGTTTACTTAACCGGTTTTCGGCTTATTAGGCCATCTTCAGAGTATTTACTGCTGTGTAAAAGAGGTTACAATGTTTAGATACAGTATGGGAAGAGATGACAAATGTCTCTACTTAGATCGACATACATAGTATAACACTTCTTTGACATTGTGTTATTACAGTTATCAACTTAAAAAATAAACAGTAATAAATGAATGTGTGAAGGATAAACCTGGGAACTGAAACTACCTACTATTACAAACAAACTGATAATGCTGATAAATAAATATATATAAGTACCTTGTTAATAATTCTGTGCGATAATTATAGATGGTATTACATATGACAGTTGTAAGGTCAGGTTTGGAGTCGCATCGAGAACTCACAATGAATAGCTACTGCATTTGATTAAACTAAAACAAATCTGTCATTACACAATGAATAGTTACTGCATTTGATTAAACTAAAACAAATCTGCCTAATAAAAATTAATGTTCTAAAAATTCAGGTAGATGAAAATGAATATTATGTTGTAAGCTACCCTGGGACAGAATTTTCAAAACTTAAAAATAAATCATAATAAATAAATACACAGATGTTTGGGAGTGTGGGGGTAAACAAGGAATCCAGTTTTTAGAATTAATATGAGAACTGTGCTTGTCTGACTTTGATCTATTAGTTATACAAATAAATAAAATGCTAGGTCTACATTTAAGGTGTATAATGGAACAGCCAGTGTGGGAGTTGATGAAAAACTTAGGTAATTAGTAATTGATTGTACTATGAAGAAATATAGGAAGAGACTGGAACTGACAGGGTAGGAGGTAATGTGACTCAGGGATGAATTAAGTGAAATCCAATAAGGGTGAACTGTTTAGTTGCGTTTGATCATTTAATACTAAATCAGGGCTATGGGCTAGGTGTTTATTGATTTCAAGAGTTTCCAATAAGTTAGGTTTTTTGCCCTTGTTTTCAAATGTATTTGTCATCTGTGTAAAAATTGAGATAATTAACAACGAAATTTGAGATTTTTCTAAACATGAAGTTTAAATACAACAGGTCATTAATTTTTTTCATAAATTAAATAAATTCTACAGTTTCATACACCTGTAAGTAGGGTTTGTATGCTGTGTAAAATTCATCGAAGAATCTCTTATTTATGAAGAAAAGTCAGTGATGTATATAAGGGGAAGAGGAGGCAGGGGACCTACCTCCCTTCCTGAAATAATGAATACAAAGAAAACAAGTACGTTATGTGAATTGTTTTAATGAACAATGTGTGAAAGCATCGCCGTCGTAGCCAGTCATACTTTCCTGTATTGGTGAGGGGAGTGAGATAGTGAGGCATTAGTGATGTGAAATTCGTGACAATGTTTTTTTTCTTTTTTAAAAATAGCTATATTTTTAAGATTCAATGGTAACAATAAAAAGCTGGATCTGTAAAGCAAAAGGGGCAAATTATCCTCTGGATATGACCAGGAAAACTGACACAAAAAAATCATTAGGTGTCTACTTGAAATTAGTTGACTTATTTGAGATTTGATTCCATTTTCAGGAAGGTTGTGCTCAAAGCCCACACAACGATGAACAAAGCCAAATGTAATATGCATCATTGGTCGTTACTAGAGGCTTTGTTATTATAGCACCAGACTTATTTCGATCACATAGTGACCATTTTCAATGCACCTTCCAGCTACATACAAGAAATCACAAATCAGTACAGAGCTAAAATGAAACATAATGTAAATTTGAATTCAATCCCAAATGAAACATACAGTAAGGATACATACCAGACATTGTCAATTAAATCAACAAAAATTGAAATAACTGTGGTGTGTTGGAAATAAATTTTAGAACATAACATTACAGTGATAGGGGTGAAGATGGAGTGAGCGAACTACTTACAATAGATACGCAGCAGCGCTATAGGGATGGGGTGCTACTAACGCCCTCTAGTACATTGGTATTCCACCAACACTAAAACTTTTTATACATTTTCACTTATACAATGATTAAAATAAAAAATGTAAAGTTGTTTTACATACAGAAGTGTACAAAATGGAATACATATAAAATGAAAGGTCAGAACATAAAAACATCAGGAAAAAATAAAACAACATCACATTAGGTGCCTTACGTCAGCTGTTCGTACTAATCACGTAGTAGGTCATTTTCAAAAAAGGACAATTTAAACGGAAAATCCCAAGTAGAACGGTAACATTTATGCTTGAACATAATTATGCTGCAAAGTCTTCATATAAACACGCAGATACAGTTTTCAGTTTGAGCATACAGTAATGAATGTTTTATTGGGATTGTATTCAAATTTATATTGTACTAGCTTATACGCCCATGCTTCGCAACGGTTGTTAAAGAGGGACCTGTGTATATATCATGGTTTTCTAGGGTTCCGGACCTAGGTCAGCAAAAACAGGATCCTTGTTGGATCGCTCTGTCAATAAACTCAATTTTCCTAGCCAAGATGTCAAATTTAAGTAGAAGTCATTGTCGAAAACGATGAATGTTCATAAAGTTTTTCATACAAAAAGTGAAATTAATATAAATCCGTACTTTGTAACTATGTAAATTCATTGTTAGTTTGTGTTCATAAAGTTAAGACTGAGGTGTGTAATTGTCTGTCTAGCATAAACTTCTGAAAACACTTCTATCGTTGAGATGAGAAATAGGAATAATAATAACAGCGCCATTTATTGGTTCTATGGCGTAGTAATAAACTGTTTATATCTCACAGTAAGTGTATGCTGAAGAATTAGAATGTTGCATTGTTGCACTGGGGACAACGTAGTTATTCTGTGTGCAGTGCTCAATATTCTCGAAAAGTCGACGAATACTGAAAGTCTGGTAATTCAATCGACAGAGCAGTTCATGTCTGTTTAAATAAGACGTCATGGTGGTGTCAATGTGCGTTAAAGTAAGTCTGGGTAATCGTTGAAAGAATGGCGTCAGCTGATCGTCTGTCTAGAACTTTCCATTAAATATAGTAGTATTTCCAGTGAATTGTCTTGACTGTGTTAGCAGCATCGGCCACCATTTCAGCTAATACATGTCCTCAAGTCCGTAGTGATTACTTCATAAAACACGAAGTTTAAATCTGTCTTGTGTAATAGAACTATATATTCAGAAATCGAATTATAGCTCTAAGTACAATTGTCTCTGCAAAAGAAGCTTTCTTTCTCTATCTTAATGAAGACAACACCAAAAGTAACTACAAATTTTAATCACAATATTGTCCTAACAATTATGAAAGCATAGGGTTACCATATGTTCATCACCAAAAAAGAGGACTGTTCATATAAAAGAGAGGACACTTTATCTTTAACATAATGTAATTTACAACTTTATTAATGAACCACATAAAACTACTATAAACTAAAACAGTAACCCTGTGTGGTTGTTGGAAAACGAAACATTATGAACCTTGATAGTTTATTCCTCATCACTACTCTCAATTGTCTCATTCTTGTCTTATTCACTTTTGAACCAAATATATTCGGTGGACGACGAAATCTCTCTCAAGTTTTTTTTCTTTTTCTTTTTTTTGTGCCAAGTACTGAGAAAAGCTCACGCATTTTTAATGTTTCAAATTATACTGTACACATACACTATAATTACAGTATATTTTAAATCTATTCCTGTCTTTTGTCCACTGTGTGTTCACAAGACAAAACTCACATTCTGTGTCGGCATTAGTACTAGTTATAGAAATAAATAAGTCTACAATTTTCTGCAGTTCAGAATAACTAACAACACTAGATGACTGATTTAAATATGCACACCACACTTCAGCTGCTGGTATGTTCTGTTTCCTTTGATAATCTTTCAAAAATTTTATAAAATTACAAAGCTGATCGTAGCACAAGGTATCATTAATTCTTACATTCGTTAGATTATTTAACACTGACTTTCTCTTCGGCATTATGTTATATTTAAGTTCGTAATTTATTCTGGAGCAAAAGTCTACCTACGATCTCGAACACACAATACAGCTTTAACCTAAACCACAAAGGATATCAAAAGTAACGCCACAGAATGTAATGCAGAAGACAGAATGCACTGGTTGAATACAGAAGAGAGAACCGGGTCCCTTCGCAGAGAAGTTCCGAATTGTTTGCAACTGTCAGACCCTTGCGGAGTGCGAAATTGTGCACAGCAATTTCACTCTGTGTATGCACGTAATAGTTGCGAACAGTTTGGAACTGCAGTGCGAATGAACATGTTGTCGCCAATGACACAAAAATAAATTTTCTTTCTCGGAACCCAAAAAAGAGGACATTTTGTAGAATTTTATAAATTCCGGCCGGACACATTTTCTTGCCTCAAAAAGAGGACATGTCCGGGAAAAAGAGGACGTATGGTAACCCTATGAAAGCAGGCTTTCTGATGAGTTTGTCGCTCGCGTGTGTATATTATCTCTAGTGGCAGGCACTCAGTAGAAATATCTCTGGAGTGTGCAATCAGATGCGCAGAACAGGTTTTCTGTCCTCAACATTATGGTGGAAATATCACCTGATATTGGGAAAAGTCTACTAATCGATGACTTCATCTTGGTCCTTTTTTGTTTGGTTAAGACGGATGACTATGTGTAAATGGCCCTTTTAGCGATGCTTCCTTAACTGTCTTGTTGCTTCTGGGACACATTTATTTAGATATTATTTCATGTTGCGAGGTGTTTCTACAAAAAGCAGCCAATGCAGTACAAACCAATCGTAAGAGCAATAAATGTGTGGAAAGAGTGGATTTGTCTCAATATCAATTGGTAATTTCAGCTTAATGTTGAGAAGATGCACAGAAGCACAGAAGCTAATGCTAAATTCATTGATATTTCTACTCTATATATTTCTACTCCATCATGTATGACATTGCCAAGCATATGGGACACAGGCAGGAAGATTTTTTTTTGTCTGACCTAAGCTAAACTTTTCTTGCAGTGGCAGCAGTTTAGTTTGCTATTGTGAGCAACGAACTATTCGCTTTAGGAGGACGATTAATTTACTGACCAGAACAGCACACATTAATTATTTCATTGTGAACGTAAAGAATTATTCCCATTATTCTAGGTGACTGATTTTTGAAAAAGCATTCAACGGCCGTTACCAACATCAACGCACAATGCCGCCACCGTAAGTAAAATTGTACCCCTTCCTTTAGTGTATTACACCATAGTTATGAGAATGAAAAAAGCGCAGCAACGCCATAATTAGTTATTTGGTGTACTATGTAACTAAAATCACCTCACTTTGTCGTTTCCTGTACTATGACGTTTTCGAGGCATTCCTAAACAGAACGCACTCAAAATGACGATACACCGAAATCAGAAAGAGAACTACATAAATTCCATTTACCTTGCAAAGAATTCTTATGTAAATTAGAGCATCGATAGACGTGAAGGAATGTTGTTATATTTTAAATTCAAATGACACCCGCAGAAAGAAGCACTTTTTTTCTTTCCATGGCATTGCAAGGCATGCGGGATACAGATGGTATAAAAATTATTTTTTTGTGCCGTGTCTGGGTTATATTACGAATATTCGCTTTAGTGGGATCATTAATTTACTGATCAGAATAACATTAATTATTTATTTCATTATCAATACAAAAACTCATTGTACGTGACTGATTTTTCAAATAGGATTCAACGGCCGTTACCAACATCAATACACTACACCGCTGCCGTAAGGAAAATCATAGTCCTCGTTTCAGTGTATTACACTTTAGCAGCATCGCCATCTATTACTTATTTGGTATACTATGTCAGTAACAGTGCCTCTATCGGATCTTTGCTATACTACGCTGCAATTCAAGCGTAGCATTCACCAGAAACTACAAATTACGGTATCTTTTCATCCCCTGATCCAATTTTAATGAAATGAAGCTCAGATGTTGCACCAAGGTACTCTCAATGGACCTATGAAACTCCATGAAAGTTTGTGTAGCACTCTTGGACATTTACTGTACTAAACCATACTTATAAGCATAGTATTCACAAAAACTTCAAATTACGATATCTTTCCTTCCTCTGATCCGATTTTGATGAATTGAAGCCTATGTCACTCTCCAAATTATTCTCATTTTTTCTGTGGAAACCAATGCATGTTCGTGTAGTACTTTTGGAGATTACCCTCAACAAATAGACATACACGTTGGCTTTTAAGGAAATTATTATATTATGATATCTTTATTTTTTGTGATCGGATTTTAATTATTGAAGCCTTTATGTAACCGCACGATGTTCTAAAGTTACGTGTGAAAACCCCATGACAATGCGACAAGTAATTTTGGAGATATATGTGTTCAAAGAGACAGACAGACATAACTGTCGTAGATAAAAAAATTGAAATTACGATATTCTTTTTTTCCGTGATCCGACTTTTATGAAACGAAGTGTATATAGTGTCCAGTTACCCTCAAGTTACTTGTGAAAACCTCATGAAAATTTGTGAAATAGTTTTGGAGATAAGAGATTTTTAATAGCTGAAAAAACAGACACGACGGTTACTGAAAACACTTAAAATTACGATATATTTTTTTTCCATGATCCGATTTTGATAACATTATGCCTATATGTTGAACCAAATTTTTCTCATGTTTCCTGCGAAAATCGCATGAAGATTCGTCCAGCAGTTTTGAAGATTGAAGGGAACAGCGACAGGCCTACATTTTCAGATTTATTATTAGTGTAGATTTTATTTTAGCTCTGTACTGATTTTGTGATTTCTTGTACATAGCTGGAAGGTGCATTGAAAATGATCACTATGTGATAGAAATCGATCTGCTGCTACAATAATAAAGCCTCTAGTAACGACCAATGCTGCACATTACATTTAGTTGACTTATGTTTACATTAATTTTGATAATCTTGCATCCCCCCAAATATATATATTTCACATGTAAAACTTGTATTTTGTTCTGGTTTTGAACTTCTACTGCTATGAGTGTGAATCCTGAGTCCTTCCTCCCTGGTCATGCAAAGCTTTATACATTTATTTGTGGAGGAGATGGAGCTAGCAGCTGTGTGGGCAGACCCTGTTTTATATTAACACAATGCTCTCTCATCGTGACGCGCCAGCACCTATAATTTTGACGCTCGGTAGGCGCCGTTGGGTGACGTTTCCGAACATGGGTTCCCTGCCTCATTTTGATCCTCAAGCCATCCTTACCACACTACGGAGTTTGTCCGTATCATTTAGTAAAACCCTGTATATTGTGAAAAGCAATGGTGCTGTAACATTGCCTTGGGATACGCCTGACATCACATTTACATATCCTCTTCAGTCCGCAGGTATCATATATGATACCTCTAGGTTTTAGTTTTTTCTTGGATGCCCACCCAGCTGAACTTTTTCTGGTCTGTGGTATCATGTACTATAGACTTTGCGCTTGCTGCAGCTCATTTGTTCGTCCTTCTCCTGAATGCTAAAAAGTGGAAGCACAGTTCGGATTCCGCAGCTCCATATCATGTCTCGACGAAATAAAGGTAAAGAGATGTTTCTTCCTAATTAATTGTCTTTTTACCTGCCTAAATATCTTTTCAAAAGTGTACAGACATCCCTCAGTTAATATCTAACTGTAAATCGATGTAATAACAGATTATAAAGCTTTAAACTTTCGGGTATCATATATGATACCTCAGGATTTAAAGCCGACTTTGTTTACGTCAGTGGAAGTGAGGTTATATTTTTTTCTCGCTTGATTGCCATGGTTGACTGATGATGAGATCTTTGAGTTGCTGGAGAGAAGTAATCCGAAAGGTTTGACGAACCTTGTACCAAACCTAATGGCATTCCTCTTGATTTCTGTATGTATGAAGGAAAACGGAAAGAAATGCAGTCTGAAAAAGTGCCCCCTCCAGAGAAGTTAGATGTAGGAAGCAGAGTAGTGTTGAAACTTAGTGATTCACTGCCAGAGAAGTCCACAATTTTTGTTGACAGGTACTTTACTTCCGTTCTCCTCCTTGAAAGTTACTGAGTTACTGAAACTTTAGTGCCACTACCACAGTAATGATGAGTCTCATACCCAGAGCTATAGTGTTTCAGGGAGATGCAACAATGAGAAAGTCAAGAGAAAGCCATGGTCAGGTGGTAAGGAGTGATGGAAAAGTAGCAATTATCAAATAGTTTGACAACAGAGCAATTTATTTGGCTTCTACTGAATTTGGTGTCCATCCAATTGAAAACTGCACTCGGTGGTGAAAAAAAGAAAAAACAAAGTATGTCCAAGTTCCTCGCCCATATGTGGTAAAGGCATACGACACTAACATGGGAGATGTAGAAAGGATGTTGGGGAATATGCCATGAAAGCCAGGACCCACAAGTGGACTATTAGAGTGATTCATCACTTCATGGATTTTGCAATTGCTGCTGCATGGTTGCAATACAGGGAGAATTCAATACAAAATGATATTGCAAAGAAACATACATTATCATACTACCAGTTCAAGATTGATATTGCTGAAAACTTAATATATTTCCACAGAAGGTCGAGTTTGCAGATGGAACCTGTGGAGCAAGAAGCATACTCCGATTTAGATTGTTCCTAAGAAAGAAACCGGCCAAGCGGTCCTGTTCCAGTACCACCAATGGAGATAAGGCAAGCAAGTTTGCATCATTTGTGTGAAATGATGAACCATGTTCAGAAGAACATGTCAAAATGCAGGTAGAAGGCTGCAAAGGCCTCACATTTGTACGGTGTGAGAAGTGCAAAGACTTCTTTGCTTCACAACTAACAGGAATTGTTTCAACAAATTCCACAAAACATAAAATTAACTAGGAGTTGTAACACAAAATCTTTTCTGATACATGAGGTAAAACGAGAAAGGCAACAAAAATTTGAAATTATGGAATGGAATTTTTTGTTGTTGGAAATTTTGAATTATTTACTTACCATTAAGAAAAGTTTTGTTATCAAGTATGTATTTTGAAATAATACTAAATACTACAGCAAATAAGAACTATAAGTGTGATGTTTGTAGTAATCGATGGTAAGGCATCGACCAAAACAGAGGTGATATCGGGCGTTCCAGAGGGTAGTGTTATTGGTGTTTGTTGGTCCTCTGCTGTTCCTTATTTACATAAACGATGTAGGGTAAAATCTAACTAAGTAGCTATCTTAGGTAGTTTGCAGATGACGCCGTCATTTACCGTCTAGTGAAATCATCTGAAGATCAAAACCAACTGCAGAACGATTTGAATAAGATATCACTATGTTGTAAAAATTGGCAATTGACTCTAAATAGAAGAGAAGTGTGAAGTCGTCGACATGAGTGCGAAAAGTAATCCGTTAAACTTTGTTCACATGATAAATCAATCAAATGTGAAGGCTGTAAACTCCACAAAGTACCTAGGAATAACAATTACTTCAGACTTAAATTGGAAAGAACATGTCGATAATGTCGTGGGAAAGGCGAACCAGAGACTGGGCTTTATTGGCAGAAACCTTAAAAGATGCAACAGAACTACTAAAGAAACTGCATACACTACGCTTGTCCGTCCTTTTATGGAGCATTGCTGCCCAGTGTGGGATCCTTATCAGGTGGGTTTGACGGAGGACATCGAAAGAGTCCAAAGAAGGGCAGCTCGTTTTGTATTGTCACGATACAGGGGAAACAGCGTTACGGAAATGATACAGGATTTGGGATGGGAATCATTACAACGACGGCGCTTATCGCTGCGGCGTGGGCTACTTACGAAAGTCCAGTCGCCAACATTCTCCTCCGAATGCTAAAATATATTGTTGACTCTCATTTATCGTAAAATCGTATTCGAATCAATTTGTTGTAACTAAATGTAAATAAAAACACACATTAACATTAAAAACAGCTACTAAGGTCTGCCATAGATGATAATGGCATGTAGCTGCTGTATCGTAGTGTATAGAACAGTAGATCACCAATTTGGATATATAGTGTTCAGATCTCTCATACCGAAAAGTTTATTTTTTATAATTTTTTTTATCTTTTATTGTTTGTATCACATTGTAGTAGTTACTTATTCATAACATATTGTGGGATTTTCTTATTCATATAGCAGTAGTATGTTACACAGTACTCAATGATAATTGTAACAAAATGCTGTGTCAGGAATAGGTGTCATCGATTTGGAAATTTGTCTGTGACTACAAAATGTAGAATGGTTTGATGGTTTGATTTTTAAAGGGACTAAACGACTATGGTTATCAGTCAAATGTAGAATGAAACTGCTGCAAGTGATAAGACTAGCAATGATATTTCTGTTTTTCCTTCACAAAAATATTTGACCTTTGTTGCAAATATGTTACGATTTCCGAGAAAATGGTAAGTGACAAACGTATGGGAAACTCTTAATTTGCTGGTAGGCCTAAATGAAATAAGTATCAATGACATTCACACTATTTGCTAGTCAGAAACATTTGGCTGTTTATTTTCTAATATCTCGTAATATTGCTTGTTTGCATTTGCCTCCAGTATTTTGCTGCTTAGTTTCGAATACACGGAGATTTTCGAGAGTGTGGTTTTGTTGATATTCCTTACTTGTCACCAATATTTGGCAATTTATTTGTGAATATGTCACGATTATAGGGTATGTGGTTAACGGTTATCCTAAGAGGATAACTTTAATTTCTTTTGCAAATCTATACAGCATACTCAGAATATCGTTGTCTGCTGCCATATGTTTGTCAGTATTATGGCGTAGCTCACTGGCTGACAGCTAACGAGTTCTCATTGGCCGGAGATAATTTCTGCGTGTCGAAATAAGGACTCGTGTCGACAGGTCGATGTATCGCATTCAGCTCCTGATGACGTCAGGCCGACCCTTGCCTAGCGTGTCACTAAGCTCACCCGTCTCTGGATCCCGTAGATGAACAGCACTAGAAAGCCCCGCGCGCGCCTGGCATTAACAGTCCCTGACGTTAAACCCCAGCGTAACGAGGCCGCCCATTAAGGCCGGCGCTCGCCCGGCGGCGCGACCTCCGGATTGGGCGTCGGTCCAACGGCAAGGCACCGCAGCCGCTGTCGCCGGCCGGAGCTACGGCCGCCCCCTGGAGTGGCGATGTGCTGCGCGCCCACAGCCGGCCTGGAATGCGCTTTCCCCGGCCTCACAAACAGCGAAAGCGCCCGCACCACTGCGTCATTTGTCTCGCCTCGTCTGTAAATATTCGGCGCCGAGCCCTCTCCGGGAGGGGCAGCCACTCTCGTAATCGCAGCTGCCCTTGCCGTACATTGCGTCTACTGTGCGGCCGTGGCGGAATGAAGTTGAGGGGGGGGGGTGGGAGGAGAGGAGGGCAGAACGCCCTGGGTCTCTCGTCCTGGAGGCTCTCCAGATCTCGGCAGCTTCAAATTTTAAACAATGTCAAAATATTGTTAATCTATGACATGCTGCTTCACTTTATAGATGTTAAAAAACTGTTTATTATTATCGCAATAGGCCTATTTCGGCTCTGTGGCCATCATCAGGCTATCTGCGGACAAATATTTATGATTAAAATGAGTGAAATAAAAATACTTATAATTTTAATACATTTTCCGTGACATATTATTTCAGACTCACTTCCATATAGCATCGTGGAGGTATAATTGATTATAATGACTGCAATGATTGCAGTATACATGTTCTTTAGATGGTCTATATATTACGTTAATCAGGTCTTAATTCTTTACAGCTAATCTGTCAGTTTGACATATCCTCCAGCGATGCTCTGTGGTTACAGTTTGTTTATGATTGCATATAATGTGATCTTTGGTAGTGTGGTGTGATCTTTATTATTTTATGGTATTACGATGTATATCTTTGTTTTAGCTCGACTCGAAAATTTTAATAAAGTTGTCTAGATAATGTTTGTGTTGTAGTTAGATTTGTTCATTTAAAATTTCGTCAGGGCTTTCCTTCAAATGTGTATAAATTTCTATCTCTTCCAGGATGTTCATATGATAACCTTTTGGTGTGATATGTAATATTTTCATTGCGTCTGTAATTCGATCGGTTTCGTGATTTTCTGTTTTCAAATGATTAAAGAAAGCTGAAATATTTTTTTTCGGAATTTCTTGTATGTTCTTTGTATCGAATTTTTGACAATCCTTACAGTTAATTTTATATATGTCTGGTAATTGGTATACTGGTATTTTTGTCTTAGTGGAATGTATTAAAATTGTAAGTATCTTTATTTCACTCATTTTAATCATAAATATTTGTCCGCAGATAGCCTGATGATGGCCACAGAGCCGAAATAGGCCTATTGCGATAATAATAAACAGTTTTTTAACATCTATAAAGTGAAGCAGCATTTTGGCATTTCATAGATTAACAATATGTCCTTAAAAGACATACACAATACTGCAGGCCCAAATGAAATGAAATGTCAAAATACCTTCATCATATTTATTACTAGCTTAAACCCGCGGCTCCGATCGCGTGGTGGGTGATTATGATAGATAAGCTATCTTTCAGTAGTGGGCTATGAGACTGATTTTAAAGGATGAAATGAAACACGATACATTCTTTAGAAACAAACATTTTTAATCAACATTATCAGGAAAGTAAGTAGTGTAGATATAATCACAAGTAAAAATGCACTCATTTCGAAGAATCCAATCACGAAATTCAACAATAATGATTGTAATAATATCACAGATCGATCACTTGATGCAATGCGCGAAACGTCAATTCGATTTTTTTAAAGAGATATATTAAATTTATTTTTAATTCTTTATTTATTTATTCTTATATTTCCTTATTCGTATGCTTATCCTAACAGAGAAAGAGCTGAAGACATTGTAGCACGCATAGACCAAAGATAAGGTCTGTGACATCACGTTTTGCTGTATGTAACCTCCTTGCTATAGAGTCGCAAACGTCATCGCTGGCCTTCAGTTCTAATTTTTTTTTTAATTTGACGACTTTCAACCACCATATGTTCCACCCCCTTATAGCTATCGGCATGTAAGTGCTATGGTGTCCAACGGGAGACTTCGGAAAACAATTACACACAGATCATTCGTTTGCGTTCTGTAGTTTTAACACACACACACACGTAAAGTTTTATATACACCGATAACTTACATCGCAATATACTCCACCCTTTTATCATTAACAACCCTCAAGCAACACTGCATCCAATAAAACCATTTTCAAAGAGTAAATGTAATTTTCAATGAGTAATTATTGTTCCGCATTTCGCGTTATAGTCTTCAAATTAGTAAATATCTATCAGTTCGCTATAAAACCATGCCTAAAACCATCCTCAGGTGTACATTAATAACTGTACAAATATTTAAGTCTCTGCGTCTTGTCGTTCGGACGTGATAAGCGTACACCGAAGAGACATTCACAATAATTATATAGATAAATAGCTATCCGATCGCCATAAAACCTTGCCTAAAGCCTTCCCCGGGTAGACATTAGTAACTGTACAAATTTTTAGGGCTTTATGTCTTGTGGTTCAGACGTGATAAACGTACACCGAACAGACCTTCACAGTTATAGATATAGATTTCTCATCGGTAATTTTTGTGGATAACGCTATATCTCCCGTATTACTTATCCCAAATTAATGACTGAGGTATCATTTTCAGGGTTTCGTTCTCCACTAATGACGAAAAATACACAGATAGTTTAAAGTAGTTGCCTAAAAAAAATAAATAAAAAAAAACTTTAAAATTTCTACAGTTCGTAGAACAATAGTAAATGGGACATGTATTTACGGTTGTTCCCACCAGCCACCGCGCCGATTATCAACTTAGTTTGCAATGTAGAAGGTGCCATCTATTGACAGTTTGTTTAACTAACATGGACAAAGCTCTTGCAGTTGTTTGGATTCTTTATGAAAGCCAAAGACCTTCTTTGAAGCATGATTTGCACCCCAATTCGTGCAGCATTTCCGTGACGCTTTCCCCCCCGGTAACGTGATAAAACAAAACGAGCTGTCCTCTGAACATTTTCAATATCTTCCGTCAGTCACACCTGGTGAGGGTCCCACAATGGGCAACAGTACTCCAGGAGAGGACGCACAAGTGTGATGTAGGCAGTCTTTTTGGTGGAGCCGGTGCATCTTCGAAGCGTTCTGCCAATGAAATGTAATCTTTGGTTCACCTTCCTCACAATATTTTCTGTGTGTTCTCTCCAGTCTAAGTTGTTCGTAATTGTAACTCCTAGGTATTTAGTAGAATTTACGACCTAAAGGTTTGACTGATTTATTGCGTAATTGAAGTTCAGCGGTTTTCTTTTGGTGGTCATGTGTATTATTTCACACTTTTCTTTATTTAGTGTCAATTGCCAATTTTCGCACAATGTAGAAATTTTGTCGAAATCGCTTTGCAGTTGCTTTTGATCCTCTGTTTACTTCACTAACCGATAAACGACAGCATCATCCGCGAGCAGTGTAAGGGAGCTATTCAGATTGTCTCTAACAACTGGTTTCGAGCAATTATTATTGCCCTTCTTCAGGTATATAAATTATGCCCTATGGGTTTACACAGAGCATTTGAGATATTTCATTATTGCCACGTTGATTTCCAACAGTAAAAGAACAACGTAACCTTGTTAATTTTATTATATTATTCGTTGGTTATCGATTTTATTTAATAACTTGTGGTTAAAGAGAAATATTCTGTTACTTGATTGTGTGAGGCCTGTCACAGTGGGGGAAAACATGCATTCTGAGCTAACGGCAGACCAGTGACTAGCACGAGGTTGGCTTTGTTATTTGGAGGAGGAGCGGTTCCCGGAAGATGGATTACAGCTGAGGGCCGGTGCAGGTAGAACTGAGGCGTGAGCCTTACAAGTCTTTTCGCACACGTTACCACCTTCTGGCTGGCGCCACCAACGCTGGCGCTGTCTGGGCGAGAGCGTCCGGAGCAATACAATATGCCTCCAAGGGCAGTGTATGATGCTTTGCGAGGGGAGAGCTGGGCAAATGTATGGAAGACAGACCCCTGGGAATACCACGTCTGGCACCGAGTTGACAAACGCCAGGGTGGCACCCGCTAGGATATTAAACGTCACTAGCGCCAAGCTGGTGGGTGCCACAGTTGTGCAATAGTGTGGGAGTTTGGCCGTTTGCTGGAAAAACGTACTGGCCGTGTTTTCGGCGGTGCCTGAAGGCCATCCGCCGTCACCGTGAGAGTGCTGGACATGAGGGCGAGGCTCGAGCGGTGGAAACGCGGGAGAGCTGGCCGAAATGTTTCATATAAAAGTTACATTTTTTTCTCTACGGAGAATACAAACCTGCAAGAAAAGATAGGGGTTGCTATTTAAGATTTCAGTCATCCTCCCTCCCGCCACAGGTAGTAGAGCAGGGGGCGAGCTTGATGTTAATGGAAGTCCCTCTTCGAGGTGAACGAATTTGATTTTTATTTTTCCATATATTCCGCAAAACAGTTTTAAGTGCTTCACCTTGTATACAGCTGCGGACGATTACCGACGCCTGTTCTTTTGTAACAGATGTTTCATAGCAAACACCGGTCTGTTGTTCACACGTATAATACAAGGAGATAACATGGGTATCGGATTTTATAGTGTTTTTATGTTTCTGGTACGTGAAGCTGAGAACTTAAATAAGAATCAGCGAGAACCATTCGTCGCAACTCTAAAAATTATCGAGAAATTCAACTTTGAAGTTCTGTAAGTACACGTAAGTAGCAATAATTAAAATAGTTGCAGCATCTATTTTATTTTTTATTTATTATGGTTTTCTGTTCCATAGGACCCAATTTAGGAGTGATACTCCATGGTCATGGAACAAGTCAATACATGAATTTTTACACAAGAATGGTAGTAGAAAATTTTTAAGTAGTCCTATGTATATGACAATCTTAAGACAAAGTGAAAAGAATCAATAAAGAAAAAAAAATGAATTAGCTTAATTGTTTAACTTTTCTAGGAGTTCCTAGATAGAATAAAAGGAGTGAGCCATGAGGAGACTCTTCAATTTAGATTTGAAAGCGTGTGCATTAGTGCTAAGATTCTTTAGTTCTTATGGCAGCTTATTGAAAATGAATGCTGCAGAATACTGTACACCTTTCTGCACAAGTGTCAAAGTGGTGTGATGCAAATGTAGATCCGACTTTTGTCTAGTATTCTCCTAGTGAAAGCTACTAACTCGTGGGAATAAGCTGATATCATTAACAACAAAACTATTCTGTCGGTGTGGCTCAGGTGATAGCGTTCTGGCATTACAATCTCGCCGTGACTTTTGTTCTTCGTTGCGTTCGAATACTTACACAATTTTAATATCTAATGATAATTTTTTACGATGTATGAACGTATTTTTGTTTATTCGTAATTTTCTATATTTTATAAAATGTTGTTAATAACGATGGTTTCAATAACAGAAACATTTTTACAGTATTGTATTTATTATTAGTTGATGATGGTTGTCTGTAATTGTTCAGTTTGTGAACAGCTACGACGCTCTTTTTGGAAATCCCTAGCTACTAATGGCTTTCCAAGCAGCTAAACTATTCTACCATCGTTTTAGGTGATCAGGTGTTCAGGTCGTCTACATACACATAAAAAAATTGACACAACACGTGCAAGTAGAGGTTCCAAAATGTTTGATATAACTGAATACGAAAACAACGAAAAAAATAAAAAAAACTGACACAGTGACATTCGAACTAGTAACTCTATCGTTGAGACGCCAGAACGCTACCACCTGAGCTACATCGACAGATGCTGTGAGTGATTTGGTTATTGGTGGTTAAACATAATTGCAAAACTTCAAAGTCGACTTTCTCGAGAATTTTTGAGAGTTGCGTCGAATGGCTTTGGCTGATTGTTATTTAAGTTCTAAACTTCACGTCCCATAAATATACATAAAAAAATTCTAAAATCCTATACCCATGTGGTCTCCTTGTTAGTAAGGGATGAAGATTAGAGTTTAACTTCCCTTCGACAGCGATATTAATAAAGGTGGAGCAAAATGCCGCATTAGAAAAGGACGAGGGAAGAAAATCCGCTTTGCCTTTTTCAAAGGGACTGTCCCGTCTTTTTTCTGGAGTCTCTTAGGGAAATCACACCTGAGATAAATTATGAAATAAGAAGAGAGAGACTGCATTTTCTATACATGATAGGGTAATAAATTAAGCTGCAAACGTAACAGACGTTGCAATATCGTCCTCGAAGCGAAATTTCAAGTTATAAAAACGATAATTGCTTCGCCACCTCAAAGACGGTCAGCAATTGAAGATAAAGCAGAGGAAATGAGTTTTAGTGTTATCTGTAAATACTATCTGAATAGAAATACGATGTGAAGAGAAGTCACCTGACGTTATCTGGTACGTCGATTTCGAACGGCATTTGTTACGTTCGTAATTACTTTTCTCGTTGCTCTCGACACTTCGACGGGATGAGTTATTAAACGACTGCAGATAAACTACGTTAAGCTAGTTTCGGACTTGCGGAAAATAAAATGAAAAAGTGGAAACTGCGAAATGCAGGAGAGAAAAAGAACGCGGCGGATTGTGGGGGCCGGAAGAGGCTTCTCGGATGAACGGGTCGGCAAGGTCGGCGCTGCTGACTCGGATGATCACCGCTCAAGAGTCAGAGTCACTCCGCGGTCCAGCTGGATCGTGACCATCGGCACGATCTCGGGGATTCTGGAAGCCGGCCGGCATTTCCGAGAGAGGAACGGCAAAAACGCCGCTTCTTGCCGGGCCGAAATCACCGGGAAGCAATGACCTTACCCAAGCCACCGTCCGGTGGCGGGCCCGTTGTCTCGCTGGTGAAGAACCCCAGAGCGAATGCAGTGTTAAAATCTGCCGGAAGTGAACCGGTGGATCCCCACCACTGTGCAGCTGTTTATATAAAAACGCCGTTCTTTTATCAAGTGAATGACCCAAGAGAGAGAGAGATACTTGGGTCTCCAGCTAACTGTCGTGCATGTGAATGACCCCAAGGCCAGCGACTTCCCAAAACGGTTTGTACTCACAAGAAATACTGAACTGCTATTCACCGATTTCGAAGCACATCGAATACGTTCTAGTCTAGGCCAAATATGAGACACCTATTTCATTTTTTTAAATGTCCCCTATTCAGTGTTTTCAGATTAAAGTTTCAAAATTTCCCCATAGCAGCCATAAAAATACCCAGAAATGTCACTACTTCGGAAACCTTTGCCCAAATATTTGAAACCTAACTATTACCTCAAACTATCACCAGTGTTGGCTGCTTGAAGAGGCAGAATTACGTATTCAGAGTGATAAAAGTGCCACATATATATTAAATAATGCGTAACTAAAATTTTATTTTGTAATTAAAACGCAGAACATGACTAGAATAGGAATTAAATTTCCACTATTCAGCGGAGTGTGCGCTGATATGAAACTTCCTGGCAGATTAAAATTGTGTGCCGGAACCTAGACTCGAACGTGGGACCTTTGCCTTCCGCGGGCAAGCGCTCTACCGACTGAGCTATCCCGATACGACTCGCGATGCCGCCTCACAACTTTACTTTTGCCAGTACCTCGCCTCCTACTTTCCAAACTTCACAGAAGCTCTCCTGCGAAACATGCAAGACTAGCACTCCTGGAAGAAAGGATATGGTGGAGAGGTACTGGCAGAAGTGAAGTTGTGAGGCGGCATCGTGAGTCGTGTCGGGATAGCTCAATCGGTAGAGCGCTTGCACACCAAAGGCAAAGGTCCTAGGTTCGAGTCCCGGTTCCGGCACACAATTTTAATCTGCCAGGAAGTTTCATATCAGCGCACACTCCGCTGCAAAGTGAAAGTTTCATTCTGAAAACATTCCCTTAGGCTGTGGCTAACCCATGTCTCCACCATATCCTTTCTTCCAGGAGTGCTAGTCTTCCATGTTTCGCAGGAGAGCTTCTGTGAAGTTTGGAAAGTAGGAGGCGAGGTACTGGCAGAAGTAAAGTTGTGAGGCGGCATCGTGAGTCGTGTTCGGGATAGCTCAGTCGGTAGAGCGCTTGCCCGCGAAAGGCAAAGGTCCCAGGTTCGAGTCCCGGCACACAATTTTAATCTGCCAGGAAGTTTCATGACTAGAATAGTTATAAAAAAAACTTGCTTTAGCGACACCACATTCGCTTTTTTCCTGGTTTTTCCATTATTCCCACCTGTGACAAAGTTCGTCGAATAAAGTCAGAATGTTCACACAACTTACGCGTATGCTGCCGGATGACGTCGTCGACCTCCGCCGATATTTCGACAGGAGGACACCCTGCCATTGTCAAGGCACAACTGCACTCAAGGAAGCAATGTGCAGGCGTATTTACTACCTCGGTTTGCAAAGGGTAAACAAGGAGTACAAGTAATCGCAGAGTCAACACAACCAAAGATGAGCAACATCCTGAATATCGAGAGTGACTATTAATTAACAGGTGAGGCAACTTTGATTCTGTCCCTCTTTTTTCTGACGAGAGACATGGCAGAATTCCAAGCAGAATTTAAACAAAAACCACCGTCTCTATTTAAAAGCTCTCTTTTTCGAGGGTCACTCCAAAAGAAATGCACACTAATTTAAAAAAAAATACAATTTTTATTCAGCATGTTTGAAAGTTTTACAGTGTGTAGATACATCCTTCCCGCTTGTTTTCAAAGTTAGTTCAACCTGTTCCCGTGAGTGTCGCCGTCACAGCATGTCTTCTAGATGGCTGCTACACTTTACGTTGGTCAGAAGCAACGTGCTGTCATTGAATTCCTGTGCTGTGAAAACGAGACACTTGAAAACACCCACAAGAGGTTTAAAAAGGTGTATGGAAATACTGCTGTCGGTCGCAGTACAGTTGGTCGGTGGGCAAGCAGGTTACGTGATGAAAGCGGGCATGGCAAAATTGAGGATTGTTCTCGCAGCAGGTATACAGGTGCTGGTTCCAAGATGGCGTAAGGTAGTTGAGAGGGATGGAGATTATGTGGAGAAACGAGAATATTGTTCCTAAAGGATGTATCTGGACACTGTAAAACTTTCAAACATGTAGAATAAAAACTGTATTTAAAAAATAGTATGCATTTCTTTTGTAGTGATCCTCGTAGTTTAATTTCAACAGATTCCTTAATAACGCTATCCCAGTAGGTCGAAGTGCTTGCCAGAATCTTTGTGTTGTATTCTATTGGATGACCGGTGCCAAGACAATGTTCTGCAACAACGGATTTACTCGGATGTTGTAAGCGTGTGTGACGCTTGTGTTTAATACACTGGTCATCCATAGTTCTGAGTGTCTGACCAATATATACTACATGCCACAACTGCAAGGAATACGATAGACACCAGCCTTACGCAAACCAAGACTATTCTTTACGAATCACAATAGGGCCTTTATCTTAAAAGGTGATCGAAAAAAAACTTTGACGTCCTATTTCTGAAAAATACGACCAATCCTATTAGAAATGCTTTCTGCCTTGAGAATGGCAGGGTGTGCTCCTCTCGAAATATCGGCGGTGGTCCACGACGTCACCCGGCAGCATACCCGTAAAGTGTTAGAACATTCAGTACGCTGGGAAAAGTACGCTGACCAGCCACATGCCTTATTTTTTCGATCATCTCTCAAATTCTCAACATGTTACCACAAATTCCTTTGTAGCTGCTTCTATACATAGTGGTACACATGCAAGTAGCTCGTCCTGGAAATTATAAATTGCAGTGTTACTCAATCAGTTTGCACTGAGTTACTCCTAACATGTGCGTTTGTTTTCTTTAGTATTCCTCGTTTGGCATGTAAAAGTAATCAGTCACATATTACCGTTGCATTATGAGTTATTTTCTGGAAAGATTAGAGGCATAATAGTGACACTTACTGCATCGGATACATGTGGAAGTACTGTACAGCTCACCAGCTATGAACTTTATTGTTGCTAGTGGTGCATAATAATTTTAAGGATTTTTTTTCCACATTTTTCCCAGTATATACGCTCTGTACATTAATCGTGGTAGTTTTTATAGCTTCAGATAAAAAGTCATGCATTAAATGGTTAAGGTTTCACAACGTCAGAACGGCCGAGCGGGCAACACAGGCGAATCACAACGTAGCGCCCGATGTTGACAAACTGCCCCCACCTGACGTTAGTTGCCAGCCGCAGTGGCCGAGAGGACTGCGGCGTGTCAGTCACAGTCTGCACGGCCGCTACGGTCGTGGGTTCGAATCCCCCATCGGACATGGATGTTTGTGTCGTCTTTAGTATAAGGGAGTTGATAAGTAGTTTGTAAGTTTAGGGACTGATGACCCCACAGTTAAGTCCCTTAAGTTTAACAAACATTTGAACATTTGAGTTCAGTTGAGCATCGTGTGTGTTCTGTTACGCCTATTGGACGAAGTGCTTGTTTAGTGCGGTGTTTCTGAACTGAGAACAGGACTATCAACGAGCAAAGGATCATTTTAAAGTTTTGTTATAACTTCGGCAACACAGCTGAAGAAACGCAAACGATGCTGGTACATGTTTGTTGGGATCAAGCACTTTCATGAAGAGTGTGTACGAGTGGTTCGCCCGTTTTCGAGAAGGCCAGGAAAATGTTTCTGACAATCCCCGTAGCGGACGACCGGCAACCGCCATCAGTGACGAAAACATTGAGAAAGTGAGGACATTAACCAAGAACGACCGTCGATTAACTGTGCGCATGATGGCCGATAAATTGCAGATTAATCGTGAAACCGTGCGACACATCCTTACTCAGAATTTAGGGAAGAAGAAAAGTGTTGTCATCTTGTGCTACATCAATTGATGTGGCAAGCACAATTTAGAGACTTCACAGGATTTTGACAAAACGACGGGTGCGATACCCAATTTCTTGAACCGTATTGTCACTGACGATGAAACCTGGTATCTCCGGTACGAGTCTGAAACGAAACGGGAAAGCACGGAATGGCGTTCTTCTGAATTACTCCGTCGGAAAAAGGTCAGAGCCCAGAAATCACAAATTAAAACGACAATAATCACTTTTTTCAGTATTGAAGGCATTATCCACAAGAAATTTCTACCTGTGGGAACGACGGTGAACGTTAAAAGGTACCTTGACATTTTGTCCCTTTTCATGCAACGTCTACACAGGGTACGATCCCAGTACCCACTGTGAGGTTCCTTGATTTTTGTTCGAACAATGCTCGCCCACACACAGCCAATATCGTCTGGCAAAAAAGGGCGTGATGCGACGTCAACACCCACCATACTCACCGGATATCAATCCTCCAGACTTCTTCCTATTCCCTCGACTCAAATTCTCTTTGAAAGAAAGAGATTTGCCGATATTCCTGACATCCATGGAAACGTGGCGAGGCTTTTGAACACCATGCCAAAAGAAGACTACGTACAAAAGTTTCCAGGACGTGTCTCGCTCAGCTCAGCGGTGCATAGTTATGGGAGGTCACTATTCCGAACGACAGTAAGTACATAGTTCACCTACATTAACGTTACAGGACTATTCACCGAACTTTGTCAGAGATAATATATTGATTCATCAGTACATTGGTACAGTAAACGGCTATGAGCCAAATGCACAATTACGATGGCATAATGTAGAAACCTTTTCAATTTCTTTTAACCAATTATAAATTTAAATTTTCTCTGTCACAAGAATTATATCTGAATTATGTAAGCACATATTGTTACACGGTACAAGAAATGAAATAATGCGTCATTACTGTAATATATACAGTTTATTACCGTTTACATTAAACTGAAACAACAATAAAATCAATATAACCATAATTATTTATTACGAGAGAAATTAAATCTTCTGACTTAATTTTCGTAAGCAGCCATACATACAATGAACGGTGTATCGATTGATTTGAAGAGAGAGAGAGAGAGAGAGAGAGAGAGAGAGAGAGAGAGAGAGAGAGAGAGAGAGAGAGAGAGAGAGAATTAAGTATGAGTTGTTCGAAGTATCGGATGGCATTATAGCAATTAAAGGCAGATAAAATTATAAATTATCCCCTAATTCCCCATTTGTGAAAATGTTTTGGCCAAAATTTTCCCCAAGGCTTCCGTTTCTGGATAGGTCGTCCTCCCCTCAAAAAAAAAAAAAAAAAAAAAAAAAAAAAAAAAAAAAAAAAAAAATAATAATAATAATAATAAAAATAAAAATAAATCCCAAAAATTGCGAAAAAACTTCAATTTGGACTTACTGGTTCCCCATTCGGCCGATTAAGCGGTGAAAACCCTTTCACAGAACAAGTCGTTCTTATCCTTCTGAAATGTTCATATGTTTGTATAGGTTATGGGACTTAACTACGGGGTCATCAGTCCCTAAGCTTACAAACTACTTATGAACTAACTAATACTAAGGACGGCTCAAATATCCATGCCCAAGGGGGGATTCGAATCCCCGACCGTAGTGGCCGTGCAGACCGTGACTGGAGCGCCTCAGTCCCCTCGGCCACCGCGGCCGGCTTATACTTCTGAGCACATATCGTAGAAACAGTAGGAAATATAACAAAAATATTGCAACATAACATCCATGGTGGCTACTGTACTTCACAATTGCGCAGTCACATATTTAAACATTTTGATGTATTTCGAAATCCTACCATCACCTCACAATTTTTGATACGATAAAGAATGTATGTATCTAAATCTAATAGTGTATTTAAGAACAAATTAAACCATGTGTAGTAAAGTTACATCCCGAAATCGCAGTATGTCAATGACAACGCTTGATTACAACATACTGATTTGTTAGATTTTGTTTGTAAATAGATCAAAATATGTATTACTTTATGAATACTATCTCATCATAACCACGTCCTAAACTCGTCCTACTTAACAAAGGAAGACTCCTTGTCTAGCGATACGACCCATACTGATAGCCCTTCCTGGCTACCTTTCACCTTCTCCTATGTCCTTATCTCATGACAGATCGTGAAATTGCGATTCCTTATTTTAAAGATCAACGATTTAAAAAAATATTTATTTACTTTTAGTAGCTCACAATGCTACCTATATTCCAACATTAAACGTGCAAACGACTTGGCATTTCAGCAGTAGATGTTTCGGGTACTTGCATACTGATGTGAAAGAACTTTGGCATTACTTCATCTTCCGATACCATCCGTCTGCTTTGACCCATGACGTCAGTCAAAACGTCATGACGATAACTGACATTCATATTTCAATGCGAATGTAATATGGCGTCGATAGCAACTACACGAAATAAACAACTACACAAATATAAATGTAAGCAAAAAAGAAAGACAAAATAAATAAAAGAATTTAACGGGACTACCGCGGGAATTAAGGGGTTTTGGGCGGGGAGATTCTAAATAGAAAAAACATTAGAAATACCAATACTGAAATAAAAAGAAACATAGGAAAAAATGCAATGATAACGTTTGACTATGTAAATAGCACTTCCAAACAATGTAGGACACGAAATCACCCTGAAAACGGCCTGTTTTATTGAAGTTCTTGAATACGATCTAGCAGCAGGAGAGCTTTTTTTCCTAATAATGAAGTACAATTACGAAACTGGTGAAATACGGCGCGAGAGACTAGCGAAGTGTAAAAGTGAAGTTACGTCTTGCGATGTTCTTTTGTTAACCAACGAAGCCGAGGGAACCAGTAATCTCTATACTATGTTATGAATGAAACACATAAGATAACTGTGATATATTCCGCAAATTTATTGGTACGAACCGGTTTTCGGCTGTTACGCCATCATCAGGTAAACATTACAAGTTTAAGTTTCAAAGATCTTAACTTGCTAGATATATAACTTTCAAAGGACACTAGTGTTTTGGTTTATAATTAACCTGCAGGAAATTATTACAATTCAAGTTGTGGTGTAAATTCCTGACATTCATAAAATATGTGACAATATATAAGCTTACGACGTTATCCTAAGCAATATAAAGTGAAACAATAGAAATTGGCTGAAAAATATTGATCAAAACGTATCTTATCTTAAACAGGTGTAATGTCTAGAAACATGGAAGCGTTATGAATATATGTTAAAATTTTAACTGAGTAAATTAAACTTGACCAAAATATTATCTTAAACAGGTCCAATCTCTGGAACATGGAGGCATGTGACAAAGTTGAATAAAACGTCTGTAAATATATGTTTAAAAAATTTTAACTGGTTAATAAACTATGGTTACTAGTAAAATAAGACCTTAAAGTTTATATCACATAAACAGCCAAAACAGTTGTGATTACACAAGAATTTTATAACTAGTAAGATAAGGAATTACAATTTATATCTGGTAACCAGACAAACAGTTCTGATTACACAAGGCTTTTATAACATGGCTATGAAACAGTAGTAGAGGTATGAGACAAGGGTCACATATTTTATTAATGCCAGGAATTACACCACAACTTGAATTGTAATAATTTCCTGTAGGTTAGTTATAAACCAAAACACTAGTGTCCTTTGAAAGTTATATATCTAGCAAGTTAAGATCTTTGAAACTTAAACCTGTGTTTACCTGATGATGGCGTAACAGCTGAAAACCGGTTCGTACCAATACATCTGCGGAATATCTCACAGTTATCTTGCGTGTTTCATTCATAATGTATCAAATATTTTGTCAAGAACCGACGGGACAGTCAGTGAATATGATCTATACTATGTATATAGAGAGGGAACAGAGTCTGTTTAAAGAAAAAATTGTTACGCACGCGTGAAAAAATCTCACGGGATGCAGACAGATCTACCTTTAACTGCAGTCACAGGAATGCCCAGATTAATGTGCTGTGTAGAAGGGAAAAAAGTGACGTGATGCGGACACATCGATGTTTCGAATGTTCAAATGTTTGTAATTCTATGGGACCAAACTACTTTGGTCATAAGTCCCTAGACTTACATACTACTTAAACTAAATTAAACTAACCTAAGGACAACACACAAATCCATGCCCCAGGGAGGATTCGTACCTCCGACGCGGGAGACCTCGCGATCCGTAACGTGACGCTCCAGACCGCTCGGCTACTCCCACGCAGCGATCGATGTTTAATAAGCTCACAGAGACTATCTGTAACTTTATTAAGAATGATGATTTATGGTAATGTGATTGCCGGTCATTTCACTGCTACTAAATTAGTGGGAAGTAAAGAATACGATACCACATACTTGCAAGTAGGCTAAAGCACAGGAACCACCCATACTGTTTTAATAATGTCATCATTTTACCTATAAAACCATAAAATTGGTAGAAGATCGATCGCTTCCAGAAATGTTACGCACGCGCTAATAAATCTTCATTTTTCAGTTTATTAAAAAAAAAAAAAAAAAAAAAAAAAAAAAAAAAAAAAAAAAAAAAAAAAAAACTCGCGGGATGCAGACAGATTTATCTTTTACTGCAGTTACTGGAATGCCTAGTTTAATGTGCTGTTTAAAATTAAAGGAAAAAAAAAGGGTAGATGCGGAAAGATCGATGTTTAATAATCTCACAGACACGAACTGTAACTTTATTAAGAATCACCATTCGCGGTCTCAAACTACACTTCAGCCCTTATATTTATAACTGGGGCCATTTTTAAATGTTTTAAAGTGTCTCCTATTGCTGTAATAGTTGTTCAACACAAAACGCTTAGGTAAATATATAAATGGATTCTAAGAAATGTTATCTCTGAAACAATATTTTATTACTCGAGAACGAAACACGTATAAAATTGGACAAGACGAACCTCGTAAATAAATAAATGCATTCTAATAAATATTACCTCTGACACAAGTATAATATAATGAGCGACTAGTAGTAAACAAATAGAAACATATCTATGACAAAATGACGTAAAACAGTAGATGTTTCGGGTACTTGCATACTGATCTGATAGAACGTCTTATACTTGAGAACTGTAAGACAACTGACCCCCGCAGAAGTATACATTATGCACACTCCTGTCTATACAACTCTCAGAAACTATTTACGGGTATTATGTAAGACAATTACTCTTCCACGATGATTCTGTGGACATGTTCGGAGAGTATGGTGAATTTGTAAGTAATTCGCTAGAAATATGTATACAGATCTGTGTAACACGAATGATGCTCATAGGCAATAAAGTCAATGACATTTCTATGAGCAATTGAAAACAAAGTTGTTATACTTCAGTGAAATGTGAAAAAAAATCGAAAATAAAGATTCAATGGATGTAAAGGTATCTACACTGAGAGAAATATATGTATGTATGTGTGAGTAGTTACGTGTTGTTAGGCATCTAAATCCCTGTTAATTGTCTGTGATTTGATCGGATACGAAATACATACGTAAGCAGCATTTAATGTTTACACTCTGTCATTATTATCCACAGGTATTAAAACATACGAATAGTTGTCATAAATGCTCACATATAAAGGCATGTGTTCTCTAACTAAAATCCTACACACGTTACATCAATTTAAGTGATAAATCTTCAAAAAACGAAACCGTCTAATGACAAATTCGTGAACCCACTACAGCACAACCATCAAACACAAACAGCGGCACAGTAAACAGAAGCTGAATTGCTGCTTGTCTCTGGACAACGTGCAATTAAACCGAAAAACGCTCGCCACATCGTATCTCAACATTCTCGAGGCTGAACTGCTGATGAAAACGAAGTTGAACAGTATTCGAAGGCCATTCGTTGGAATTTCAAAAGTTTTTGAGTCTTAACTGAACGTATTACGTAATAAGCTATCACGCACGTTGTCTACGAACATTACGTTGTCTACGAACGAACTGGTATTGTGGCTTACCTGGGCGAAATGTCTCCATCGAAGGTAGAACCACTCCAACATTCGCAGCGGAATCGGATTTGGGGTAACCACGTATTGTATCGGCAATCATGAACCAACTGACGAAGATCGTTTCCTAGGAAATGACCATACCGATCGTCGCTGTCTCTCATTGTTACATGCACCATAGCATCTCACGTAGGTGTCATCTCACTGTGCGAGGAAAACAGTTCTTGTTTAGAATTGTTTCTAAATCTACGAGACTTAACTACTTTGGTCATCAGTCCCTAGGCTTACAAACTACTTAAACAAACTTACGCTAAGGGCAATAAATACACTCATGCCCGAGGGAGGACTCGAAACTTCTTGTGAATTTTATCCATTATGGATGTTGAAACTCCGTGACTGTTCCTAATAGGTTGTGATCGAAACTTCTTATTGCGAGCAGTGGCGCGCTCCGCAGTTTGGCGCCTTGGAACGCTCAATGCTCTGGTATAGATTGGAATAGCAACTTCTCTAGTGAATACAGTGGATTACGATACTAAACTAACTGCTAGACCGTCAACTGCTGTGGATTATCGATCGTTTAGCTGCCAATAAATGATTCACAAAGCGTCGAAAATAGTTCCTACTCAAAATGCCTCTCATACACAAGCACATTATTTTGTCAGTAAAAGTGCCTAAAGCACATCAATACATCGTACTGGGCTGACGGTACACTGGGTGTAGAATAGACTTACAAAGGTATGACCTAACTTGGGTCTGAGATGTGTTATAGAGGGATCTCTACTGAGCATCTGGTTAACGTTCTGGGCCCTGGTTCTCGAAACAGTCGTGTCTGATTTTGCCTGCGTGCTACATAACGGAACACACATCCCAAGAATAGCAGCGATGCGCAGCAGATCAAGCGCATGGATACCACACTGGAAGTTCCGTGTTCAATTCCTCCAGGTGTACCTTATCTGACAAACTTGAGATGTCTATTTTTACCGGCAATTAAAAATCTTCTCAAAGAAAATGCGGAACGTTTCCAAATTGCTTGAATTACAGAGGCAAATAACGTCACAGGAGGGTTGTATAAGGCTACATTTCCTGCCGCTACACCAATTGAGCGCTCCTGTCTTTATTCCGATGTTAAACACGCGTGGATGGCGTCAAAGTTGTTTCAGATAGGCATATAGGGACCTTTTCGAACGTCAATGATATATGCTCCCCCGTCTCTATAATTCGAAAACCATGTATGTGCCAAACAGTATCGTTTACCGTGTGTGCCTGGTACTCGTCGACATTATGTTTTCATTGTTTCTTATACGAGTACCATCCAGAGACATGCGACCTATGAACATGAATAAACTAATAAAGCCGGCCGCGGTGGCCGAGGAGACTAAGGCGCTCCAGTCACGGTCTGCACGGTCACTACGGTCGGGGGTTCGAATCCCCCCTCGGGCATGGATATTTGTGCCGTCCTAGTTCGTAAGTAGTTCATAAGTAGTTAGTAAGTTTAGGGACTGATGACCCCGTAGTTAAGTCCCATAGACTTTACAAACATTTGAACATTTTGAAACTAATAAAAATAATATAATATACTGATATGTGATTACACATTAGCACATCAATATTAACGACCATTATAACATACATTCTTTGATTACAATTACATAGACCGCGACAAAACAATTATTTCCAGACAATATTGAAAGAAAAGGAATATATTGTAAATATCGTGTAAAATAAAATTAAAAAAAGTACGCGTTTAGGAATCGAACGCGAACCTCCAGCGTGGACCTTCGTATTTGTTCCGCTGCGCTACGTTGCCATGCTTGGCTGCCGAGCGCATCGAGGCGCCATTCTACGATGCGTGAGGCCGTTCCCCGTCGGTGATTCGAATCCCCCTTCGGGCATGGATGTTTGTGCCGTCTTTAGTATAAGGTAGTTTATAAGTATTTTGTAAGTTTAGGGACTGATGATCCCGCAGTTTTGTAACAAACATTTGAACATTTGAAAACCAAACACGACTATTTCGAGAACCAGGGCCCAGCGGCATTTAAGACGTTTTTCAGATAACACATCTCAGACCCGTGAAAATCGGGGTCGGAGATGTTTGGTAAACCCCTTGTTAGAAACCAAACGCGAAACGTTATCTAGTTGCAAATGACAAGACTGTATCAGTATTGAAACTGCTTTGGAATGTTTCGAACATTTTCGTCCACTGGGTTTTGTGACATGGAAAATGAGTTTTTTGATCTGTCAACAAAATATTTCCCAAATCTTAGAAAATACCGAACTTTTATTGGAAAAATGCTGGTTTTACAGATTCAAGCAGCGGCGGATTATCCGTGCGCACTGGGGCTCCGTGCTGCGGTGCGCACGGCCGTTCGCCGTCGGGGGTTCGAGTCCCTCTCGGGCATAGGTGTTTGTGTTGTCCTTAGGTCAGTTTACTTTAGTTTAAGTAGTTTGTAAGCTATGAACTGATTACCAGGCAGTTGTATCCGCTAGATTTACAAACATTTGAACTTTTCTTTTCAGATTTAGAAAGCGCACAAAACGACGTAAATCAGAGAGAACGCCGCAGTAACATCAGAGCAATAAGGAAAAGGACTTCTACAACACTGTAATTTCTAAATATTTTTTTAAATGCTGCTGCTTCACATTTGCACATTTATTTAGATATTGTGACTGGCTTAGGACTATTCCGTCTATTTTCAGACCGCTGCAAAAAATTATTAGCTACAATTTAAAAATTTATATTCAGTTGGTTTTATAATGGTTTTAAGCACAGGTTATAGGTTTGAAAATGGAAGCAATAGTCCGGACTATTGATAACATTTAAATAATTGTGTAACTGTCACTTAAAGACATAAAAATAAAACATATGTTAACAATATTTGCAGTTGCGGATCTAAACACATCTTACGATGAATTTTCACTGTAATTTTTACCTTTCAAAACAAAACAAAAATGAACTGGAAAAGTCAATGACTCCAGATTATATTCCTGAATCTTGCTATAATAAAAAGAAAAAAATCAATAAATTAAGGACTTGAACACTGCTGTAAATAATATAAACGCTTTACTAGTACGGAATATTGCAGCTAGGAAGAAAATTAAATCACAAGACATAGCTTTCAAAATATCTGCAAGTTGAAAGAGTAAGTAAGACAGTTACGAATGGATGGTTCACCTGAGGACAAAGCGGTATTTGCTGAAGAAAACCTCCTATAAAGTGGAGTACAGAACACAATGAAAATATACTTGTGTTGAGAGTTTTGTGTTCAAATGCGTTTGCTTATCCCAGGAGAAAGAAATTTCCTTTTCCCCGTCATTCAACACTCTGTAAACGTGGACAATCTTCTTAATCAGGTACGTCAAAGAACTTCCTTGGTTCAATTCCGGCAACGTTACCAATTTTTACACCATTTGTTTCTCCTGGATAACCTTAACTTGAAGAACACAGCAGATCACTACAGATACCTGCAGAGATGCTAGCCTGTTGACAACCACGGAACTGAGGGTGTATTTATATCCCTGGTGACTCTGGACGCCCTGCTATCTGAGTTGAGACTTGTCGAATTCGGTGAGGGCTTGACTGACCCTTTCCAGTACCCTTCTTAGGCTCATTAAAAGATATCGGATTCGAGTGTGTCCACAATGAATCGTCGTTGGTGGATACGAGGGGTGCGGGTGAGAAAGCAGTATTTCTTGTTTCTTGTTTTATATTGGAGATAGGATCATGAGTAGGTAGAATATCTGTCTTGCTGTACCTAACGACAAAATGAAGCAGGTGCCCAAGCAAATGATGCGCATTGATTAAATCGTATTGAAATGAATGCTCAGCTAATGGCACTATTTTACGTGAGAAAACCAGATTTTCTGGGAGGTTTTAAAAGCGCGTCAGTTTCTCGTACGAATTGGTTAAATCTTTCCTCGGAGGTAGATGAATGATTAAAGTCAAAACGAATACTTTTTGCATCTGGCAATCATTATCCATTATCAAGATATGATGGTTTAAAGTTGTGCTAAATTTAGCATGTGCTACGTCTTGTTGAATGCCCACAGAACAGTGGACTTAAAAGGTGATAGTATTTTGTCAGTTGATTACAGTTTTAGTTTTTATACTTTAAATGCATTAAGGTTTTAAGCAAGTACAGTTAAATAATCGTGAAGATGACGTTTATTTAACTTTCGTGAATAAACATTGAAGGTTTTAATTCGTAGTCCCTCTGTAATACGACAGCTACTCAACTAAATTACAGTAAAAGATAAAGACTAGAATGAAAAATGATCCCATCAATGGAAAAAAAAAAAATCCTCGCTGACCGAATGTCAGCCGAGTTTCTTTTCCTCTCACAGATTTATGTTCCGTGACTGGTCATCGAGCCAACGTCCAACGTCGTTCGGCACAACAACAGTGGGTACTTTGTGTGTTAATGGCCTTGTTCACGCTCGTGTAGATAATAAAGAACGCTAAGACACTTGTGGCAATTTGCCAAGTGAATGTGAGTGGGTTGACTGAGATGACATAGGGCAAAGACGCTTACTGGTATAATGTGTGAAGGAAATTGAATTTTGTTTATTTTGTCCCTCTCTTTTCTTATGTGTGTGTGTTTGTATATGCCTTTTAGCTATGAGTGTCATCATTAATACCGTAATAAATAGACTGCCAGCAAAAAAAAAAAAAAAAAAAAAAAAAAAAAAAAAAAAAAAAAAAAAAACCAGGAAAGACGTCGTCGATCCGATGATGGCATATGCCACCTGGGGGATAGTAGGTGTGCTGATAATGGTTTCTATATTGCTCGCCAACAGACAGTGTGGTTTGCAAATCATTGATGAAGGAGGGGAAGGAAAGAGGATTAGGGATGAAAATATTGACAGCGGCTCCATTAGGGCACTGAAATTAAACAATGGCGACCTTCTTTCATCAATAATTTGCAAATGCTGTGGTGTCGCACAAGTACAAAGTGCGCGCCACTTACTTTCGCCGCGCGCCGCCATGCACGCACGGCGCGGCGTTCTCACGACGACAGCCACGAGCGCCCTCTGCGACAACTCCGCTCGTGGCCACCACTGAAGGACTTCGTTCACTTCGCACTTCGGACTGAGATAGCAACGAGTTAGGACCTTCGTAATCAGATAGGCACCAGTAAAGACTTTGCTATTGTACAGGCACTAGGCAGGCCTCTAACAACTATGTATCAACATTCTGCAGTACTATGTAAAAGTTAAGTATTGTTACATTCTGTGCAATATGTATCTCATCTAATTTACTCGAGTGTTTATAGTTTCTGGCTGCTCCCCTCCGTACCTGCACCAGCGTGCTATTTTTGTTCCTGTGTCGGTCTCATTCCACTCGGCCACCGACACCTACGACGAGGCTGGGACACAAAAGCGGCGACGAAGTTGGGACACAAAAAATGCAATATGGCTGCAAACCGGGCGTGGTTTCTATTCTTTCGGACGTGTCAGACACCACACCCCATTCGAATTTGCTTTCAATAATCGTTTTTGTGGGGGGTTTTGAAAGTGTCACTCTTACATAAATTGCCTCAAACGTCGCACGACGGTAGGTAAATAGATAAAGTCGAAAAGATTATTTTATCGAAATTTTTTTATTGTCGGTTTGTAGGTGCCATTTATTTTTCTTTCAGTGTGAGGCTTACGTGATGTATTTTGCATGTGGTAATGGTTTATCTTTTGCGTGACGTTTACATATTTTTAGGTTCACTTTTACTACCGCATGATTATCATTACCCTTTTCCACTGCTGTTTTTATGTGTTGTTCTGTTCTGCTCATTGGTGTTGTTTCTGAAATTTGCTTACTTGTGCGTCAACGGATGTTTGGATCAATTGTGAACGACCGCGCAAGAATGGCCGAGCGGTGCCATGTCAGGGACTGCGAGGCTGCGCCCACCGGAGGTTCGAGTACTCCCTCGGTCATGGGTGTCTGCTCTTAGCTTAGTTTGTGTAGATCGTAAGCCTAGGGACTGATGACCACAATAGTTTGGTCCCATAGTTTTACAAACATTTGAATTTGGGGCTGTGAACTGTGGTGCACATGGTTGTGGCTATTTTTGGCTGTTACGAAATCATGAGTGTTGCTTATTCTTTAAGAAAACTGAATTTTAGCATGTGGATTGTTTATTTATCTATGTATCTGTCTTCTTTGTGTGGCTCATTTTTTTTCAAATGTTCTTTTTATGAAGTTATACGACCTAACTACAGTGGTCATCGGTTCTTAAACTTACAGACTACTTAAATTAACTTATCTTAAGAACAACAGACACGCCCATGCCCGAGAGACGACTCGAACATCAGACGGCGAACGGCCTCGTGCACCGCAGCAATTCCCCTGAAAGCGCACGGCTATTCAGTCGTGGCTGTGGTTCATTGGTCAAGCATATATATATATATATATATATATATATATATATATATATATATATATATATATATATATGAACTTGCACCAGATCATCGCGAAAAGGGTGAAGACATGAAGGAATGTTGGTGGCAGTAGTATTGCGAGTGCGTTCGCGCACATAATTGCAGGCCGCTTCACATACGTGACGATTTCGGTGTTTTATACAATGACTTGGATCATGCACAAGTCCGGTGTTATTTATTTTTCATGATTCTTCGTTGTTCTTTGACTTCCTTCTCGGCAGCTGCAGTTATACTTTGTATAGGTTAGATTACCGTCTTTGCAACTGTTTAATCGAGACCAGACTCGTTTCGCTTTATTTCAAAGCATCTTCAGTGGTCAACTGTCCAGGAAATATTTTTTGTTTTACATTTTTGTGTGTTTTTTACTGAATTAGATCATCAACAGTTCTCATCTAATATATAAAAAAATGAATGTTTGTGTGTGCGTATTTTATGCGCCGCCGTACTACCGATTCTGATGAATCTTTGTCAACATATTGCTTGCACTTTCACTACGGTCATAGGCACCATTAAATTACTGCACGACAAATAGTTTAGGAGATATGACGTCATAAACAATTATATAGTTGAAAACCTGTGACATCATGCGACAAGCGAAGAAGGACACTTCATTCATCCCAAATCTTCGTGATATTTTGGACACTTGACCTTCAAAACAAGAGAAAGGTCACTGTCACATAAAATTTTGGATGGTGCATGACGGAGGATACTTTAGATATGAACTTCCTCAGATTCTACGGTAGTATTCCGATCCTGATGACTGCAGTATAAATATATTCAGATTGCCTACAATAATTTCAATTAATTAACGTGACTAAGCAGTTAATCATCAGATTTCAGTGAAGTTTCGAATGAAATAAAATTTATGAAAAGCTCTCTCTCTGGAAGTTACCTTACATTTTTCAGGGTGATAATCATCAAATAGACATTGAAAACATAAATATTTTTCTTACCATGTGAATTTTATGTAAGCAATTTAAAGTAAGAATTTTTTTTCAAAATATGCTGCAGTGGAAAGCATAAGTCATTCAGATTTTAAATTACGATTTTTTGGCTGTCAACTTTGATGCATACGAAGCGTACCGAATCATTTGGGCCAAAACCACCAGCAGAAGGAATTTGTTGTTTACAACGTGTGGTTTTAATGCGAATTTGAAAATAAAAACATAAATTTAATACATAAAAATTGTTTGTTTGTCTTTTTGTTCGTATTTTATGCACTGGCATACGATAGATCCGTTTGTGATAAAAAATTTTCAAGTCATTGCTTGCTCTCGCGCGAAAGTTATAGGCATACAAAAAATTAACTTCGTGTGGAGGGTGCATTACATTTAGTTAATTCGTTTCTTAGGCATTCACTCTGTATTGGCTGGACGGATGAGAATGGCATTTCGAACAGAGGTAAGTTATACCCTGATTAATACCTGAGCTACCTATCGTAAGCCTCCGTAAGTGCATGGCGGAGGGTACGTTAAATAAACATCGAAATTGTTTGACTGGTTACCATGAAAGTCAGCACATAAATATATGTTTTCAAGAAGGAGATTTTTATAAATCTGCAAGCCAGTGAATTAATTATCATTGCGAAGCTTGCCTTTGACACCTTTTGACCAGTCACCATAAAACTTGGCGCATATATGTATGTTTTCATATATAGGAGGGAGAGGAGTATCTGGAGTAGGAGACGGACAGAGAGAGGGGAGAGGAGGAGAATGAGAAGGAGAGATGGTGACAGACAGGTGAAAGGAGCTGAACAGAGGGAGGGGAGGGGGAAATGGACTGAGAAAGGGGCACGAGGAGTTGGATTAATGGAAGATTGGAAACCTTATATGCATTTCTTCGTATTTTATGCGCTGCCGTAACGTTCATCCGATTGCGATATAACTTCGTCAATTTATTTCTTGCTCTTACGCCAATGTTATGGACGTAGTATAGTTACCTTACAGTTGGCGGCAAGTGTAAATTGAACAGCTATTGAAGTAGTGAGACGTTTGAATGTAATACAAACAAACAGAAGGTACATTGCCTCCGAACTTCGACAAAAACTATGGTTTTATTCCGACCTTGACGAAATTTTGCACACTTAACTTTCAAATTAAGAGGCATGCCCAAAATTCCTTTTCTCACCAATTCTGTTCAGTACCTCCTCATTAGTTACATGATCTACCCTCCTAATCGTCAGCGTTCATCTGTAGCACGACATTCCAGAAGTCTCTTCCTCTTTCTGTCAGAACTATTTATCGTCCAACTTTCCCGTACAAGGCAACACTCTTCATTACACTTATGTTAATGTTAGCAAATTTCTATTTTTCAAAAACGCTTTTCTTCCCACTGCCATTCTGCATTTTATATCCTCTGTACTGAGACCATAATATATTATTTTACTACCCAAGTAATAAGACTCACCTACCACCTTTTTTTGTTTCGTTACCTAATCTAATTCCTTCAGTAACCCCTGGTTTTCTAAAACTGCATTCCATTACCTTTGTATTATTCTCTTGAACACACTGTCATTCCATTCAACTACTCTTCCAGGTCCTTTCTGACAGAATTACAATGTCATCAGCAAAACGCAATGTTTTTATTTCTTCGCCCTGAACGTTAATGCCTGTTCCAAATGTTTCCTTGCTTTCCTTCACAGCTTGCTCAATGTACA
The DNA here is from genome assembly GCA_026315105.1 of Locusta migratoria. Classification (NCBI taxonomy): domain Eukaryota; kingdom Metazoa; phylum Arthropoda; class Insecta; order Orthoptera; family Acrididae; genus Locusta; species Locusta migratoria. The sequence goes on from CM048751.1 coordinate 205,423,892, forward strand.
AATTTAACAACATTGGAGGAAGGCTACAACCGCATCTTACCCCCTTCCCAACCAATGCTATTCTTCCAGGTCCTTTCTGACAGAATTACAATGTCATCAGCAAAACGCAATGATTTTATTTCTGCACCCTGAACGTTAATCCCTATTCGAAATGTTTCCTCGCTTTCCTTCACCGCTTTCTCAATGTACAAATTGAATAACATTGGACGAAGGCTACAACCGTGTCTTACTCCCTTCCCAACCAATGCTTCCGTTTCATGCCCTTCGACTCTAATAACTGTGGTCTGGCTTTTGTACAAGTTGTAAATAATTCTCCTTTCCCTGTATTTTACCCCTGCTGACTTCAGAATTTGAAAGAGTGTATCCAGTCAACATTGTCAAAAGCGTTCTTCAAATCTACAAAAGCTAGAAATGTAAGTTTGCCTTTCCTTAATCTATCTTTTAATATATATACTGTATATTAATCGGAAAATAAACTGCTATATTAAAAAGGAGCCTAGGTATTTTATCTTTTGTTTTTTCAACCCATTTCGCCACGAGTAAAATGTAGCTAGTAATACAGAACTACAAATTAAGATTACTACTCTATGGTTAAAAAGATTGACACTGCACTGATGAAATAAATTCATTTTGTTGCGGCGGATAGGTGGTGGGCGATGGGAGAGAAGGATTTTGTTGTTTATTCTCGACTGCTGGTCGTTTGAGGAGTAACATTTGTGGCTCTATGAACAAAGACAGTCCTCTTCCACCTCAGGACGTGGCCTGTCGACTTATGCTTGCGCTGACAGCGGCAACTGCAGCTAACACCGCTGAAGAGCTCTTCTTCACTCTATAAGAGGTCTCTAGACTACCAGACCTGGCGCGCCGACTCCTTCATGTCAACAAGAGACCGCGTGGTCGCAGTTAGCGCCATTGTGTACCTTGGCGTGCAATTACCTATGCTTTGTCTCACTATGTTACTTCCAGTGGAGAGGCTCCACCTGTTAAAAACTTGAGAAGGAGAATTTATGCCTTCAGCTAAACCACTTTAAACTCAGCATAAGGAATTATGCTTCCTGTTACACAGCCATTCGTATTATAAAACAAATATTTTCTCGCAAACGAATTCTTGCGTTATTTATTAGTGGGATAATTTTGTATTCAAGGAAATAAACTTTATTAAAATTGCTAAACTTCTACCAGATCTTTGAAACTATTGCTTACATATAGGTTTTCGCTTTTTCGTCCTCTCTGCTGTTGCGAGAAATCAATTTAAAATCGAAATTTAAAGTAAATTATTTACAGACGTTTCTAATATGATAGGGCATTCTACTTAACTCTAGTGATCTCTATACTAGATCGAAATATAACGCCAGTGTTCTCTATACAACCTGGACGTATAACTGTGATATCTGAACATACAACTGCAGCGTGCCTGCACATGACATATTTTGTACATCATTTCGCATTGCGCGCCATGTTTCAATTTTCCAAACGAAATTTCAGTAGTTATTAGGCGAAAAATAATTTCTTGCTTACGTCTTGATTTGAAATTACGTCAATATGCCATGTAATAGGCTGATGATATGGGAGCGGAAACGAAACGTATTTCCTTTTCGATTTCTTGTAATACTTCATAGCAGCCATGTTGTAATTTGACAAGATAATGAATGTTAACATCTATGGCAGACACGCTTACACGAAGGAGGTTAGAATAGCCGAGCATATACGTCAGTTGAAGCCTGTCCGCCATCTTGGTCAGTTTTGGAATGCTATTTCTCTGTTAAACCTATGCGTTAAGTCGATCCTCTTACTGTTAATGCATTGAACTGACAGTCTCTGCAAAGTATGTACTTTCAAACAATACACTTTTTTGAATAACTAGTAATAAATACTTATCATGTTTGAAAACTTAATTTTTAACGGCTAATTTGCACTCTTTTAACACGGTGTACGTCACGGCAAAACCGACGGACGTTTTATTCCTGTTTTAAGTGACATAAAACATTTGCTCTACAATACGAACACTTCTCAAAAACTTAGCACTATGGCGCAGGCAGGCTCCACTTTTTCAGCGTAAGGCGTCTCCATGTATTTTAACTTCCTTGGCTCAGACAGCTGACAACTCTAACACCTTTGACAGCATTACTTATATCTTTAAACGAGCAATTGCTATATATATATATATATATATATATATATATATATATATATATATATATATATATATATATATATATATATCAGCTGTCTCGGAAATGGCTCTAACGATGAAATTTTGTATTTACACTTGTTTTTTTGTTTTGAAATTCACCTACAAACTTGTATCTTTCGTAAAAATGCGATATTCCCAAATTACATAGATAGGCTATATAATGTCAAAAAATTAATTTCATGTTTTTTGGGATGAAATTTTGTGTTTATGTTTTTTTTTCTTTTGAATTTATCTAAATAGTTGTATTTTTCGTAAACACACACACACACACACACACACACACACACACACAGAACACAGAAGATACGGTAGCCTCGAAAACGCGGTGAGTAGCATCGTCGCCAGTGAGGCACTACGATAAATGTTAGAGACGGTTTTCTTCGGTCAGGCTAACAAAATGAAACAATTTCTGCATTTATAGCCAACCTGTGCACTTCGAAATATCTAGGAAATTTTTTGACACTAAACTAGGTACATTTATGGTTATATTCGGGTAACGGTTGCAATTCCTGAGTAGGTAGCGTTGAAAAATATTTATATAATGTTACCTCCATGTAACAGGGGAAAAAAAAATTCCCGAGAAACGCTCGGTCACTCGTCGTGTAAAATGCTTAAGAAAAACTGAACTGCACTCTTATGTTATATATCCGAAAACGTGTTAATTATGAAAGTCACAATAAAAACACAGGACTACTTCGTCACTCTGGTGTATACAGCACGGAAGTTTTCACCACATTTAATGTGCTACGACTCAACCAAGGATTCTGGAGGTATTTAAAATATGTTCAAATGTTTGTAACCGCCGGCCGCGGTGGCCGAGGAGACTGAGGCGCTCCAGTCACGATCTGCACGGCCACTACGGTCGGGGGTGCGAATCCCCCTCGGGCATGGATATTTGTGCCGTCCTAGTTCGTAAGTAGTTCATAAGTAGTTTGTAAGTTTAGGGACTGATGACCCCGTAGTTAACTCCCATAGACTATACAAACATTTTGTATTGTTTGTAAACCCATTGGAACAAACTGCTATGGTCATCAGTCTCCAGACCTACAATTTACATGAATTAACTTAAATTACAACGGACATCTTTGACACTGAACCCTCGGAACCGCCCGAAACCATGCTTGGAATAACAGGCAATCATAAACAGGACCGCAGTGTGCGTCATTTCCATGTAAGACGTTGCATTGTGCCTCAAATTACCGTTTATCAGAGAGAAACAATTAACAAGATAATAATACCATAGGAAGGAAATTATATGCAATTTAATGGCCTCAGGGTATCATTACATACTCTCCTGTTCGCACTTCAAGATACAGCTTCCAACATACTTCCAGAGAATTGATCTAGTGCATAAGGACTCTTGAGTAAATTGTGACCGTGTTGTCGCCATCCGCAAGTGAGCATATAATACTAGAAACTGTTCTTTCAGCGCATAATAACATGATTAGTAAGTCCATAATTCTTCTGATATATTGCTGCAGTTACACACACACACCCACAAAAAAAGCAAGAAAGCATTTTAGACGTACAAAATGTGATATCGGGGAAGATTAAATGCAATCTCGTCTAATGACAAAACAGCAGAACGTTATTGAAATTCCGATAACACAAAGACAATGTCTCTGGTCCAGTTGCCACACTAATTTCAATTATTATTATTGTTTTTTCTTCACGTAATCCTTTAAATATTATCATACGGGTTAATGTCTTGATATTAGTGCAGAATATAAAAGACGCTTTGACCTCTTGAGAATAACGGCAGTTGTATTGCTTTAAAATTATCAGAGATTATATGCACATAGTGCAACCGCATTTTCCGACAGTTTGCGAATTATTCTTGTTTCGTATTCCACACAATAAATAATAATGGTTTAAATAGAAAGTTCTCATTTAACATCCACGTCAGTAAATTGTCCCAAATAAACTTCAACATGCAGTTTTCTAAGACTGTTAATCTGTATTTCTCTATTGTATTATTTAACGCAATTATTGTCCACCGTGCCTGAATGATTTGTCACTGAACACTACAAATGATAATTCCGGTCCTATACACTTATTTCGATCACAATCTAAAGTCGGGTTGAGTCAAAATCAGTGACAACAGATTATCTTTAGCGTCACTGTAATTTCAGTTTTAATAACATTCTAACTTTTTCAGAAAGATTACCATAGGGAACATTAACTTTGAAAGTTCCTATCAGTCACTTTAAAATCAATTAATTAGCAGTTTCCGAACGGACAGATCGTTTTAAGAATGTTTTTAATCAGATAACAGTTTAAATACGGAAGTGTTCATTGAAATTATAAGACTCACCACCATTCACTGAAAACAAAATAAAAGTTTGAAGCTAACTTTTTAATGCATGTCACACTTTCTGACATACAACATAATGACATTATTACAATTAATTTCAATGATTTTCTTTTAAAAAGAATAGCACAATAATGTCTTCCACCGTCGTAGGAAGATCGCTAGTTGTCTGTTGGACTGCAGTAATGCCCAGCTGCCTGTGACGTAGCGGTACCAGTATTTGTCTGGAATACTTTGTCGTCTCTCGTGTTGAAAATGTAACAGAAAAATACAGAACAATAATAATTTTTACATGAAATAGAAGGAAAATACTTAAATATTTACACTTAGCTGACGTTGCTCAGCGGGAAACTTCATATTTTAGCAAGTTTGATGTGTGTTTCCGTTATAAACACTACAATAATCAATCACCAGAGCCAAAAGCTCTCTGCTTAAAGTACTGATAATAGCGCAAAACACATATACACAGCAGTACCATACAACTGAAAGTGCTTATATTAGTCCTCGAAGTGCATATGCGAGATTTCGATGAAGTGGTTAAAACAAAGTGGGAGAGAACAATGTGCACACCTCACTAAAGCCACATTGTTGCATATCAAATCACTTTCGCATTCACGGAGTTCAGTATCAAAAGCCACAGTAATTACATTTTCAAATGATGATTTTGGTGCATCAGTGTCATACCTTGGCTTTCACCAAGCGAATTGCAACACACTTAGAATTATATGTAGGCGCAGGAAGTTGACTGTAAATCACAGAGTGAAGTTTCTCGATGAAATAACGATCAAGTACCAACTTGTCACTGCCCGCACCGAAATTAAGTTTATTGTGCGGTATCGCTGTATCGCTCCCTATATATCTAGTAAAGTCAATCAATGCCCTTGAACAGTGCAAGGAATCTCTTTACCAGTTCTTTATTAGACACAATTTCTTCGGGTCTGTTTGTCCCAAATGTTCTGTGCCTTTTGCTCTCCAATGCAATGCATTCGAAGATTAGATGTGATGCAGTTTCATCACCATCATCACAGATCCTACATTTAGGGTCCTCTTCTGTTATTCCCATTGTATGTAGGTGTTTTTGAAATTCCCTTGGCCTGTCAGCAATCCTACCATGAGTCTGATCTCCCTGCTGTTGAAGCCCAGGATTACAGAGCTTCTTTTAAAACATAGCTTTGGCATCATTACCTTGCCATGTTTTTGTTTATAGACCCTGATCCAATATTCTACGTGCTGTCTTCTGAGCCAGTTACGTAGCTCCAATTTGATCATTGCCTTGTTGATTGTCATGAGAGGTTCCGGTCCAATAAATGGAGTCTATGCCCGCATCCTGGCTAATCTGTCGGCATGTTCATTGCCACTGATTCCCGAGTGGCCAGGGACCCAGAATAGGTTTACCCTATTGCTTTCCCCTAGCTCCACCAAAACCCTGTGACATTCTGCAACAATTTTAGATCTTGTTGCTGGAGCTGCCAGTGATCTCAGGGCTGCCTGGCTGTCTGAATAGATGTAGATGCTACGATCTTTGTTGTACCTACGCAAATTCTCCTTCACACACGCCCTGATGTCAGTGATTTCGGCCTGGAATACTGAGGCCAGTTTCCCTAGAGAGATGACACCCTCCATTCTTGACTGCACCCCGTATACCCCGGTATTCAAAGAATGGTTTCGTGCGGTTTCTAGTGTTCGCGTTCAAAAGTGTCTCTTGTAACGACAACACACACACACACAAAACCATGCCCGAGGGAGGACTAGAACGTCCGAGGGGAGCAGCCGCGCAGTCGGTAGCATAATTCCTTAGACCACGCGGCTACTCCCGCACGGTGGAGGTACAACGCTTTAATGCATAGTGTAACTGATCAGCTACATACCTTAATTTTCCCGTTATCTCTCAAACTGAACACAATTTTAACCAGAAATTCATTTGTAGCTGCTTGTATACATAGTGCTACATATGCTACTAGCTCATCCTAGAAATTATAAATTGCAGAGTGCTACTGATTCATTTCGACAGTTAGCTGCATTAAGTGACTCATAATATGTGCGTTTGTTTAAATGTTCAAATGTTTGTAGAGCTTATGGGACTTAACTGCGGGGTCATCAGTCCCTAAACTTAGAAATTACTTATGAACTAACTTATATTAAAGACAGCGCAAACATCCATACCAGAGGGAGGATTCGATCCCCCGACGGGGAGTGGCCTCGCGCGTCGGAGCGTAGCGCCTCAATGCACTTGGCAACGCCGCCGCGGCGTGTATGTTTACATTAGTATCCCTCCTTTGCCATGTAAAAGTAGTCAATCACATACTACTGTTGCATTATGAGCTAATCTCTGGAAAGATAAGAGGCATAATAATGACATTTACTTCATCAGGAACATCATGTAAGCACTATATAGCTGACATTCTATGGACGTTTTGTTGCTAGTAGTGCATAATAATTTTAATCTGATTACCTTCCATAAAGAAGATTTTCTTGCGCCCACGACTGTATTTAAGATATCCAAATGGGAGTTTTTGCAGCAATCAGTCGTTATTTGTAAGAAACTGCTTTATTTTGCAGATATATATAGTGAACAGATTGACATAAGTAGTTTGGCAGTGTATTAACTATTTTACGACATATTTTATATGACCAGTCATAAACAAACAAACAGTTAATTTAAATATTTACATTGTTGCATACGGTTAATTGTTACATACAGTTCCATTTCACAAGTTGTAACCCGCTTTACTGGCAATAGCATTACATCTAACTGTGGAAAACAATGTATTACAGAACATCTATGAGAATGATACAATGCACAGGCATAACATGGCAACATAAAAAAATGTATGGTATGTAAAGTACATCTTATTGACTCTTTTCTAATTTGCCAATGTTATATTTCATATAATGTCTGTATACAGACGATGACTTCTTTTTAATTTAGCATTGATAGTGGCAAGTCACTTGCCGAAATCTAGATCTGCAAAATGAAGCAGTTTCTTACAAATAACGACTGATTGCTGCAAAAACACCCATTTGGATATAATAATTTTAAGGAATTTTTTCCAATATTTTTCTCTGTATATACACACTATACATTAATCATGGTATTGTTATAGCTTCAAATAAAAAAGTCATGTATGAAAGGGTTCATACAGAGTATTATGGGTGAAGCTAACAGTATCCCAGCTAGGATAACGATGAATCTCAAACGCACGTTTCAAGAATGCATTCATAAAGGAGGACGCCAACTGCATTACGAAATTTTTAAAAAACTTTTAAGTTTTAAATGACTACGAATAATTACGAGGGGTGATCGAATTAAAAGGAACGAAACGTATTAACAACGAAAACGGTTGAAATTTGAATACGCCGCTTTGTGATAACGTGTGCGACATCTAGCGACGCGAAGCATGCGTCGTCACCTCCCCCTAAAATATTCAATGCTGTGCCCTAAGCAGGTAGGGTGAGGCTCACCGGCTTTTTCGATGTCCGAGGTCCGATATTCACCCAGTTCCTGGAGCAGGGAAAACCATGAACAGTGATTTGAACTGTGAGACTCTAAAAAATGTTCAAATTTTTGTAAATCTAAGAGACTTAACTACGTTGGTCATCGGTCCCTAGGCTTACAAACTACTTACACTAACTTAAAGTAACTTATGCTGAGGACAACACAAACACCGATGCCCGAGGGAGGACTCGAACCGTCTCCCCCCCCCCCCCTCCCCCACCGCCCGACGGCGAAAGGCCGCGCGTACCTCTGAGGCATTTAGCTGCCTACGCAAGTCCATCAAGAGCAAACGGCCTGGGCTGATCAAGGAGGGGGTGATTCTGCTGCACGATAACGCGGGTCCACAAGTTCCAGGGTCACACGAGCATCAGTCCTGCAACCCGGACATGTCGCACTGTGACTTCCATCTGTCTGGTCCGAAAAAAAAAAAAAAAAAAAAAAAAAATTTTCAAAGAGAAGCGCTTCAACTCGGACGACGAACTGAAGGACACAGTAGAGGCCTGGCTCTTGTCACAGCCACAGGAATTCTGGGAACAGGGAATCTTTAGGCTCGTTAAACAGTGAGATAGTTGTGCTCAGGCATCTGGTAATTATATATATAGTGGCGTTACTATGGGGGGATGAGGGGGATAGAACCCCGCCCAGACCCCCCTCAAAAAAAAAAAAATAACAATAATTAAATTAAATAAAAAAATAATTGTATAACACCAATCTGGAAAAGGTAAAGATTGGAAACTTGGGATGTTTAACCATAAGCTTTCATTGGATGGTAGTGAATTAGTTTCTTCAACGGGAGTGGTAGATGGTAGTCTCTCTGGAAAGTGACTAAAATTTTGCTCCTCAAGCAGGTCTATCCCCCACCCCCCCAAAGCCAAGTCCTAGTTAATACGATTTTTTTCTATGAATAAAAATCAATTGCCGCACGGTTGTAAGAGCATCACTTGAGTACGGCTCGACAGGACAAGGTTTGTATGAAATAAATTTTTTGAAAAATCCACCGGAAATTTGGAAAATTTGAGAGAAAGTGAAAATGAATTTTTCAATGTATTTTTATTGAATTCTGCACTATAACTATTTCCACGACGGAGAGGGGTAATTCTTTTTTTAAACTATTTTTTGTTTTGTTTTGTTCATTATGGTCTTGGAAAAATTTCGAAAAAAAAAAAAAAGAAAGGACAGTTGAATAGGAAAGTCGCATAATTCCTTTTTCAATATTTTTCTAAATGTACTCATTACTAGGCCTATAACTTGACAACCGTTCATCCGATCGCGATAGAATTTTGATAATTTGACGTTCAACGAAAAATTCGGGAAGTTACCCGGAAATTTTGAAAATTCGCGAGAAACTGAAACAGCTTGTTTGAATGGGTTACCAATATAATTCGTCTCGTTGCGATAAAATTTGCCATATTTGACGTTGAAAGCAATAGTAGCGTTCTTATGAAATAAAAAAATGGAAAAGTTTTCTGGAAAAGAAAGGTACTACAAGTATCACACGCACTCCAGAGTAAAAGTTCCAAATTGTCACTCGTAAATTAGTGTAGTCCATCGAACATTACAGTTCCTAATTAATCCGCAATTAAAGTATTTGTTATAAAACACAGTTTGTAATCACATACGTACACGATTGCTGAATTATCACAGTTCCACAGCCCTACTACGGTGCATAGTTTATCACTTTTCAAGCAGAGACTAACTTCTGCAGTCACAGTCCCGTAATTTTTCCAAGTCTACACATGCCTGTCTCTTCAAATCACAAATTCGTAACGCGGCTTCAGACCAGCGTCACAACCTTTCACCACCACGACCAAGTTACGAGTCCTTTCCCAAGCGTTCGAAAGCGTGCTCACCCTGCTCCCAAAATTGTATTCTTCCGCGCATCCTAAAGCCTCATCTTTAAAATATAATTTCCCTTCCTAAGTATTATACAGATTTAAATGCTTTGACCACCTCCCTACAAATGTGGCTTACATTTAACAAACAAACAAAAAAAATTAACAATACTAAAAAACAGTTGAGACTGAAGCTCTTTGCTCAGATAGCCATTAATCGTGGCGTCTCACTGTTCAAATATACTGCCGCCGTCGAAATATAATTACACAATTAATATTCAATTTATCATGGCTTTTTACTCAAATATATACAGTTCTTGTCCACAAATATAATTGTTTATATATAAATTATCTGCTGCATATCTACTATTTTTAGTCGGGCCATGAAATATTTAAGTGGCAGTCTACAACAGAAAACGAACGTTACTAAGAATAATATTAAATATAATAAAATACATAAATGAATGTAATGCGCTTTGCTGGGTTCAAGTTTTGTGTTTCTGTGGTGGAATCTATGTTCTGACAAAAGAATATTATTACCTCAACAAAAAGCAGAACAAGAGAGTAAAAGAAAGTTTATTGAAAGAATACGGAAATAACGTGGTACGTCTTTTAAGATAGGTAGCATGGTGCAATGCTGCCCATTTGCTTCTTAATCTGTTACTGGTAAACACTACGTATGAATAATTGTAAATATAGGTCTTATAATATTGTTATTATTATAGTACTGAAATTTATCGGCTTTTTATCTGTAAGGAATATTTAAATTGTAATTACGGCGTTTGATTCTCTCAAGTCTCCTGAATCCATTCATATAATTATATTTGCTGTATGATTATTCCCTGATTTTATATGAATTTTTAGAATAATGTTTGTGGCTATATTGTATTTCAGTTGCACTCTGAAATAGCCGTCCTCGTTCTGCCAAGAGCGCTTTCAGTTTCGGAGCACATTAGGAAAACCCTGACTACCTGTCCACTCACTAGGTTCAAACTGTTAGCCAGCCGGCTGGGGAACCCAACAGCCTGGCAAAACCCGCCTTTCACATGGAAACAATCAGCTACCCCCTGTATCTGTAATATAAGAAAATCTAAGCCTAGGCCTTTGATTTCATGAAATACATCTACATCTACATAAATACTTTGCAAATCACATTTAAGTGCCTGGCAGAGGGTTCATTAACCACTTTCATAACTTTTCTCTACCGTTCCATTCTGCAATAACGGGCGGGAAGAAAGAACACGTAAATCGTTCCGTTTCCGATCTGATTTCTCTTATTTTGTTGGGATGGTCATGTCTCTCTAAGTAGGTGGGTGCTAGCAAAATATTTTCACATTCAGAACTAAAAGTCGGTGATTGAAACTTCGCAAACAGATCACGCCGCAATGAATAATATCTTTCTTTTAATGATTTCCACCCCAATTCGTGCAACAATAACGTGACGCTTCCCCCCCCCCCCCGTGACGTAATAAATCAAAACGAGCTGCCCTTCTCTGAACCTCATCAGTGTCTTCCGTCAGTCCCACCTCGTGAGGGTCCCACAAGGGACAACAGTACTCCAGGAGAGGACGCACAAGTGTGATGTAGGCAGTCTCTTTGGTGGAGCTGTTGCATCTTCGAAGTATTCTGCCAATGAAAGGTAACCTTTGGTTCGCCTTGCCCACAATATTTTCTGTGTGTTCTCTCTAGTCAAAGTTGTTCGTAATTGTAACTCCTAGGTATTTGGTAAAATTTACGACCTTAAGGTTCGACTGATTTATCGCGTAATTGAAGTTCAGCGGATTTCTTTTAGTGGCTATCTGTATTACTTCACACTTTTCATTATTTAATGTCAATTGCCAATTTTCACACCATGTAGAAATTTTGTCTAAATCGCTTTGCAGTTGCTTTAGATCCTCTGTTGACTTCACTAACAGATAAACGATAGCATCATCCGCGAACAGTCTAAGGGAGCTATTCATATTGTCTCCTAAATCGTTTATAAACACGAGGAAGAGTAGGGGACCTATAACGCTTCCCTGTGAAACGCCATATATCACCTCTGTTTTACTCGATGACTTACCGTCATTACAACGAACTGTGTGCTTTCTGACAGGAAATCGTGAATCCAATCGCACAATTGGGGAGATATTCCATAAGCACGCAATTGCATTAGAAGCCACTTGTGGGGTACATTGTCAAAAGCCTTCCGGAAATCCAGAAATATGGAATCTATTTGAGATCCCTTGTCGATGGCACTTAACACTTCATGTGAATAAAGGGCAAGCTGTGTTTCGCAAGAGCGATACTTTGTGAATCCGTGTTGACTATTGGTCGTTGTCTTCGAGGTAGTTCAAAATATTCGAACAAAGTATATGTTCCAAATCGACGTCAATGAGACTGGCCTGTAATTTTGGGGATCATTTCTAGTGCCTTTCTTGAATATTGGAGTAACGGGCAACTTTACAGTCTTTGGGTACGGATCTTTCGCTGAGTGATCGGTTGTAAATTATAGCTAAGTACGGAGCTATTGCATCAGCATACTCTGAGAGGAATCTAGTTGGTATGCAATCTGGCCCGGAAGATTTTTTTTTTTTGTTTAGCGACTTAAGTTCTTTTATTACTCCAGGAACATCTACTTCTAAGTTTCTCATGCTGGCAGCTGTTCTTGGATTGAATACTGGAGTTCTCACTTCGACTTCTTTGGTGAACGAATTTCGGAAAAATATTAAGCGACATTCCTATTACACTACGTCCAATATGTATTTGCCCAATAATACCGGCCTTATGTTGCTACGGCTTCAATGTGACATTGTGTGCCAACTCCCTAGCACTCGAACGAAAAGCACGGCGACAGGCGTGGTGAGGCGGTTCGGCAGGACAGGGGCATTGCCACCGGTATGCAATATTCACGAGAGATCGAGCGGCGGCGACAGCTTTAGCAGGGAACAGAACGGGCGCGGCCGATGGTCGCTTGGCACGCACTGGCCACGCCGTCACGAACTTCCCGCTAGCCTGAGGTTGAGGTGGACCTCTTTGCCAGCTCTGCCTTCAGTCTTCTTAGCAGCAGGTCTGCCGGTCAGCGCGGATGTGGATGCGATAATAGCCGCGTGCCGGAACAGGACGTTGCTAATCGTGCAGCTGTTCCTACCAGAACTAAGATTTATGGTCCGTCCCCTTCTTCCTGGTAATGATAGTCTGTTGTGTAAAGTCTGAACTTTGTGACCTCTGCTGATATTTACAGATGAGAACCTCAAGGGCGTGTCAGACTAATATAGGGTGTGACTTCTAAAATTTTTTTTTTTTTTTTGTCAATGGGATCCGGCTGCACACCCGAAAATTACTGGAATAATATAGGGTGCTTGAGTAATCGCTCTGGCCTGCAGGTGGCTAATGCATTTTACATGGTCTCTCTGTCAACGAAATGTGTATTCTAGTACATGCTGATCTCTCTCTCTCTCTCTCTCTCTCTGTGTGTGTGTGTTTGTGTGTATGTATGTGTTGGTATGGGGGGGGGGGGGGGGTTAGATATGTAAGGCGTAGATCGCCGGCCGCGGTGGCCGAGGTGACTGAGGCGCTTCAGTCACGGTCAGCACGGCCACTTCCCGCGGGGGTTCGAATCCCCTCTCGGGCATGGATATTTGTGCCGTCTTTAGTCTTAGCTAGTTCATAAGTAGTTTGTAAGCTTAGGGACTGATGACCCCGTAGTTGAGTACCATAAGTTGTACAAACATTAAAAAAAAGGCGTAGATCATCAGACCAATTATTTGTGTAGGCGCTAGTTCCTATTCCAACTTACTTGCCTTACTTGCTTGCGTAACAGTTTTCAAGACTGAATAGCTTTTTTCTCAATTTTTAAAGGTGTCTTCAATATTTTCTATAACCATAGCTTCTGGAAAGACGTGTGTAACAAGCATACTGTTGCTACTTCAAGCTTTGAAAAAAACTGAAGTGAAACTTATTTGTCCGACTGCTCATTACGGGTCTAAAGCGGCGTCGAAGTGAATTGCAAGGTACTCTCTGCTATGCACCAAAACTTGGCTTAGGCGAATAAACATTCTCCGTTAAAACATTAAGACATGTGCCAAATTTCATGGTGATAGATCAGGCGTTATCGATGTCTAATCTAAGGGTCCCGTTCACCGTGCATCGTGCAGTTTCTTATGGAGGATATAAAACCTTATCCACGAAAAAATACATACATATTCCACATATCATGGTTATTTGTAAAAAATAGTACTCCTATCGTTAGTTATTATCAAATGTTCAAATTTTTGTATAGCTTATGGGACTTAACTACGGGGTCATCAGTCCCTAAACTTACAAACTACTTATGAACTAACTAATACTAAGGACTGCACAAATATCCATGCCCGAGGGGGGATTCGAACCCCCGACCGTACTGGCCGTGCAGACCGTGACTGGAGTGCCTCAGTCCCCTCGGCCACCGCGGCCGGCTAGTTATTATCTAGAGTGTATTAAGAACATACAGTTTATTTTCCGAGTTTCATTTGTAATTGTACCGAATTTCATTTTTTACCCCGAAAATTTTTCGAATAGCACAATGGAAAATAAATAAATAAAAACTTTCCTAAAAATTACTGGAAAAAATTTGCCAAATCGGTCGACCCCTTCTCAAGTGACGATCTTTCACAGATACGGCAATTGGTTATTATTTATATACAAGTTATAATTATATTACGTGAAACCCACTAAGTCAGATGATATTGAAAAAAAAAAAGCCATAATGATGAAGCTATAACAAGTTATAAGAAAAATATGTAGGGAACAAATATGATCCACTGGCTATGTGACTGGTTCTTCTTGGAACCAAAACACAGAGATGTTTTGTGAGATAAAGAACAACAAATACAACAACATGTGGTATTATATCAAATGTTCAAATGTTTGTAAAGCTTATGGGACTTAACTACGGGGTCATCAGTCCCTAAACTTACAAACTACTTATGAACTAGCTAATCCTAAGGACGGCACAAATATCCATGCCCGACGGGGGATTCGAACCCCCGACCGTAGTGGCCGTGCAGACCGTGACTGGAGCGCCTTAGTTCCATCGGCCCATGTGATATTAAGGTAGGTCTAGTGTACCTATAAAAATAAGAAGCGATTTATATTGGTTTCACAATTATCTGTAGTTTCTATACTTAATATACAAAAAGTAATAATCATTTCAATGTTTATTTGACAGACAAATAAATATAGCACTGATGATGCTGCAACGCCTGCGAAACATTTTGGGAGAAACTAAAAACAATTATGTTTGCTCAAGGCAGATCATACCTAAACAGCAAATTTAACCAGTAGAGCATCTGCCCGCGAAATGCAAAGGCCTGAGTTTCGAGTCCCTGCTTGGCATAAGGTTTTAATCAGCCAGGAAGTTTCAAATAAATGTTATTTTCATATAAAAAGAATAACTTTTCTTTTCTGACATTAAGAAGTAGGTGCCACTAATGTCCGAGAAGTGTGACAGTGATTAAGTAAGAAAATTTTTCTTTAACATATTTGGATAAAATGAGTGCTGCATTATAACATAATAATTTCACTGGTTTGATAAGGATCTAAATCAGTTATTTTCTCACACTTCTTCTTCTTTCAAATTCTGTTAGTAGTTTCTTTCTAGAGATAACAATTACTAAAATTCTTAGTACTTTACTCCTTCTGGAAAGTATTTCACACAGCCATAGCTTTGTTTTGTATTTCATCCACAGATTAATTACCACATGAGACTACACACGTTTCCTTTATCTGCTTTGACGCGGTCCCACACTGAAAACTGCTAACAAAGATACGAGCATATGGAATAGGTTCACAGATTTGTGACTGGCTGGAAGACTTCCTAAGTAATAGAATGCAGTACGTTGTTCTCGACGGCGAGTGTTCATGGTCAGGCGTGCCCCAGGGGAGTGTGATAGGACCGCTATTATTTTCTATCTATATAAATGATTTGATGGACAGACTAACGTGTATTTTGCGGCTGTTTGCTGATGATGCTGTTGTGTATGGGAGGGTGTCGTCTTTAACTGACTTATAGCATACAGGACGACAGACAAAATTTCTAGTTGGTGCGAAGAATGGCAGCTAGCTCTCAATGTAGAAAAATGTAAGGTGATGCTCATGAGTAGGAAAAACAATGCCATAATGTTCGAATACAGCATTAATAGTGACCTTCTTGATGCAGTAGTGTTGTTCAAATATCTAGGCGTAACATTGGAGAGCTATATGAAATGGAACAAATATGTAAGACAGTTGTAAGGCGGACAGACGACTTCGGTTTATTGGGAGAATTCTGCGAAGATGTACTTCATCTGTAAAGGAGACCGCTTATAAAACGCTTGTACGACCACGTCTTGAGTATTGCTCAAGTGTTTGGAACCCGCAGCAGATCATTTTAAAGGAAGATATAGAAGCAGTTCAGAGGCGAGCAGCTAGGTTTGTTACTGGTAGGTTCGACCAATGTGCGAGTGTCACGGAAATGCTCCGTGAACTCAATTGGCGATCGCTGGAGGAAAGACGACGTTCTTTTCGTGAAGTTCTGGCGGAATTTCAAGCTGAATGTAGCACAGTCTTGCTGCCGCCTACTTACATTTCGCGTAGTGTTCACAAAGAAAAAATAAATTAGGGCTCGTACGGAGGCATATAGGCATTTTTTTCATCGTTCTATTTGGGAGTGGAATAGGAAAGGAAATGCCTAGTAGTGGTACAGTGTATCCTCCGCCACGCACCTTATGGTGGATTGCGGAGTATGTATGTAGATGTAGATGCTTCTTCAACTGTAGTTTTACAAACTCCTTCATGAATGTCATACAAATATTTTATAGCATTACAGAACTTATAGTACTAAAAGCTGCCCAAACCGCCACTGAACCGAAACTGATAGTGTCTATATCGGCTATCCTATGTAATCTTCCTTCCTCGTTACCACAGGTGTTTCGGTTCTAGTGTATTCAGCAAATCTGAATTGTTCTTCCATCTATTCAATAGCTTTTTAAATTTTAGTATAACGTCCTTACTTTTCAGAAGAACTACTAAAGTTTGTGCAAGATGGGTCCCAAAACAACTCACATAGTTGAATAAGCAAACGCGCCTCGACATCTGCAAAACATATTTGGATTGCTATGGTAACGAAGGGGACAACTTCTTAGACAGAATCATTACTGGTGACGAAACATGGATCCATCATTACGAGCCGGAGAGTAAACGGCAGAGTATGGAATGGAAACATCCAAATTCGCCGTGCAAGAAAAAGTTCAAGACCCAACCGTCCGCAGGAAAACTGATGCTTACGGTTTTTTGGGATGCACGAGGTTCTGTACTGGAACATTATGGTGAAAGGGGCACAACAATAAACAGTGTACGTTACAGTGAGATGCTTACTGACAGGCTAAAGCCTGCAATTCGAAGCAAACGCCGAGGATTGCTGTCAGAAGGTGTTGTGTTGTTGCACCGCAATGCCCGTCCGCACTAATGCTGTTCACACTGCTGAAACGCTCCAGAAACTCAAATTCGAAGTACTGGATCATCCTCCCTTCTGACTATCACTTGTTTGGTCCACTCAAACAGGCATTAAGGGGCCGTCGATTTGACTCGGACGAAGCAGTGAAGGAAGCGGTGCATTCTTGGCTCGCAGTTCAACCGAAAACCTTTTATGAGGGCATATGGAAGCTTGTAGAGCGATGGACGAAGTGCATTGAAAATCAAGGAGACTATGTCGAAAAATGATGTTCTTGTAAGTTTCGTATTTTATTACAATAAAATTTTATAACTACTTTGCGGATAATAATTGACTTACCCTCGTACAACAACTAATTAGTCAAATACATCCATCGGGTCACATTGAAAACACTTGCTCTCCGATAAGGGTAAGTCGCGAAATTTAGACACTCTGCACCGCGCAGCAGTGGGCAAGTTAAAACAGAAATCACATATGCGGCAGTGACAAGCTCGCGTGTTGTAATGTGGGGCGACGAGCAGCACGCCAAAGAGCCACGTGTTTTACCTCCAACGGGGTCAGATCTCACAAGCTGACACCGAAGAGCGGGAGAGGAGTGTTTTGAACTCTTGTATGTCATCTGCTACACGCTTTTCACCTCTAGTTCTTCGTGTCTTTCACGCACACGGAAGAAGTTCGTGCTGTTCGAGACCAGAGCGTTTTGTAACCATCTCATGCGGTTACAGAATAAAGCAACGTCTATGTTTTACTTCGGCTGATAAAGTACTCACTTTGCATTACACGCTCTATACAAGTGTGGCTTGTCATCTTTCGTGATAGAATTTCTGAAACCTCTGTGACATTGTGTTGGTCAAACTGGGAGGCACTCTTTTTTTAAAAGCTGAATTAATTTTCTGAACGAGAGTTCAGACTACTTCGTTAGCGGCAGCTGCTTAATTGAGGTTAAAAAAACTAAGCCTTTGCTTCTCTTTGGTCTTCCTTTCGCTTTTTTGTCACATTTCTTGTGATGCTGTTTTCCATCCCTTTCAGTCTTGTAGAAATACTTTCATCTTAACAAAACTACTGCAGCCCTCCAACCATATTCCTCTATAATTATTCTGCACATTTTAATTCTTGTCAGCTTCTCCTAGTTTCCCCTTGTGTTGTTCATATGGGCGACAATTAACGTTTCTTGGATTCCATATCATATATTCTACTTACCTATTATTATTTCCTCACCCTTTTCCTTTTGGTAGTACCTCTTTTTAGTTTCTTTTTCGTCACTAGTCGTATGACTAATTTGGTTTGGTCCACCATAAGTTCTTCTCGTGTGCTGTGCTATAACTCTTCAACTAAGAATAGGACTTGCACCCAACATTCGCAGTTGTCAGCGGGATATGTACCAATCGCCGTCTTCCCTATAGTTTTTACAGATCCCCCAAGCAGTTTAGAAGCTGCACTTAGATTCCTCAACACATACGATATCATCACGACCCGTCCTCGAGTTAATGTTAACCACATGTATCCCTTCTTGTCTCTTCTAAGAAGAATCTATATTTCTATTTTTACCCTTGTACTTAATTTTCAGCATACTTTTATAACGAATACATCACAATTTTTGTTCGTCATGCCACAATTTGAGAACGGTTCCACCGATTTGGCTGTCTTTTTTTTTTTTTTTTTTTTTTTTTTTTTTTTTTTTTTTTTTTTTTTGTGATCGCAATTCTCCACAGCAGATTTTTTGAAATAAAATATTTCATAGTCTACCGGAAAACTGGAAAATTTGAGGAAATCTAAAGGTGTGTCCTTGTGTTTGTTATCCTCCGATCTTGATAAAGTTTTGCAAACTTGGCCTGCGAAACAAGAGGATGTCAGTGTCTACATAAATTTTCGTGTGGTGCAGGGCTGAAGTTACTTTACTTACAGACTTTGACGAAATCCATAGTTTTGCTCCGCTCTTGATGAATTTTTGGACACCTGGCCTTTAATCCAAGAGGAAGGTTACTATCTACATACATTTTTGCGTGTTGCATGGCAAATGGTACCTTGGCAAAAAATTTCACTCTGTTTCACTGTTCACAACGAAAGTTGACGTATAGATATGAGTTTTTCTGGTCGCGGAGGGGGGTGGGGAGGAGGTGAACGAAGGAAGCGGGAGGAAGGAGCGGGAGTGGAAGGAATGGGCCGAAAGAGGCGAAGATGGGGATAGAGAGCTTGGAGAGGAAGAGATGGATGCAGTGAGATAGATAAATAGATAGATAGAGAGAGAGAGAGAGATGAATGAGAGGCGAGGGAACATAGGCTAGAAGACCATAGAATACATAATTATCTGGACAACGCTGGGTTTTCAGCTTGTATAACAGGGTGTATCAAAAAGGATGGTGCAAACTTACACGGTTGAAAGTCCACGAAAATAGAAGCAAAACTTTCCCAGTAAACGTGGATCCGTAAACGAGATAATTTGCGAGATAATGACGAAAGTATGGTTCCTAACCGCCACTGACGTCATTGTAAACATCGTCCTAGTTAGTACAAATTAATTTAAAATTCAGATTTTACTATTAAGATTTACATCGCTTTTAGTTCACATTGACTGACTTTATTATAAACATCGTCCTATTTAATACAAATTAGTGTGAAATTTAGTCGTTACTATTAGGTTTCAAGATCTTATTTGTTTCACAATTCACGCACGGGTCACCTGTTGAAGGAGGTGTTCGAAGTGTCTTCCTTGCATCTGGATGCAATACTGTGCTCGTCTTCGCAGTAAGTTTCGAATTCTTTCGAAAACTCTTGAATCATTTCGAAATTATTGAAAAGCGTGTACAACTCTCCGCTCCAGTTCTTCGGCCATGTTTACGGGTGTGCTGTTCACTTCGCTTCTGAGGAGACCCCAGACAAAACAAAACAAAATTATAATAATAATTCTGATCAGATGATCTTGGAGGCCAAGGTATAGGTCCGCCTCGACCTATCCTTCTTTGGCCGTATCTGCGCGTTAGATGCCGCCTCACACCAGTAGCAAAAGTTGCCGGAGCTCTAGCATGCATGTACCACATACTCTGACGTTGCTAAAGGGGAACATCCTCAAGCAATCCCGGAAGAAGACGCAGCAGAAACATAAAGTAATTCCGTTACAAACAATGTCGTCAGTGACGGCTTGGAACGAAACTGCTCGTTTGCGGACCCAAGTTTACTGAGACATTTTTGCTTCTATCATCGTGTACTTTCAATCGTGTACGTTTGAGCCATCTTGTTTGATACACCTTGCATATATTAATCCTGGTGACCCTGACAACGTGAAGGGTAAACACATTGGTTCCTAATAGCAGGACAGTACAACACGAAGCGGAACTTTCTGAAATACCTAAGACTAAAAATAAAGTTGATAAAACTTATCGAATGTGTGAAACTCAATAAAATGAGTTTAAAGAAGAGACTGATCCCAGCATATTATAAATTACCTCGTTTATATTACAGAAAACCTGATGATGGCAGTAAAAAGCCGAAATGAGCTTCAATGTTCAAACGTTTGTAAAGCTTATGGGACTTAACTGCGGCCGAGGAGACTGAGGCGCTCCAGTCACGGTCTGCACGGCCACTACGGTCGGGGGTTCGAATCCCCCCTCGGGCATGGATATTTGTGCCGTCTTAGTTCGTAAGTAGTTCATAAGTAGTTTGTAAGTTTAGGGACTGATAACCCCGTAGTTAAGTCCCATAGACTATACAAATATTTGAATTTGAACTTAATTGCGAAGTCATCAGTCCCTAAACTTACAAACTACCTATGAACTAACTTATACCAAAGACAGCACAAACATCCATGCCCGAGGGACGATTCGAACCTCCATCGCGGGAGGCCGCGCGATCCGCAACGTGGTGCTCCAGACCGCTCGACTACTCCCCGAGCTCATAGTAAATAAATATATAAAGCATTATAACAGCAGTGTGAAAGGTATAAAAGTTAATTTATGATTATGTCACTCAATGACATATTCCACACTGTGGGCCCCAAAGTACAGAAGTTATTAACAAGTGTTTCTACCTGTAGAGACTCTTCTCTGTCCGACGTCATTCTTGGTTTGCGTAGTGAGCTTTAGAGCAGAAGGTGAGCTTTATTACTCTCCGACGTCGTGGTAGCTGATGCAATGCGGCAGTAATGACCCGGAGCGCACGGGCGACGCAAACAGCTGGTGGTTTTGAAACCGCAGTAGAGTACAGGACAGGTTTGGTGCCCGTTAGCTGCCGCCTGCGGTTACGTGTACTGCCGACACGTAGCGAGGTGGCGGCGAGGTGATTTCACGGCTGCCCTTCAGTCTGTTGTGTTGTTAAATGAAGACCTCCAAGGCCGCGCCGCGGCTGGCGCGTCCTCTACCGGACCCTGCGTACACCTGCCAGAGGCTGTGTCGCTCATGCGGTAAAGACTGTGTAGCACTGCAAGCAGACAGTTAAAATTTTATAGAACGGCTAATTCGTCGCCGTATTTGAAGCAAATTGAACGACATATTTTTTTGGTTAAAAGCTATTTATATTATAGGGCAATATTTTTCAACCTGTGGATCGCGACCATTAGGGGAATCGCTCGGGAAGGGGGGGGGGGGGGAGGACGTTGTGTCGCAGAAGCAAGTATTTGCACCATAAAACAACTGCAGGCTGAGTAATACATAAACGTGTGCCTAAGTAAAATACACTACTGGACATTAAAATTGCTACACCAAGAAGAAATACAGATGATAAACGGGTATTCATTGGACAAATATATTATACTAGAACCTGACATGTGATAATATTTTCACGCAATTTGGATGCTTAGATCCTGAGAAGTCAGTATCCACAACCACCGCTGGCCGTAATAACTGCCTTTATACGCATGGGAATTGAGTCAAACAGAGCTTGGATGGCGTGTACAGGTACAGATGCCCATGCAGCTTCAACGTGATACCACAGTTCATCAAGAGTAGGGACTGACGTATTGTGACGAGCCAGTTACGCGGCCACCATCGACCAGACGTTTTCAATTTGTGAGAGATCTAGAGAATATGCTGGCCAGGGCAGCAGTCGAACATTATCCGTATCCAGAAAGGCAACATGCAACATGCGGTCGTGCATTACCCTGCTGAAATGAAGGGTTTCGCAGGGTTCGAATGAAGGGTAGAGCCACGGGTCGTAAAAATCTGAAATGTAACGCCCACTGTTCAAAGTGCCGTCGATGCGAACAAGAGGTGACCGAGACGTGTAAGCAATGGCACCCCATACCATCACGCCGGGTGATACGCCAGTATGGCGATTACGAATACAGTTACCAATGTGCGTTCACCGCGATGTCGCCAAACACTGATGCGATCTTAATTATCCTGTACACAGAAGCTGGATTCATCCGAAAAATGACCTTCTGAAATTTGTGCACCCAGGTTCGTTGTTGCGTACACCAACGCAGGCGCTCCTGTTCGTGATGCAGCATCAAGGGTAACCGCAGCCTTGGTCTCCCAGCTGATAGTCCATGCTGCTGCAAATGTCGTTGAACTGTTGGTGCAGATGGTTGTTGTCCCCATCTGTTGACTCAAGGATCGAGACGTGGCTACACGATCCGTTAGTCATCTCGACTGCTAGTGATATGAGGCCGTTGGGGGTCCAGCACGGCGTTCCGTATTCCATATTCTGCTAACAGTCATTGGATCGCAACGAACGCGAGCGGCAATGTCGCGATACGATAAACCGCAATCGCGATAGTCTAGTATCCGTCCTTTATCAAAGTCGGAAACGCGATGGTACGCATTTCTCGTCCTTACACGCGGCATCACAACAGCATTTCACCAGGCATCACAGCATCTTCTTCCTGTCGGTTAAATTTCGCGTCTGGAGCACGTCATATTCGTGGTGTAGCAGTTATAATGGCCAGGAGTGTATATTTAATTTTAAAATAACGGAGTTCCTTCTTAACGTTAATTATGAAATTAACAGACCAATGAATCTTTTATAATACAGTGTGTTATGATGAATAAGCGTAAAGCCAGAATATCGTTTTCAGCGACCAATCGATAGGTAGAAGAACATGATACAATAACTGATTCGAATGAAATAAAATTTCTGAAAATTTTAGCAGCTCTCTCTGGAAGGGGTGACAATCATCAAAGAAACATATACAAAATAAATATTGTTCTAAGCCACCGTACGGTGCGTGGCGGAGAATACCTTTCAATGGATTAATATGTTTGATACTCCTTCATGCTGAAAGGGATGGACAGATTTGAATAAAATTGGAATGTCGATAGCTTATACCCTGCAGTAATATATGGGATATTGTTCATAAGCTACCGTACGGTACATAGCGGAGGGTACCTTACAGTGGATTAACACGTTTGTTACTCTTCACGCTACAACGGCTTGGTGGAATTAATTGATATGTGAAATGAAGATACCTTATACTCCGAATTAATACATACGTTAACTTTCGTAAGCCTCCATAGGTGCATAGCGAAGGGTAGGTTACAACAAATATCCAAATAGTTTGACTGGTCACCATGAAAGTTAGCACATAAATGAAGAGACTTTTATAATCTGCAAGCCAGTGAATTTAACATGGCCGAGGGTACCTTGCGATTTTAACACCATTTGACCAGTCACCACGAAAATTAGTGCGAGCAACCTATGTTTTCTTATGTAGGTGAAGGAGGTAACGACGGACAGAAGGGGGAGGGCGGAGACGGACAGATAGAGGTAAAGGAGGAGAATGACAGAGGGAAGAGGTGGAGAATTAGAGAGGGGAGATAGGTGAAAGGAGATGAACAGAGGGAGGGTGAGGAGGAAATGAACAGAAAAAGGGGCAGGAGGAGAGGGGGGAAGAGCAGGTGAACAGAGAGAAGGGAAAGGATGAGATGGACTCAGTTAAGACTGGATGAAATAAGTATCCTGGCGACGCCGGGTTTCAAGCTAGTATAACATTAAAGTTACGCTTAGGACAACACACACACACACACACAGACACACACACACACACACACATGCCGGAGGGAGGACTCGAATCTACGATGGCGAGCAGCAAGGCACACCGCAGCAAGGAGCCTTAGAGCGCTCGGCGACTCCACCGCAGCTATAGATCATTTAAGGATATGATAATATAGAAAAGCAGTATAATCATAAAATTGAATTACACACTTCCCTTGTACTACTGGCTACTTCATAAGAGTACGGAAAAGGAGAAAAAAATGACTACAGCAAGGTTCCGAATTTCTTTTATCCACTTGTTTTCGATCTGACGCCTACATTTATACTTAAGAGCAGCCAACTGTGCGATTGGAATCACGATTTCCTGTCAGAAAGGACACAGTTCGTAGTAATTGTCGGTAAGTCATCGAGTAAAACAGAAGTGATATCTGGCGTTCCCCAGGGAAGCGTTAAAGGTCCCCTACTCTCCCTGGTGTTTATAAACGATTCAGGAGACTGTTCGCGGATGATGCAGTCGTTTATCGGTTAGTTAAGTCAACAGAGGATCAAAAGCAACCGCAAAGCGACTTAGACAAAATTTCAACATGGTGCGGAAATTGGCAATTAATACTAAATAATGAAAAGTGTGAAGTAATACACATGACCACTACAAGAAATCCGCTGAACTTCAGTTACACGATAAATCAGTCAAATCTTAAGGTCATAATTTCTACGAAATACCTAGGAGGTACAGTTACGAACAACTTAGACTGGAGAAAACACATAGAAAATGTTGTGGGTAAAGCAAACTAAAGGTTACATTTCATTGGCAGAACGCTTCGGAGATGCAACAGCTCCACCAAAGAGACTGCCTACATCACACTTGTGCGTTCTCTCCTGGAGTACTGTTGCCCAGTGTGGGACCCTCACCAGGTGGGACTGACGGAAGACATTGAGAAGGACCAGAGAAGGGCAGCTCGTTTTGTTTTATCACGTTACGGGGGGAAAAGCGTCACGGAAATATTGCACTATTTGAGGTGGAAATCATTAAAAGAACGACGTTATTCGTTGCGGCGAGATCTATTTGCGAAATTTC
This sequence comes from Locusta migratoria, assembly GCA_026315105.1. NCBI lineage: Eukaryota > Metazoa > Arthropoda > Insecta > Orthoptera > Acrididae > Locusta > Locusta migratoria. Next base: position 205,449,174 of record CM048751.1, read on the forward strand.
AATCACCGACGTTTACTTATGAATGTGAAAATATTTTGCTAGCACCCACCTAAATAGGGAGATATGACGATCCCAATAAAATAAGAGAAATAAGATCGAAAACGGAACGATTTAGGCGTTCTTTCTTCCCAGGCGCTATTAGAGAATGGAACGGTAGAGATAGGTTATGAAAGTGGTTAATGAACCCTTTCCCAGGCACTTAAATGTGATTTGCAGAGTATCTATGTAGATGTAGATTATGAGTTTTCTTTCAACTACAGAATTCGTACTTTTTCTGAATGTGACCTTTATGGCGATTATAGATTGACTTTTTCAAAAGATGTCAAGAGCCGCGGAGGAGTGGCTGAGCGCTCTAAGGAACCTTGTTGCGGAGCGCGCGGTTGCTCGCCGTCGGATTTTTGAGGCCTCCCTCGGCCATGGGTGTGGCTGTTGTCCGTAGCGCAATTTAGTTTATGTAATTTCTGAGCCTAGGGGTTGAGAACAGCAACAATTAAGTTCCTCAGATTTACAAATATTTTGATGTCAAATCATAATCTTACCTTCGTTTGCCGGGAACAAACAGCATTGGGCTATTTAAAACAACAAGAACAAGCATACAAAATCCCTAATTTAGCACAGACATTACTAATTTCACAAACGTCTCTTCTAAGGAAATCATGATATTCATCGTCATCAGCGTAGTTGACTGGTATCGAGGAATCTAGCAAGCAGAGTGCCGGAGCAATTTTGTTGTGTTTTTTCTTGTCCCCTTAGCCTCGTATTTATCACAGTGGCCACGATGCGGCCGAGCTGGGCCGCTATCAAGTATGCTCTCAATATAGGAGAGCAGATTTGTCATGTAATTAAAAGCTATGTTTATTATGTTGCATTCAGCTATGTTTTAAAGCTACCCTAAAATTTTTCGTTGCGCTATGAAAAAAATTTCCTACTTCTAAGTAAGTCAATTCCGTTGAAATCAGATCTACATTTATATCTACATCTACATGTACATGGGATACTCTGCAAATCACATTTAAGTGCCTGGCAGAGCGTTCATCGAACCTCCATTATACTATTTATCTTCCATTCCATTCTCGAATAGCGCGCGGGAAGAAAGAACACCTGAATCTCTCCGTTCGAGCTCTGATTTCTCGTATTTTATTCTGATGATCGTCTCGACCTATGTAAGTGGGAGTCAACAATATATTTTCGCATTCGGAGGAGAATGTTGGCGATTTGAGTTTCGCAAGTAGCCCACGCCGCAACAATAAGCGCCGTTGTTGTAATGATTCCCATCCCAGATCCTGTATCATTTCCATAACGCTGTCTCCCCTGTATCGTGACAGTACGAAACGAGCTGCCCTTCTTTGGACTCTTTCGATGTCCTCCTTCAAACCCACCTGATAAGGATCCCACACTAGGCAGCAATACTCCAAATGAGGACGGACAAGCGTAGCATATGCAGTTTCTTTTGTAGTTCTGTTACATATTTTAAGGGTTCTGCCAATAAAACGAAATTTCTGGTTCGCCTTTCCCACGACATTATCTACGTGTTCTTTCCAATTTAAGTCTGAAGTAATTCCTAGATATTTTGTGGTATTTACGTCCTTCACTTTTGATTGATTTATCTTGTAAACAAAGTTTAACGGATTTCTTTTCGTGCTCATGTGGACGACTTTACACTTCTCATTATTTACAGTCAATTGCCAATTTTTACACCATACTGATATCTTATTCAGATCGTTCTGCAGTTGGTTTTGATCTTCAGATGATTTTCCTAGACGGTAAATGACGGCGTCATCTGCAAACAACCTAAGAGAGCTACTTAGATTTTCCCCTAAATCGTTTATATAAATAAGGAACAACAGAGGACCAATAACACTACCCTGTGGACCGCTCGATATCACCTCTGTTATAGTCGATACCTTACCATCGATTTCTACGAACTGTGTCCTCTCTGACAGGAAATCCCCTATCCAATCGCAAGTTTGGGGCGATATACCATAATCACGAAATTTTATTAAAAGCCGTTTGTGAGGTACGGTGTCAAAAGCCTTCTGGAAATCAATAACTACGGAATCGATTTGTGAACCCTTGTCGATAGCACCCATCACTTTGTGTGATCGCCTTTACAATCATTCCTGGACGAAAATAATGTGTAAAAAGGAATATATTTTCAATGACTATTCACCGTCGTCATAATAGTTATTTACTCAGTTTTCTGAAAAACAAGATGTTTCCAGAAAATAAATTTTCACAATTTTGTTTTTGTTCTACAGGTCTGTTTATTTTGTAAATCTATTTTCGGCTTATTAGGCCATCATCATAAATCTGCTGAAGTTCAGTCAAAGAACTTGTGTTCTCAGTAAACCAGAAGAGATTTTACATACAGAAAAGTAAATTAACTTCTTTGATGGAGTATTACAGTGTATATAAATATTTAAATGAAATTTGTAAATTAATAGTACTGAAAAAAGGAAACACCATATATAGAGAAACAGTGCAAACGTGTATTCTTACAATATGACTACAGTGAATAAAAATAAAATTAAACAAGAATCTAATGTATTAAGAGTTGTTTAGAACACAAGGTGACATAAATGTTATAAATATTAGAATCCTGGCACACTATTATAACTAAATAAACAAATAGAAATACAGGGGTTGGATCGGAGGGTATAGGTGGGGTGCATTGGAGAATTGATAATCTTAACAAATCCGAGGTGTGTACTCGAAATGAGAAATGGTGTAAATCAAAATATTCAAATTATAGTGTTGAGAATTAAATAAAAAATCACTGTAAGGACAGAGTACAGAATGATTTGGAAAATTAGTACTAACAAAGAAAGATACAACGCTGGTTTGATACAATGGTAAGATAGACTGATATCATCACAGAAAGTAGATGAAAAGTAGCTGTACAAAATTTAAATTAGATTTATAACTTCATATCAGTAAAGTAAATGTTAGACAAAAGTACTGGGAACTATTACAAACATATGCTGACTCCAACATAGAGTAATTATATGTGGTCATTGCGGTTTCCGATGCGCGTGCCCTTTTCTTGTCGGGGGTTCGAATCCTCCCTCAGGCATGGATGTATGCGTTGTCTTCAGTATAAGTTAGTTTGTACTTTTAGGGTTTGATGACCCCGCATTTGAGTTCCATAAGCTTAACAAACATTTTTGTCATTGTGGTACACAGAAATTTCATTCGGTCCTGAAAACGTGGTCGGACAGCCGAAAGTTACCAGGCGACCGATCACGAAATGCAGGAAATCCTGGTCTGAGTCGTAGCCAGGCACAAATTTTCGTATTTCTCCACTGGATAGTATATCTATGCCTAATACAGTAGCTAGAAATTTGATATTGCGAGTAAACTTTCGATTTAAATTATTTCGACCAATGTAATTCGTCAACACAGAGGAATAGGAAGCAGTGAAGATGAGACGCTTCATCCTGTGTTTTCGACACATTCGCGAGACCATCCGCTCAGCTCGAGGTGATGTGAGAGGCGCTCTACTTCGTTACGCAAAGTAATCGGTAGACAAGGATATTTCGTCACAACTACTTTGTCTCTTTGCCATAGTTACAGACAAATTTGTTCACTCAGTTAAGAGCATTCAAAACTATTAGATCTACAAACTAACACATAGATGACCTCAAAAGATCTACTGTGAAATAAGAAAAAAGAAGTATGTGGCCAAGAGGAGTTGTAAAAACTTAATTCAGTTGATCTGAAAATGAGCTATAAAATCTGAAACTGTTAAGCCTACAAAACAGAATGTGTCTGTCCACACGCAGACTTGAAGCACCTCATGTAATGGGTACTGAGGTCCTACCAACAAGAAATTTATTATACGCCTAAGACATGTGAGAGCATTCATTTGACTTTAATTAGAGTATCATAACTTGTTGCTATGAAATCCCAGCAGGCTGATACATTTTATGTTGCGAATTACACTATTGGCCATTAAAATTGCTACACCAAGAAGAAATGCAGATGATAAACGGGTATTCATTGGCAAATATACTAGAACTGATATGTGATTACATTATCACGCAATTTGGGTGCATAGATCCTGAGAGATCAGTAATCACAGCAACCACATCTGACCGTAATAACGGCCTTGATACGCCTGGGCATTCAGTCAAATACAGCTTGGATGGCGTGTACAGGTACAGATGCCCATGAACCTTCAACACAATACCACAGTTCATCAAGAGTAGTGACTGGCGTATTGTGACGAGCCAGTTGCTCGGCCACCATTGATCAGACGTTTTCAGTTGGTGAGAGATCTGGAAAATGTGCTGGCCAGTGCAGCAGTCGAACATAATCCGTATCCAGAAAGGCCCGTACGGGACCTGCAATATGCGGTCGTGCCTTATCCTGCTGAAATGTAGGTTTCGCAGAGATTGAATGAAGGGTCGTAACATTTCTGAAATGTAACGGCCACTGTTCAAAGTGCCGTCGATGCGAACAAGAGGTGGCACCCCATACCATCACACCAGTATGGCAATGACGAATATACTCTTCGAATGTGGTTCACCACAATGTCACCAAACACAGATGCTGTATACAGAGCCTTGATTCATCCGAAAAAAAAAGGACGTTTCGCCATTCGCGCACCCAGGTTCGTAGTTGCATACACCAGCGCAGGTACTCCTGTCTGTGAGGCAGCGTCAAGGGTAACCGCAGTCATGATCTTCGATCTGATAGCCCATGCTGCTGCAAACGTCCTCTAACTGTTGGTGCAGATGCTTGTTGTCTTGCAAACGTCCCCATTTGTAGACTCAGGGATCGAGACGTGGCTGCACAATCCGTTATAGTCACGCGGACAAGAGGTCTATCATCTGGACTGCTAGTGATACGAGGCAGTTGGGATCCAGCAAGGCGATCCGTATTGCCCTCCTGAACCCACCGATTCCATATTCTGCTAACAGTGATTAGATAGCGACCAACGCGAGCAGCAATGTCGCGATACGATAAACCGCAATCGCGATATTCTACAGTCCGACATTTATCAAAGTCGGAAATGTGATGGTACGCGTTCCTCCTTACATGAGGCATCACAACAACGTTTCACCAGGCAACGCCGGTCAACATCTGTTAGTGTATGAGAATTCGGTTGGAAACTTTCCTCATGTCAGCACGTTGTAGGTGTCGCCAGTCGTTGGATAGCGACCAACGCGAGCAGCAATGTCGCCATACGATAAGCCGCAATCGCGATAGGCTTCAATCTGACCTTTATCAAAGTCGTAAACGTGATGGTAAACGTTTCTCCTCCTTACATGAGGCATCACAACAACATTTAAACAGACAACGCCGGTCAATAGCTGTTTGTGTATGAGAAGTCGGTTAGAAACTTTCCTCATGTCAGCAAGTACACCTGTCGCTGTATCTTACAGTTTGATTTAACGTAATGTATATATTGTCTTAAATTTGTTCATTTCACGTATTTTCATTTCTTGTATGCTAGAGATATTTATTATGTAACGTCATTTCCTATATTAAATCATTTACTGTAAACATGTACCGTATGTGTAAACCCACATGAATGCACGGACATTCCTATGCTGTAAGTTGGTAATGCGCCAGAGAAAATGTTGAACCTGTTGTAAAGACTGTCTTTGGTACAGACCGAGTAGCTGTGAGTGTCTAGTTGCTGAAGCAGTCGCGGAGCGGACTCGCCAAAGTAAACACATAAATGTTTTGTTGATGGTGCAGAGGCACTGTAGGTGCAGTGTGGCGCGAGTTTAAACCAATTGCAATAAGCCTGAGAGGCGTACTGTTTAATGTATTGAAGGAAGTACGAAACAAGTTTATTTATACTCGAAAGTGATCAGTGTAATGGTTTTTCATGTGTGCAAGAAAAGTAATTGTTTGGTTATCAAGTCTATTGTCACCGAGAGTGAACGATGCTGTAATTACGGAGATTAGAAGGTGTATCGAGGTGATATCAATGCATGGAGATTTCAGCAAGATGAGCTGAACAAAGAGTTGTCGATAAAAATATTTTGAACCAGCAATAAGAGTACCTATTGTAATCATATCTGTCTTGTATGGAATTCACGATGAAGACGACGAAAACAGATGAGTACTTTTGTAACATTTTATTTTGTATGCATGTAATTGTAGTGTCAACCCAATCAGAATTTTGGTTCAATTATATATGACTTATTTTGAAACCAGTCTTAATTTTGTAAGTAGTTGTAGTAACCCCATCATCACCATTATTAGATTATGTTGATTGTGCAAGCCTGTACATTGACTAACAAGTTCAATCATTTTTCAAAGTAATTACGATCAGTTTTAAAGAAATTGCTAGACGAGTTAAAGAATTGCTAAACGTGTTACAACCACAGAGACTAGTAATTAAAGTGCAGTGCTGTTCTAAGTTTTGCAATCAATTATTATGCCAAAGCTTTAAACTTGCAAGAGAGTTTGCACGTAAAGTAAACTTGGTTTCATTTGTATAGTAAGTAACCAGGGTAGCAGTAGTCAAAGTATTATAATTGATTAACCAGACTTGACGAAAGTAACTTTTATGAAATACGTTAAATGCCAGACTCTGCTCAGCCAGTTACACGCGTACGCTACCCAGGCCCTGCAACCAATTAATCAAAAAATAGTTCACGTAAAATTTTGAAGTTGAATGCTTTAAACAATATTATCAAAATTATTGGGAACTTTGACTGTAGTATTTGTGAAGCGCATTGCATCACGCAGTTTCACAGTACTGAGCTATTATCATTGCAGTCAGAGTCTATCAGCTATTACGATTTAGATTATAACACGAACACGCCGTCACCACTACATGAATTCTGACACATTTATTAGTGAAGGTGTGCTGTTCGTGAATCGTAAGAGATGCTGGTTGGAGGCTGTAGTCAATGCTAAGTCAGATAGGGCCAAGCTTAATTAATTATGACACTGATCATCAATAATTAAATAACATCAATATTATTTATTCAGGATTTCTACCTCCCGTTGGCAAAGTGTTGTCACTTTTGACAAGTGCGATTAGCAACAACTTTCAGTAACAAAATTATGCCGGCCGCGGTGGCCGAGGGGACTGAGGCGCTCCAGTCACGGTCTGCACGGCCACTGCGGTCGGGGGTTCGAATACCCCCTCGGGCATGGATATTTGTGCCGTCCTTAGTTAGTTCATAAGTAGTTTGTAAGTTTAGGGACTGATGACCCCGTAGTTAACTCCCATAAGCTATACAAACATTTGAACAAAATTATCACAACTACATCCTGTTACGCATTCTTTTCATTTCGACAATATTTATACACAAATTGATCTCCTCCAATCAAACAGCTTTTACAATGGTTCGCATTTCTCGACCTAACAAGCGGAAACATAACAACGTTTCACCATAAAACGCCGGTCATCTGCTGTTTGTGTATGAGAAATCGGTTGGAAACTTTTCTCATGTCAGCACGTTGTAGTTGTCGCCATCGGCAGCAACCTTGTGTGAATGCTCTGAAAAGCTAATCATTTGCATATCGCAGCATCTTCTTCCTGTCGGTTAAATTTAGCGTCTGTATCACGTCATCTTCGTGTTCTAGCAATTTTAATTGCCAGTCGCGGTTTCGCACGTTACTGCGCCCGTTGTGGATGGGTGGCCCAACTGAAACCTGGGAAGCACAAGTCTCTGAGGAGAGCACCGGCACAGAGTAACATATACAGAGGAGCAGCCCCCTCTAAACCACTGTCCTACGCTCCCCTCGTAGTTCCGTAAGATGCTAGCAGGTGTCAGGAGGATCGCTGGCTTAGGGTGCCTCTCGCACGTCAGAGGGTAGTGTGGAGGGGAGGCTGAGGGGAGAGCTCGTGCCACCTGCCACTGGGCCACGGCTGTGTCCAGCTCGCTGGCGTTTGAGGGGAGGTGGTGGTGGGGGCAGCCGCTACCTGTCGCCTGCTCTGTCCAGTTTAAAGAGCTGCTTCTGACCGCCGCGCCATCATGGGACATCTTACGGAACTGCTGGAAACCCTCCCTCCCCGCACCCCTGAGCGTAGGACCGGGCCCTTACAGAGGTTTCCCGTCTGTATATATTTATTTGTCTGTGGCACCGGCCACAGTACCGGGAGAAGGTGTCCGCAGGCGAGACTAAAGCCGAGACGGCTTCAGCGACGCGTGGGCCACAAATCAGGGCCAGGGAGGCGGTACCCGCAGTCTGAGGTAATTGGCCGTTCCGCTGAGTTAACGCCGAGGCCCAGCCTGGCCGTGCCTGGCCTAGCCCTGACACGCCGCCGCGCCGGCTACTGGAGACGGGTTAATTGCACACCCTGGTCAGGGGGCGGTCGACAGCAGCCCAGAGACGCCACTGTACGCACTTCCTCGCACCAGGAGGATGCGAGCCTTCCGCTCATTACTGGCAGTAATTACGTTGGCGGCCGTCGTAGCTCATACGCTACTGTTGCGTCTGGTACACCGCACGTCGCAGCTACCCCGTTATTACGTATTTGCATCGAGTGTACTCTTGCCTCAATTATAATGAAATGTAACACACGGCTCGTCTTAGTCAACGTTCGGCACACATTTTCCAATGCCTCCTGTGCTCGTAAGCGCGTTTTACGAGAGCCACTTTCTTTTCTGGATTGACTAATCGAGACGATTAGCTTGTTATATCCATACTAAAGCTCGCCTGCCTCGTGTGGTCGTTTTCGTTTAGACGTTCTGCTAGGTAGTTTCGTATCCGAATGATGAGGGTTTTCAGGGTACGTTTTACGTAGCAGCAAGATATGATAATTTAGTTTATTAATGAAGAAAGGGTAATACATGGATTTTCTCATGAAATGTCATGTGATAAATTGTGTGCATTATTGTCAACCTAAAAATGTGAGAAGTACCGTCCAAACATTAAAAAACTTATGCATTTATTTGGTGGAGAAAACTGATACTCGCAAACAGATAAGACAGTACCAACATTGCAACATAAATGTTTTTCTTACTTCAGATGCACATCTTAAAATGTTCAAAAGTTCAAATGTTTGTAATTCTATTGGACCAACCTGCGTCGTCATCAGTCCGTAGCTTACAAACTACTTAACCTAAGGTAAACTAACCTAAGGACAAACACACACACCCATGCCCCAGGGAAGACTCGAACCTCCACGGCGAGCAACAGCGCGCTCCGCTCGGCTACTCCACCGCGGCGCACATCTTCTTTTCTCGCTAACGGCCAAATAACAATTAATAATTCTGACCGTTTTACTGTTGATACAATTATCATTAAAACACGTTTATATATGTTGCAACTATTTATTCACAACCGATATAGAAGCGTTACATGTTTGCACCTGTTACTGTGCTTCAATGTAGTCACCAGCGTTGTGTACAATCCGTGGCGAGCGATGTGGAAGGCGAAGTATACTGTTAGCACAGCCTGTTCTGTTGATGGTGCGAATGGAGCGGTCTACTGCGTGTCGAGTCTCTGGAACAGTTCGGAAGTGAATGCCACGAAGAAGTTCTTCAGAATCAAGTCAGTCACAAGGACGTAAATCTGGGTAGTTTGGTGGATTGTATAGTACTCCCCAGTCCCATAGACCAATCAGAGGAGCCACAGCTTGCACTGTATGCGCCTGCACATTGTCGTGCAAACTGATGGGTTGGTTGCACAGAAAGTGTTGCCGCTTTTTTCCAAAGCTGGGTCCAGGTGATGCTCCAAAAGCGAACATTAATACTGTGCATTGATGCTCTACAGTGGAGGAATGCAATGCGCTAGGATAACAACATCACAGTCATACACGAAAATTACGATAACTTTCACCATACTGGACCTCTGATGCACTTACGACATTAGTGGTGACCCACAATGACGCCATTCATTGGATTGACGTATCCGTTTTGGCTCAGTGTTACGTGCCACTGATACGTACACCAATGCCGATTCCCCACACGCCTCTTGAAGAGCTTGATGACACTATCGTGCTGTATGTCCTCTGGCACACGGAGTCTTAATTCACCTCCGTTGTTCCCGTTTCGAAAACATAGTGATACCATTACGTTAGACCACTCGCTCACAAGTGGCTGTGTTTCTCTTGATTGTCCACATGCCGGGGGCGTGGGATGAGTCAGTCCATTTGCTCAGAGGTAAGGTAGGTATGCCAGTCAACAACATGTGCTATCAGCAACAATAGTAAATTCCATTGTATAGTGTCCCCACGGTAGTGTTGCCACTATTCAATTTTCAACCCTCGTATTTACTTCTCTGCATAACCAATTTTTTGGGACAACAGCTGATAAAATGGTGTAATTTTAACACCTAAACCAGTTGCGCAATTAAATAAATAATTGTTATACAGCAGCTAGTACTTTCTTCCACCACTTTGTATTTTCTGTGTATGGAGTCAAGTTTACGTCACAGCCATTTCCTGCATATTGCGAACTTAAAATCACATTTTACTGTTCAAGACGAATCGTTTGAATACAAATTGGATGGGGTACAGGCATTTTTAACGATAATAATACAGTTTGATATGTAATTTACGAGAGATAATTGAGGCTGAAGTGTCACACACTTGTTTTTCTAAAGCGAGGCAAGGTGCCTGTGTGGCGGCGACTGGCGAGAATAGACAGATGGGCGGAAATGGTCCTCACTCCACTCCATTGCACCGAGCAGTCTTTGGCATGAAAGCTACTTTCCTCCTGGGGGAAACACGGACGCTAAAAATGATTTTATAAGCTACACAATGCTTCTCTCAACAAAAGGTGTTTACTTGCATATTTTAGTCATAGGTGTAACGCGAATTCCAAACTGGCGCCGTCAAGTTGGAGAGAAAATACCTGAATGAGACATTAGATGACTCACTATTCAGTGGCGAGTTTTAAGATGCACCATCTGATCTGGCCAGTGTCCCCAGGAGATGTACACAAGAACAACGAGAAAAATTAGGGAAAACTCGTTCTCTTGTTCTCGGCAGCCGTGTGTGTCACTGTGTACAAAAGCTAGTGGTGTGACACACTCGCAGTGATTTTTTGGTGCAGAGAAATAATAAAGACTCCTGTACTTTACTGAACTGTGAATCTGCAGTGGACACTACTAAGGATTGCGCGCTGTTCATAGTGTTTACCGACATTCTTAATATCTGATGTGAACATAGGCAGGCTGCATTTGAACTGCGAATCTGCAGTGGACACTACTAAGGAATAAGGATTGCGCGCTGTTCATAGTGTTGACCGAGATTCTTAATATCTGATGTGAACATAGGCAGGGCGAGCTGTCCGCCTTACTCATAACTGTCCTTACATATTCGTTCCATTTCATATCGCTCTGCAATGTTACGCCTAGATATTTGAACGACGCTACTGCATCAAGAAGCTCACTACTAATGCTGTATTCTAACATAATGGGATTGTCAGTTAAAGACGACACCCTCCTATACACCACAGCATAATCAGCAAACAGCCGCAAATTACACTTACTCTGTCCAACGCCTTTTTGAAGTCGAGAATAACACAATCCGCCTGTTGCTCTTCATCCATGGCTCGCTGATGTCATGTGAGAAAAGGACAAGCTGAGTTTCACATGAACGATGTTTCCTAAACCCGTGCTGATTCATAGAAAGAAGCTTTTCCGTTTCAAGGAAATTTACTATATTCGAACTGGGAATATGCTCTAAAATTCTACATGAAACTGATGTCAACGATATTGGCCTGTAATTGTGTGGGTCAGTTCTCTTTCCTTTCTTATAAACGGGAGTCACCTGCGCTTTTTTCCAATCACTAGGAAATGCGCTGAATTAAAGATTCGCGATAAATGCAAGCTAAGTAGGGGGCCAATGCCGCAGAATAGTCTTTGTAAAACCGAACTGGTATTCCATCCGGACCAGCAGACTTTTTCGTATTTAGCTCTCTCAGCTGCTTCTCTACACCGGAAATACCTATTGATATGTCCCCCATTTCAGAATTAGTACGTTGATCAAATGATGGTACATTTGTGCGGTCCTCCTGCGTGAAAGATTTCTTAAAGGTTAAGTTTAGATCTTCATCTTTCCGTTTGCTTTCTTCTATTACTGCCCCGGAATGAGCAACGAGTGACTGGACAGTGGGCTTTGACCCGCTTATCGATTGTACATAGGACCAGAATTTTTTCGGGTTACTGAAAGATCTTTTGGTAAGGTATGGCTGTGATAATTATTGTATGCTTCGCGCATCGATCTTTTTATAGACGCACGAATCTCTACTAACTTTTGCCTGCCATAATTTGAGTGTTCTTTTTTGAATCGAGAGTGCAAGAGTCTGTGCTTTCTCAGCAGCTTTCTAACATTATTATTATACCACGGTGGATCTTTTTCATCCTTAATCGTCTTTACTGGCACATATTTCTCTAACCCTCTATTTACAATGCACTTAAATTTAGTCCACAATTCCTCTACGTCCATAGTCAGTCGCCCAGCGGACGTTGTCCAGAGCACACCTCTCCAGTAGCGTAGCAGTAATTTATCAGTTGTAAGTGTAACCGGCTTCTCTCTAGAAGCTACATATTTTTACTTTTCAGTGCGTTTTCCCTTGAGTGCATTAAATTTATTGTGTGCTCGCGTTTTTGTTTGATTCCTATTCGCGTTAAATATCTGGTTAGTGTATTATTCCGCCGTGTGAATCGCGTCGCGACAGTCGTCTGTCTTTGTTTTGAAACAGTTACCGTTTGTTTACTCCAGTCAGTCGCCCAGCGGACGTTGTCCAGAGCACACCTCTCCAGTAGCGTAGCAGTAATTTATCAGTTGTAAGTGTAACCGGCTTCTCTCTAGAAGCTACATATTTTTACTTTTCAGTGCGTTTTCCCTTGAGTGCATTAAATTTATTGTGTGCTCGCGTTTTTGTTTGATTCCTATTCGCGTTAAATATCTGGTTAGTGTATTATTCCGCCGTGTGAATCGCGTCGCGACAGTCGTCTGTCTTTATTTTCTGATTAGAAGCGACATATAGTATTTTGATTTTCGTCTACACTTTCTCGTCTCAATTTGTAAAGTTATACTGTGCTGTCGTGCGTATTGGATTCACATCCGCGTTCTAACGAACAGTTTAGTTTTCCTTTGAACGCATCGCGACTGTAGTTTTTGCTTTTGTTGGCACTGTAATCATGAATAGGGACTGTGACTGCTGTATGCGGATGCAGTCTGAGCTGGTGACACTTCGCTCCCAGCTTCAAGCTGTGTTAACCTCGGTTGCACAGTTGGAAGCTGCGATCGATGGGCGTCGTTGTTGTTGGCCGGCGGTGGGGACCGAACGGATTCCCGTCGTTTCCACCGATCGGCCTGCGGCAGCGACATGCCCTGAAACTGCTAGCAGTGAGGCAGACATCCCACCCGTGGTTGCGTGGGAGGTTGCTCCAGTGCGTGGCAGGAGGCGCAAGACATTCCGGGGGACCGATCGTGAGGCCTCCCCGGTTCGTCTTGCGAACAGGTTTGAGGCGCTGTCTGCTCAGGACGACGTTCCTGAGTCGGATGGTGTCTCTCACCCTGTCACCACCCAGCCTGCAAGATCCGGGCTTTCACAGAGGGTGGGTTTACTTGTAGTTGGGAGCTCCAACGTTAGGCGGGTGATGGAGCCCCTTAGAGAGATGGCTGCCAAGGAGGGGAAGAAGGCCAACGTGCACTCCGTGTGCATACCGGGTGGAGTCATTCCAGATGTGGAACGGGTCCTCCCGGATGCCATGAAGGGTACGGGGTGCAGCCAACTGCAGGTGGTGGCTCACATCGGTACCAATGATGTGTGTCGTTTCGGATCTGAAGAGATCCTCTCAGGTTTCGAGCGGCTAACTGAAGTGGTAAAGACTGTCAGTCTTGCTTGCAAGATGAAAGCAGAGCTCACCATCTGCAGCATAGTTGACAGGACCGACTGTGGACCTCTGATACAGAGCAGAGTGGAGGGTCTGAATCAGAGGCTCAGACGGTTCTGCGACCGTGTAGGCTGCAGATTCCTTGACTTGCGCCATCGGGTGGTGGGTTTCCGGGTTCCGCTGAATAGGTCAGGAGTCCACTACACGCAGGAAGCGGCTACACGGGTAGCGGGGGCTGTGTGGCGTGGACTGGGCGGTTTTTTAGGATAAAGAGCTTCGGGGAAATAGAAAATGGGCAATCTCAAAGGGTTCAGGTGGATCACAGGAGAAATGTAGATCCGGAAACTATCGGTATAACAGTTGTAAATTGTCGTAGCTGTGTCGGGAAAGTTCCAGAACTGCAAGCGTTAATAGAAAGCACCGAAACACACATCATTATAGGCAGCGAAAGTTGGCTCAAGCCGGAAATAAGTTCAGAAGAAGTATTTTCAAAAGATCTAACGGTATTCAGAAAGGATAGATTAAACAAAATAGGTGGGGGCGTGTTTGTCGCCGTCAAAAGTAGTATTTCATGTAGCGAAGTTGAAGTTGATAGTTCGTGCGAGCTATTATGGGTAGAGGTTGTACCCGAAAATCGTAAGAAGTTAATAATCGGTTCCTTTTACCGGCCTCCCGACTCTGACGATACAATAGCAGAAAGGTTCAAAGAAAACCTGAGTCTAATTACAAAAACGTACCCGACTCACACGATAATAGTAGGTGGTGATTTTAATTTACCCTCGATCTGTTGGCGAAATTATATTTTCAAATCAGGTGGTAGGCATAAAACATCGTCCGAAATTGTACTCAACGCATTCTCTGAGAATTACTTCGAACAACTAGTTCATGAGCCAACTAGAATTGTAAATGGATGTGAAAACACACTTGATCTCTTAGCAACAAATAATCCTGAGCTCATAATGAGCATCAAAACGGATACAGGTATTAGTGAACACAGAGCTGTAGTAGCGAAATTGAATATCGAAAGTCCCAAAGTTACCATAAATAAACGCAAAGTATATTTGTTCAGGAAAGCAGATAGAAACAAAATACATTGCTTCTTGAAAGACAGCTTCCACTCGTTTCTAACACTAAACGTAGGTGTAGACCAGATGTGGCTCAAATTCAAAGAAGTGGTATCGACAGCAATAGAAAGTTTTATACCTAATAAATTAATAAAAGAAGGAGGCGATCCCCCTTGGTACACAAAACAGGTCAGGACACTGTTGCAAAAGCAAAGGAAAAGGCATACTAAATTTAAACGAACACGAAATCCCCAGGATTTGCGATTGTACTCAGAAGCTCGAAATTTAGCGAGGATTTCAATGCGAGATGCCTACAACATTTATCACAACGAAACTCTTTCTCGTAATTTGACTGAAAACCCAAAGAGATTTTGGTCATATGTTAAATATACTCGGGGAAAGTCACAAACAATACCTTCACTACGTGATAGTAATGGCGATCCTGCCGATGACAGCGCTACTAAAGCAGAGTTACTAAACTTAGCTTTTAGAAACTCATTCACTAAAGAAGACGAAACCAATATTCCAGATTTCGAATTACGAACAGATGCCGTAATGAATAACATAGAAGTAGATATCATCGGAGTAGTGCAGCAACTAAAATCACTTAATAAGAACAAGTCTTCTGGTCCGGATTGTATACCCATTAGATTTCTATCTGATTATGCTGAAGCGATAGCTCCTTACTTAACAGTCATATACAACCGCTCTCTCATAGAAGGATCTGTACCAAAAGATTGGAAAGTTGCACAGGTCACACCTATATTCAAGAAAGGCAGTAGGAGTAACCCACTAAACTACAGGCCTATTTCATTGACGTCAATTTGCAGCAGGGTTTTGGAACATATCCTGTATTCAAATATTATGAATTATCTCGAACAGAACGATCTATTGACCCAAGGTCAACACGGATTTAGAAAATATCGTTCATGCGAAACACAACTAGCTCTATATTCACACGAAGTGATGGGTGCTATCGACAAAGGTTCGCAAATCGATTCCGTATTTCTTGATTTCCAGAAAGCTTTTGACACCGTACCTCACAAACGGCTTTTAATCAAATTGCGTGGTTATGGTATATCGCCCCAAATTTGCAATTGGATAGGGGATTTCTTGTCAGAGAGGACACAGTTCGTGGTAATCGATGGTAAGGCATCGACTAAAACAGAGGTGATATCGGGCGTTCCACAAGGTAGTGTTATTGGTCCTCTGCTATTCCTTATTTACATAAACGATTTAGGGGAAAATCTAAGTAGCTCTCTTAGGTTGTTTGCAGATGACGCCGTCATTTACCGTCTAGTAAAATCATCTGAAGATCAAAACCAACTGCAGAACGATCTGAATAAGATATCAGTATGGTGTAAAAATTGGCAATTGACTCTAAATAATGAGAAGTGTGAAGTCGTCCACATGAGTACGAAAAGAAATCCGTTAAACTTTGTTTACAACATAAATCAATCAAATGTGAAGGCCGTAAACTCCACAAAATACCTAGGAATCACTATTACTTCAGACTTAAACTGGAAAGAACACGTAGATAATATCGTGGGAAAGGCGAACCAGAGACTGCGTTTTATTGGCAGAATCCTTAACAGATGCAACAGAACTACTAAAGAAACTGCATACACTGCGCTTGTCCGTCCATTTTTGGAGTATTGCAGCCCAGTGTGGGATCCTTATCAGGTGGGTTTGACGGAGGACATCGAGAGAGTCCAAAGAAGGGCAGCTCGTTTTGTATTGTCACGATACAGGGGAGACAGCGTTACGGAAATGATACAGGATCTGGGATGGGAATCATTAAAACAACGGCGCTTATCGCTGAGGCGTGGGTTACTAGCTAAATTCAAATCGCCAACATTCTCCTCCGAATGCGAAAATATATTGTTGACTCCCACTTACATAGGTAGAAATGATCATCAGAATAAAATAAGAGAAATCAGAGCTCGAACAGAGAGATTCAGGTGTTCTTTCTTCCCGCGCGCTATTCGAGAATGGAATGGGAGATAAATAGTATAATTGTGGTTCGATGAACCCTCTGCCAGGCACTTAAATGTGATTTGCAGAGTATCCCATGTAGATGTAGATGTAGATGTAGATGTAGATTAAACGATGCCCATTCGAAGTGCGATCCTAACATTTGCTTATTGGCTCTTCCCAACAAAAACACCCTCCTAGCCTTCTTGATTGGTTTATGAAATTTGATCACCATCGACGCTATGGCAATATCATGATAACTAATTCCTGTCTCTACACAGACATCGTTAATAAGGTCAGGCCTATTATAAGGTCTAAAATATTTCCATTGCGCGTGGGTTGCCGGTTTAACTGCTCAAGACAGTGTTCGGAGAATGTGTCCAAAAGTAGCTCGCAAGACTGCGTGTCTGTACCGCCTGAAATGTAACTAGCGAGGTCCCTATCTATACTCTTAAGGTTGAAGCCTCCTCCGACTAATATTACATGGCCCGGACTTTCTTTGAATGATTCTAAAACTGCTTAAGCAGCACTGGGGGGCCGGTGAAAACACCCAACTATTAACTTTACTTGTTTTAGACCTGTTATACGTACCCAGATAACTTCACAGTTCACGGTCATCAAATGATCCTGTAACGAAGCGCGCTGCTCTCCGTTTGATCTTCTCTACTTCCTCTGTCAACCCCACCTGGTACGCATCCCCACCCGGCATTGCCCGAGTATTTATTTATTCAAGCCTTGAGTTAGTACCGCTCCTATCTCTTCTCTTCTTGTCCATCTCCTTTTTTCCCCCTAAAAACATGTTATATTAATCAGAGAACATATAAGAAACGAGGCTGTCTTGCATAAGTTAATGTACAAAATTTCAGGTACAGTATCCAAAAAAGATAAAAATCAAAATACAAATGATATTCAACATTCATACATGCATTTAATTCGCAACTTGACTATAAACAACACCGCCTCCAGCCATGCAGATTTAGGTTTTCCGTGATTTCCCTAAATCACTCCAGGCAAATGCCGGGGTGGTTCCTTCCAAAGGGCACGGCCGATTTACTTCCCCATCCTTACTCAAAGAGTCCGAGCGTAAACTCCGCCTCTAATGACCGGGCTGTCGACGGGGCGTAATCACTAATCTTCCTCCCTGACAATAAGCAATATTTCTTGTGACTTCTCCAGGGTCTAATATGAATATTTTCTGTGGTGGGAACATCCCTGAGCAAGCGACGTACAGCTGTCCGTGCGACAAACATGGAGATTTCAAATACACTCCGCAGTTTTGAGTAGATTGTCCTGTGATTTATTAATCGCAATGGAAAATGCAAGTCTCATTGCAAACTGCAGACCCTGAAAGTTATAAGCCAGATCTGACAGAAATAATGGGTATTCGTCACATTCTCTTTCTTTCCTTGTAGCTCTATAGAAGTGTATTCCTTCCTCCTGCAGCGGTATGTGCTTCACAGTTCATAGTTGCTTCAAAGTTCTCAACAGCACAGTTATCTTTCAGAAATTTCCTTAAGCTCACTGGAATATAGATTGTCTTAGCAGTAAATAAGTAACATTATAAAAAGTGGTTTCTGATGTGTAAAGTTTTTACCCATCGTAGTATATATGATCTCATATTCAGTGTTATATGTTGTAAAATTGCATAATTTTTCAGGGACATATTCATTTGTATAAGTGCTGTATGTATGTAAAATCTGTTGCGAATACAGTTAGTACTAATGAAGTAATAGATTAAAACTTAGTGCTTGATTGGGCTGTTTTCCATGGACGTTATTGTTTATGTGTTCATATCTCATGAACTAAGTTTCCTACTGTGGTACAATTTCTAAGGTACACTCAGCTGTATGTGTGTATACTGACTGTAAAGTTTCCTACGGCTACTATACGTAGTGTAGAAATTATAAATTGCAACGTTATTCCGAATGCCATAGTCTTACTCCGTGAACAGCGGAAAGGTAGTAAGCGAGAAATTTTTTTCCATTCGTCATTTGGCTATGATCGCCAGCCAGAAAAAGTTTCGGAAATGTTTGAAATTATGTTTAAAGTTTGTTGCAACTCTCCTTTTCAAATAGTGGACTGATAAAGTCACACTATCACGAAGCACAAGACGGGGAAGATTTTCATTGTTTATGAGGTCATATGTCCTGACCTATAAGCCCTATCGCAAAATCCTTTATTAATTGACGTCTAATACCTATAAACTAGATTCCTGCCAAAGTTCAGCTTCATAGGTGAAGTAGTTTTCGAGATTTCGTGTTTAGTCAGTGAGTGAGTGAGTGAGTGTCTGAATGAGTGCCCTTTCGCTTTTCTACATCTACATTTACATACATACTCTGCAATCCACCGTAAGGTGCGTGGCAGAGGCATTTACTTTCCTATTCCACTCCCAAATAGAACAAGGGGGAGAAAGAATGCCTATATGCCTCCGTACAAGCCCTATTTTCTCTTATCTTGCCCTTGGGATCACTACGCGAAATATAAGTAGGCGGCAGCAAGATCGTACTACACTAAGCTTCAAATTCCAGCCTTCTAAATTTTCAGAAGAGAAATTCACGAGAAGAACGTCGTCTTTCCTCCAGCGGTCCTCAACTGAGTTGCAGGAGCATTTCCGTGACACTAGCGCATTGGTCGAACCTACCAGTAACAAACCTAGCTGCTCGCCTCTGAACTGCTTCTATGTCTTCCTTTGAACTGCGGGTCCCAAACTCTTGAGAAAGTGTTTTATATGCGGTCTCCTTTACAGATGAAGTACATCTTCCCAAAATTTTCCCAATAAAACGCAGTCGGCTGTCCGCCTTACTCACAACTGTCCTTGCATGTTCGTTCCAATTCATATCGCTCTGCAATGTTAAGCCTAGATATTTGAACGACGCGACAGCATCAAGAAGCTCACTACTAATACTGTATTCGAATATTATGGGATCGTTTTTCCTACCCATGCGCATCACCTTACATTTTTCTACATTGAGAGCTAGCTGCCATTCTTCGCACCAACTAGAAATTTTGTCTAAGTCATCCTGTATGCTATTACAGTTATTTAAAGATGACACCCTCCAATACACCATAGCATCATCAGCAAACAGCCACAAATTACAAGTTAGTCTGTCCATCAGATCATTTATATATTTTGAAAATAATAGCGGTCCTATCACACTCCCCTGGGGCACGCCTGACGATACACTCGTCTCTGATGAACACTCGCCGTCGAGAACAACTTACTGCGTTCTATTACTTAGGAAGTCTTCCAGACAGTCACAAATCTGTGAACCTATTCCATAACCTCGTATCTTCGTTAGCAGTCTGCAGTATGGCACCGCGTCAAACGCTTTTTTGAAGTCGAGAAAAACACAATCCGCCTCTTGCCCTTAATCCATGGGTCGCAAGATGTCATTCCGTAGTTGGAAAGAAAACTCATGATCTACATCTACATAGATACTCTGCAAATAACATTTAAGTGCCTGGCAGAGGGTTCATTAAGTACTTTCATAACCTTTCTCTACCGTTCCATTCTCTAATAGCGCCCGGGAAGAAAGAACACCTAAATCGTTCCGTTTTCGATCTGATTTCTCTTATTTTATTCGGATGGCCATGTCTCCCAAAGTAGGTGGGTGCTAGCAAAATATTTTCACATTCAGAAGTAAAAGTCGGTGATTGAAACTTCGCAAACAGATCACGCCGCAATGAATAACATCTTTATTTTAATGATTTCCACCCCAATTCGTGCAACATTTCCGTGACGCTTTTCCCCCCGTAACGTGATAAAACAAAACGAGCTGCCCTTCTCTGAACCTTCTCAATGTCTTCCGTCAGTCCCACCTGGTGAGGGTCCCACAAGAGGCAGCAGTACTCGAGGAGAGGACGCACAAGTGTAATGTAGGCAGTCTCTTTGGTGGAGCTGGTGCATCTTCGAAGCGTTCTGCCAATGAAACGTAACCTTTGATTCGCCTTCCCCACAGTATTTTATATGTGTTCTCTCCAGTCAAAGTTGTTCGTAATTGTAATTCCTAGGTATTTGGTAGAATTTACGACCTTAATGTTTGACTGATTTATCGCGTAATTGAAGTTCGCCGGCTGCGGTGGCCGAGGGGACTGAGGCGCTCCAGTCACGGTCTGCACGGCCACTACGGTCGGGGGTTCGAATCCCCCCTCGGGCATGGATATTTGTGCCGTCCTAATTCGTAAGTAGTTCTTAAGTAGTTTGTAAGTTTAGGGACTGATAACCCCGTAGTTAAGTCCCATAAGCTTTACAAACATTTGAACATATGAATTGAAGTTCAGCGGATTTCTTTTATTGGTCATGTGTATTACTTCACACTTTTCTTTATTTAGTGTCAGATAGATAGAAAATAATAGCGGTTCTATCACACTCCCCTGGGGCACGTCTGTCGATACACTCGTCTCTTTTATATAGATAGAGATTTTATAGTATGCAGCTGGTCTCCTCTGGGCCGGCAAATATTTAACTCTGGAAACGAGTGAATGATTTATGGTGGCCCTGCACATTAGCTTTTGATTGGACAGGAGTTGTCGCCCTTGTTGGGAAGTCATTACCCGCGCCGCCCACGCACCTCTCCGTGTTCACGACTCGGACCGTCCTCCGTGGGCGGGGAGCCGTACCGGCGGCGTCCAGCACGGGAATTGCCGACCGATCCTTTTATGGAGGCCTTTGGTCACGCGCTGCTGACGGGCGCAAACTCCCACCCACGGCTGGGGCTGGGCGGTCGTCCTCAGGAGGGATCGCAGACTTCGTGGAAGGATTTGGTGCCCCAGGACACGCCATTGTTGGCCAGCGAGCAGCAGGGCAGAACAATAGCGTCGGCCTTCTCCCAGGTCGTTACGGCTAACGCGGCGTTCTGCTCTGCTCGCCATTTGTACCGGCGCCGAAGTTTAATGACAGTATACTAATTGCTGCAAAATATCTGCTTCATCTGTTCTTTGCACTTGAAGGGACCCCCTGGAAACAGCACTAATTGTAACTGCGTGGTCTGTTGTTTCGTGGTGTGTGTTTTGTGAGTATATGTTCTGTAACTGTAGTACATTAGGGTGCCAACGGCTATATTATCAACATGCCAAATAAAAGTCGACCACTGTGCGAAACAAGAGCTTTGCCTTATCACTAAAATTAGTAAATAAGGTCCGTGTGAACTACTGGTTATTCCCTGCTATAAAGCCTTGTTCCCTGGCCCAAACTGAGAACTGACTCGTTTCAAATTACTTCAATAACAGGAAGTTAATACTACAGTGGTCAATATACATAGCAGCTCACAAGTTATTACACACAAACATTAATAAGCAAGCCACCACAATTAAAATTATCTTAGAAAGGTGGCTAAGAAAACATTTACGGCGCAACGGAATTTAGATATAATCTGCATCTGAGCTTGTTCTCAGCACTTGTGAAGAACAATATTAAATAAAAGAGGGAAGGTGCTCTAAAACTACAATTTATAGGCAACTTACGGATTATGCTGAACTTAAACTTGTTTATTCAGACAGAAAACAAGCAAAATGAGGAACAAATTTTGTTAATACAGTAAAATGCATCTCTTACATGGATTAATGCGGACGGTGCCCAAACTAAATTATACATGATTTAACGCTACTAGGGGGAAGGATTCACAAACAACACTCATTCTCTCACACACATGCAATGCCACAGCGAAAGTCACCAGCGTGATGAGACGAGGCGGAAGCAGGCGCCGCTATCGTAGGCGAAATTCAGCAAGTCCAAGATAACACAAAACACAATATACACAAACAATTCGATGCTGGCTCTGGTCTGTCGTGCCTGTTTTGAGATGGTGCGTGTGTATAGTCATGTTAAATTACATCTGGATTGGACCTCGAGCAGACACACTAACGGTGACACACGGCTACCTTACATGGACGCACTACACTAAAGGTGAAGTGGTTGAAAATCGGTTTCATTATACAAAATCACAGTGGATTCTTAAGTTGCAGTCTGTTAGAAATCGAGTTAGGTACTGGTTTTATAAGAGAAGTGGCGTGAACTTAGTAAACTAGCTGCAAACCCCGGAAGTCGCAACTCGGACCCACGTGATTCCGAAAACCGATAAAACTGAATAAACTCAGATTCCGAAAAATTAAGAAAATTAACTACAGCATGCAACCCATAGAAATGCTTAGAATTATGCGAATGAAATACAGCTACACGCGATAGGGAGCGATTAGAAGAGACGGGTAAAGTCCAGTCAAAAAAAAAAAAAAAAAGTAATAATAATAATTACACAGTCAGAAAAATAAAATAAGTATTACGGCATGCAACCCATAGAAATGTTCAGAATTACACGAAGAAGCGAAAGAAATACAGCTACACGCGATAGGGAGCGATTACAGAGACGTATGCAGTCTCCAAAACTCGTAAAAGTGAAATAATTACAAAGTCGGAAAAATAAAAATAAGAATTACGGCATGCAACCCATAGCAATGTGTAGAAATACATGAAGAAGCCACATGGGCCACGTGCGATAGCGCTTAGAGAGACGGATGAAGTCCAGTCTTCAAAACTCATGAAAGTGAAATAATTACAATGTCGGAAAAATAAAAATTAAGAATTACAGCATGCAACCCATAGAAATGTTTAGAATTACATAAGGAAGCTATTGAAGGAGGTTGTACAAGGCTCAGAGAGAATTACTGACAAAGACAGAGTGCGTACTACCAGACGGAGAAAGGCAGCAAAATTAAAAGAGGCGGGGAGAGAAGATCGCGAAATATTAGTGGAAATCAGAAGGATACCCACATAGTTACATGCCTGAGGGGCATGGAACAAACAAGAGTGGAAGCTAAAGGCTTTGTTCTATGAACCAACCATGTGGAACACATATCACTCACGGAAGGAAACGATGAGAAGATTTTTACATGCACTGTACAAAAATGAATATATCACCTATTAGAAATCGGGCCCCACAAAGCTAGAAAGTATTTACACAGAGTGCATACACCGCCACATGATCACAACAGATTTTAAGATACCAAGGCGTTATCAAACTGCAACTAGAATCATATACACCGCATTTATCTATTAGAAATCGCTGAACTGAAAAACGAGAACACATTTCCGCACACGACCGATAAAACATTTAAAAATAAATGATTCTATGCTCACGAATCTAAGTTAAACGTGCTAGTCGATGAAACGCTACCATCTCCAGAAACAAGATCAGAACCAACCTTACCTCACCAGACGACCAGAGCAGAATGAAGATCCAGCGGTCACGTGGCGGGAAACTGCTACCGGACGCAGGAAGCCACGGGAAACCGGAAAATCCAAGAACAGCGGTGTTGGGGACGGACAGCGATACTCGCGCTGGAGGGAAAGGCTCGCTAACTAGACTGTAACCAAAGGGTGTAGAAACCTCTTTGGTAGCTTCAGCAGCTATCGACTCTGAGCCAGAGAGAACGATGCAAAGCGAGCTATCACTCCCCACATTCAGACTGCCATAGATTCTCGCAGCCACTTAAAACAACTGCACATTCTCACAGGGACAGTGGCATAGCGGAGAAGCCGTACTTATGCCAAATTAATTAATATAATAATAAATTATTATCATAACAAAATAAGAAAAACCTATCAATATTAACTAATATTTTAACAAATGAAATAAAAATGCCATTCATCTTGCCTTGAAAAGAGTGGGGTTCAAGTTTTAACAAAATGATAATCTAGCGACATTAAAAAAATTATAACTTTACAGAACTATACAAAAAATATACGGAAGACGACAGATGATCGTCTTTCACACAGCATCAATATGAAACCTTCATTTTTCCGGCGTAATGAATGTTCAAACAACTTACGGGTATACTGCCGGGTAATGTCGCCGACAACCGCCGATATTTCGACAGGAGGACACCCTGCCATTCTCAAGGCACTACTGCACTTAAGGAAGCAATGTCCAATCGTATTTAATACCTTGGTTTGCAAAGGGCAAAAAATGATGATAACACATACAGTACAAGTCATGCAGAGTCAACACAACCAAAGATGACCAAACATCAAAAATATCGATAGCGACTATAAATCAAAAGGTGAGGCAGCATTCATTCTGTCCCTCTGTTTTTTGACGAGGGACAGTGCCGGATTCCAAGCAAAATTTAAACAAAAACCACCATCTCTGCTTGTAAGGTCGTTTGCTAGTTTAATTTCAACAACTTCCTTAATAACATTATCCTGACACGTGGAAGTGCATGCCAGAATCTCAGTGTTGTTGTATTCCATAGGATGACCGGTGCCAAGTCAGTGTTCTGCAACAGCGGATTTGTTTGGCTGTTGTAACTGCGTGTAACGTTTATGTTCAATACACCGGTCTTCCACAGTTCTGATTGTCTGACCAATATATGACATGCCACAACTGCAAGGAATACGACATACACCTGCCTTACGCAAACCAAGATCATCCTTTACGGACCCCAAAAGGGCCTTTATCTTAGAAGGTGGTCGAAAAACACATTTCACATCATACATCCGCCAAATACGACCAATCTTGTTGGAAATACTTCCTGCGTAAGGAAAAAGGCCATAGATTTTGTTTCCACTTCATTACTATCGGTGACGCAATACCTCCACACCCACACTTATGAACCATAGACATTGCCGAGGTCGGGTTGCGTGCGTGCCGTCGGTGCATCCACAGCGGAGGGGTATCTGTGGAGAGGCCAGACAAACGTGTGATTCCTGAAGAGGGGCAGCAGCCTTCCCAGTAGTTACAGGGGCAACAGTCTGGATGATTGACTGAGATGGCATTGTAACATCAGCTAATGTGGCTTTGCCACACAGTTACTGCAGACGGCTGAAAGTAAAGGGAAACTACAGCCGTTACTTTTTGAAGCTCTACTGTATGAAAATATGATGATAGCATCCTCTCGGGTAAAATATTCCGGAGGTAAAATAGTTCCCCATTCGGATTTCCGGGCGGAGGATGTGATCATCAGGAAAGATAAAACTGGCATTCTATGGATCGGAGCGTGGAATGTTAGATCCCTTAATCAGGTAGGAAAGCTAGAAAAATTAAAAAGAGAAATGAATAGGTTGACGTTAGATGTAGTGGGGATTAACGACGTTCGGTGGAAAGAGGAACAGGATTTCTGGTCAGGTGAGTACAGGATTATAAATACAAATCAGTTGGGGGTACTACAGGAGTAGGACTGATAATGAATAAGAAAATAGGAATGTGGGTAAACTACAATGAGCAGCACAGTGATCGCATTATCGTAGTCAACATACGAAGCCAACAGTGACCACACTAGCTCTGCCGACGATGAAGAGATCGAAGAAATTGATGAGAAGCTAAAGGAAATTAATCAGACAATTAAGGAAGAGGAAAACTTAATTGTTAATGGAGACTGGAATTCGGTAGTAGGACGAGGAAGGGAAGGGAAGATAGTAGGTGAATATGGTCTGGGCAAAAGGAATGAAAGAGGAAGCCGCCTGGTAGAATTTAGCACGGAACATAATTTAGCCATAACAAAGACCTGGTTTAAGAATCAGGAAAGAAGGTTGTATACGTGGAAGAGACCAGGAGACACCGGGAGATACGAGGTAGATTTTATAATGGTAAGACATAGATTTCGGAACCAAGTTTTAAACTGTAAGACATACCCAGGGGCAGATATAAACCCTGACCATAACTTATTGGTCATGAATTGTAGGCTGAAAAAAAAAAATAATAATAACTGCAGACAGGTAGGAAAATAATGAGATGGGACCTGGATAACGTGGAGGAACCTGAAGTTCTTGAGAATTTCAGAGGAATCTTTAGGCAACAATTGACAGAAATGGGGAAAAATAAAACAGTAGAGGAGGAATGGGTAGCATTGAGAGATGAAATAGTGAAGGCAGCAGAGGACAAAATAGGTTGGAAGGCAAGACCTGCAGAAATCCTTGGATATCACAGCACATACTAAATTTAATCGATGAAAGGAGAAAATATAAAAATGCAGTAAATGAAAGAGACAAAATGGAGTACAGACGAGTAAGAAATGAGATTGACAGGAAATGCAAAATGGCTAAGCAGGAGTGGCTAGAAGGCAAATGCAAGGAGGTAGAAGAATGTATAAATAGGGGAAAAATAGGTACAGCCTACAGGAAAATAGAAAAGATATTTGGAAATAAGAAATACAGCTCTATGAATTTCAAGAACACAGATGGAAAACCAGTTTTCAGCAAAGAAGGGAAAGCTGAAAGGTGGAAAGGGTATATAGAGAGGCTCTACGAAGGAAATGGACTTAGAGGCAATATTGTAGGAAGGGAAGAGGATGTAGATGAAGATGAAATAGGAGATACTGTACTGAGAGAGGAATTTGACAGAGCCCTGAAAGACCTAAGTCGAAACAAGGCCCCTGGAGTAGATGATATTCCCACAGAGCTACTGAAGTCTCTGGGAGAACCAGCCATGACAAACCTGTTTCACCTGGTGTGTAAGATGTATGAGACAGGCGAAGTACCCTCAGACTTTAAGAAAAATGTCATAATCCCCATTCCAAAGAAAGCAGGTGCAGGCAGGTGTGAAAACTACAGAACCATCAGTTTAATAAGTCATGGTTGCAAATTATTAACACGAATTATATACAGAAGGATGGAAAAGCTGGTAGAAGCCGACCTCGGGGAAGATCAGTTTGGGTTCAGGAGAAATTTAGGAACACGGGAGGCAATACTCACTTTACGGCTTATCCTAGAAGATAGATTAAGGAAAGGCAAACCTACATTTCTAGCTTTTGTAGATTTGGAGAAGGCTTTTGACAATGTTGATTGGAATAAACTCTTTCTAGTTCTGAAGCAAGCAGGAGTAAAATATAAGGAGCGTAAGATTATTTACAACTTGTTCAAAAACTAGGCAGCGGTTGTCAGAGTTGAAGGGCACGAAAGGGATAAAGTGGTTGGAAAGGGAGTAAGACAGGGTTGTAGCCTTTGTCCAATGTTATTCAATTTGTACATTGAGCAAGCTTTAAAGGAAAGCAAAGAGAAATTTGGAGGAGAAATTGAAGTTCAGGGCGAAGAATAAAAAACATTGCGTTTTGCCGACGACATAGTAATTCTGTCAGAGACAGTAAAGCACCTGGAAGAGCAGTTGAATGGAATGGACAGAGTGCTGAAAGGTGCATATAAGATGAAGATTAACAAGAGCAAAACTAGGGTCACGGAGTGCAGTCTACGAAAAACAGGTGATGCTGCAGGAATTAGATTAGGTAACGAAACAATAAAGGAGGTAGATGAGTTTTTTACTTGGGCATTAAAATAACAAATGATGGTATCAATATAGAGGATATAAAATTCAGAATGGCAATGGCTAGAAAAGTGTTCTTGGAAAAGAGAAATTTGTTAACATCGAACATTGATTTCAGCCTAAGGAAGTCCTTTCTGAAAGCATTTGTGTGGAGTGTTGCCTTGTATGGGAGTGAAAAATGGACGATAAACAGTGCGGACAGGAAGAGGATAGAGGCTTTTGAAATGTGGTGCTACAGAAGAATGCTGAAGATTAGATGATTGGATCGCATAACTAATGAGGAGGTACTAAAAAAAATGTTCAAATGTTTGTTAAGCTTTTGGGACTTAACTACGGGGTCATCAGTCCCTATACTTACAAACTACTTCTAACTACCTTATACTAAGGACGGCACAAATATCTATGCCCGAGGGGGGATTCGAACCCCCGTCCGTAGTGGCCGTGCAGACCGTGACTGGAGCGCCTCAGTCCCCGCGGCCACAGCGGCCGGCGAGGAGGTACTGAACAGAATTGGGGAGAAAAGGAATTTCTGGCATACCTTGACTAAAATGAGGGATCGATTGGTAGGACACATTCTTAGACATCATGGAATCGTGAATTTAGTATTGGAGGGAAGTGTTTGGGGTAAAAACCGCAGAGGAAGACCAAGAGATGGATACAGTAAGCAGATTCAGAAAGATGTAGGCTGCCGTTCGTATGTGGAGTTGAAGAGGCTTGCTCAGGATAAGGTATTGTGGAGAGCTGCATCAAACCATTCTCCGGACTGAAGACCACAACAACAACAAACTTTTATAGCTCTACGGGCAAACTGAGGACGTAATGTAACCAGAAACTGATTTGTTTATTATGTCTTAGTGGCATTTCACTGGAAACTTCACTGAGTGACCATTCGTTACTCAACAGAAAAGTTGAAACACAGCTGAGACATCGTGAGTCTACTC
Source organism: Locusta migratoria (assembly GCA_026315105.1). Taxonomy (NCBI): domain Eukaryota; kingdom Metazoa; phylum Arthropoda; class Insecta; order Orthoptera; family Acrididae; genus Locusta; species Locusta migratoria. Next base: position 205,478,169 of record CM048751.1, read on the forward strand.
CAATTTCTTTCCTTTGGTGTCACACATATCGGAATCAGGGAGAACTTATGTGATATAAAGGTAGCACAACTCCGGTGTGAGTTGAATAATGTCTTTTTCAGTGAAGTTTGACCCCTAAATCTCACTTTTCGTTTGGATGCAAAAATTAGTCAGCTAGCGATCGTGGTGTCTCAAGCCTTCTCTGATGACGCGACGTACACGCTACGGTCTGTCTTCGTCTCTGGCCTCGACCTTGGAGTCGGAACGTCACCTGGCAGAGCACGAACTGGGGTAACGGAACTGCTTGCGCCCGCTCTGTAAACATTGTCGTTAAGTGCGCAACTCCGGTCAGTCCCCACTTTACCGGATAATCGATGAGTACTAAGACGACGTCTATGACAGTGAAAACAAGCTACTAGATGCCAGTAAAGCTGTACTATTGAAAGCCCTTGCGCATAAAATGAACACTCCAGAACAAAGGAATGCAAGAGCAAAAGACATTCCAATCCACTAACGTGTAGAATAAATTGACAGTGAATGTATTACAACTACTTTCCAGATTCACGAAATACAACAGCGTTGTCAGACTGAGTAAACATAAACAAATTCTCTCCTTATATACCGTTACTTCATAATCATTATTTTTTTTCGTAAGGAGAGGCATTGAATTAAAGTTTGTGCTGTGGCCAGCATTCGAACCCAGGACCTGCTGCTTACTAGGTAGGCACTTTAGACCACTCGGCTAACACAGCGTTGCAGCCAAAGCGACTACACGGATTGTCTTAAAGTACGCCTCCCTCCACACCACATACTTTAATTGTGCCTCATGTTTCCTGTGAAATGCGTATCAAATTGCCAGGGCTCTCCTATGTTGGAATAGCTCCCTAGCAAAGAACGCGAACATTGATTGAAATTGACTGGTTTCAAATGTTCAAATGTTTGTATAGTTTATGGGACTTAACTACGGGGTCATCAGTCCCTAAACTTACAAACTACTTATGAACTACTTACGAACTAGGACGGCACAAATATCCATGCCCGAGGGGGGATTCGAACCCCCGACCGTAGTGGCCGTGCTGACCGTGACTGGAGCGCCTCAGCCACCTCGGCCACCGCGGCCGGCTTGACTGGTTTGTATTAAGACATTATAAATCGTAATAAGTTTAACCTGTCCGGCATTTAACTCAATATTCAACTCGATATTATGTACACTAAAGTATATAGCTGTTTATTTTGATTTCCTAGTTATAATTACTAAAAGACCACATGGGTCAACGTGCCCCAGCCTGTGGGCCAACTTACCCCGAGGTAGGAGCAGACTGGCCAACTTGATAGTAATTAATTTTTTTCTAATACTCTAACTGATATTTTCAAACTTAATAACTGCCATCAAGATTCAGTAAAGACTTATATAATATTTAACAATAATTTCATAAATTTAAATATGTCAAATAAATCAATATTAACACAAAAAAAATGGCCAACGTGCCCCGGTCTCCCCTATCATACACAGCCGCTCGCTCATTGAATGATCCGTACCCAAAGGCTGGAAAGTTGCACAGGTCACTGCAATATTGAAGAAAGGCTCTTCCCTTTCTGAAGAATTACAGGACTATATCATGGACGTCGCTTTTCAGAAGAATTTTACAACATATACTTACCTCAAACGTTATGTACTATCTCGAAGACAACGACTTGTTGACCCATAGTCAATAAGGATTCAGAAAGTATCGTTATTGTGAAACACATCTAGCTCTTTACTCACAAGACGTGATGAGTGCTATCGATAACGGATCTCAAATCGATTCCATATTTCTAGATTTCCGGAAGGCTTTTGACACTCTACCTCCCAAGTGTTTTGTAATAAAATTGCGGGCTTATGGAATACCGCCACACTTGTGGGATTGCATTCGTGATTTCCTGTTAGAAGGGACACAGTGCGTTGTAACTGATAGTCATCGAGTAAAACAGAAGTGACATCTGGCTTCTCCAGGGAAATTTTATACGACCCCTAATGCTCCTTATCTTGATAAACGACTGGCTGAAAACCCGGCGTTGCTCGGATATTTATTTATTTATTCAAGCTTTGAGTTAGTACTTGTCCCATCCCTTCTCTCTCTGTCCATCCCCTTTTACCAAAAACTTTTTTTTTCTTTTTTTGTAGGGGATATGTAGGGAATTTGGTCGTCTTGCATAATGGACAAAATTATAAGTGCAATATTAAAAAACAAGGTAGAAATCAAAATACAAATAAATATTTATACATTCATTTGATTCAAAACATGACTATAAACATTACTTTTGTTACTTGCCCAGGATTCAATATGAATAAATTCTTTGCGAGACTACCCTGAACAAGCAACGTAAAGATTTCCGTGTGAGAAACATGGAGATATCAAATCGACTCTGAAGTATTTAATAGAGTGCCCTGTGATTATTAATCGTAATATACAAGCCTTAATGGAAACTGCGGTCCCTTGAAGTTAAGAGGTATATTTGGCGGAAATAAAGGGTCTTCGTTGGATGTACACTGTTTCCTTCTCTTCCTTTCTCTGTAGCTCTATAGAAGTGTATTGCTTTCGCCTACAGCCGTGTGCACTTCAAAGTTGGTTCAAAGTTGTCAATATCACTGTAAGCTTTGAAAAATGTTCATAAGTTGAATGGAATAACGGAGTTTCTTAATAGTAAATACGTAAATCTATTTGTGGTGTCGCACAAGTCTAAAGTGCGCGCCACCTACTTTCGCCGCGCGCCGCCATGCACGCACGGCGCGGCGTTCTTACGACGACAGTCACGAGCGCCCTCTGCTGGAACGATCCCGCTCGTGGCCACCAGTGAACGACATCGTTCACTTGGGACTGAGATAGGAACCAGTTAACACTTCGGAATCAGATAGGCACCAGTGAAGACTTGGCTATCGGATAGGCACTAGGCAGACCTCTAGCTCAACTATGTGTCAGCATTCTGCAGTACTGAACTATGTAAAAGTAAAGTATTGTATAAATTATGTGCAATATATATCTCGTTATAATTTACTCTAGCGTTTCTAGTTTCTGCTGTCCCACTGGCTGCTTACCTTCGTACTTGCACCAGCGTGCATCCTTTATTCCTGTGTCGGTCTGTTTCTGCTCGGCCACCGACACCTACGACGGAAACGAGACACAAAAGCGGCGACGAGGCTGGGACACAAAACTATTAAAATGTGGTGAATGTTGTGACTGGATTTTTCCATCGTTGTATACATGATCACTTATGTATGAGAATTATATGTTGTACAATAATATAATTTTGCAAGTATATATACATTCGTATAAGTGTTATAAGTCGGTACGATCTGTCCTGAAAACAGTTCACACTAAAGAAGTTGGTGCGTGATGGGGCGGTTTTCCATTGCCTTCACAGTGTATGTTCTCATATCTCATGAAAAACGTGTAGTACTGTGATAACATTTCGAAGGTAAATTCAGATGCATGTGGGTATACTGTCTGTTCAATTTCCTACGAGTACAATTCGTCGTGTAGAAATCATAAGTTGAAACGTCCTACCGGATGCCGTAGTCCGACTCAATGAACAGCAGACAAGTAGAAAGCGAGAATTTTTTTTTTCCTTTCAACATTTTGATGTGGTTGTCAGCGAGAAAAATCATAATAACGGATTCAAATTTTGTTTAAAATTTGTTTCAAGTCGGTAACTACTCTCATTCTCATACAGTCTTTGAATTGCCCCTCTAATGATGTGGCAGTGTTTTACAACTAGATTGTTTATGGCGTAATATCTCCTGAACAACATGTCGTCTGTGGTTCTTAACCCTACAGCAATTGTTACCTGACAGTAAGGAATACTTGTACCAAATTTGGTTAAAATAGGTCCAGTGGTTTCTGAGGAAATGTGCAGCATTGTCGCGTGATGTAGCAATTTTTCGCGCATCTTATTGTTTCAAATGTTCAAATGTTTGTACAGCTTATGGGACTTAACTACGGGGTCATCGGTCCCTAAACTTACAAACTACTTATGAACTAACTAAGGACGGCACAAATATCCGTGCCCGACGGGGGATTCGAACCACCGACCGTAGTGGCCGTGCAGACAGTGACTAGAGCGCCTCAGTCACCTCGGCCACCGCGGCCGGCCATCTCAATGTTTATGACGTCATATCTCATGAATTGTATTTTGTACTTGATCCTTACATTTCACCAAGACTGGAACAAAACTGTAGATTTCTATGCAACATGTACAAACAAACACACACGCACGGGCACTCTGCCTTAGATATAAAGAAGATTTAGGAGACAATCTCTGCAGCTCTCTTAGAAAGTTTGCGAATGTTGCTGACGTTTATCGGCCAGTAAAGTCACCTGTAGATCACAAGCATCTGCAGAAGATTTGGATATCTGCATTGCGCAAAAATTGCCAGTTGACCATAAATAATTAGAAGTGTGATGGATATGAGCAGTAAAGGAAATGCGTTAATTTGCCAGTTAAACCTACAGTCCTAAAAATTCAATTAAATATCTAGCAATTACAATTACGAACAACTTAAATTCGATCATACACACAGAAAATATCGTACGAAAGGCGAACCAAAGGCTAAGTTTTATTGACAGAAGAAGTAGAAAAGCAAAAGTTCTAGTAAAGAAACAGCCTACACTACAATGGTGCGTCCTAATTAGGAATATTTCTTCTCATTGTGCGATTCCCACGATGTGGTACTGACGAAGGATGTAGAGAAAGTTCAGGGAAGGGCAGCTCGTTTTGTATTTTGTTTATAGGGGAGAGAGTGTCACGGAAATGATGCACGAGTTGGGGTGGAAATCATTAAAAGAAAGTAGTTATTCGTTGTGGCGAGATCTATTTGCGAAGTTCATTTCAACAACTTTATCCTCCGAATGCGAAAATATTTTGTTAGCACCCACATACATATGGGAACATGATCATCATAATAAAATAAGATAAATAAGACCGAAAACGGAAAAATTCTGGTGTTTCTTCTTCCCCGCGCGCTATTTGCAAATAGAACGGTAAAAGAGCACTAAAAAAAGCGGTTCGATGAACCCTCTGCATTCACTTCAGAGTGATTTGCAGAGTAATTATGTAAATGTAGATTTCATATTTCTGGATTGTGAGAAGGATTTTGACAACATACCTCACTAACGGCTTTTAATTAATTTGCGCGGTATCGTCTTAGGTGTGTGATTGGACTGGTGATGTGCAGTGGTAGAGGACACAATTTGGCGACCTCCAAGGTTCCTCTGCCGACCCTTATCTGCATACGCTGTCAGAAAGAAAAGGAAGAAAAGGAAGAAAATCTCAGCCGCCATATTCGGTTGTTTGCAGATCCTTCTGTCGTTAATCGTCCAGCAAAAGCATCTTAAGATTAAAACCAAATGCAGAACGATTTAGATGAGATGTATTTATGATGCGAAAATAGATGGGTGACCCTAAATAATCAATCGTGTGATGTCGTCCACATGGTCGGTCGATACCGTCCCTCCAACTGCATTCTATGGAACCCACAAGGTTTTTTTACCGATGAGATGGACCCCTTGTAGGGTGTTGGAATCGACCCCTGGGGTTCGACATATACAACTCTGGGAACCATTAAGCTAGACTGACTGCATATAAACGCAAATGAAGGTGAGGAAATGTATTTTACACTTAGCTGTCATGTAAGATTTATTTATTATTTTGAAACAGTAATGATTTTATTTAGGTTAAGTGCAGAACCACTTGCTGTGTTTTTATCAGTACGACCAAAGACTCTTTTTTTTATGGATAAGACGACATCTTTAATTAATTCAGGAAATGTATGGAACGGAACTGTTTATGTAATATTAAACGCCGTGATGATGGGATATTCCTGAAACTAGTTCTCTACATCTACATCTACATACATACTCCGCAATTCACCGTAAGGTGCGTGGCGGAGGGTACACTGTACCACTACTAGGCATTTCCTTTCCTATTCCACTCCCAAATTGAACGAGGAAAAAAAGAATGCCTATATGCCTCCGTACGAGCCCTAATTTCTCTTATCTTGTCTTTGTGATCTTTACGCGAAATGTAAGTAGGCGGCAGCAAGATCGTACTACACTCAGCTTCAAATTCCGGCCCTCTAAATTTACTTAACAGAAATTCACGAAAAGAACGTCGTCTTTCTTCCAGCGATCCCCAATTGAGTTGCCGGAGCATTTCCGTGACACTCGCGCATTGGTCGAACCTACCGGTAACAAATCTAGCTGCTCGCCTCTGAACCGCCTCTATGTCTTCCTTCAAACCGATCTGCTGCGGGTCCCAAATACTTGAGCAATACTCAATACGTGGTCGTACAAGCGTTTTATACGCGATCTCCTTTACAGGTGAAGTACATCTTCCCAAAATTCTCCCAATAAACCGAAGTCGGCTGTCTGCCTTACTCACAACTGTCCTTACATGCTCGTTCCATTTCATATCGCTCTGCAATGTTACGCCTAGATATTTGAACGACGCGACCGCATCAAGAAGCTCACTACTGATGCTGTATTCGAACATTATAGGACTGTTTTTTCTACTCATGCGCATCACCTTACACTTTTCTACATTGAGAGCTAGCTGCCATTCTTCGCACCAACTAGAAATTTTGTCTAAGTCAACCTGTATGCTATTACAGTCAGTTACAGACGACACCCTCCCATACACCACAGCATCATCAGCAAACAGCCGCAAATTACAACTTACTCTGTCCATCAGATCATTTATATAGATAGAAAATAATAGCGGTCCTATCACACTCCCCTGGGGCACGCCTGACGATACACTCGTCTCTGATGAACACTCGCCGTCGAGAACAACGTACTGCGTTCTATTACTTAGGAAGTCTTCCAACCAGTCACAAATCTGTGAACCTATTCCATAAGCTCGTATCTTCGTTAGCAGTCTGCAGTGTGGCACCGTGTCGAACGCCTTTTTGAAGTCGAGAAAAACACAATCCGCCTGTTGCCCTTCGTCCATGGCTCGCAAGATGTCATGTGAGAAAAGGGCAAGCTGAGTTTCACATGAACGATGTTTCCTAAACCCGTGCTGATTCATGGAAAGAAGCTTTTCCGTTTCAAGGAAATTTACTATATTCGAACTGAGAATATGCTCCAAAATTCTACATGAAACCGATGTCAACGATATTGGCCTGTAATTGTATGGGTCAGTTCTCTTTCCTGTCTTATACACGGGAGTCACCTGCGCTTTTTTCCAATCACTAGGAACTTTGCGCTGAATTAAAGATTCGCTATAAATGCAAGCTAAGTAGGGGGCCAATGCCGCAGAATAGTCTTTGTAAAACCGAACTGGTATACCATCCGGACCAGCAGACTTTTTCGTATTTAGCTCTCTCAGCTGCTTCTCTACACCGGAAATACCTATTGCTATGTCCCCCATTTCGGAATTAGTACGTTGATCAAATGATGGTATATTCGTGCGGTCCTCCTGCGTGAAAGATTTCTTAAAGGTTAAATTTAGAACTTCAGCTTTCCGTTTGCTTTCTTCTATTACTGCCCCGGAATGATCAACTAGTGACTGGACAGTGGGCTTTGACCCGCTTATCGATTTTACATAGGACCAGAATTTTTTCGGGTTCTCGGAAAGATCTTTTGCTAAGGTATGGCTGTGATAATTATTGTATGCTTCACGCATCGATCTTTTTATAGACGCACGAATCTCTACTAACTTTTGCCTGTCATCATTTGCGTGTTCTTTTTTGAATCGAGAGTGCAACAGCCTTTGCTTTCTCAGCAGCTTTCTAACATTATTATTATACCACGGTGGATCTTTTCCATCCTTAATCGTCTTTACTGGCACATATTTCTCTAACCCTTCATTAACAATGCATTTAAATTTAGTCCACAATTCCTCTACATCCATAGTCCCAGAATTAAACGATGCCCATTCATTTTCTAAGTGCGATCGTAACATTTGCTTGTCGGCTTTTCCCAACAAAAACACGCTCCTAGCCTTGACTGGTTTATGAACTTTGGTCACCATCGACGCTATGACGATATCGTGATCACTAATTCCTGTCTCTACACAGACATCGTTAATAAGGTCAGGCCTGTTTGTGGCTATAAGGTCTAGAATATTTCCATTGCGCGTGGGTTGCCGGTTTAACTGCTCAAGACAGTTTTCGGAGAATGTGTCCAAAAGTAGCTCGCAAGACTGCTTGTCTGTACCGCCTGAAATGTAACTAGCGAGGTCCCAATCTATACTCTTAAGGTTGAAGTCACCTCCGACTAATATTACATGGCCCGGATACCTATGCACTACCTGGTGTAGACTTTCCTTGAATGATTCTAAAACTACTACAGCAGCACTGGGGGGCCGGTAAAAACACCCAACTATTAATTTTACTTATTTTAGACCTGTTATGCGTGCCCAGATAACTTCACAGTTACTTTCAACCTCGATCTCAGTAGAAACAATATCTTTGTCCACAGCGATGAACACTCCTCCTCCAGTTGTATCAGATCTATCTTTCCGATATACATTCCACGCTTCGCTAAATATTTCTGAACTTGCCACATCATCATTTAGCCAGCTTTCGGTGCCTAAAACTATCTGAGCGCAATAACTTCCATGCAGCGCTGCAAATTCGGGAACTTTGTTTCTAATACTCTGTAAGTTCGCGGCTAATATTTTTATGTTCGAATTTTTGTTCCGAACGTGGCCTGAATTCGCTGTTTGAATGCTGACAGGCGAGTGCTCATCAGAGTTAGCGCCTAGCCTAAAAAACCCCCATGTGCACTCCACAAGTAGTCTGCTACCCGAGTAGCCGCTTCCTTAGTGTAGTGCACCCCTGATCTATCTAGGGGCACCCTACAATTCCCCACCCGATAACGCAGATCCAGAAATCTGCAGCCATGACTGTCACAGAGTCGGCGAAGCCTCTGGTTCAGACCCTCCACTCGGCTCCAAACCAAAGGACCCCGATCAACCCTGGGAACAATGCTGCAAATCGACAGCTCTGCTTGCACCCCGCGTGCGAAGGCAGCAGCCTTCACCAATTCCGCCAGCCGCTCGTAGGACCTGAGGATGTCCTCAGAACCCAAGCGACAAGCGTCATTGGTGCCGACGTGAGCTACGACTTGCAGTCGACTGCACCCCGCACCCTCGATAGCCGCCGGCAAGGCCGCCTCCACATCTCGGATGAGGCCCCCCGGCAAACACACCGAGTGCACGTTGGAATTCCTTCCAGATCTGGACGCTATCTGCCTAAGGGGCTCCATCACGCGCCTGACATTGGAGCTCCCAATAACTAATAATCCCCTCCCCCCGTGCACCTGCTCGGACCCTGCTGAAGGAGTGGCCACACTCTCACTCACAGGACGAACGGGCGCGGACGGACGTCCAGCCTCCACATTGGCCTTCCGCCTCGAGCGACGCGAACGCCGTACAACCCGCCACTCCCCTTGCGGAGAAGGCGGCTCGACGACGTCCGGTACACCTGAAGGTGCCTCGGTAGCAGGGACAGAGAGCGTAGCGTGAGACACCTGAGGTGTCCCACTCGACGCACCAGACTCCCCACCATCGCTGCACCCCGAGACAGCAGCCTGAAGACGGCTGACCGTAGCCAACAGCACGCTCAGCTGTTCGCGAACCGCGGCCAACTCCTCCTGCGTCCGCACACAGCAGGCACACATCCTATCCATCCTATCGATACAATTAACAGCAATTAACAACTTTAAAGAAGCCTAGTACTCTAATGAAGGCGGCTGGCTGCTGACTTAACTGTGGTCAGTGGTAACTACACTGTCGATCAACAAAACTGAGTCCGGCACTCGTGGCAGCTGGCACTGGACTGACTGATAACGAGCTTAGTAACGGTCTGACTTGTTTTGAAATACACCGGTCAAAGACGAAGACTAAACACAACGGTATTTATCAAATACGATAGAATAAACTATTAAAACAGTAGTACAAACGAAATCTGCAAGTACGCGGGAATAAACCTCTTAAAACAGTACTACCGAAAATGAACTAGACAGGCAAATTAAATTTGACACAAATTAAATTCAGATACTTAGCGCTGTAACGATGTGGCACTGGTGACAGCTGGCACTGGACTGACTGATAACGAGCTTAGTAACGGTCTCTGACTTGTTTTGAAATACACCGGTCAAAGACGAAGACTAAACACAACGGTATTTATCAAATACGATAGAATAAATTATTAAAACAGTAGTACAAACGAAATCTGCAAGTACGCGGGAATAAACCTCTTAAAACAGTACTACCGAAAATGAACTAGACAGGCAAATTAAATTTGACACAAATTAAATTCAGATACTTAGCGCTGTAACGATGTGGCACTGGTGACAGCTGGCACTGGACTGACTGATAACGAGCTTAGTAACGGTCTCTGACTTGTTTTGAAATACACCGGTCAAAGACGAAGACTAAACACAACGGTATTTATCAAATACGATAGAATAAATTATTAAAACAGTAGTACAAACGAAATCTGCAAGTACGCGGGAATAAACCTCTTAAAACAGTACTACCGAAAATGAACTAGACAGGCAAATTAAATTTGACACAAATTAAATTCAGATACTTAGCGCTGTAACGATGTGGCACTGGTGACAGCTGGCACTGGACTAGTTGCATAATAAATAAATTTTACATGACAGCTAAGTGTAAAATGTATTTCCTCGAGTTTATTGTTGTCGATAATCGCCACAAACAAATCCAAATGAAGGTCTCACTCACAGTCAGACTCCACTTCTGGCAGATGTGTTGTGAAGGGAAGGTCATGGCTACAAGGTCAATACGTAAGTGCTGCAATTTGACAACAAAAGAAAACTTGGTTGTAAATGATCAGTTGCAGCTGAATATATCCTGAGTCTCAAGCTCCATATGACGCATTCAGTGTGCTGCTGTCTTCAGTGTCAGTTGTGCAACAGTACGGGTGTCAATCAGTAAAGTAGTACACCCTGAGATGTTTCCTTTTAATTTTTCTAAGCAACTAAATTTTACTGGACATTAATTTAATGTTGACTTTCATCTATAACTAATAAGTAAAAATAAATGTTTGTTCGTATTTTATGCGCTGTCGTACTTTTTATCCGTTTCCGAAGAAACTTTGTCAACGTATTTCTTGCACATTTGGGAAGGTTATACGCATAATTATATCTCTGTAGATATAATCTGGAGATATGGAGATATCTGGAGATATGGTGTCATGAACACAGAGACATGTAAAAACTTATATTATGAATGATGTTTATATTCATTTCATCTTTGCTACATAATATTTTTCAATGATTTCACATTTCTGCCAGTCCAGTAATGAAGTCATTTACAGTGTGTCTAGTGCACGCATTTTTACGTGGCTGATTTTAATTGTTGGTGTATGGTGCAAGTAGAAAATTTGTAAGAAGTAATTACTCTAGATGTAGGCAGTCAGCTTCGTTATTAGAGGAGTTGTACGAAACTCTCACTGTCGGAAATGAAAATAAAAACGAGGAACTCAATCGATGTGGAGCATGATTTATGATGGACAATGACAATATAACAAAAAAGGTAATAATACATTAACAGTACCAGCTGTTGGCTTATTAAAACACCCACAAACCTCTATTTAAAATATATTTCATCATTTACAATAATAAGTTTTCAATTAATCTAGGTACTGAAGCACTGTCATCGGCAGAATTATCTAAAGTGCAAGGAAACCTTTTCTGAAGGCATTTGTGTGCAGTGTTGCCTTGTACGGGAGTGAAACTTCGACGATAAATAGTTTAGACAGGAAGAAGATAGATGCCTTACAAATTTGGTGATACAGAAGAATGCTGTAGCTTAGATAGGTAGATCGCGTAACTAGTGAAGAAGTTCTGAACAGAATTGGGGAGAAAAGGAATTTTTGCCATACCTTGACTAAAAGAAGGTCTCGGATGGTAGGACGCATTCTTACACATCATGGAATCATAAATTTAGCATTTGAGGGAAGTGTGTGGGGTAGAAATCGCAGAGGAAGACCAAGAGACGAATACAGTAAGCAGATTCAGATGGATGTGTGTTGCGTTCTTATGAGTGGATGGAGAGGCTTGCCCAGGATAGAGTAGGGTGGAGAGCTACATCAAACTAGACTCCGGACTGAAAACCACAATAGAAGTTTTAAAGAAAATTATTTTTCATTCTAAAGTTTTGCTCAACGAAGTTGTTGATGAGAGTGGCGGTAGCGGTTGCGTGGAAAGCGGGAGAGGGGGAGGGGGGGATAACGCAGGTGTTATTATCAAGGAAAGGTTGGAAACCACTACTCTGTGTGTTTTCATTACGTACTCTTTCGATATTGTCAACCTTGTAAATTGTAATGTAAGACTACAATTTAACATGAAGGTGAATAACATGAGCGGTTACCACTAGATTTGACATTTCTCACCTAATGACGAGCCTGAAGATTATGTGTGTGTTGATAGCCTCTTTGCTTCTGACGTTTGGTTTCCCGTACAGCAGCTAGCCAGTTCATTCTTACACAGTTAAGGCAAGACGAGTTTGAAATAGGACTAAACAAATACTAGTAGTTTAACCATGAATGTGAAATTTTTATACTAAAAGGTGACGGAAGCATCCATAAACACAAATACACGGTCAAAACAATTAGGGTATCAGTTGAGATACTTAGGTTCTGAAGCATTGTCATCGGCAGAATGTACTAAAATGGTTCGAAGTCTTCTACGGAGTGGAGACAACTACAGTACGGCAGACGAGGTAGTGGTAATAACAGAAAGTTGCTGCAGAGGGGGTTGGCGTTTCCTTGTGTTTAGCGGGATAGATACAGAGAGAGGTGGCTGCAGCTATTGGAGTGTCCAAAAGTGTAATTTCCAGGATCTGGACGCGATTTCAGACAACAGGAACCGTTAAAAGAAGGCAAGGCCAAGGTCGTTCACGGATATCATCCGCAAGATACGACCGTTACCTCTGTGTCCTGTAGTGTGTGTCCCATTGAAGCCACAAGACCGTGTATCCCGCAGAAACTGGTCGGAGTAACTTGAGTAACACAGTCGTAACGAATGGCGCCTGGTTCTGTTCACAGATGAGTCAATATTTTGTGTTCAGGCGCACAATCGTCGTTTCCTCATCTGGAGAGAACGTGGAACTCTGAATTATCATCCTTATGTGCAGGAAAGACCACCATATAATATATTGTATTGTACTCATCAAACAATGGCCAAATATTCCTCAAGATCTCATTGATAACCTCATGCTGTACTTGTCACGCTAGTGTGCAACTGTCCTGGCCTTCCGAGGAGATCATACACGATAGTATAGGGCACGACAATGATGTTTTCACTATGACGATAGCCCATTTGTGCCTCGTTCTAAATGAATGCCATGTAAAGACATGACACATCAAAATACCATACAGTATCACACACCCATCTGTAACCAATATCTGAATAAAGCACCTTACCATATATATGTTCTGCATCATATCTCACCTGATCCCCCACAGTGCTGATCAATGTAGAAAAGCACAACAAAACACGGTAGATAGAGAACAGTATATTTCACTGAAATGACGTGCAACAGACGCGGAATCGGTGGGTTAAGGAGGGCAATACGAAACGCTGTTCTGGATCCGAACGGTCTCGTATCACTGGCAGTCGAGATGGACAGGCATCTTATCCGCACGGCTGTAACGTATCGTGCAGCCCCATCTCGATCCCTGAGTCAACAGATGGGGACGTTTGCAAACAACAACCATCTGCACCAACAGTTCGACGACATTTGCAACAGCATGGAGACCATGGCTGCGGTTACCCTTGACGCTGCATCACAGACAGGAGCGCCTGCGATGGTGTACGCAACAACGCATTTGGGTGCACGAATGGCAAAACATCGTTTTTCGGATGAATCTAGGTTCTGTTTACATCATCATGATGGTCGCATCCGTGTTCGGCGACATCGTGGTGAACGCACATTGGAAGCGTGTATTCGTCGTCGCCATACTAACGTATCACCCAGGGAAATGGTATGGGGTATCATTGTATACACGTCTCTGTCACCTCTTGTTCGGATCGACGGCACTTTGAACAGTGGCCGTTACATTTCAGATGTGTTACGACGCGTGGCTCCACCCTTCATTCTATCCCTGCGAACCCCTACATTTCAGCAGGATAATGCACGACCGCATGTTGCAAAAATACAAATGTTGAAATGTTCGTAGAGCTTATGGGACTTAACTACGGGGTCTTCAGTCCCTAAACTTAGAAACTACTTATGAACTAGCTTATACTAAAGACGGCACAAACATCCATGCTCGAGGGGGGATTCGAACCGTCGACCGCAGCAGCCGTGCAGTCTGTGACTGGCGCGCCGCAGACCTCTCTGCCACCGCGGACAGCGCTCATGTTACAGGTCCTGTACAGGCCTTCATGGATACGAAAAATGATCGACTGCTGCACGGCCAGCACATTTTCCAGATCTCTCACCAATTGAAAACATCTGATCAATGGTGGCCGAGCAACTGTCTCGTCACAGTACGCCACTCACTAATCATGATGAACTGTGGTATCATGTTGAAGCTGCATGAGCATCTGTACCTGTACACGCCATCCACGCTCTGTTTGACTCAATGCCCAGGCGTATCAAGACCGTTATTACAGCCAGAGGTGGTTGATCTGGGTACTGATTTCTCAGGATCTATGCAGCCAAATTGCGTGAAAATGTAATCACATGTCAATTCTTGTATAATATATTTGTCCAATGAATACCCGTTTATCATCTGCATTTTTTCTTGGTGTAACAATTTTAGTCGCCAGTAGTGTAGTTGGCACACGGTGGAAAAAATCACCCTCTATAGTTTCAATTACCCACAATTATCAGATTTTCATTTCCACTTTTCCTATCTCTCCTATGTGCTATGACATCATTATGACGTCATAATATACCTCTCTATTCGTGTAGTCAATTCCGACTCTTCGTGACCCCATGAACCAAAGCACGTCAGTTTTCTCCGTCCTGCACTTTCTCCCGTAGACCTTACAGGTTGGAATACGTTGCTGCTGTGATGTCATCAATATACCTCATCCTCTGACGTCCTCTTCTTTTAGTGCTTACGATCCAATATTAATGTTTATTGCAGTGAGGCATGTATTCGCATTATATTATGTGTCAAAAATAGGTCAGCTTTTGTTTTGATATTAGACCCTCCAGATCCATGTTGGTCTCTAATACAGATATGTTGGTTCTCTTTGCCGGCCATGAAACTTCAAGAAGTTTCCTCCAGCACCACAATTCAAACGAATTAATTCTTCGCCGTTCAGCCTTTCTAATGATCCAAGTCTCATATCCATACATCCCAACTGAGAAGACCATCGCCTTCACAGTACTTATCCCTGTTGTTAAAATTATATTCCTGGACCTTATAGTCTTTTCAAGGTTTCACATCGCCTTTCTACCGAGCAACAACCGTCTCCTGATTTCGTAGCTGTATTCGCCATAATTAGAGATTTGCGAACCGAGATAATTGAACGTGGACACTACCTCCGTGGATTCTCCTCCTATATCCATAAACTGATAGGTGTACTTGCCATAATTTTCGTTTTCTTCACATTTAGCCTGATACCAGCCTTTTAACGTTCGTTTTTCACCTTCAGCAATAAATTCTTTGATTCTTCTTCACTTTCTGCTAGCAGTATGGTATCATCTGCGTATCTAAAGTTGTTTACATTTAATCCAGCTATTTTAATCCCCGTCTCTTCTTCATCCATCCTGACATTCCTCTTAACGTGCTCTGCATACAGACTGAATAAGAACGGAGACAATACGCAGCCTTACCGGTTCTCTTTCTGAATATCTATCCATTTCGTCATGCAATACAAAGTTCTCACCGTGGCGTCTTCGTCAAGGTATAAAGTTAGATGAATGAGGTGAATTGGTACTCCCATGTTTTTGAGTACGACCCATAATTTGTTGTGATCGACGCAGTCAAAGGCTCTTGCATAATCAGTAAAGCAGAGGTGCAGGAATTCTCTTGCTTTTTCCATAAGCCACCGAATGTTGGCAATTCATCTCTCGTTCCTCTCCCATTTCTTATCCAGCTTGTTCTTCCGGTAGCTCTCGATCTAAGTATTGGCGAAGTCTGTTTTGTAAGATTTTTAGCATGGCTTTGCTAGAATTCGAGATAAGTGCAACTGTTCGGTGATAACATTCTTTAGAGATTCCCTTCTTTGGAAATGGGATGAATACTGACCTCATCCAGTCGTCTGGCCAGTGCTGCGTGCTTAAAGTTTTTGACATATTGAGTGCAGCATTTTCACTGCAGTTTTGCAGTGACTTTAAATAATTCTGCTGGTATTCCATCATGTCCAATAGCTTTATTAGCCATATTTTCAATGGCCTTTTCGACTCTGCTCTCTAAAATATCTGGTTCTAGTTCGTCCTGCTTCATTTGCTGTACCAACATCAAATTTTCTCATTATACCATCTACAA
The DNA here is from genome assembly GCA_026315105.1 of Locusta migratoria. Classification (NCBI taxonomy): domain Eukaryota; kingdom Metazoa; phylum Arthropoda; class Insecta; order Orthoptera; family Acrididae; genus Locusta; species Locusta migratoria. Next base: position 205,494,607 of record CM048751.1, read on the forward strand.
CTTTGATTCTCACTTTTGGATTCCATTCTCCAACTATGAAGACATATCCTTTTTTGATGTCGACGACAGCAATTCTTGTAAATCTCCATTGAACTGGCCAATAATTTCCTTTTCAGCATCAGTGGTTGGCGCATAAACTTGAATTACTGTGATGTTGAGGGGCTGACATTGAAGTCTGATAGACATCATTCTATCATTTTTATAATTGTTTCCAATTGCAGCTTTACCTCCTATATCACTAACTCTGAAGGCTACTCCATTGCTTCTGTTGTTCTCAGTCCAGAATAGTATACCCTATGGCCATCTGAAGCAAATTCTCCCATGTCAGTCTACCTCATTTCACTTATTCCCAATATGTCAATGTTAATTCCCTCCATTTCTCTTTTGACTACGTCTAGTTTTCCCTGATATACGGATTTTACATTCCACGTTCTTATGCAGTGCTTCTGCTTGCAGCATCTTGTTCTTCTTGAAGCTTCTCTCAAGTTTCCCATAGCCTTCCACTGACCTCCAAATCCTGTATGCTCACCAGCTCTGTTACCCACTGTGTTGGTTACCGAACCTTCCGCTGAATTGCTAGGCTTCACAGGGGCACTAAGTGTAGGAAAGAATTTGGAGAATTGAGGTAACAAAGTTGCGAGAACTCTCTTGCTGTGTTCTTGTATCGCGTATCACCCCCATTTTATGCCACAGACTTCCAGTGATTGCAGAGACCCCCAGGTCGTTTTCTGGGCCTTCAGAATGTATGCTATGTATACTTTAATGATTATTGTTGTCATTCGTTGGCCATTGATTCTGACAGTTATCCTACTACTAAACTGTTAACTGAACTCAGTCTCTGTCTTACCTTCCTATTTCTTAGGAATAGTATGTGCTTATTTCTATATTGCCTTCCATTCGACTAACCAGATATCCTACAATAACAGTAGTTTTGTGTGGTTCAGTGTCCTAGTGCAAGTCTTTCAAATGGGTCATTTCGGCGACTTGCGCGTCCCTAACCTACCCCACTTTTCCAAACGGGGAAAGGGGACCTACAGCTTGACGTGGAATCCGAACCACGTGTCATTTCTGCCTACTCCTCACATCGGTGAGAGTTGAAGATTGGGTTAAAACGCCGACTGAAAAATTCCATGATCCGACCATGTTTCAAACCCGTGATCCCGATATCAAATACCCTTAAGTTCTTTGGGTTTAAATTTGGCATCCCTCACTAAGTGCCAACTAAGCCTTTGCATTTAACTTTTCAGAATTTATAACTTCCCTGCGACATGCATACTTCAGATAGTCCACCGTCAGGGCCGTACAACGTTACACATCAGTTAGTCAAAATAGTGCACATTTTCGGTTCCAGCCAATGTTTCAATACTGAGTAAGAGTCTTTAGAATTGTAACCCAAATACTTCCGGTATAATGAGTCACTCTCGTCTCAGAAACGGTTTGGTCAAAGAGGGAGAAGGTGCGGACAGATATCGGACTTGGGGGAAGGGGAAGTAAGAACCAGAGGTGCCGTACTTCGTAGTACTGTGGCATCTGTTGCATACGTAACAGACATTTTTATCTTCCGCGTCTTAGTGTGATTCATTTGGCCCCCAGTTTTCTCCAATCTGGGCTTTGAGTTGCGCGAAACCAGTTACCTTGGAAAGAAGACGTGAACCATTCGTGAATGAGGCGGTATTTATCATAAAACCGCAAGTGAAGAATTTCACAGGCTGATTAGTGGAAGTAACGACCTGGGAAAGACCGCAGAAATGCAAGGGCGCAGGAGCGACAGTCTTTTGTTGTTGTTGGTTTTGAGGGGACTAAACAGCTAGGTCAACAGTCCTGACAGTCTTTTGACGAAGCCGTTAGATATCAAGGAAAAAGTGGGTATTAAATTCATTAAAAAAAGTGTTGAATATCCCAACTTTGAGCTCGCAATGGCATTGGAGTCCTAGGTTGTGAGTCTTTAAAACTGTTATTGCAGACAGCTAATTTGAATCAGTTTAGCAAAAATAATGCAAAAGAGGTGCGAGATTATTCCATGATTTCCTGGGGGAACTACCTTGAAATCTCGCTGATGAGGCGAAGTCCGTCGCTTTTGCTCTTGTGATATCCGTCGTCGCAGGAGGCCGCAATACTCTCCCACGTTCACGTTTCTCTTCTATACGAAGAGATCTATCGTCGACCGTGCGATAGCCCCTTTTCTTTCACCGTTTTGGGGACCTCTGTTTTCGCTGCCCTACCGCCTGTATTCGAATGCTGTTTGGAGGTCTTGTCGTCTTGAATGTTGGGGACAAAATCAGCCATCGTTACCACCAGCCGATCAAAAATTTCGATTTCTTTACCTGACACCTTGAGTGTCGGCAGTGGCACGGAATCGTCAAATATTCAAATGTTTGTAAATATATGGGTCGTAAGTACTCAGGTTAAGTAGTCTGTAAACCTTGGAACTAATAACCAAAGTTAAACTAACCTGATGACAACATACACACCCGACGGCGAGCAATCGCCCTCTCCGCAGCAAGCCGCCTTATAACGCTTGGCTATTCCACCGCAGTTACTGATCATCGTGCAAGACGAAATCCTTCCTGAAGGTGGCAGCGTATGTAAGAGCACAATTATCCCTCTATAGATCTACATCTACATGGGATACTCTGCAAATCACATTTAAGTGCCTGGCAGAGGGTTAATCGAACCACAATTATACTATTTATCTCCCATTCCATCCTCGAATAGCGCGCGGGAAGAAAGAACACCTGAATCTCTCTGTTCGAGCTCTGATTTCTCGTATTTTATTCTGATGATCATTTCTACCTATGTAAGTGGGAGTCAACAATATATTTTCGCATTCGGAGGAGAATGTTGGCGATTGGAGTTTCACAAGTAGCTCACGCCGCAGCAATAAGCCCCGTTGTTGTAATGATTCCCATCCCAGATCCTGTATCATTTCCGTAACGCTGTCTCCCCCGTATCGTGAGAATACGAAACGAGCTGCCCTTCTTTGGAAACTTTCGATATCATCCGTCAAACCCACCTGATAAGGATCCCACATTGGGCTGCAATACTCCAAAAATGGATGGACAAGTGTAGTGTATGCAGTTTCTTTTGTAGTTCTGTTGTATGTTTTAAGGGTTCTGCCAATAAAACGCAGTCTCTGGTTCGCCTTTCCCACGATATTATCTACGTGTTGTTTCCAATTTAAGTCTGAAGTAATAATAATTCCTAGATATTTTGTGGAATTTACGGCCTTCACATTTGATTGATTTATATTGTAAACAAAGTTTAACGGATTTCCTTTCGTACTCATGTGGACTACTTCACACTTCTCATTATTTAGAGTCAATTGCCAATTTTTACACCATACTGATATCTTGTTCAGATCGTTCTGCAGTTGATTTTCGAACTCTTGTCGATAGCACCCATCACTTCGTGTGAATAAAGAGCTAGTTGTGTTTCGCATAAACGATATTTTCTAAATCTGTGTTGACCTTGGGTCAATATATCGTTCTGTTCGAGATAATTCATAATATTTGAATACAGGATATGTTCCAAAACCCTTCTGCAAATTGACGTCAATGAAATAGGCCTGTAGTTTAGTGGGTTACTCCTTCTGCCTTTCTTGAATATAGGTGTGACCTGGGCAACTTTCCAATCTTTTGGTACAGATCCTTCTATGAGAAAGCGGTTGTATATGACTGTTAAATAAGGAGCTATCGCTTCAGCATAATCAGATAGAAATCTAATGGGTATACAATCCGGACCAGAAGACTGGTTCTTGTTAAGTGATTTTAGTTGCTGCACTACTCCGATGATATCTACTTCTACGTTACTCATTACGGCATCTGTTCGTAATTCGAAATCTGGAATATTGGTTTCGTCTTCTTTGGTGAATGAGTTTCTAAAAGCTGTGTTTAGTAACTCTGCTATAGTAGCGCTGTCATCGGCAGGATCGTCATTACTATCACGTAATGAAGGTATTGTTTGTGATTTGCCCCGAGTATATTTAACATATGACCAAAATCTCTTTGGGTTTTCAGTCAAATTTCGAGAAAGAGTTTTGTTATGATAAATATTGTAGGCATCTCGCATTGAAATCCTCGCTAAATTTCAAGCTTCTGAGTACGATCGCCAATCCTGGGGATTTTGTATTCGTTTAAATTTAGTATGCCTTTTCCTTAGCTTTTGCAACAGTGGCCTGACCTTTTTTGTGTACCAAGGGCGATCGCCTCCTTCTTTTATTAATTTATTTGGTATAAAACTGTCAATTGCTGTCGATACCACTTCTTTGAATTTGAGCCACATCTGCTCTACACCTACGTTTAGTGTTAGAAACGAGTGGATGCTGTCTTTCAAGAAGCAATGTATTGTATTTATATCTGCTTTCCTGAACAAATATACTTTGCGTTTATTTTTGGTAACTTTGGGACTTTCGATATTCAATTTCGCTACGAATTCCTATAAAGAGGTAAGTCGGGGAATGTTTTGTAACCTTGATCCGAAATTGCCTCATCTTACTCGTAACGCATTGTCTCCTGCATCTTCTGGAATCTCGAAGGGCGAAAAAAATAAATAAATAAAAATAAAATAAAATAAAAATAAAAGAAAGAAACCGCCAGTAGTCCCACGGGGTTGGTCGACACCGTCCTCCCATTACCGTCAGAATTGTCAAGTTTAGTCCATTTTGTGGTCACGTACAATTGTTCACATACCGGGTAGTTGATTAATTTGAAGTAAACCAAACAGCTCGTAGACAGCTGTATGCCTATCGGGTCCTGTGAGTCCATTTTGATCTCTTCCCGTTCGCTATCGAAAGCATTTGAGAGTGCGTATCAAATTCGCCCCGTTTTTGTGGGCTCGTTAAACCGGATTCCTTAGGCCCACATCCGAATTCCACTTTTGGTTTGTGAGGTAAACAACAATCGATTCTTGACATCCGCTTGTATCAAGCGGTTTTCCATTTCCGCAATCGATTTTCTTGCCCACTTAAATTATACTTTATTTTTAAACATACTTGGTTTGTCAGGTTACGTCTACTTTTCAAAAGATTTCGATTAATATGAAAAAAGTGTCCTTTTCTGCAGTGAAAGATAGTATTAATCTTAGATTAACAAGGGGAGGGTTTGATATGTGGGTCATCGATTTCGATCGAATTTTGCATGGACATTCTATACTGAATGTAAAGGGACACTTGTTTCGGCTTGTTGCTAGACGTTCAGTAGATTTTGAAAAAATCAAGATAAAAGATGATGTAATTTGACTCCATATTAGAGATTATCCCTGCCCACCTAAATGTTGCAAGAAAAACAAGAACTTTCCAGCTTGTTGGGCGATATGAAGTATTCATTTTAAGAAAATTTACATATCGATTTCGTTTCCCTGATGGAACATCATCAGTGCATAATACAAGTCATGATGATTCATGTACTTTTCATAAAACATTTAAGAGTCAGGTCCATACAAAAACTAAAAAGGTCTTCCATGCTACAAGTTTAAAATCAACTCGTCTTCCAGGCAGCGGACATTATTGGGCCCCTTATGTTTCTCATTTTTGTCTTGTCCTGCTGCAAGACGTTTCCAGTGTGAGGTTTGGTTTCATACTGTGTAGTTTTATCCGTATTACAAGTGCGACAGGCTACTCCACCTATCCGATTTCTAGCCTTCTCCTGTTACCATCATTTTTATTCATTGATCAACGAAACAGAAAACCCTAGTAGAAGAGAGGAGGTCCAATGCTGGCAAGGGTCGTAGAGGCAGAAGATTGAGCCTCCTGTGAATTGGCCAGCAGAAGTTAGGCACATTATTAATTCTGGTAATATTTCATCTTTTTCGTGCTCTGACGACTAACGGAAGTCACGAGAGCTACAAACGTAATTTTAGCTACCATGAGATCCTGGAATGACTGGTTCTGTATGGCCAAGTCGTTGTTCAGTAGTCTTTCTTTACGAATAACCGAGTGTTTCATGTTTAATGATCTCACTCTCCTCCAACAAGTATGCAATACACTCAATACAGCACAGTACGCAGTGCTCACTCGACCTGTGTGTGGACGTGCTCCACAATTTTATGATGTAAATTTTACTTTTTATTCTATGACATGGAGTCAGCCACATTTTATTTAACAAATATTTTAATGTGAGCTTTATGTAATACTTTTGAAGAAGGCAAAATTACTTTTGCCGAAACGTAGGTCAAGGTTTATGCATGTAAACCATTTTTATGCATCTGGTCGGCTGCAACTGTGTTGACTTTTGGATCAATACACTCATGTTACTCAAAGTTGGACCGGTGTGCATTTGATTTCAAATCCTCAATAACGGCTGAGTGATTCTCAGCTTGTGCTACCTCATTTAGTAAACGTCATTACATCAGCTTCTAAATATCCTACCCGCCTGTCCCACATACGATGTATCGCAGTCGTCGTATTCAAACCTTTAAACGCCGTACCGTGGCTCTCTAACACGGAATGGTATTTTAAGTGCTGTACACGTGTACCGTGAACATCCCACCGGTTTCGTATCTGACATTTTGGGGACTTTTTTCAACGTGCTCAACTTGTAAGAACGACTTTCACTTGGGAAACGGTTGGTCAGGATGATTTTAACGCTCAGGACAGTCGTAAATTGCCCTACGGCCTGTCGTTAACGTAGAAGTACCCTCCGCGTTTCACATCCTTCACCAACCAGAGGTCGGGGGGTTTTCGTCATTCACTTAGAGTCTAGAGAAAGAAAAGTCATTTACAGACAGAAATGAGCAACATTTACGATTTAACGATGTCATTAGGGAGAGCCAGAGGCTAGTGGCTTGGATGGAGCAAGGGTGGTCACAGAAATCGACCGTGCTCTTTTGGAATGAGCGAGGCCGGAATTTGTGGAAACCACGAGAAACCTAATCCTACACCAAAGGGCAGGAATTTGCAACCATAAATGCACATAGAGTTTAGTTGTAGGTGCTGCTTCTGGGACGTTACGATTCTCTAATTACACTTGTCAAAACAATTTGTGGATCGGTTGAGATAGCTAGATTCTGAAGTATTGTCATTGGCACATTGAACTAAGATGGTTCGACGTCTTTCTGTCGGTTCTTCGGAATGGAGACAACAACATTTTTGGAACAGAGATAGTGGTAATAATAGAAAGTTTCTGCAGAGGTTTGGTGTTGACTTGTGTTTACTCTGCCAAAGCAATTACACATGCAGTTGGGTTCGGATAGTGTAGTGAGTAGGTAGTGCAATACAACAACAAGGTGACGTACGCGAAGCTGTGGAATGGAGAGTCATAAAAAGGTTGGACGCGGGACAGACATAGAAGGAGGTGGCTGCAGCTATTGGAGTGTCCAAAGGTATAATTTCCAGCACCTGGTCCCCATTTCAGACAACGGCAACCATTAACAGAAGGAAAGTCGAAGGTCTTCCACGGGTAACATCAGCAAGAAATGGCGGTTATCTCCGGTTAACAGCCCGTCGCGACAGGAGGCTGAATGCAACGCAGCTGAAACTCACCCTCCAGGCAGCAACAGGACGTGCAGTATCAACACAAACATTCCGAAATCGCCTTCGGGAACGAGGCCTCTACGCACTGAGGCCTATGGAGTACCCCTAATTAAAACCACGTCATCGTTTATCCCGCATAAACTGGGCGGAGGAACATAAGAATTGGAGTCGTAACGAATGACGCCGGGTTCTGTTCACAGATGAGTCTGGAGGGAACGTGGAACTCGAAGCAATCTAGCTTGCTGGAAACATCGCCGTATCACGGTGGAGGACAAATGTTGTGGGTAGGAATCAGTATTAGCGGACGTACGGACCTCTATGTCGTTCAGAATGGCCCTTTTACTGTTCGGAGGTATAGAGAAGATCATTCGATCTTTGGTTGTGCCCTACGCTGGTGCCATAGGAGATGGGTTCCTTCTGGTGTATGATAATGCTCGTCCCCACAGATCTGCACTGGTGGACAATATAAAGAGAATATAAAGAATGCAGTGGCCAGCTTGTTCACCGGACTAAAACCCGATTGAGCATGTCTGGGATGCACTTGGCAGACGGATTACTTTCAGACAAGCAGCTCCCACATCGGTTGCAGAGATGGATATTGCTCTCATAGAAGAAAGGCCAAATATCCCTCAAGAGCTGATTGATAACCTCATACTGTCCATGGCACGCGGATGTCCAGCTCTATTGGCCGTCCGAGGTGATCACTCACAGTATTAGACGGCAACGCTGGTCTTGGAAAAAATGGGCGGTTTTATGAGCCAAGTGGAAAAGAGATTGACTTTTTCACTATCATGGTAGTCCCGTGGTGCCTCGCTCTAAGTAAACGCTATGTAAACCTCAAGAACAGAGCGGAGACAGCAAAATATCGCACTATAACATAAATTTATCCATGTTACGTGGATTGGTATGAGGTCTGCGACTGTATTATAAACTTTTTGAAATAATATATACTGCAGTCACTTTTTACTAATATTTTTATTAGTACGATGCGTCTCGGCAGCAGGCTGCCGTCATCTGGTGCATTTTACAGTTACAGTTTCATTACTGTTTTGGTATGTTTTGTGTTGTGCTTGCCAGTAAGTTTATAGTTGGACGTTTTAACAGTGTTATTGTGTTATTTGAGCCAGATAACAAGATCATCGACAAAAAGTCCAACCATAATCTCAATGGCACCCAAAACACAAAACAGTAATGAAACTATAACTGTGTAATGCACCCGATGATGGCAGCTTGCTGCCGAAAATCGCGCTAATAAAAATATTACTAAAAAGTGACTGCTTCAGAATAAATTATCTCAAAAAATACCGCACTGTATGACACAAAAATTACAATTATAATTAGGTTCAGAATAAAATACATTATCTAATGTATACTGTGTATGATGTCTCACCTAATTACCTAACTGTTTTAAGCAGTGTAGTTTGGTCTCATTAGTACAGTGTCGGAAAAAATATACACCTGGAAGGGCGACATCGGTTTTGATCCGATATAGGCAGTTACCACGTAAGGAATAAGGGTTTCAATGTTATCCGCCAACAGGTTACTCCGTGACATAACAGCCAGCTGTGCCAACTGTGTGTGTACTTTAATATAAATGTTAACTCTCATATGGCTCAGTATGAGGAAACAGGCGCCGTGGCATGGAGAAACACTAGTACTTCCTACAGCAACTGACCGAATTTATTTAAAGGGGTCAAATTGTGGGCTTGCGAGTGGCACGATGGTCCTTTCGGAGAATTGCTGATTGTACAACTACCGCAGCACTGGCGAGATGGTTTGTGAGCCCAGCTGTATTAACAGGTTACTAGCAGTGGGGTTACGGGCAAGCACACTTCTAGCCCGTCTTTCGCTTACGCCTCGTTTTGGTGAGTACGGTTCGACTGGTGCCGTCAGAAGATTACTTGGAAGATGGAATGGAGGGCCGCGATCTACAGCGATGAAATAAGATCTGCCTGCACGCAAGAGATGCGTACGGCGTAGCCATGGAAGCGCTATCTCGTAGAGTGCATTCGTCCAGGACACACAACAACGATCAAAAGGACAAAAACAATTTTGAGGCAACCGCTAGCCCAAAGCGGGAAATCCGGTTGCAAATCCCGGTCCAATACAAATTTTCAACTCTGTCGTTGAATTTCTTTTAATACCTCAAAACGGTCGAAATGTCCCAATATTGTGATTTCGTAATACGGCCGTTACTGCCAACTAGTGGTGTCTCTTCTTTCGGACAAGAACACATACCATATCAATAAAGGTTTTCTACTTGTTGGAAAATGTGTTATCCTAAAAGCGGATCATTCATTAGGAGAAAAGTCAGTTTTTTCAAGATGTGAATGCGTGGCTCGTGATTTAATTTTGGAGAAATCTCAGCAGTTATTCAATCTGAGCGAAGTTGCATATACTTCAGAAGTATATAGGTGGATGAAAATACCAGCAGCTGTGTTGAAAATCTTTATTAAATTTTGTGCGACCGGTTTCGGTGCTTCAATACACCAAGTAGGGATGTCCAGTTGTGTGATTGTTATAAAAAGGAAATTGCAACTGGGTAGCCATTAAAACCGGTAGCCGTAAATTTCTTGTTCTATTCATGTTACACCCTCAACGAAGATTGATGAACTGAGTGTTTGAAAACACAGCGTTCCGAAATTCCTTCACGAAAGAAGACGAAGCACTTACTTCAGAATTCGTATCAAGAACAGCTGCCAGCATGAGTAATTTAGAAGTTGATACCATTGGTGTATTGAAGAAACTTAAATCACTTACCAAAAATAAGTCTCCCGGTCCCGACTGTGTACCAGTTAGGTTCCTTGCAGAGTATGCTGATGCAATAGCCCCATACCTAATTATCATACGCAATCGCTCACTTAGCGAACGTTCTGTACCCAAAGACTGGAAAGTTGCACAGGTTACGGCAACATTCAACAAAGGCAATAGAAGTAATCCGCAAAATTACAGGCTTATATTATTGAAGTTAGTTTGCAGCAGGATTTTAGAAGATATACTTTCTTCAAATATTATGAAGAAGCTCGAAGAGAACGACCTGTAGACCCAAAGTCAACACGGACTCAGAAAGTATCGTTCTTGTGAAACACAGTTAGCTGTTTACTCACATACTGTGATGAATGCTATCCACAAGGGAGGTAAAATATATTCCGTATTTTCAGATTTGAAATTTTCTGATTTCGACACTGTACCTGACAAGCATCTTCTAATCAAACTGCGTGCTTATAGAATATCGCCACAGGAAACAGTACTTTGTAACTGACGGAAAGTCATCGTTTAAAACTTCCCCATGAAAGTTTTAAGTTTTGTAGGGCCCCTGCTGTTCCTAATTTTTAGAAATGATTTAGAAGACAATCTGAGTAGCTCTCTAAGGATGTTCGCGGATGATGTTGTTACTTAACGGTCAGAAAGTCACCAGAAGGTCAAAAGCAACTACAAAATGATTTAGATAACTGCATGGTGCAAAAAATGGCAATTGACCCTTAATAATGAGAAGTGTGAAATCCATATGACCACAAAAGAAAACCCGTTAAACTTGATTTATACGTTAAATCACTCAAAACTAGTTGCAGTAAATGCAACTAAATACCAGGAGTAACAATTACAAACAATTTAAGTTGGAAAGAAAACACAGAAAATTTTGTAGGGAAAGAGAACCAGACACTGTGTTTCGTTGCCACAACACACAGAAGATGCAACAAATATATTAAAGAAACTGCGTACACCACACTTGTGCGTCCTATTTTGTAGTACTATATTGTTGCTCATCGTGGGATCCTCTCCAAGTGCGAATGACAGACGATTTAGAGAAAGTATAAAGTACAGAGAAAGGCAATTAGTTTTGTATTATCGCGATATAGGGGAGAGCGTGTCACGGAAATGATGCACGTGTTGGGTTCCAAATCATTAAAACAAAGACGTACCTCGTTGCGACGTGATCTATTTGCAAAATTTCTTTCATCAACTTTCTCTACCAGATGCGAACATATTTTGTTAGCACCCACCTACATAGGAAGATATGATAATCAAAATAAAATAAGAGAAAGCTGATCGAAAACTGAAAGATTTATGTGTTTCTTTTTTTTTTCCAGAGCTATTAGAGAAACCAATATTCCAGATTTCGAATCACAAACAGAGGCCAGAATGAGTAACGTTGAAATAGATAATCTGGGAGTGGTGAAGCAACTTAAATCACTTAACAAGAACAGGTCTACTGGTCCGGACTCTATACCGATTAAATTTCTATCTGATTAAGCTGAAATGATAGCTCCTTACTTAACATCCATATACAACCGCTCGCTCAAAGAAGGATCTCTACCAAAAGACTGGAAAGTTGTACAGGTCACACGAATATTCAAGAAAGGCGTATGAGTATTCCACTAAACTACAGGCCTATTTCATTGACGTCAATTTGTAGCAGGGTTTTGGAACATATCCTGTACTCAAATATCATGAATTATTTCGAACAGAATGATCTATTGACCCAAGGTCAACAAGAATTTAGAAAATAGATCTTTACTCACATGAAGTGATAAGTGCTTTCGACAAGGGATCCCAAATGGATTCCGTATTTCTTGATTTCCAGAAGGCTTTTGACACCGTACCTCACAAACGGCTTTTAATCATATTGCGTGTTTGTGGAATATCGTCCCAGATTTGTAAATGGATAGAGGATTTCCTGTCAGAGAGGACACAGTTTGTAGTAATCGATTATAAGGCATCGACTAAAACAGAGGTGATATCCAGGCGTTCCACAGGGTAGTGTTATTGGTCCTCTGCTGTTACTTATTTACATAAACGATTTGGGAGAAAATCTGAGGAGCTCTCTTAAGTTGTCTGCAGATGACGCCGTCATTTACCGTATAGTAAAATCATCTGAAGATCAAAAGCAAATGCAGAACGATCTAAATAAGATATCACTATGGTGTAAAAATTGGCACTTGATTCTAAATAATGCGAAGTGTGAAGTCGTCCACATAAGTACAAAAATAATTCCGTTAAGGCCGTAAACTCCACTAAATACCTAGGAGTTACTAGTACATCAGACTTAAACTGGAAAGAACACGTAGATAATGTCGTAGGACAGGGGTACCAGAGACTGCGTTTTATTAGTAGAACACTTAAAAGATGTAACAGAACTACTAAAGAGACTGCATACACCACGCTTGTCCGTTCTTATTTGGTGTATTGCTGGCCAGTGTGGGATTGTTAACAGGTGGGTTTGCCGGAAGCCATCGAAAGAGTCCAAAGAAGAAGCGCCCGTTTTGTTTTGTCGCAATACATGGGAGACAGCGTCACGGAAATGATACAGGATCTGGGATGGGAATCATTACAACAGCGGCGTTTATCGCCAACATTCTCCTCCGAATGCGAGAATATATTGTTGACTGCCCTCTACATAGGTAGAAATAAAATACGAGAAATCAGAGCTCGAACGGAAAGATTCAAATGTCCTTTCTTCCCGCGCGCTATTCGAGAATAGAATGCTAGATGAATAGTATAAAGGTGGTTCGATGAGACCTCTGCCAGGCACTTCGATGTGACTTGCAGAGTATTTTGATGGACTTTGTATAATCCAGAGCGTCGTTAAATATTACGTTCAAAGACATATCAACGAAAGTTCTTGACAAATGCATCGAATTTTTGTCCCGAAGTGGCACAAGAATACATACACGTTTCTATGTACCTAATAGTTTAATGTATTTCATGTATGAATTTATAATGTGTGACTCGGGGTAGCAAAATGTTAAGCGCCATAATAGTCGTTTCGAGATACAGTGAATAGAATATTTATTTGAACTATAAATCTGAGTAATTTTTTCGAATATTTCTTTTATTATGTGGTGCTTTTACAACTATCTCCTTCTATAAAAACATAAATGAAAATGTGTACTGACTAAAACAAATGAAATAATCAAAAATTATATTAGCTTATTGGAGATTAGATCATGTTTCACAAAAAAAAAAAAAAAAAAAAAAAAACATCGTGAACACTACATAGTGACAGAACTACAGAAATGTTACAAGTAATGTACAGCAACAGTTTCAGCAGCGTACAGACTCTAGTTGGAAAGACGAAATGGATTAGAAATGAAACTGTACTAAGACTGGGGAGTGTGCTCTCTCCTCTGTTGTTTCAAATGGTTAAGGACTGAATTATAAAGGAGGCAAACGAAGTGTATGTGAAAACGAAGGTATTATTATTTGCAGACGATATTGTGGTCTGGGGAACGAACAGCAAAGAAGTACAATGACAAGTGGAAGAGAAATTTGAGAAGTATGGTATGAAACTCAGCGAAGAGTAAAGAAAGACCATGAAAATACCAAGAGTAGGACGACAAGGAAAAGGCATTGTGAAAATTGTTGACCATAATCTTGAAGTTGTGGTCAATTTCATATACCTAGGGAGAGAATTAATGTACAATATAAGACTAGACATGGATATTAGCAAGAAAGTCCAACAGAGCAGTGCTTTCAACCAGTGTAAGAAAACTAGTCTGAAATAAGGAAGTTCCAAGGAGGTGTAAGGAGACAATGTGCAAAAGGTACTATGCACCCATACTGACTTATGTAGTTGAGACCTGAACAGTGATAAGTAGAGCGACTGCAGAACCCAAGGTAGTTAAATAAAACACCTATGAAGTAAGAGAATGAAGGGAAACAAAGAGTGGGAAACGAAGATGTTAGAAAGGACGCCGGAATAGAAAAGGTAAATGAGAGAAACGATAGGAATAAACTATGATGGTTTGGACATGTAAAGAGTATGGAGGAGGAGAGAATATCAAAATGGAGATGCAGTTTGAAGTTAGAGATCTACGGGGAAACCTAGAATGAGGTAGATTGATGTTCAAAATGTTCAAATGTCTGTTAAGCTTATGGGACGTAACTGCGGGGTCATCAGTCCATAAACTTACAAACCACTTATTAACTAACTGATACTAAAGACAACACAAACATCCATGCCCGAGGGAGGATTCGAACATCCGACTCGGGAGGCCGCGCGATCCGTAACGTAGCGCTCCACACCGCTCGGCTACTCCCGCGCGGCAGGTAGAGGGCAAGAATAAGAAACCTGCAGTGAGACAAAGAGATAGAATAGGAATGGTGGAAGGATAGAGAAAAAAGTGGACCCGATAGTAGCTGGATAAGGGGGGATGATGATGACATTGATGAGTGATACAACATTACATAAGAATATTTACAGCAACTCTTCAACACTTTACTCATACTACAAAATCATTCAGTAATCATTGATGTCTTTTTCGTCCAATACTGTTGGCTTTAGTGACAGGACAAATACATGATGGACATGAGGTACATATACTAGTAATGACAGAACGTTAGCAACTTTCTTATTTTCAGTAAACCTCGACATGTTGTATTGAAGTCGAAGGGTACAAACTTGTTTTTGTCTTCCACATTTTCTGAGCCTTTTTTGGTGCTAGATGTCATAACAGTATGTCTCGCTTACAAATAAAGATGTCGGATATTCTCAGGTCACCTACCACCTTCATACAGTTCTTAGTTTGACATCTCGACCTACTAGCGTCTTATTTTTGAAGACAAACGCTTCTTTCAAGAGCCCAGTTTTAAAGAATAATCTCTTTTCATATTATACAAAAAGGAATCCTCTTAATCGATTCTGGTTAATATCTAACCACTGATCTGGACTATACACTTGTTGTACTTGTCGGCGAGCGTAATTTTCAACTGTTGCAAAATCTCTATCATCGGAAAGTGCTGTTCAGTCACACGAAATTTTCCAGTTGATATTAGATACATCCAAACCAGGACCATCTTTAGGTTCCTATTTTGCCCACAACAGTTATCAGATATCGCGACGAGAGTCTCTCCTTTTATGTAGTTTTCATCAAAGTAACAAACTTCCAAATTCATGTACTTCAGGAACACAGTGGTATGTACTACCATGCACAAAAATATCCGAACGACCTGAATTGCGTTTCGCCTGATGTGCATGCAACCCAACTAACGTACGTGTCTTGCGGGTGCTCTGCTCGCTCCGCGGTACAGTCGTTCGACTATTCAAAATGGATCCACTACAGACAACTGCTCTTTATGGCAATCATTCCAGTTGTAAATTAACAGCACGATATTGCAAATAAAAGGAAACTCGTTATTAAGTTCTTAACGTTTTTTAAATCCAATTTCTTACAATGACAAATCTTAAGTATTGTCACACTTATTACAGCCTGATATAACAAACTCCGTCACATAAAACATTAATTAATCCTTAAACAACATTTAATATTGTTACAAACAACAGATTTTACTATAGTATCGGAAATTCTAAAGTCCTGTAGAAATTCGAAGTACGTTTGATCTCTAAATCGTTTCCTCACAATTGCGAAACGTCGTTCCACTGGCGAGCGGATTTTTATTAACCGACTGTTGATCTAACCAGATAATAAAAACTTCAATATTAACTGCGTATCACCAACATTTTCTCCGTATTCATACCTGAACAAATATTTGTACACATCTTTGAACTTGAATTGATATGACAAACACCTTATTCTGGAATCAAACCAACCACCTATAGCCGTAGCTAACCAAGCAGTGCTTTCTTGTCTTATAGATACTTGATTATGCCTAAGGTTATCAAATCTGACGAAGCATAAAGATGTGTGAAATATTGGAGATTTCCTCACAAATATCAGAACGCGCAATTCAAATCATATAAAATGTCAATTCTCAAAATATTTTTATTTATTTATTTTTTACTGAAGCAGGAACCTAATAATCACCGTTATGTCCCTAATCACAAGTGCATAGACTCAGTTCTGTGTGGGACTTACATACGAGGCTGCTCCTGTCGGTGGTTCGAGTCCTTCCTCGGTCAGGGATGTGTGTCTTGTCCTTATATTAGTTTAAGTAGTTCTAAGCCTAGGGACTGATGACCACAGTAGTTTGGTCCCATAGATTTACAAACATTTGATTTTGAGTTACATACCCGCTATCTAAATGGAAGATAACTAAGTGAAGTCAGATGTTAGTAGTCGAATTATTTCACCAGCAGCGGGGTGTTTGAATCTGTAATCTGGTTATAATTACGTTATGCGTCACCGGGAATCGAACCCCGAACATACCGATGTCCTTTCTAAGCACGAATGGACGTTAAATCTCAAATGTTTACTCAACAGGGATGACGATGCGTGCGTCTCTGACTAGTAACAACGGCACCTATCGTTCTTATAATAATAATAATAATTTCGTGTGGCTCAGTGTTCTGGTGCAAGTCATTCAACTGTGCGCCCCTTCAGAGACTTGCATGTCCGTAACCTGCCCCAATTAACCAACCAGGAAGGGCGACCTACAGTTTAACGTGGAATCCAAACCACGTGTAATTTATGACGACCCCTCACATTGTTGAGACATGAATGCTGGGTTAAAACATATATTGAAAAATATCGGTGATCTGACTAGGTTTCGAACCCGCGACCCTTCAGTTACCATTCAAGCGCTTTTCCCCAAGACCACCGCAACACCCTGGTTCGCATTCGTAATTCACGAAGAGACATTCAAAATAATTTTTTACTAGTAGTCCAGTGTGCTCTATCTAGGGCGTCAAATGAAATTATGAATATTTTGTGCTGGACCTGGATTCGAATCCAAATACGTGCCTTTCGTGGAGAACTAGAGGAGTCGGCAGTCTTGGAGAAAGCAACGAAATGATTCAACTATATGATTCCGAGAGGGTCGAGTGCGGTAAAAGAGAAGATCCGAATTAGAATCCCAGTCCAGCACCATAATATTTAAAGTCTTCTAGTTAAATTCAATACGAGACACGTGACCTTAAAGGACCATGGGTTTATAAAATAAAATAGTTTTGTAATATAAGAAAAGCTTTCTAGCGACAGAGTTACTGACTGCCGTGATTTCTGCCTGTTACTGGCAACGATAAATCGGCTCTGTCCGAGTTGATAGCGAAATAATTCGGTTTAATACGGATTGTTAACTACGGTAATGGAAACTGCGCTTAGCATATCGACTAGACACAGTTAAGACAATTTGGTACTCAATGAAATGATCAACTATAAGCAAGCATCTGACACAGAAATTGTACTAGTCTCACGTTAAGACTTTTTACTCACTTTTGGAAGTAGTTGTCCAACCGTCAAGAAAATGTATTTCTGAACAAATTTACATCAACATGGTTCGGCGACAGCTTTAACTCGACAGAAATTGGTTTCTACACGCACGGTATCGGTAAACCACCTGAGCATTGTAAGTCACATTCAGAGTATATGAGAGAATGCAGTCCTGCAAACAGCTAAACACCATTTGACTGAGTAGTTTTGTTAAGAATTCCCTATTGATTTCAATCTGGATACCTGTAGCTCTGTCAGAGAAGAACTAAAAATTTTTTGCTTTCACCACGATTGGCATCAAAAGTCGACAGCACGTTCGTTTCGCAGCCGACTACGTTACCCGGAGGCTAGCGAAGACTTCCGGTATTTAGCTCTTCCCTACTGGCCGACTAGTTAGGATCCAGATCAGGCATAACCTTAAAGGAAGAGATCGGTTGCAATTTTCGCGTGGAACGAATTTCCTGGACTCAAAAATATGAATTAATAACTTTACGTCACACCTTAAGTGAAAATCACTCAGATTATTGAATAGAAATGGCATGAAAAATCAAGTGAATTTATCAGCTTAATTCTGTGCTTACGAGGAAGTAACTCCCGCTTATAGAGTTGCCAAACGTACTCTGCAATGTTGCCAATTCTCCATTAGACTAGCAACAGGTAGAATACGTTTGCTCGGCGTTTGTGTTCCTCGCGCTGCCTTAGCGCTGACGGAGATAGCGGCTTCGAAGGCGCGGCGCGCAGCCTGCCACTGTGTTGACTGAGAAGAGAAATACCTAGACCAATAGACCAATAAGTCTTAATCGCATTTCTTTAACTATAGCATCAGCAGACGCTATTAACATTTTCTACACAACACATTTTAATGTTATATACCTGAATACTATTTTAGTTATGAATTTTTTCGTTGGCACCAGCTCTAACACATAACTGCACAAATGTAAAGATAGAATTACCCTGATTACAACATTCAAACTTCACAAACATATTTCATAAGTTTCGAGCATATAGTTTCCAATCAGACGAACCGTGCAAATAAATCTTTCGCAATGATTGAAAAATAGTACTTATCATCTGCGAAAAATTAAGCATCTGAACAATTTCAATGATAATTGGATTCAAGCTTATAAGTGACAGGAGAAGCATTTCTGATAAGAATATGAAACAAGAAAAAAAGTCGCGAAAGTAATGTTTATAATATGTAATTCATTCTATAAAATCGAAAGGGACGATACATATGGTCTACTCGTAAAGATTACAGTGTAACTGCTGGTGATGCTGTTTAAATAAAAGTGAAAAGCATCTGACGAATGACCTTTCCAGTTTCCAGTCTCCCAGAAACAGAGAGGTGCGAAAGGAACAGGAAGAGGTTACCCTAAGAGTGCGTGAGATGGGATTACTGTATAGTATCTCGCAGTTGGTATAGTTTGTTCGTAGTTCTAGTCTGACGCCCACCGCGGACAATAATTATCGATATGTAATTGTTAAGATACGCTGATATGTTATAAACATAGCACTTTCGGTGACAAACTCACTGGACAACGATCATTTTCATTTTGTTTTAGAGCCTATGAGAAGTGATATTAACGCCTTAAAATAGGTCCTGTGTTTATCAAATGGTCACCCGAAGCAATAGTTTATCGGCTTTTACTTGAATGTCACGCAGAGAGCGACGTTTAGCTCTGTAACTACTGCTAACTCCTTTAAAATACCACAATAATCTGGCCTTGCAGAGGTGGACTGTGTTTGAAATCGCCTGGGAAAGACTTTCCATCCAGAGGACTGCACCAGCTCACGCGAAAACAAGAAGGAAGATTAGCGTTTAACGTCCCGTCGACAGAGTGGTCATTAGAAACGGAAGTTCATCAGAGGGGACTTCTTTTCCCCAGTTTTTACAGCAGTCCACCTTCTGCAAGGCCCGATTACAATGAACGTCTGTAGAAGTTCACTATAGTTAAAGGGTTAATTAGTCATTTGGCATTTACTATCTGTGTAGGAGCGATTTTATAATCAGAGGTCTTACGGAAGGAATGATTTATGTTTCATTTCGAAATATTTTATTAATTTCACCATCCTTACTTCTCCTAATTTTGTTGCCAGCATTCGAAATTTTCATGTTAACTAGGTAAACCTGGGTACGCTTTACTGTAGCTCAGTCTGGTATGAAATGAATGGGACAGTCAGCAAAAGTATTCTTGCTAACATAGACGAACCGAGAAAATACATCAGTCTAATCAGTACATAATATTTTGTTCCTCTTTTCCTACTTGCACATTGAAATGGCTTACCAAATCTGGAAAGTGCCATATATAGTAGGCTATTATGCTATGTTTAAAATAGAGTTCGAATGGTTTTCTATCTGGATGATTGTAATGTTCAAATAGAATTTTTCGTCGTTGTTCTTACAAAACATTTGTTATTATTTTGAAATTATAGCATGAATATCATTAAATTTCAAATTTCGGTCACGTGATCAAAAACGCTCTGTTATTGGATAAAGCTTTGGTGATTTCCCACAACACGAGGAAGAAGAAGCCATATGCGTGTTAGAGCAGTGTTAGCGAAGGTTACTAAATTTTTCCTTATTTCTCTGTGTACAATTAAGTTTCTTATGTATCTTAGTTTCTCGACAACAATACAGATTTTTACGTACCTTAAGTAAGAAAGGTGAAAGTTGCATTTAAAGTAAAATATACGTATATTTGTTTATGTCAACAGATTGACTCTAGTCCAAAGATACAAACTATTACACACCATAAAAGTGTGTAAATATGGATTGCGTATTAGATTAAGTCTTCGTTTTTCTACCAAATGCATTTCACATTTAAATTAACCCTGTTATAAAAGCCACTGCAAAAATTACGCGGTAAGTGCAATACTACATAGTCACATTTTGGATTCCGATTAATTCATGTGTATATGCAATGCGCGCTAGCCACTTTCCACAAATTACTATGCATTTTTCTCTTGCTATTTGGTTACAAAGAAATTTGTCAAGTTAAATCGGAACTTGTTAGGCTAAAGAAGAATGAAATTAAAATGATAACTATCTTGGCTTACGTGCCAAAATTAAAATATTCCAAGAAAAAATGTCGAAGTTTTGAACTGACTTAATTAGCTTCACATAAGCTTGGTAGGTTCCAGTATCGTTCACAAATTTTGCATTCCGTGTTCAAATACAGTTGGTTTCACTATATGCGCTACAAAGGCGTTTTTGAGACAAAGTGATACTGAAACACTGCCTCACCGACGTAAATATTGAAAAGACAACCATCATGAAATTTGTACTTTCACCAACTACGTTTGTAAACGACTTAAAATACAAAACTCTGGCGTGTTCTATCGTGAACACCTGTTACACAAATGTAAACATCAGTTCACTGATGTGTACACAATAATGCTATACACCTTTTCGGCTGCAGAGCATGATTCTTAATACCGGTTGTGAACTAATAGAATAATAATTGTTGTACGGAGTGTTTACTTCCATCAAAGTAATCCTCCCAAGTGACCGCTATCTGATTAGGTTCTCTACGAGCGAGTATAAACCACATTTTATGCCTTTATCATTGCTTGGAAGATGCAAAAACCCATATGTGGGTTGAGTTTACAGGCATCACATGACTTAAAAGAAGCGTTTTAGCTGGATTTCAAATTTGAATTCCATATCTGGTTGTTTTTAAAGAATACTGCAATTGACGAGGAAAACAAGTCATGTTATGAAATGTTCGCCGGCCGCGGTGGCCGAGGGGACAAAAGCGCTCCAGTCACGGTCCGCACGGCCACTACGGTCGGGGGTTCGAATCCCCCTCGGGCATGGATATTTGTGCCGTCCTAGTTCGTAAGTAGTTCATAAGTAGTTTGTAAGTTTAGGGACTGATAGCCCCGTAGTTAAGTCCCATAGACTTTACAAACATTTGAACATTTGAACTTCGCTATCAACTCGGGCAGAGCCGATTTATCGTTGCCAGTAACAGGCAGAATACACGGCAGTCAGTACCTCTGTCGCTAGAAAGCTTACTTATATTACAAAACTTTAATTTTATAAACCAATGGTCCTTTAAGGTCACGTGTATAGAATGTAACTTGGAGACGTCAAAAATTATGGTGCTGGACTGGGATTCTAATTCGGATCTCCTCTTTTGCCGCACTCGATCATCTCGGAATCATACAGTTGAATCATTTCGTTGCTCTCTCCGAGACTGCCGACTCCTCTAGGTCTCCACGAAAGGCACGTATATGGATTCTAATCCAGATCCTGCACAAAATATTCATAATTTCATTTGACGCCCTAGATAGAGCACACTGGACTACTAGTAAAAAATTATTTTGAATGTCTCTTCGTGAATTACGAATGCGAACCAGGGTGTTGCGGTGGTCTTGGGGAAAAGCGCTTGAATGGTAACTGAAGGGTCGCGGGTTCGAAACCTAGTCAGATCACCGATATTTTTCAATATATGTTTTAACCCAGCATTCATGTCTCAACAATGTGAGGGGTCGTCATAAATTACACGTGGTTTGGATTCCACGTTAAACTGTAGGTCGCCCTTCCTGGTTGGTTAATTGGGGCAGGTTACGGACATGCAAGTCTCTGAAGGGGCGCACAGTTGAATGACTTGCACCAGAACACTGAGCCACACGAAATTATTATTATTATTATAAGAACGATAGGTGCCGTTGTTACTAGTCAGAGACGCACGCATCGTCATCCCTGTTGAGTAAACATTTGAGATTTAACGTCCATTCGTGCTTAGAAAGGACATCGGTATGTTCGGGGTTCGATTCCCGGTGACGCATAACGTAATTATAACCAGATTACAGATTCAAACACCCCGCTGCTGGTGAAATAATTCGACTACTAACATCTGACTTCACTTAGTTATCTTCCATTTAGATAGCGGGTATGTAACTCAAAATCAAATGTTTGTAAATCTATGGGACCAAACTACTGTGGTCATCAGTCCCTAGGCTTAGAACTACTTAAACTAATATAAGGACAAGACACACATCCCTGACCGAGGAAGGACTCGAACCACCGACAGGAGCAGCCTCGTATGTAAGTCCCACACAGAACTGAGTCTGTGCACTTGTGATTAGGGACATAACGGTGATTATTAGGTTCCTGCTTCAGTAAAAAATAAATAAATAAAAATATTTTGAGAATTGACATTTTATATGATTTGAATTGCGCGTTCTGATATTTGTGAGGAAATCTCCAATATTTCACACATCTTTATGCTTCGTCAGATGTGATAACCTTAGGCATAATCAAGTATCTATAAGACAAGAAAGCACTGCTTGGTTAGCTACGGCTACAGGTGGTTGGTTTGATTCCAGAATAAGGTGTTTGTCATATCAATTCAAGTTCAAAGATGTGTACAAATATTTGTTCAGGTATGAATACGGAGAAAATGTTGGTGATACGCAGTTAATATTGAAGTTTTTATTATCTGGTTAGATCAACAGTCGGTTAATAAAAATCCGCTCGCCAGTGGAACGACGTTTCGCAATTGTGAGGAAACGATTTAGAGATCAAACGTACTTCGAATTTCTACAGGACTTTAGAATTTCCGATACTATAGTAAAATCTGTTGTTTGTAACAATATTAAATGTTGTTTAAGGATTAATTAATGTTTTATGTGACGGAGTTTGTTATATCAGGCTGTAATAAGTGTGACAATACTTAAGATTTGTCATTGTAAGAAATTGGATTTAAAAAACGTTAAGAACTTAATAACGAGTTTCCTTTTATTTGCAATATCGTGCTGTTAATTTACAACTGGAATGATTGCCATAAAGAGCAGTTGTCTGTAGTGGATCCATTTTGAATAGTCGAACGACTGTACCGCGGAGCGAGCAGAGCACCCGCAAGACACGTACGTTAGTTGGGTTGCATGCACATCAGGCGAAACGCAATTCAGGTCGTTCGGATATTTTTGTGCATGGTAGTACATCCACTTACCATAATGTTTGCGAAACGTACTAAATACGATGCATTTATAAATTAACGTATCTCTGACTAATCTGAGTCATCGGGAATGTATTCGGAATCATTCTCACAGATATTAGTATCATTGGACTAATATATTCGTTGTCTCTTGACATGATTAAACATACCATAATCTCGGAAGAAGTACTCGAGTAGTTTTTACTAGCAGTCACTTTCTATATCGCCTATAATTATGTTTACACAATAGACAGATACTGGCGCTTACCATTAAGCTTCCCCCTGGCATTTGTTGAGTGATCTGAGAGCCACTAATAAGAGAACTGCATTGTGCACCCAGAAGGTTTCGTCAATAGACGGCTATCGCAAAACAAACAGCTATGGC
This sequence comes from Locusta migratoria, assembly GCA_026315105.1. Taxonomy (NCBI): domain Eukaryota; kingdom Metazoa; phylum Arthropoda; class Insecta; order Orthoptera; family Acrididae; genus Locusta; species Locusta migratoria. The sequence goes on from CM048751.1 coordinate 205,518,514, forward strand.
TCTTACCACTGCCCCCCCCCCTCCCAAGTCGTTCATTTATGCGCATACAATTTTGTCTGTAATGAAAAATATAACGAAAACATAGCCAATTCAACATAGAAACGCATATTGTATCTATTGATCTTGAGAAGGCTTCTGACAGCGTCAATCGTGATATCCTATGGAACATTATGTCTTAATCTGAAAGCGGGTATTCGTATCAACTAATATAGGCAGTAATAAATCTATAAAAAAATACATGCATTGCAATAAACACAGGCAAGACAGTTATAAGGAACTAATCTAACACAAGGTGCATGACATGTGGAATTTCACTACCTCTAAATTTTTGGACATGGAAACTTGAAGTAAACAAAGGATTTAAAATAAAATACCAAAAGAGGAATACCTGAACGTACTGCAGATGACATCGTTACTATTCAAAAGCATGAAGATGATCTCTAAAGATCAGTAACCAGCTAAAAGTAATATACAAGTAATCTAACTTTAAAATGTATAGTGATAAAACTATAATAATCGCTTTCAGAGAAAAATATATGGGCAGCTCAAAAAATTGTTTTGGATAACTCAGCTTTAAAACAAGTCTCTCATATTTCTTATTTAGTGAAAGTAAAATACAGAATTCGAAACTGTCTGTGGTACCATTAGCGGATCATTGGGCCATAAAGTACAAAATGATATAATTTTTAATTGTACAACGTAATGATAGTTCCTATGTTGAAGTACGGAAGCAAAAACTGGTTACCACGAAAAGAGTAGATAGTAAAGTTCAAACTGCAGAGATGAGGTTCTCGAGAAAGACCAAGGGATGCTCAAGGAGAGATATGATTAGAAGTGACGATATCAGAAAACAAATACATTCAACATGAATAAAAAATTCAACAATATCTTGAAAACTGGAAACATTTTCTGAGAATGCCAGAGCAGAGAATTTCCCAGAAGATCCTGATGTACAAACCGAATGGGAAAAGAAACATTGGCAGGCCACATCAGAGATGAGACTCATTCTGCTTATGAGTTCCGAACAGGCAACAGCCTATCATTGGAAAGTACATGTTGATGAATTTATATTAAATGTATGACAGTGAAACTTTGTTATAAAAAAACAGTAAATGCTACGTATCACATATTAAAGAAATACGTATGATTTGAGATACTGAACAATTGAACATTGCGTGCTTGTGGAATATCGCCACAGTTGTGCGATTGTATTCATGTTTTACCATCAAAAAGGACAGAGTACGTTGTAACTGACGGAAAGTCATCGAGTAAAGCAGAAGAAATATCTGGAGTTTCCCAGGGAAGTGCTATAGGGCTCTTACTGTTCCTTATCTATATAAACGATTTACGAGACAATGTGACCAGCACTTTGGACTGTTCGCGGATGATGCTGTCGTTTATCATTTTGTAAAGTCGCCCAAAGATAAAAAGGAACTACAAATTTATTTAGATAAGATACCTGCATGATGCAAAACTTGGCAATTGACCCTGAATAATGAAAAGTGTGTCGTGATACGAGCATTAGAAGAAATCCGCTAAACTTCATTTATACCATAAATCACTAAAAACTACAGGCAGTAAATTCAATTAAATACCTTGGAATAACAATTACGAACCATTTAAATTGGAAAGAAGTCAAGGAAAATATTGTAGGGCAAGCGACCAAAGGCTATGTTTTATTGGCAGGACACAAACAGATGCAACAGTTCTACCAATGAAACATCCTACACAACACTTGTGCGTCCAATTTTGTAGTATTGCTGCCCAGTGTGAGATCCCAAAGAAGTGGGACTGACGGACGATTTGGAGAAAGTTGAGAGAAGAGCAGCTTGTTTTGTATTATCGCAATAATGCGAACTTGTTTCGTTAGGACCTACATATGCAGGGTGTCCCAGCTATCTTGTCCACCCAAAATATCTCTGGAACAATAACAGCTATTGGAAAACGACTTTCACAGGTATCAATGTACGGCTGGGGCCCATGAATGTAGATATTTAGAAACATTCTAAAACGAAAGCAAATGTGTTGTTTTTTTACACAAACTTATGTTTTTTTAATGGAAACCCTATATTTTTTCTTCAGCAATCCATAGCATGACAAATCACATAAACAATGGCGTTGATTGCATCTTAACATTCCAATTACATCCCGAGATATTGCGACGTGAAGTTGACGCTTGAAAAACCCGAAATGCGCTGCTAGCGCACGTCCTGGGGCTCAGGCGTGAACCCCATGCTGCCCGTAATCGCACTTCTATACTTACCAAGAGGTCCGAAACGAATAATACGGTCTGCTGCCATCCTGCATTAAAGCCGTACATTCCAGCAAGTATTTATGCCATAGGCTAGGGGTGATGCGGTTCTGTAACATATCTGTGTATCGCAACTTTAGTCACAAAGTTAACTTCGCTTATCGTTAATCCGTTACTAAACAGGTAATGCCGTTCAACGTTAAAACTTTACTGTAGATCTAGCGCAAGTGACAGTTAATCATTCACTCATAATAGTAAAATTCATGTTGATGGTTTTTATGAAACGAGCAAGTAGACTAAAGTTTTTACCGTTGTTTAAGTAAAAATGTTTTGATTTATTTTTATTATCACATAATTATCAATGTTATGTTTATCTAATGCGTTACATGACAAATTGTTTAAAACAAATGTTTCTGAACATCACTGGGTAAAACGGCCCTTTGTAGAAACTAGCACTGTGATACCAGCACTACATACTAAAGATAGCGTTCACATATCCTGCTCAAAGTGATAACCATTGGCTTGCATACATAGGGTCACTCTGCGGATGAAGGATGCCCTACTTCGTGCTACTGTTTCCTCTTTGATGGCTGTACAAGCATCAATAATGTGTTGCTTCATGTCCTCTGATGTTGTTGGTTCATGTTGGTAAACAGCATCCCTCACTGCACCCCAAAGAAAAAAATGCAGCGGTGTATGGTCCGGAGATCGGGCAGGCCTCCTAACTGGGCCACCACGTCCAATCCACCTACCAGGGAACTTACGGTTCAGAAGTCGTCGTGCTCTTAAGTAGTTATGTACAGGGCATCCGTCATGATAACACCACATGACCATAATCTTGCTCAGAGGTACGCTGTCCAAGAGAACAGGAAGATTGTGTCGTATAAATCTGGAGTACTGTCTGCCATTTTGGACGCCATTTACAAAGAAAGGTCCGATAATGGTATCTCCAATAATCCCACACCAAACATTCACTTTCCACGGACGTTGATGCTCTACCTGACGGAGCCATTTTGGATTGTCTGCGGACCAATAATGCATATTCCTCATATTGACAATTCCTTTGTTGGAGAATGATGCCTCATCGGTAAAGAGAACATCTGCGAAAAAATTTGGATTAGTCAGAAGCCAACCGACAAAATGTTACCCTGTTGCTGAAGTCATTTCCAAGAATATCCTGGTGTAAATGAACATGGTAAGGATGAAATTTATGACGTTGAAGAATACGTGGTGCACTAGATTTCTACACACCATCTTCACGTTCAATTTGACGTGTGCTGATGTGAGGATTCACAGCTACGGTAACGAGCACAGCAACTTCAGCACGTTCATCTGTGGGTGTTCTAGGACGATGTCTAGGTCTTGAATTTAAGCTTCCCGTTTCACGTAGACGAGATGTGAGACGACCAAACATCCGGTGCGAAGGCGATGGCTTGTCAGGGAATCGACTTCTGTCCAGTCGTTCTGCCTGAACAGAATTTCGCCCACCTACAACAGGGTACAGTACAGGTATGTAGAGTAGTGTAGAAAACAGACACATTAACGTAATAATCATAAAGTTCTCTAACAGTACTATAAACAAACAAGCAATCTAATAACGTATTTTCCTTCAACATACATTCTTCATAGATCAGCAGCATTTCTACCATATCTTCATTTGTGTACATAATACAGTATAAGTTCCACAACACAATGTTTATTCACAATGTGTACTACCTCCGTGCCGTCACTAGATTACTCTGATGCACGACTACACTGGCAAGCGGTGTACTGCACGCCAAAGCAACAACAAATTGGATGCTAGGAGGGTGGGGGGGTACAGGAGTTTGCCTGGGTCGCAAACAAGGCGAAGTGGTAACTGTGGCTGTAGTGGGAACTACGTTGGACACGTGTATAGGTAGAGCTAGGCCCTGGATGAACGAGTGCGCGAAAGGCACAATGGGTCATTTAACGCATTAGATAAACCTTATTTTGGGTGTGCAGGATAAATAAGACAACCTGACTGGTATATACCGATCGGTACTGGTTCATATTGTGTACGTTGACACATAGAACGTGCAAGAGGGAAACCATTATGTGATTATGAGAGTTGATGGCAGCAGACCGTATTATTCGTTTCGGACCTCTTGATAAGTATGGAAGTGCGATTACGCATGTCAATCACATTGCAATTACGGGAAGCATGGGGTTCACGCCTGAGCCTCAGGACGTGCTCTAGCAGCGTAGTTCGGTTTTTTCAAGCGTCAACTTCTCGTCGCAATATCTCGGGATGTAATTGGAATATTGCGATGTAATCAACGCCATTGTTTATGTGATTTGTCATGCTCTGGATTGCTGAAGAATAAATATAGGGTGTCCATAAAAAAACATAAGTTGGAGTAAAAACAACATATTTGCTTTCGTTTTAGAATGTTTCCAAATATGTACATTCATGGCTCCAGCCGTACATTGATACCGGTGAGTCGTTTTCCAATAGCTGTTATTGTTCCAGAGATATTTTGGGTGGACAAGATAGCTGGGACACTCTGTATAGGGAGGCATGACCATCATAAAAAAATAAAAAAAAAAAAATTAAGAGAAATCAGATCGAAAACGGAAATAATTAGTTCTTTTTTCCCCGCGTGATATTAGTGAATGGTACGTTTGGGGAAATTGTATTTTCAAATAATATTTTCAAAACATCACGATATATTGTACTCAACGCATTTCTATGCGAATTACTTCCAACAATTAGTTCATGAACCAACTAGAATTGTAAATGGATGTCAAAACACATTTGATTTCTCAGAAACAAATAATCCTGAGCTCATAACGTGCATCAAAACGGAAAGTCCCAAAGTTACCAAAAATAGACGGAAAGTATATTTGTTCAGGAAAGCAGGTAGAAATACAATGCATTGCTTCTTGAAAGACAGTTTCCACCCATTCCAAACACTAAACGTAAGTGTAGACCCGATGTGGCTCCAATTCAAAGAAGTGGAATCGACAGCAATTTACAGTTTTATACGAAATCAGTTAATAAAAGAAGGAGGTGATCCCCCTTGGTACACTAAACAGGTTAGTACACTGTTACTAAAACAACGGAAAAGGCATGCTAAATTTAAACGAACACAAAATCCCCCGTATTAGCGATCCTACACAGAAGCTCGAAATTTAGCGAGGACTTCATTGCGAGATGCCTACAATACTTTTCACAACGAAACTCTTCCTCGAAATTTGGCTTAAAACCCAAAGAGATTTTCATCATATGTTAAATATGCTAGGGGCAAAACACAAATAATACCCTCACTACGTAATAGTACTACCGATCCTACCGATGATAGCGGTAAGAAAGCAGTTACTAAACATAGCATTTAGAAACTCATTCACCAAATAAGACGAAATCAATATTCCAGTTTTCGATTTACAAATAAAGGCCAGTATGAGTAACGTTGAAGTAGATATCCACGGAGTAGTGAAGCAACTTAAATCACTGAACAACTCTTCTAGTCCGGACTGTATACCCATTAGATTTCTATCTGATTATGCTGAAGCGATACCTCCTTACTTAACAATCATATACAACCGCTCTCTCAAAGGAGGATCTGTACCAAAAGATTGGAAAGTTGCACAGGTCACACCTATATTCAAGAAAGGCAGTAGGAGTAACCCATTAAACTACCGGCCTATTTCATTGACTTCAATTTGCAGCAGGGTTTTGGAACATATCCTGTATTCAAATATCATGAATTATCTCGAACAGATTGATCTATTGATCCAAGGTCAACAAGGATTTAGAAAATATCGTTATGCGAAACACAACTATCTATTTACTCACATGAAGTGATAAGTGCCAACGACAAGGGATCTCAAATTGATTCCGTATTTCTTGATTTCCAGAAGGCTTTTGACACCGTAGCTCACAAACGGCTTTTAATCAAATTGCGTGGTTATGGTATATCGCCCCAAATTTGCTACTGGATAGGGGATTTCCTGTCAGAGAGGACACAGTTTGTAGTAATCAATGGTTAGGCATCGACTAAAACAGAGGTGATATCGGGCATTCCACAGGGTAGTGTTATTGGTCCTCTTCTGCTCCTTAGTTACATAAACGATTTGGGAGAAAATCTAAGTAGCTCTCTTAGGTTGTTTGCAGATGACGCCGTCATTTACCGTCCAGTAAAATCATCTGAAGATCAAAACCAACTGCAGAACGATCTAAATAAGATATCACTATGACGTAAAAGTTGGCAATTGACTCTAAATAATGAGAAGTGTAAAGTCGTCCACATGAGTACGAAAAGAAATCCGTTAAATATTGTTTACAAGATAAATCAATCAAAAGTGAAGGCCGTAAACTCCACTAAATACCTAGGAATTACTATTACTTCAGACTTAAACTGGAAAGAACACGTAGATAATGTCGTTGGAAAGGCTACCAGAGACTGCGTTTTATTGGCAGAAACCTTAAAAGATGCAACAGAATTACAAAAGGAACTGCATACACTACGCTTGTCCGTCCATTTTTGGAGTATTGCTGTCCAGTGTGGGATCTCTATCAGGTGGGTATGACGGAGGACATTGCAAGAATACAAAGAAGGACAGCTCGTTTTATATTGTCACGATACAGGAAGACAGCGTTACGGAAATGATTACGGGATCTGGGATGGGAATCATTACAACAACGGCTGCGGCGGCTGCGGCGTGGGCTACTTACAAAACTCCAATCGCTAAAATTCTCCTCCGAATGCGATAATATATTATTGACTCCCACTTACATAGGTGGAAATAACCATCAGAATAAAATACGAGAAATCAGAGCTCAAACGGAGAGATTCAGGTGTTCTTTCTTCCTGCGCGCTGTTCGAGAATGGAATCGGAGGTAAATATTATAAAGTTGGTTCGATGGTCCCTCTGCCAGACACTTAAATGTGCTTTCCAGAGCATGTGTAGGGAGGCTATTTCAATATCGGTGGTGAAGCTATATAATTTTACTAACAGCTTCAGTCAATAACCTTCGACCAATATCAATAACCTGCCTCCACAAAATATCTCTGGTTTGCACACATATATGAGAGAAATTTATTTTTGGGTTTGAGATGAATAACCTTTAACACTGAATAGTAAGCTCAGAACAAACTTCAACATGTGTATCACCACCTGAATTATACTTTCAGTAATGGTGCCACACCTGTACAAAAGCTTTATTTCTGATACTACTATTAAATAAGCCCTGGGATCGCCACTCCCATATAATGATGTATGCAAAGACCAGGATGGTAATACAACGGTATGTAAAAGGTTAATATTGTTTGTTATTTCGGTAATCTGACTGCGATATTATTAAAAACGAAGATCCTCATTCGATAATACCGTTGAATGTCCAGGATTTATAATTAACACAAACACAAAGTCATAAGTGAGGTAAATAATCTTCATCCACACCAAGGATTTGAATAAATCAGCTGTTCTTTGCCTCTGTCAAAAATATCTCGTAGTAAATTCTTAAAAGAATCGATTGCGTCGACTATCGAAACACAAAATGAATATTTCAAATACGATTGCTATCGATAACTGTCTTATCGGTAACAACCGTAAATGTTATTTACCAGTATCTACAGACAGAACATGTAGAAAATTAAGTGTAATCTTTTTTTTATTGTCTTGATTTTTTAAAGATTATTTTTTTATGTAAACAATCTCAAGGATTTTACAATCTCTTAAAGTGGACGAACTCTTCCTACAGATTAATAAAACTACATCCCTCTAACTTTTGACACCGTCCAAAAGAATAAAAAGAAATTCTACGTTGTTTCCACCACTTGGCAGTCGCCTCTTAATATTGGAATAATCAATTAAAAATAAAATAGCAATTAATGAGGCCGTATTCAGGTGTAAACTTCGACACTAAAAAGAAATATCTTTCACTCGTACCCCCTGTTCGTCTAAGAGTCTCGCCACTTATTTTTACTTCCAGTAGCCTCGGGAAAGTTTGAAAAGAGGCCCAAATTTTCCATGGTCTTGCAATGTGTCACTCTCCATACTTTAAAAATGTTTCATAAATAAAGTTTTGCTGTTTAGCTAAGCACACAGTATTGTAATAATTTTCTTTACAATGTAATCTGTCATGAAGGTTTATTAATAATTCACAGTAATGTTGGATTCAATAGACACCATTAATATTCCATTAACGCAACATAGGCGAGTCACCAAAAAATAAGGAGCAGAATCCAGTCTCACTCCCAGATACATCAGATCCCACGCGTGGTCCGACTGTATCCATAAACCATTTACTAAAATAGACCGTCTGTTACAACATTAAATACCCAGATCCTTTACGCTTTCATAAATAAACTACGTAACAACGTAATTCCCCAGAATGAACTATGAATCCACAGTTACGATTCTAAAATGCGACAACTTTAGTGTCCACAAAATTCCCTTCATGAACAGACTACCACTACATCAATTACATCACGAGAAATATCTCGTAAACTCATAATTAACAAAGTAGTTAATTCTTTAATAAAAATCCAATTAATCTTTACTGTGTGCCGCTATAAGCCAAATACTCACTCATTGCAGTATTTACCGCTCCACATTTCACCTCTTTTTGTCGTAATATTTAACGAGTAGTTCATATATCGAAAGCAAACCAGGAAAAACCACGATAAGTCTGCAAAAACCCAGAAAATTTTGTTCTCCTTTCAAAGCAAAAACCCGTAACAATGAATCTAATTATTTCTTCTTTGGCGCGTGCGGCGCAGGCAACGTCTTAGGATCATAATTTTTCCTTGGTTCTCCGTGCTGATATACTGACGAAGAACTTAAATGCCATCTGGTGACGACCACCGGTAACTTCACTGATATCACCGTAGCAAGGTTTACCATGAAACATAAACACACGCGTCTAAGACAAAGACATCCAAAAACATATTTATTCCATCGTCCCTATACTATTCAAACGATTACAAATCGAATTAATATATTCTTTTAAAATCATTTTCTCCCAAAATTAAGTATAATATGTTTCAATCAAGATGATGCGATACTCTAGGGAAGTCATGAAGCGACACCATATGGTTTTGTTCCGCTTCACATGCCATGTAGACTAAGATGTATATTTCAGATTTAAAATCGTAAAAGGCTCCATTTTTCTATTTTCAAAGGACTTGCTTCGAAAAATCGAAAGTAGAAGCACGTCTGTACTGGCAGAGTTAGCGTTGTGTAAAAAGAATGTTGACTCATCCTATACGGACTCACTGAAAAGAATACGATAAGGTATTGCGGAGTCTTACATATAGATCTTTGTAGATGAAACTACGGGAGACTAGAAAATTGTTTGTTGTCAAGTTACATGCAGATCGCCATCCAGAACGTATCTGATTTGTTCAAAGCAAAGCCCCAAGACTATAAAGAGCAAATAATGGTACACTTAGTCAACACTGGGTTGAACTTGTTATATTCAAATGGCGTAGGTGAAAATAAAGTACTTCTGGCTTTGAAAAATGCAACACAATTAGTCGAACATCCCTCAGTTTAGCCAGACTTGGCTTACATTGCAGCCAACTGAACATCTATGGCGACAGTTATTTCAGAATTACAAGGTTCAGGTAGACCTATCGTGAGAATATTGCTTTTCTGGAGAAAGAGAAAAAGAATATTATTGAAGCACCAGGTGAAGTCGGAGAAAAACTACGGGAAAAAATCAACAGGTTTACCAGAACAACACCGGTATGGAGGGCCTTTGACAAACATTCACTTTCACTGAATGCTGCATTCCTGTCCAAAATTTAGCGAAAGTGATGTAGGCCGCGTTGCATCCGTAGATGTAGAACTTTCGTTCTCGCCATATCGTGGCTTTTCCCTGGCAAACGTTCAAAAGGTTTCAGTCATTTACTTTGAAGCCAATTACTGTCTACAAGTTTGTAACCACTGGTTTATACAGCGTTTATCAAATTGTGTATGCCTCTTACATGTATTTTAACATATAGATTCTGATCTGCATCTCTTCCAAAAATGTAAAGGTTTTGTATCAGTTTGACCATTAATCTTGTGGGATGTTTTTCTCATTGTTAAGAGAATAAAAATTTGCTCGAAATTCAACACTACGTATTTCACTTCATGTTTGTTTCATCTAAGGAATGCTTTTCAAGTCCGATTTTAGATTTCGTTTGGCCTAAATGAGGTAATGAAAGTGCCTATTTTTTGCGCTTAAAATGCTGCTTTTACGACCTAAAAATCCGCGGTCTAATGATGACCGTTATAATTACTTTGGGCACCCTGCTGATAGAAAATGTAATGATACAATGGTGTCACTGAACACGTATAATTTTCGTCGTATGATAACGATATCTTGTCACTTGTGGCCAAGGCTCCACAATTTCGTAAGCGGTCGTCTGCGAACAGCGGCCAAATTGTAGAACAACTCGGCGGCCATTATGATGGCAAAATTCCGCGCCAACTTTAAATGTGCGTAAGACTCTTTTGATTATCGTGTGTATTAATTCGAGTTAAATCGCGAAAACTATGTCTCATTTAGATATAGAACTACAAAACAGCTTCAGACTCTTTGAATATACAGCAACTATCGTTTGTGTGTGAATTTATTACACATACGGTGTAGAAATCGGCCAACAGCTTTTCTTCTCCCTAAACAAACCGAATTATAGCATTTAGTTTTTTAGCGTTCTAAGTGCAGCAAATGAACGGAATTTAGCGTCAGACGCGGTTTTTTTGGAACTTTATCAGTATAACCTACGATGGTGAAACTTTTGTACAAACATTAATTTCGGAAGAGTTTCACAACACTTTACGTCTTTGTTTGAGTACCTGCTGTATTCTCCAATATTTGAATATTTTATACCATCAAAAATGAAAGAGAGCTGCCTGGAACACTTAATGTTAAAAATTGACTGTGAAAATGAAATATCCCATCAGATACTTAACTGTAAAATAGTTTCTTACCTTGTGAATACAGCAATCACCCACTACCAAATTCTTTTAAGGACACGAAGTATGCCATAACTTTTTCTTAAGCAAGTGCACGTAACATTAGCCTTAGGGCATCTAGCACGAATATTAGCATTTTAATGCTGTAAGCCAAATACCTTACACTAGCGTGAACTGCTCAAAAGTCAGCAACTCTTATCATAGGGTTCAGCTTCACAATATGCATCCAGTGCAGCTATGTGTCATTCATATATGGAACTATACAGCTGCAAACCCCTTTCAGTTATTACACCTATATGTAAAGCATAAGACCTTTAAATTCTCTGTTGCAAGTCGCTAATAGTAATTTCAAAAACGAAATTTCGAACTGCAGTGAAGTAACTGATTTCGTACCCCCAATAGTCATTTTACACATCATAAAATGAAACTTTTTGAACTTTCTGTCCACCAGTACTGCCTAATGTACCTCGTTTTTAAGGGCTACCAGTATTGTAAAAGCCTGTTATTTATTTCATTCAAAATCCGATATAGTCTTGACTGATAGCCTTTTAAGCAAGAGTAACTATCTCTGAACACAAGTGGTAGGGCTACTTGAATTCCTGAGAAATATAAATGGGAAGAGGGTATTCGTTCTTTTTGTTCCTTTCTTAAAACGATTTGTGTAGTTACGCGCTGAGCAGCGTTTCACCATCATGATTTATGTACACTTCAGTAGTCGTACAGTACAGACGTGACTATGAATTGGGTATAAATACCTCAGTAGCTATATAATACACAATTTACCTCCTATCAACACTCCTATTTACCTGACGCTTGCCAATACGATGGCGGCCGGCCGAAGGTTCAAATTATCCCACGACAGCGGCGCCGTTAGTGAATCTAGTTTTTAATTTATTATTATTTTTATTTTTATTTTTATTTTTTTTAGAAGGTCTTTGCTTGTGGTAGACGCCCACGTTCTGAGTCAAAACTACAGAGAGCACATTTCTTTATTTTTCGAATTCTGTATGATCGACTGTAATTTTTAAGTATAGTTTTGTCATCGTCAAAGTCGTCCGCTGCGAGTGATTTCATGGCGGTAGCTTCGTACAGGCGGAAGCTACTTGAGCAGATGCTGGGAAGCGGGCGTGTTTTCGATAACAAGTGTTTCCACACGGTGGCTGCGGCCGAGACTTTCCCCTCCAACTGGCGTCCTCGGCCACAACCCCCGGTTGCGGCATCGGGGCTCACAAGGGTATAAAAAGTCGCTCCGCCGTGGCCGCAGTCAGACTTGTCTACCAGACACTCACACAGTCACCATGAAATCCGTAAGTACCCGCCAGCTTCACTCCTAAGTTAAGGTTCAGTGTTAGTTGAAGATGGCTAGCGGACACGTTTTCTGCCACACCACGGACAATATTCAGTGTGCCTACTCCCATATCAAATGCAAAGGGTGAAGTACTTTAATTCGCTTTCAACGTTTCGGCCTTCAGCGTGGTAAATGTCTTTCAATGACACAAAGCTATTTTTACCGTAAATGTTGCTTTCAATATTTTTTACTAGCTGAAAACCCAGCGTTTCCCGGGTATTTATTTGTTTATTCATGCCATTTTTCAGGTAGATATTCAGTTATATAAGGGCTGTATAGCTGTAAAATCTTTTGGGAATACAATTAGTAGTAAAGAAGTAATAGATTAAAACTTGGTGCGTGTTGGGGCGGTTTTCCGTTAACATTACTGTTTATGTGCTCACATCTCATGAACTATGTGACGTACTGTGATACAATTTAGAAGGTACATTCAACTATATGTGTGTATACCGTCTGCAAAATTTCCTGCGGCTACAATTTGTATTGTAGAAATTATAAATAGTAGCGCCATACCGAATGCCGTAGGTTTACTGCATGAAAAGCGCAGAAGTAGTAAGCGAGAAACTTTTTTTTCTTTCATCATTTTGCTATGGTTGTCAGTAAGAAAAATATTAAAAATGTTGTAAATTATGTTTAAAGTTTGTTGCAAGTCTCTAAGTACTATCATTCTCATATAGTGTATTTATAAAGTCTCGCCGCATTATGTGGCATTTTTTACGATTCCTATTGTTTATGATGTCATATCTTCTGAACCATGCGTCGTGTGTGATTCTTAACACTGCAGTAATTGTTATTTTACGGTAAGGAATGTGTGTATCAAATTTGGTTGAAGTCGGTCCAGTAGTTTAGAAGAAAATGAGCAGCATTTTCGCTAAATGCAGCATCTCATTGTTTATGACGCCATATCTCGTGAAAAATGTGTCGTACGCGATTCTTCCACTTACAGTGACCGTCCTCGTGGATTTAAGCTTACCTGTACAAAATTTCATAAATATTGGAACAAAACTGTAGATTTGTATGGAATAGGTACACACAAACACATTCTGCTTTATATCTACAGATTTTTATGAATGTTCCATTTTCAGCTAACAGGTTTTGCTTCTTGTCCTTTCATACTACTTAAATGGGGTTGCGAAATGAACCTTCTGCGGATATATCAAGAAGGTTTCAGAAGCAATTGCGTCTCTGAGACCCCTATATATGAAATTCTCGCAAGGAATTACGTTTTCTAAATAAGGCCCAAAACAAACTTTTCTCATCATCAGAAAATTTAGAACCTCTCTTTATTTCATCGGCACGTTCTTCCATTTTCTTAGCGTTATTATTACCCGGTTTCATTTACAAATCACAACATTGCCCCCCCCCCCTTTTTATTTTTATTTTTATTATTTTTTTTTATCTGTCGGACCAAACTGCGTGGTCATCAGTCCGTAACGTACAAACAACTTAAACCTAGGTAAACTAACCTACGTACAAACACACACACCCATGCCCCAGGGAGGACTCGAACCTCCACGGCGAGCAATCGCGCGCTCCGCAGCGTGGTGCTTTAGACCGCTCGGCTACTCAAAAAAATGTTCAAATGTTTGTATAGTCTATGGGACTTAACTACGGGATCATCAGTCCCTAAACTTACAAACTACTTATGAACTACTTACGAACTAGGACGGCACAAATATCCATGCCCGAGGGGGGATTCGAACCCCCGACCGTAGTGGCCGTGCAGACCGTGACTGGAGCGCCTTAGTCTCCTCGGCCATCGCGGCCGGCGTTCGGCTACTCCACCGCGGCTTTTGCCGTACTGAAAAACCCACTATTTACGTAGCGATATTCATTTGTTCAATCAAAAACTAGAGCACAACAATGAAAACAAACGATAAAACTCGATACTATCGATTTAATAGACGATACTAGACGCTGTTTCGATTGGAGCGCCTGTTAAAATAAATGCCTCGTCAATTCATTGAGACTGGCGGTGATGATACGCTGTAGCTTTTGACGGTACGTCAAAATTAAACGAGGCGTTGAATTTGACGTTTGTGTAACATATTTAGACGAAGTTTGGTGAAACCGGGCATAAGACAGCTTCTCTTGTTCCTCTACTGGGCACCGGAAAATCTGCATGTTTATGTGGATGAGGCGGTCAGTATGTGTGGTGTGGACTATCATCGAGGGACTTAGTAAGACGCTTTTTCTTCGATGCTACTGTCACTGGAGAAGTGTACCTGGGCAAGTTACGGACATCAATTTTGCCAGGTATACGTGCACTTGATGGAGCTGAGGAAGAGGTCCTCTAGCAACAGGAAAGGACGCTGCCACCTATAGTCGGGCCGCCGAAAGAACGACCCTGACAGTTCGCGCACGTGGGCCGCAGAGGGTGGGGGGACACTCAAGCACCAACCTGAGCTCTGGAATTCGTAAACGTTGCCGGGGTAACGGTGCCGCGTTGCCACCCTGCCACTCAAGGTCGCACAGGGTGGCGTGCTTCAGTCGCTGCAAAGCATCTGTCGCGTGTTCATCGTTTGTCTCGTTGTGTTACAAAAACAAAAGCCGAAAAATCCTTTATGAAATTGATACAATTGCTGAAGAAAGTGGTCATAGTGTTGCGCCTTCCATCATGTCACTGCCATTTCAATGCAATAGAACTCGTGTGGCTCAGGTGTAATCGTACGTTGCAGAAAGAAATATAAAATTTTCATCAACAAAAGTAGAATTCTTAGTTCATGAAGCATTGGGCAGTATTACTCCCACAAAATGGAACGATGTTGTCACACATACGTGGCACATCTTAGAAGAGGCATTGGAACGAGAAAGTAAACTAGAAAAACTGGTAGAAGAATTAATAATAAGATAGTAGCAGTAGCAGCGGTGCATTGCACATGATGCTGGCCGCGACTGATTTTTAATGTATAGTTTGTTTCGCAACCAAAGATCATTTATTGAAAAATTACGTTATTTTATTTCTACTTCTGTGACCAATAGACTAGCTGTCGAAACTGATCTGATAAAATTACTCAGACAGTATACTCTGGCAGTCAACCGCGACCATAAACGAATGAGACAAAAAAACACTCTTCTTTTTATGTAATATAAGACAAATCATTTCACTGGAAGAGGCGGTTTTACTACTTGTAAAGTGGTAGTCCTTATTTGTTTACCCTTTCGGCCGACTACTACAATACAGTGTCCGAGTAATAACAGCGAGCGAGTATGTGAAAAATAGTTATAGAAGATGAAATATATAAACAAAATTCTTCAACTAGCGAACTTTGGCTAAAGACTAAATGATACATTATATTTAATGGAATACTGGAACATATGAAGCTTTACTTTAACTCGACACATAATTCGAAAACTTTTCTTTTTAGCTGCAAAAAGAGTGTTTTTCATTACTTCGTGACTGTTGTCGTTCGTTCACGCTTTATTAGTACATAGCAACGGTCCCAAACTATTCGGACGTGATTTCGTATGCCGGCGACCGACACGGCGCAACAACAAACAGCCGCGTAGCAGCATTGCGTAAATTGAATCGTACTACAGTTCTGCCACATCCCCTCCACAAGGGCAGAAGGAGGCGGGGCGTGTTGTGCACGTGACTAGTCTGCAGTAGCGCTTTTCAGCGGCAGAAAGCAAAAGCTTAATGTTGTCAGCTGTTGCTGTCTTATATTCTAAGTTCATTTTTATATTTTTGACGTCTGTAGCTCATGAATGTTCCTATTTTAGTGAAATTTCTTAGTAGGTACTACCAAGGTTACGTTTCTTCATACTATCCCTACAATATGCTACATAAATTGCAAGCCTGAAGGAGTGGGACAGTTCTGAGTTACAAACAAAAATGATAGAATTGGAAAAGTATAAACATTAACTCAGGCCTACCGGTACTGTAAATTTTATCTCATATTTGATTTATGTTCTAATTACCATAGTCTCCACTACAGGAATAAAAAATTATGGTCTTTATCTGTGCTGACTGACTGGCACTGGTGTTTTTACTAATAAACAGTAAACTTAAATTCACACCTACACTACTGGCAACGAATTTAAAGAGAATAAAAGCATGTGACAACACACATTCTTTTACGCAAGTCGCCGAAGTGCCGTCCAATTTAAAGACTTGCACCTGGCCAACGAGCCACAGGAAATTATTATTATAGGGAGATGACTGTTGCCCATATCTTTGATACGTATAATTATAAATGTTTCATAAATTTTGTATTTAAA
Organism: Locusta migratoria; assembly: GCA_026315105.1. NCBI lineage: Eukaryota > Metazoa > Arthropoda > Insecta > Orthoptera > Acrididae > Locusta > Locusta migratoria. The sequence goes on from CM048751.1 coordinate 205,535,265, forward strand.
ACGCACTTACAGCAAATGAGACATTCAATATCAGATGGTGAAAACTATATATTTTTTATTTCAGAAACTTTGCATAAATTACAAACGTCGGCTCTAATATTCGGATATCGGTATAAGAATGTTGTCAGCATCATTCTTTACATTTTCTTCTCATCTGACATTCATTACAAAACTAATGATATTTTTTCACGGGTAGTTAGATCACGAATAGAAGAATAAAGCATTGAAGCTTCCCGTTTCGTTTGAGGCTCCTAAAATCACATAAGGAAGACAGCAATTCACTCTTGCGTTCAGACTGCTGTACAATATTTTCATGTTACTTTGCCGAGTCTGCCCTGGGAATGGAATTCACACAACCTAACCTACATGTAAAATCACGCAATAACGCACGTAAACTGTAAACAAAAGTGACTGAAGCTTTTGCTGTCTGCCGCTTGGTAGCGCTACTGAAGACCAGTCATGTGCTCAAGGGAATCCGCCTCCTTCTACCCGTCTGGAGGGGGTTTGGCAGAACTGTAGTACGATTCAATTTACACTAGCAGCATTGGCAACATAGCCGCTAGCTGTCAGAGTCGTTCTTCCGGCGGCTCGACTGTAGCCGCGGCCGCAGTGACGCGTGTACCGGCCGCTGTGACAGCTGTGTTGTGTGTTGTTTCAGGTAGCGGCCCTTCTGCTGATGGCGGCGTGTGCCGCGGCGCTGCCCAGGCCGGACGAGCTGAGGCCCGGAGTCATCCCGGTGCTGGAGAGGACCGAGGTGCGAGACGCCTCTGGACAGTTCTCCCTCAGGTAAGAACACACGTCTCACTCCTCAGTCCCAGAGGGACATTTTTATTTACTGGACGGTTTCGATTTCTCCTGATCACCTTCAGATCTATGCATTTCCGTCAGCAAACCGTCGTGCATGGATCATAAAATCACTATTAATTTTTATTTTAAATTTTATAAGTAAACACTTCCATCCGTTAAAATTATGAAAGTTTTAATTGATAGTTTCGGTGATACAGTATTACCATCTTCAGACCCCGGCTCAGCACATACAATTTGATGTGTTGTATTATGTGTAGTATCAACACCGCCTAGAAGACGAGGCCTGACATGACAACTGGCCGTGCCTACGTCACACCAAGAGCCGGCGGCTGCCAGTTGACTGGCTGGCCGCTGGGCCACGCCCACCGCTTCGTAGCGGCCGGCCAGTCAGCTTGCGTCCGCCGCCTCTCGGTGTGACGTAGGCACGGCCAGTTGTCAGGCCCTGTCTTCTAGGCGGTGTTGGTAGTATCACTGCTAGATACGAGAACACAATCGATCGCAGCGATAGCTCTAGTACTAACCGAGCGCCTCCGAGCGCCACCTAGCACTCGCTCAGTACAGTGACGTCCACGCGAGAAAACAGGACAGACATTGCCAGACGGTGCTTAGTGGCTCGTACCAAGTATTAGCTGGCCAGCCGCCGAGTTGGCCATCACCTCGCGACCCACACCTAAAGGACATACTAAAGTTAAGATCTTGTTCAGCTCATTGTAAATAAAATAAATCTTTGTTCTAGAAGCGGCAATCCTCATTTGTTAATAACAAATTTCATGAGTGAATTTTTTTAGCGTTTCTCCAACGTTGTCCAAGCTGTACATTGAGCAAGCTGTGAAAGCATGCAAGGATAAATTTGAAGAAGGGAGAGGGAATAAAAGCCTTTCGGTTTGCTGACGGCATAGTTATTCTGTCAGAGACAGCAAAGGATCTGGAAGAACAATGAAATGGATTAAATGGAATAGGCAGTGTCTTGAAATGAAGATATAAGGTAAACGTTAACAAGAGTAAAACAAGGGATCCACTGTTAGTTAAATTTTAGAGACCCTGTTTAGATGACATAATCCAACATATCAAAACTTATGTGCTGAGTTGGTCTCTGAAAGTAGTAACACTTTATTACCGATTAGTAATCAAAAGTTTCATAATATTAACGATTGAAAGTGTTTATTTAAAAAATTAATAATACAACTGTAGTTAAACGGCTTGTCAAAGGAAGTGAGACAAGTCAGTATAGCAAGTCTGGGGAACAATTTTCCTTCTATAATAATTCAACTTATTAGGACATACATTGTCTCATTATACAAAAATGTTCAAATGTTTGTATTGATTATGGGACTCGACTACGGGGTCATCAGTCCCTAAACTTACAAACTACTTATGACCTAGTTAATACTAAGGACGGCACAAATATCCATGCCCGAGGGTGGATTCGAACCCCCGACCGTAGTGGTCGTGCATACCGTGACTGGAGCGCCTCAGTCCCCTCGGCCACCGCGGCCGACTGTCTCATTATACCAAAGGTATTGAATATAAGGAGAGGCGTTGAATTAAAATTTGTGCTGTAGCCAGAGTAGAACCCGGGACGTTCTGCTGACTAGCCAGATGCTTTAATCCGCTAAGCTAATACAGCCTGTACTGACAGCTGCATTAACCAGAAAGCTGTGTTAGCTGAGTGATATAAAGCATCTGCCTAGTAAGCAGAAAGTCCCGGGTTCGAATCCCGACCACAGTACATTTAATTGAACGCCTCTATAGTTCGACAGTGTAATATTAATTAGATTAGGGTAGAGTATATCAGATTAGATTAGATTAATACTTGTTACATAGATCACAGATACGAAATTTCGTAATGATGTATAACGTGTGAGTTTAGTAAATGTTGTCTACACTTGAAAATCAATTTTTTAAAGTTTTTTTATTTATTTTTTAATTTTTTTAAAGATTTATCTAAAAATTCATCTACATTGTAGAAGGAGTTACCATTCAGAAATTCCTTTAATTTCTTTTTGAATATTAGTTGGTATCTGTCAGACTTTTATGCTACGTGGTAAGTGACCAAAGACTTTTGTGGCAGCATAATTCACCCCTTTCTGAGCCAAAGTTAGATTTAACCTTGAAAAGTAAATATCATCCTTTCTCCTAGTGTTGTAGCTATGCACATTGCTATTACTTTTGAATTGGGCCGGATTGTTAATAACACATTTCATGAGTGGATATGAAGATCCCTAGATAAATATCTGCAGGATGCTGGATGGGCTCCAGCAATTATTCTAATTTCACGCTTTTGTGCAATGAATACTTTTTTACTCAATGTTGAATTGCCCCAGAATATGATCCCGTATGAAACAGTGAATGAAAATAGGCGTAGTAAGCTAATTTAATGAGATTTATATCACCAAATTTTGCAATGACTCTGATAGCATAAGTAGCTGAACTCAGACGTTTCAGGAGATCTTCAATATGTTTCTTCCAATTCAGTCCCTCGTCAATGCAAACACCTAAAAATTTTGAATATTGTACCTTAGCTACAGATTTATGTTCAAAGTCTAAATTTATTAATGGTGTCATGCCAATTACAGTATGAAACTGTATATACTGTGTTTTATCAAAGTTTAATGAGAGTCCATTTTTAGAGGACCACTTCTGGAAGATATCATATACAATTTCATCAGTTAATTCCTTTTTGTCAGGTGTGATAGCTATACTTGTATCATCAGCAAAAAGTACTAGCTTAGCATCTTCGTAAATGTAGAATGGCAAGTCATTAATATATATTAAGAACAAGAAAGGACCCAAGACCGAACCTTGCGGGACCCCATTTTTGATAACTCCCCAGTTAGAAGAATTAATTGTTTCATCTATATCGTGTGAATTGCTTATTTCAACTTTCTGCACTCTTCCAGTTAAGTATGATGTAAACCATAAAGTGCCTTGTTTCCAATTGCATCATGAGTGCATCAATTGTGGTGAGTGCTACAGCGAGTGTGTGTATGTGCCGACAGCTACCTGTCGGGTGACGGCACCCACGTGTCGGAGCAGGGTGCGCTGAAGCCCACGGCCGACGGCAAGGACTACGTGCTGGTGAAGCAGGGCGAGTACCGCTTCACGGCGCCAGAGGGCAGGACCGTCAGCGTCAAGTACACCGCCGACGAGACCGGCTTCCACCCCATCAGCGACGCCATCCCAGTGGCGCCCACCGCCTAGACTGTCCAACGCTGCCGCCTCTCACCTCACTGTCCATCTGAATGAATGAATCAACGACTGCCTCACGTTCCTCTAACTGTATGAGTGTGTTTGTGATTGTTTTTTCGCTTATCAATAAATAGCTTCAGGCTGTGAATTTAAATTAATTTTTTGTACCATAAATATGACACAACTACCAGCTGTCAGATCATTACGCAACACGCAACATAATTCCAAATGAAGACAGAGAATACAAACGGCAATCACTTGAAAGTTTACGAGGTATGTCCACAAAGTAAGTTCTGTTTCCTTATATAAAACAAACGTTTACAGATACAGTAAAAATATTTATTGTACAAAAATACGAGGGTAAGTCAATTATTATCCGCAAAGTAGTTATATAATTTTATTGTAATAAAATACGAAACGTACAAGAACATCATTTTTCGACGTAGTCTCCTTGCTTTTCAACGCACTTCGTCCATCGCTCTACAAGCTTCCTTATAACCTCATAAAAGAAGGTTTTCGGTTGAGCTGCGAGCCAGGAATGCACCGCTTCATTCACTATCTAATCTACGGCCCCTTAATGCCTGTTTGAGTGGACCAAACAAGTGATAGAAGGGGCAAGATCGGGTCTATATGGAGGATGATCCAGTACTTCGAATTTGAGTTTCTGGAGCGTTTCAGCAGTGTGGACAGTAGTATGCGGACGGGCATTGTCGTGCAACAACACAACACCTTCTGATAGCAATCCTCGGCGTTTGCTTCGAATTGCAGGCTTTAGCCTATCAGTAAGCATATCACTGTAACGTACACTGTTTATTGTTGTGCCCCTTTCACCATAATGTTCCAGTACAGGACCTCGTGCATCCCAAAAAACCGTAAGCATCAGTTTTCCTGCGGACGGTTGGGTCTTGAACTTATTCTTGCACGGCGAATTTAGATGTTTCCATTCCATACTCTGCCGTTTACTCTCCGGCTCGTAATGATGGATCCATGTTTCGTCACCAGTCATGATTCTGTCTAAGAAGTTGTCCCCTTCGTTACCATAGGGATCCAAATGTTTTTTGCAGATGTCAAGGCGCGTTTGCTTATGCAACTGTGTGAGTTGTTTTGGGACCCATCTTGCACAAACTTTACGAAACCCAAGTCTGTTGTGAATAATTTCGTAGGCAGGACCACGACTAATTTGAAGACGATGAGCCACATCATCAATAGTTAATCGTCTGTCTAAGAGAATCAATCCCGTGATCGCTCAATGGTTTCTTCATTTGTGGCGGTAGACGGTCGTCCGGCTCCTTCATCTTGCTCAACACTCGTGTGACCATTTCGGAATTTTTCAATCCACTCGTACACACTTCGTTGTGGCACATCACTGCTCCCGTACTGTACTGAAAGTCTTCTATGAATTTCGGCCCCTGATACACCTTCCGCCCACAAAAAACGTATCAATGAACGTTACTCTTCTTTGGTGCAAATAGACAGCGGAGCAGCCATAATTAACAGTACGGCAGCGACTAACGTAGCAGCTTGAAATTTGAAAAGATATAGCAACACCAACGTAAAACGAAAGTACTACCAACATAAACAAAAATATAACTAAATTGCGGATAATAATTGACTTACCTTCGTATACAACTGTTAAACTACTTTTCTACATAGCTTCCGAAATTATGTAGCCATTTGTCACAACGTGGCAGAAGTCTTTGTATGCCTTCTTCGTAGAAGGTTGCCGCCTGTGTATTCAACCATGTGGTAACATGTTCTTTCAGCTCGTCATCACCGCTGAAGTGTTGCCACCATGGACAGGTTTTAGGTGTAAAAAGAAAGTCGCTAGGAGCGACGCTGAACGGAGGATGATCAAACACGTCCCAGTGAAATTCCCGTAAGAGTTGTTTGGTCACATTCGCCTTGTGAGGTCCGCCGGTAACGTGAAGAAAAAAAAAACCTCCTTTCATCTCTTCTTACACCTAAAATCTGTCCTTGGTGATCAGCACTTCAACGATGATGCGCTGAAAGAACATGTTAGCACTTGGTTGAATACACAGGCGGCAACCTGCTATGAAGAAGGCACACAAAAACATGTGCCACGCTATGAAAAGTGCCTACAAAAATCGGAAGTTATGTAGAAAAGCAGTTGAACAGTTGTAGATTTTTATACAATAAATATTTGTTCTGTATCTGTACGCGTTTGGTTTATATAACTAAACGGAATTTACTTTGTGGACATGCCTCGTATTTAATCATCGGTTTCAATATTCAATAGGGATATGAAATTCCAATAACCTGAAAGTCCGCTAAAACGCGCAGTATGAGTCAAGTGATTCCTGTGACGTCAACTGAGTCGCTGCTGCTCTTGCCGCCGTAAAATTCAGCAGAAGTTCAAGTGTTCAAATGTTTGTAAAGCTTATGGGACTTAATTGCGAGGTCATCAGTCTCTAAACTTACAAACTACTTGTGAACTAGCTTATACTAAAGACGGCACAACTATCCATGCCTGAGGGGGGATTCGAACTCCTGACGGGGAACGGCTTCGCGCATCGTAGCATAGCGCGTCAATGCGCTCGGCCGCTCCGGCGCGACTTTTCACTGTCGGTGAACCGTTTGTGATGGGGACCGCTCTTTCAAGTGCCAAGTAGAGCCAAAAGAACAAGCTGCGAATTTTAGCATACCATATCTTCTAGTTAGTATTATTATTATAGTAGTGTCAAACGCATCAATTACAGGGGAGCCTACCAGTTATAAAATAAGCAAGTGCCTACACAACAGGCATTAAAATGAATAATGGAGAGAAAGGCAAATCAGTAATTAAATTGCTTTCACCCAGATGGCAGCGTACGATTGTATTTTTACATAGATAAAAAATCATAATGTGTAGATAGATTAACAGTCATTAAATTGTTTTCACCCAGAAACGGGCCACATCCAAGGCATTAGATTTGGCCAGCCTTACAACTTCTTCAGTGCAGGATGACGGCCACAAATGGCAGTTGTGAAGGTGAGATAACCAAGGCTACTGTTTTCCACACTCAAGAGTTTAGGCTCCATTAGAGTATCCCATTTCTGAAGGCTTGCTTTACATCGCCCAACCCCCCAAAAAAGGCCAACAGATGGCGCTTCATCTGGTCAGATAAGAAATAATTAGCATAACAAATTAAGACAAAGCAACGGTGATGTTCTTTACAGGAAATGCTGAATATGTTCATCATTATACCTCAACAATAGCTGTAGTTGATGAACAATGTTGTGAACAGCACTGTAAAGCATGCCCGGAGTTATGGTGAGGCATTGGCGTCGGATGTTGTCTTTCAGAATCCCTAGAGATGTCGGTCGATCACGATACACTTACGATTTCAGGTAACCCCAAAGCCAGTAATCGCACGTATTGAGATCTGGGGGCCTGGGAGGCCAAGCATGACGAAAGTAGCGGCTGAGTATACGACGTCACCAAACGACGCGTGCAAGAGATTTTTTTTGTTCTAACAGAACCCTATGTCATTCCAAGCAAGTGTGTCAATTTTTACCTCTTTATCTACATTATTCCGTGATTTATTAGGTTTTCACATTTATACTGACTTTTTGATCACCCGGTACATCATTAAAAACTCAAGAACATTTATTTTTGCCGCGGTGGAGTAGCCGAGCGGCACCTCGCTGCGGAGCGCGCGGTTGCTCGCCGTGGAGGGTCGAGTCCTCCCTGGGGCATGGGTGTGTGTGTTTGTCCTTAGGTTAGTTTACCTACGTTTAAGTAGTTTGTAAGCTACGGACTGATGACCACGCAGTTTGTTGAAAACTCGCTCTCAGAGACCGAGATCGATGTAAGCAATCATCCCAAACGGTACCTATTATTCTATTAAATCACTCTTAAGTATGCTATGCAACTGCAAAGGTGTGAAGTATTATCATGCAGAGATTAGTGAGCTGACGTTTACATCTGTGAAAAAGCTCTTTACGATACCACACGGCAACGATTTTTACTTACAGTCGTTTTTAATGTAGTTGATATACGTACAAATTTCATGTATGTTACCAGTTTCTATATTTACATCAGTGATGTAGTATTTCAACATATAATCGACATATCAACGATTTGTGTTACAAGTACACCTTTTGAGCACATCTGGCGAATGGAACTGTTTTTAATAGAAATGCTTTTTTCACAGAATTGCATTATTCCTCCACGACTGAAGAGAGAGAGAGAGAGAGGAAAAAAATGAGAGGCTTGGATTTGAACACGATACGAAAAATTTATAACCCATAATACTAATCATTACATTACTAAACAGCTAAGACAGATGGTGCTCCGATGAAATAACCTCACTTCACAGGTATAGGATATGCAAATTTTCAAACGTTATTTTCTTTGAAAATATTCAATTTTTACACTTACGCCAAAATATTTGTCGTCTTTAGCATCCCCAATTCAGATTTAACTCGAGAAGTTACTTTGTAGCCAATCAGCGCGAGAAAAATGCATTTGGACTGTGACCAGTACGCAAGATTAATTTACGTACATTTAAGAATTCATATAAATCCGAACTGAATATGAAATTTTTACAGTGGCCACTAATGACACTGTTAATTTAAAACTGAAAGACTGAAATCCCAGATGCAATTCTTTTTTTACACACGTTAATATTGTATAATAATAGTTTGTATATAAAATTTAGTCACTTAATAAGCTCCATTACCAACTTTTCGCCTGCCGTTCCCACCCCAACCTATAATTTACCACTGCACATCTTTCTCATCACTATTGACCTCCATCCCACTTTACCTCGTACCAATAAAAAATAATTAACAAAATAACTGAAATCTCTGCTTTTTCAATTCCTCCCCCCCCCCCCTCCGAATTTCTAATGTTGCTCCTGCCTATCACTGATGACCTGCGTAGCATGTCACCTCACACTACTCATATCAAATAATAGAAAAAACAAGTTAAAACTTTGCTGTTCCAACGGCCACCACCCAAAAGTAAACAAATTAAGATTTCGTCACACCACTTACCTGTCGCTGCTGAAGTCCACCTCACTTTACTTTACTCTAATTACCACCTTCACCACTGTTCTGCCATCCCTCCCACCTCTACCCTTCCCCTCCTCATTCCTTTCTACAACCACTTCCACATACAAAGATTTGCGATTTGATCGTTAATCCTTCATCTATCGTACATAAGAATAAAATCACTTTAACGTAGTTAAGATTGTTTTAATGACAATAGTTAAATATTATAAAAAATAATCAAATTGTAATTAAAGAACGGCAAACTACAATGTTGGCAACACTTCAAAATACAGGCGATAGAAATACTAGCACAGAACATAAATTACAGTTGTTAAGAGTGAGGTAGAAAAAAATTGCATAGTGCTTAAATAGCAAGCAAACCAAAACGAAAAACAGTGGTGCAAAGTGAAGATAGGGCTGTGAAATGTGTGATACATTGGCGGTTCAGTACGTGAGGCGAAAACCCAGGAGAAATTTTGTAAGTAAAGGCACCAACAACATACTCATGTCTAACGAACTCTTTTGATCCCAGAAAAAATTAAATTATAAGCATTTGAAATTGCAGATTAAAACGAACGCGTCTGGTAAGAAAAGCTTGGGCCGCTTAATTGTAGCTGCTTAGGCGGATTATAAAAACAAACACTTCATAATTCTGCAGCAGCTGTGGACACGGTGGCGACACAAATGAAGAAGAAATTACGATTGTATTCTTTCGATTTTATTTCATCCCCATATAATCTGAAGAAGCCACAACCTTGCGTTGCCGGGCATAGCTGGTATACGAGATAAAGTGAAACAGTCCGGAGTTCCCACATCGGTGTGTCGCCGCACTATCGTATGTAGCATGTTTCCTCACTCTGTATTAATGGCCTGACACGCAAGTTAAGTTCTGTCTTGGGTTGTAAATAGCCCGCTCAGTTCACATCAAAATGTTGCAGTAAGAAAGAAGCTACAGTACTAAAGAAAAAAAATTCAGCTATCCATTTCTAATATTAATCGGCTGGGACTGGAACTACTTTCATAAAAGAATGATGTGGAAGTAATAAACTCTGGAAATAAGAGCAAGCGGAGTACCGACCGAAAATAATATACAGGCATCCGTTACGGCAGCAAAAGCCTTATGCCATACAGACGCGATACACAGGAAAAAAGCAAAGTCTTGGCCATAAATCTTACTGTCGGGAAGCCCAAGAGACATACATTAGTAGTTGGAGCTATATTTTATTGCACTTTGACACACTGGATATACTATGCAAGAACGGGTTTATGGAAAGAATAGAAAAGAGCTGCAACGCCAGTGAAGCTGCAGCCACATATTTTCTATTACACACATGAAAAGACTGTTGCGTCACCGTGGTTCCAAGCACTTCTGAACACTAAACACTGATATTGTATCAAGGACACAGTTCCTTAAATTGTCCACAGATATACTCAACTCGCAGAAAGATGAAAACGACCGCATATGAGCAGTGCCAATGCGAAGGAGCGGGTAAGACGTCCGATTAGTTCCAGTCACAACCGCAGGGAGGAAGTACACGTCGGGGATTCGTATACTCCCTCGGGTACGGATGTTTGTGTAGTCTTTAGTACAAGTTAGTGATTAAGTAGTTTGTAAGTTTAGGGATTGGTGACCCCGCAATTAAGTCCCATAAGTTCTACAAACATTTGAACATTTGAGGAAGTACACTGCTTGTGTTGACTGCAACGAGATCGCTAGCTGACTGGTTGGACACTATGACACTATGTGCCCCAGCGGTAAGCCGGTCAGCTAACGATCGTGTTGTCTCAAGCCTTCTCTGATTACGCCTCATGACGTACACGCTACGGCCTGTCTTTCCCGTTGGCCTCGTTGTAGTTCTCCAATGTCTAGAAAAGTCAGTTGCAAAGTTTGATGCTATCCGCATTGTTACACTACTGGCCATTAAATAGCTGCCCCAAGAAGAAATACAGATGATAAATAGGTATTCATTAGAACTGACACGCAATTTGGGTGCATAGATCCTGAGTAATCAGTACCCAGAACAACCACCTCTGGCCGTAATCATGGTCTTGATACGCCTGGGCATTGAATCAAACAGAGCTTGGATGGCGTGTATAGGTACAGATGCCCATGCAGCTTCAACACGATACAACAGTTCATCAAGAGTAGTCACTAGCGTATTGTGAGGAGCCAGTTGCTCGGCCACCATTGACCAGACGTTTACAATTGGTGAGATATCTGGAGAATGTGCTGGCCTGGGCAGCATTCGAACATTTTCCGTATCGACAAGTCCCGTACAGGAACAGAAACATGCGGTCGTGTATTATCCTTCTGAAATGTAGGGTTTAGCAAGTATCGAATGAAGGGTAGAGCCACGGGTCGTAACACATCAGAAATGTAACGGCCACTGTTCAAAGTGCCACCGATGCGAAGAAGAGGTGACCGAGACATGTAACCAATGGCACCCCATACCATCATGCCGGGTTATACGCCAGTATGGCGATGACGAATACGGGCTTGCAACGTGTTTTCACTGTGATGTTGCCAAACACAGACGCGACCGTCATGATGTTGTAAACAGAACCTGGATTCATCCGAGAAAATGACGTTTTGCAATTCGTGCACCCAGGTTTGTTGTTCGGTACACCATCGCTTATGCGCGAGGGGCATAAGCAAGATAAATTACCCAGTTACGATAACCAAGTTAATGTTTGAACATCGTTGGGGGAGGGGGGGGGGAGATTTACAATCAACAAGCATTGGGGAGATTTTACACAGATGGACGAAGTCCGGTCTTCAATAATCAGAAAAATGGAATAAATTCAGTCGAGGTAAATCAACTAAGAAATACGGTATGTACCCCCTAGAAATATGTAGTAGTTCATAAGCAAGTTATTAAAGGGCTAGAAGAGAATTTACTGGAGGAGTCTGCATGCAGAGTACAAGTTTGGAAACGAAACAACAATTTAAAAATAGAAGAAGAGGAGATCGCGATGTACTAAAGGAAATCAGAAGGATACATGCAGAATTTCTTGCCTGAAGGGCATAGAAACAGACACAGGGGTAGCTGAAGGCTTCGTTCTAATAACACACCACGTGGAGTACGTATTACTCGTGGAAGGAGAAAACGGAAAAAAAATATTTCACATGCACTACAGAGAATAAAAATATTCCCGCATATTACTCGCATTCCACAAAGCTACAAAGAAAGTAAACAGAGTTCATACACAGCCAGCTAGTCTCACACAAATTAGCAAATTAGTTGCATATTCACCGCGATTACCTATGCAAAATCACCAAAATGAAATTGAATACACTTCCGTATATGATCGAAGGAACGTATTCCGAAAAATGAACCTAAGTTTTGAGGTCTAACTTGAACAAAGACAAAGAATCGCTACCATTTGAAGGGAGGAAAGAAAATCAGAACGTCTTACCAGGTCGAAGTGCAGCCACAGAGTGTCCAGACGGCCAGCGAGCCCGCCACCGGGCCGGAAATCGGTAAAAATCCAAGGAAACCAAGGTGGAAGAGAGAGCTTAGAACCGCGCGTCCTGGCAAGGGTCGCTACTGGGCATTGCCAACCCAACTTGAAACCAAAGGGTGGAGGAACCTCTTTGGTAGCATCAAAAGCAGAGGTTGGTAAAGACTACCTATCGACATGAAGCCAGAGACGCAAATGTGTTGGTAAAGAAAAATGCTGCAGATTAAGTAGATAGATTGTGTAACTAATCAGGAGGATTGTACAGAAGTGATGAGGAAAAGAATTTGTGGTGTACCTTGACCAAAAGTAGGTATGGATTGTTAGGACACAATATTAGACATCAAGTAACGGTAAATTTAGCATTGGAGGGAAGTGTGTGAGTTAAAAATCGTAGAGGGAGACCAAGAGACGGATACAGTAAGCCGATTCAAATAGATGAGGGTTGTTGTTCTTATGAGGAGTTGAAGAGGCTTGCTGAGGATAGAGTGGAGAGCTGCATTAAACCAGATTGAAGATCATAACAACATGGAATTATATTAAAAACATTTATTTTGTAAGAAGCGGCATTGACTTTGGAACATGGTGTGTGTGTTTCCTCAGTTATCCATAAATCAGTTGCATTCCTTATCCATAATATCTCATTTTATAATATCCATAAAAATTAATAAAAACGTTTTGTATGGTATTTTCTATCTTGTTTTTGTTCCGGACAGTCTCTGTGCAAGTTACAACAACAACCTTGATACCTTTCCCGCATGATCTTGATGTCCTGATGGAATCGTCCCCCTTATTCTACGGTGTAATCGCCAAAGTTGTTTGGAAATTCATCTAAATGAAGAATACAATAAGACACTAATATATATTTTTTCAACTGATTAAAATCTTGTATGTGGTTCCTTTTCCACTTGATTCATGTGGTTTGTGAAATCGTCGTTATTTATAAGATTCCTGATTTGTGATTCACCAGAATGCCTCCTTTCAACTTTTTGTATACTGAGACCGGGAAATGATTGACATATTTGAAACAATAACCATTTAATATAAAACTTTAATAAACTGTTTTATAGGCCCAAGTTTAATATGCAGTGGCAGAAGAATGATGGTTTTCCCGACTGACCAACAGTTCAAGTATGATCTTATCTTATCCTATAGTAATGTTCAATCTCAGCGAACAGTCTTCCTTCCTCCAATGTTCATTTTTCTCATGACAGTCATACAATGAAAACAGGGATATTTAGTATATTTGTTTGTAAAAGGTTTTGTCTCGAGATCCAGAAACTATTGAAATAAAATAATTGATAGGCAAAGTACTTCTTCATCATATTAATCTAAATAGACCACGTAAACTTATGCCAGAGAAATCGAAACAAAAAAGTTCCCTTTTGTAAGCAGTCGTTCAAAATGTTCAAACGACTGTAATCCTATGGAATCAACGTGCTGAGGTCATCGGTCCCTAAACTTACAAACTACTTGTGCTAAGTACTACACACATACACCTATGCCAGAGGGATGACTCGAACCACCGAGGGAAACGGACACGCAATCCATGACAAGATGCCTTAGACTGCACGCCCATTCCCGCGCAGCTAAACATTCGTCTCTCATTGCGAGAAGATTACTTAAGATCACTTTCATATTCCAAAGATTACACCTTAAATCTTAAACACGTAACATTTTCCTCAGAATAAACAGAGATGATGCTATATTGAACCTTGTTCAGTTATTCTATCTAAAGGCTATCATAAACGACTGTTTGAAATAAATAAGGAATTTACGACCAGGTAGGAGCATTCCTGATTATTCGTCAGGGAGACGGGATGTATTTTATCCTTAAATACTACAATAAGCTCGCTATTTTATTGTCGCAGTAGCCAAGTTCACAGGCTCGTTCAAAAATATTCTCCTTATTTCTCTTTGATCATGTCTCATTACATGTTTAAACTGACCTCTACATTTTTCTCCAATAGCGAGATATTTTCAATACGAGACGTTTTACTAGCGCTGTTGCTCCGTTAGTTCCTACGCAGGTTTTGCAGAACGAATAGCATCTTTGATCTGAATTCGCGAAGCGAACCCATTTCTCAACCGCAAATTCGTAGATCGTGTTTCCGTCGGACGTGTAATTACCTGCAATTAACGTCATCCACCTGGCGCTCCAGAGTAATTGAAACCGCCGGACCGTTGCCAGTACGTCCGCAGGCTTAATACGGCAGTCTGGAGCTGGTTCGGGACCTGCGCGCATGCTAATGCGTTCCCGGAACTGAGCCTTCGTAAGCGCGCAGAGCCACACCGTATTTATGTGCTCGCGAGCAGTGATTAAATGAGACGATGCGGCGTGGATGAAGAACGACAACGGGACCTTAATTTAATAAATCTGTTTATTAAAACGCTCTCGTGTTTAGTTGTACGATGGAATTGGATCCCCATTAACAGCCTGTCACTAAATTACACAGGACCAGTTCGTCTTTCAGTATCAATTTGGCACTTGAAAGATGAAGACAAGTATTGGGTGTTGATCTCCTATGTTTCATTCTGTGCAATGAGGCTCGTACGCAATGTTGATTTCCTATCATATGACTTCACACCTTGGTCGGAAACGGAGTATTGGGGCCAATTTACTTTATCTCTGGAACTTTGCCCCAGACTAAAATTAGATTATCAGGAGAGCACGAATGCACTCCCGACAATCCAGTAAACTCGTAGAGATTGGCTCGAACAATGGCGTCTTCCCCTAGAGGGGTCGCAACCGGGAGAGCGGTATCCTCTGCGTTGACGGGAATAAAGATACTGAATGAATTTAATACGTAAAACGAAGGGGAACGTGCTGCGAGATTCAATGTCAGGAAGAAAAGTGAATAAGGCACAGAAAATATTCATGCACTAGTAGGTTTATAAACAAGCCGTAGCACAAAATTTATCAAATCGCTACCTGACGGCATCCAAATGTCTCACTGTTGCGAACAGGCTACCTTAGCGAAAACTGTAGTAAACATGTTAAGAGGAGGAAATTTAATACTAAAATGAAAACTATGATGCAGCTTTTTAAAAAAGGGGGGATTTAATATAAGGAGAGGCGTTGAATTAAAATTTGTGCTCTGGCTGGGATTCGAACCCAGGACATCCTCCTTATTAGGGGAAATGGTTTAAACCGCTCAGCTAACACAGCGTTACTGTTAATGCGGCTACACGGACTGTCTTAGAACACGGCTCCCTCCACAACACATACTTTCAATCTGCCTCAATGTTCCCTGTGAAATAAGTATCAAAACGCAGTATTCGTACCGCTGTGTTAGCTCAGCTGATTAAAGCATCTGCCTAGTATGTAGGAGGTCCCAGGTTCGAATCCCTGCCACAGCACAAATTTTAATCCAAGCCCTCTTCTTATTTTCGATACCTTTGATGTAATGAGACAGTTTGTCTCAAGCAACTGATTTGTTGTTGGTATTTGTATCGCCTCTACCCGAGGAACAAGTCGGTATTGTTCCCATTCACGTTCTTTGTTTGGGTGCTACTCCAATATACACTCCTGGCCATTAAAATTGCTACATCACGAAGATGACGTGCTACAGACACGAAATTTAACCTACAGGAGGAAGATGCTGTGATATGCAAATCATTAGCTTTTCAGACCAATCACACAAGGTTGGCACCGGTGGCGACTCCTACATCGTGCTGACATGAGGAAAATTTGCAACCGATTTCTCATAAACACACAGCAGCTGACCGGCGCGGCGTTACCTGGTGAAAAGTTGTTGTGATGCCTCGTCTAAGAAGGAGAAATGCATACCGTTTCCGACTTTGATGAATGTCGGATTGTAGCCAATCGCGATTGCGGTTTATCGTATGGCGACATTGCTGCTCGCGTCAGCAGGATATGGAACGTCGTGCTGGATCCCAACGGCCTCGTATCACTAGCAGTCGAGATGACAGGCATCTTATCCGCATGGCTGTAACGGATCGTGCAACCACGTCTCGATCCTTGAGTCAACAGATGGGGACGTTTGCAAGATAACAACCATCTGCACGAACAATTCAACGACGTTTGCAGCAGCATGGACTATCAGCTCGGAGAACATAGCTGCGGTTACCCTTGACGCTGCATCACAGACAACGACGAACCTAGGTGCACGATTGGCAAAACGTCATTGTTTCGGGTGAATCCAGGTTCTGCTTACAGCGTCGTGATGGTGGCATCCGTGTTTTCGACATCGCGGTGAACGCATATTGGAAGCGTGTATTCGTCATCACCATACTGCGTATCACCCAGCGTGATGGTATGGGTGCCATTGGTTACACGTGTCGGTCACCTCTTGTTCGCATCGACGGCACTTTGAACAGTGGCCGTTACATTTCAGATGTGTGGCTCTACGCTTCATTCGATCCCTGCGAAACCCTACATTTCAGCAGGATAATGCATGACCGCATGTTGCAGGTCCTGTACGGGGCTGTTCAATGGTGGCCGAGCAACTGGCTGGTCACAATACACCAATATCTACTCTTGATGAACTGTGGTATCGCGTTGAAGCTGCAAGAGCATCTGTACCTATACACGCCTTCCAACCTGTATTTGACTCAATGCGCAGGCGTATCAAAGCCAATATTATGACCAGAGCTGCTTGTTCTGGGTACTGATTTCTCAGGATCTATGCACCCAAATTGTGTGAAAATGTAATCACATGTCAGTTCTTGTGTAATATATTTGTCCAATGAATACCCGTTTATTATGTGCATTTCTTCACGGTGTAGCAATTTTAATGGCTAGTAGTGTAGAAGAGCTTTGGCAATCTGACACGTATTTCACAGTGATCATTGAGGCAGAATTAAGGTGTGTGTTGTGGAAGGAGACGTGCTTGAAGACAGTCCATGCAGCCACAATATCCGTAATGATGTGTATGCTGAGCGGTTGAAAGCCTCCCGGGCACCGTGGCTCAGCGCGCCCAGTCAGAGAGCTTAATACTATCTGTAATTAAAAACCTTAGCCAAAAACACGCCGATCAACAACGTACAAACGCGTGCAGTGACCGCAAAGAAGAGAACTACTCATAAAGCAGAAAAACTGTCTTTTTAGTAAACAGGAGGTCACGTGTTCGAATCCGGCTGCAGCGCAAATTTTTATTCACCGTCTCTCCTTGTATACGATACCTTTGGTATAATGAGACTATGTTTGTCTCAAGGAACTGATTATTGTTGATAAAGGGTATTTATTATATTAAGAGGAAAAAATTTCATCAAACACCCACATGATTGGCTGGGTTCATGAGCCAAATGTCCGGAGCGTATCCGCTCTTCACAAAAGCTAAGAACGGAAATATGACTAATAGCTCCAAGCATTCTCCTTCCAATTGCAAGAGAAATGAACGACGAAAAGGTAGAAAAGGTGCAAATTAGTAGGAGAACGCTGACGTGGGATAGTAGTCTCTGTCAATCTTTGCCCTACTTCACGTGTTATTATAACTCCGAAATGTGTTTTTATATAAAAATAACCGAAAATATTTTGAATAACGCCTCTAGTAATATTTTGTTTTTTTATCACTGCCCATATGCACTTAAAGCCCTCGTATTATAGAACACGCTTGCAAAAGCATTCATCCGAGTTCCCACATTCACAATGATCAGGCAAACAACACAGCATCGTTATTGTCTACTCCTAATGGCATCAAGGAAGCATGCCTGACCGTTAACTTGTCCAGAAAACGTTTGACTTCAACTATTACCTATCTAACAATTTTACAGCAAGACAACGCTCTACCACATGTTGTTACATAAACTCCTGCATTTTTGGTATCACAGGATGTCAGACTTTTTCCCTGGTCCACCAAACTTTTCTAGGTATATCCCATACCTGCATTTAGAAACACTATTGATTATGCTTCACTCTCGAAAATGTAAACTGATTATGAACTATTGCTCTTTCTCACAACAATACACTTAGCATTCGCCATGGGGTCACCCATCTGTGTTAGATCAGTTACATTTCGGGTGCAAAATATTTGCTAAAATAGTAAACAAGGAACCTTAAATTATGTCGTACTTCCACTTAATAGAAAATCAGTGTGGATTAAAAAACTGGAGAGCTTGCATAGATAAGAGCATCAGTTTAAAATAGGTACTGACGAAGGGAACAGAATTAGAGAATTAAGAGTTACTGAGACAAAGTCTTCAAACAGTTTAAGTTAGACAGTCAGAAGCTAACAACGTGTCTAAAATATCAAAACAACAAAAAATCTTTAAATCATTTACGTACTTGACGATAAATTATTGGTAGAAATGAAATAATGGTTGAATTTCATTCGTATTTCGGTAACTGACGTTACAACTTAACGGAATATGTTCTTAATTTGTTGTTACACTACTCAGAGCATTTCCTAAAAGGTAAATTTTATTATACGTTTACGGATTAAACCACAGTACATTTCCAAAAGGAATCTTATATTCAGCTATGCCATATAAAGCTGTATCTTGTTTCAGGAAGGCGTACAAAATTGATTTTTGGAGACCAAGGTCGTCGGTCATACTGAGCTGGCATAACAAGCAGTTTTATCTTTCATAAGGTCCGGAATGTTGGTCAACCGTTTGGTGAAAGTCGAAACGAGGCTAGAAGGAGACACCATAATTTATTATAGCCTCAAGTCAAGATGGGAAATGTTTGCTGAGTTTCACGTGGATATTAATGTCGGTGGAGATGGAATCCCAGCAAATGTCAGAAAGGAAATCTATTACGATCTGGAAAGACGGCATGAATTCAAGAAACAAAATTCTGAGCCTATTTCCTAGAACGGAAAATGGGAGACAAATTCTTTCCAATGAAAGTCATTTTTCTAAATTACTGCTTTACCTCTTTCATGATAAGAGAAATAACGAATTTTATTGAATCAAAACTGATCGTTGTCATACAGAAGGAAGAAGGAGTGTGTTCAAATTAATTATTTGCAAGATAATGAAATAAAATACGAAGCAATGATATTAAGGGAGAATGGAAACGTGTGTCTTTTGCAATAAACCAAGCAACTAATTAGGCTGGTAGGTAGAAAAGGAAAATCAGGATAAAGGCAGCACTGAAAATATGCATTAGGGAAGTTATGAAACTGGTAACCAAAAAGGAGAATATTATGTAATATTGATATAGAAGATGAGGTAGAGTACAAAAGATGTAGAAATAATATTTAGTTCGTAACAAGGAAAGTAAAACAAGAATCTTGAAACAGATTTATATAAATTCAATAGAAATCTAGTGATGGCTTATAAATTTATGAAATATCTTGATAGGGATGAAAGAGAAACTGCGAATACAAAAAGTAATTGAAGAAAGATCCACCATTACGAATTATAATATTTAGTTCGTAACAAGGAAAGTAAAACAAGAATCTTGAAACAGATTTATATAAATTCAATAGAAATCTAGTGATGGCTTATAAATTTATGAAATATCTTGATAGGGATGAAAGAGAAACTGCGAATACAAAAAGTAATTGAAGAAAGATCCACCATTACGAATTATGCTGTAATGAAAACCGTATAGAAAATCGCGATGGGAGGGAAAATGAAAGAACGACCAGTCGACAACATGGTCATCAGGGATGAAGCACAAGGTAGGACTGGTTTTGTTAAGGATGAGAAAAGAAATCTATCGTGCCCTTTCTGAAGGAACCATCCCAGCATTTGTTTTGGCGTGTTAGGAAAATCTCCGGAAAGCCAAATCTGGAAGGTCATTGGCGGATTTGAACCACGGCTTACCTGAGCTGCAAGAACTGACAAACAGATAAAGATGAACATGACGTGGTGACGATAACCTTTAATAACTGGAAAGCCTCATCATTTAGACAAAATGGATTTGGGGTTTCTCAAAATAATATGTTGGTATTTTATTCAAATTAAGTTATCTGCGTTTAATTCAAGTTTGTTTAGAGAGAAAATAAATATATGCAAAGAATAGAGAACAACTAAGGTAATCTCAATTTTTAAGAAAGATGATCGAAATTCTTGTAAAATTTGTGTTAGGTATAAAGTGCATAAACAATTATCTTACAATTATAGTACACTCTCTGTTACTAGTGAAATGATGTGGATTGTGAAATCAGGGGGGACTGATGATATATTCAGCTTAAGACAGATGCTGGAAAACGAAAGAGATTTTAAATTAAACACTGCGAGCAGTCACCAAGTGAAAGTGATCGTTCAAAATGTTCAAATGTTTGTATAGCTTATGGAACTTAACTACGGGGTCATCAGTCCCTAAAGTTACAAACTACTTACGAACTAGCTAATACCAAGGACGACACAAATATCCATGCCCGAGGGGGGATTCGAAGCACCGACCGCAGTAGCCGTGCAGACCGTGACTGGAGCGCCTCGGTCCCCTCGGCCACCGTGGCCGGCCAAAGTGATCGTCATGACAGAATAACTATAGGGGTCAAAAAGACTTCTCCTTGCTTTTAACAGCAATCACAAGTCGTATTGTCGTGCATAAGTTATGGTGTGCAGCGGACCGCTTCCAGAAGGAGTATCCAGTGTCACAGTATGATATAGAGGCACTGGGGACAGCAACCGCGGCACTGAAGGACCAGTACAGTGGGAGAGAGAGAGAGAGAGAGAGAGAGAGAGAGAGAGAGAGAGAGAGAGAGAGAGAGCAGGTCTGAATGTCAGGGACCGCACACTCATCCCCGACCGTTGCAGGTACTCACTGCCGAGGTCACGTACCCGCAGCACGTGGAGGAACTCGTGAGTGCAACAAAGCAGCTTATGATCTATCAGTTTCAACTCTGTGTAAGTCGCTAAATCCAATATCAAACTTTAATAACCAAGCGTGGAAGAGTGCAAAAAATTTATCAGACAGATCGGACATCTACATCTACATATCTACATACATACTCCGCAATCCACCGTAAAGTGCGTGGTGGAGGGTACACTGTACCACTACTAGGCATTTCCTTTCCTATTCCACTCCCAAATAGAGCGAGGAAAAAAAGAATGCCTATATGCCTCCGTACGAGCCCTAATTTCTTTTATCTTTGTGATCACTACGAGAAATATAAGTAGGCGGCAGCAAGATCGTACTACACTCGGCTTCAAATTCCGGTCCTCTAAATTTCCTCGTCAGAAATTCACGAAAAGAACGTCGTCTTTCCTCCAGCGATCCCCAGTTGAGTTGCCGGAGCATTTCCGTGGCACTCGTGCATTGGTCGAATCTACCAGTAACAAACCTGGTTGCTCGCCTCTGAACTGCTTCTATGTCTTCCTTTAAACTGATCTGCTGGGGGTCCCAAACACTTGACCAATACTCAGGACGCGGTCGTACAAGCGTTTTATATGCGGTCTTCTTTACAGATGAAGTACATCTTCCCAATATTCTCTCAATAAACCGAAGTCGGCTGTCCACCTTACTCACAACTGTCCTTACATGTTAGTTTCATTTCATATCGCTCTGCAGTGTTACGCCTAGATATTTGAACGACACGACAGCACCAAGAAGCTGTATTCGAATATTATGGGATTGTTTTTCCTATTCATGGCTTCATCACCTTACATTTTTCTACATTTAGAGCTAGCTGCCATTCTTCGCACCAACTAGAAATTTTGTCTAAGTAATTTGTATGATATTGCAGATATCAAAGACGACACCCTCCAGTACACCACAGCATCATCAGTAAACAGCCGCAAATTACAAGTTACTCTGTCCATCAGATCATTTATGTAGATAGAAAATAATAGCGGTCCTATAACACTCCCCTGGGGCACGCCCGACGATATACTCATCTCTGATGAACACTCGCTGTCGAGAACAACGTACTGCGTTCTATTATTTAGAAGTCTTCCAGCCAGTCACAAATCTGTGAACCTATTCCATAAGCTCGTATCTTCGTTAGCAGTCTGCAGTGTAGCACCGCGTCGGCGCCTTTCTGAAGTCGAGAAAAACACAATCCGCCTGTTGCCCTTCATCCACGGCTCGCAAGATGTCATGTGAGAAAAGGACAAGCTGAGTTTCACCTGCACAATTTTTCCTAAACCCGTGCTGATTCATAGAAAGAAGCTTTTCCATCTCAAGGAAATGTACTATATTCGAACTGAGAATATGCTCCAAAATTCTACAAAGTCTTCTTATCAAGATTTATTTAATTTATACTTGTTGTTGTTGTGGTCTTCAATCCGCAGACTGATTTGATGCAGCTCTCCACGCTACCCTGTCCTGTGCAAGTCTTGTCATCTGAGAATACGTTCGGCAACCTACATCCTCTTGAATCTGCTTACTGTATTCATCCCCTCGGTCTCCCTGTATGATTTTTACCCCACAAACTTTCTTCTAATGCTAAGTTGACAATTCCTTGATGTTTCAGAATGTGTCCAACCAATCTATCGCTTCTCCTAGTCAGGATATGCCAGAAACTCCTTTTGTCTCTGATTCGGTTAAGCACCTCCTCATTAGTTACGTGATCTATCCATCTAAATTTCATCATTCGTCTATAGCACCACATTTAAAAAGCTTCTATCATCTTTTTATCTGAACTCCTTATCGTCCACGTTTCACTCGCATACAATGCTACACTCCAGACAAACGCTTTCAGAAAGGACTTCCTAACATTTAAATTAATATTGGATATTAACAAACTTCACTTCTTTAGAAATGCTTTTCTTCCCATAGCCATTCTGCATTTTATATCTTCTTTATTTCGACCATCAGAAGTTATCTTGCTACCCAAATAACAAAATTCATGTACTACTTTTATTGCCTCATTACCTAATCTAATTCCTTCAGCATCGCCTGATTTTCTGACCTTCGTTTTACTCTTATATCTTCCTTTCAAGACACTGTCCATTCCATTCTATTGCTCTTCCAGATACTTCGCGGCCTCTGACAGAATTACTATGTCATCGGCAAACCGCAAAGTTTTTAGTTCTTCTCCCTGCACATTTATGCCCTCTCCAAATTTCTTCTTCCATTCCTTCACTGCCTGTTCAATGTACAGATTGAACAACATTGGGGAAAGGCTACAACCCTGTCTTACTCCCTTCCCAACCTCTGCGACCATTTCTTGCCTTTCGACTCTAATAACCGCTGTCTGGTTTTTGTATAGGTTGAATATAACTCTTCGCTCCCTATATTTTACCCCTGCTACCTTCAGAATTCCAAAGAGTGTATTCCAGTCGACATTGTCAAAAGCTTTCTCCAAATCGACAAACGCCAAAAACTTAGGTTTCCCTTTCCTTAGCCTATCTTCTAGGATAAGTCGTAATCTGTGTATTGCCTCCCGTGTTCCTTCATTTCTCCCAAATCCAAACTGATATTTCCCGAGGTCGGATTCCACAAGTTTTTCCATTCGTCTGTAAATAATTCGTGTTAGCATTTTGCAACCATGACTTATTAAACTGATAGTTCTGTAATTTTCACACTTGTCTGCACCTGCTTTCTTTGGAATTGGAATTACGATATTCTTCTTGAAGTCGGACGGTATTTCCCCCGTCTCATACATCTTGCATACCAGGTGATACAATTTTTTCATGACTGTCTCTCCTAACGATATCAGCAGTTCAGACGGAATATCATCTACTCCAGGGGCCTTGTTTCGACTCAAATCCTTCAGCGCTCTGTCAAATTCTTCTCGCAGTATCATATCTCCTAACTAATCTTCCTCCACTTTGTCTTCCATTTCTAGAATACTGCCTTCAACTTTATTTCCTTTGTATAGGCCCCCTATATATTCCTTCCACAGTTCAGCTTTCCCCTCTTTGCTTAGCACTGGTTTTCCGTCCGAGTTCTTGATATTCATACAGCTGTTTTTCTTTTCTCCAAATATCTCTCTTATTTTCCTGTAGGCGGTATCTATCTTTCCCCTTGTAATGCATTCTTCTACGGTTCCGCATTTGTCCTCTAGCCACTTCTGCTTAGCCAGTCTGCACATCCTGTCAATCTCATTTTTCAGGCGTTTGTACTCCCTTTTTCCTGTTTCACTTGCTGAATTGTTATATTTTCTTCTCTCATCAATTAAGTTCAGTATATCCTGAGTTATCCAGGGATTTCTAATAGGCCTTGTCCTACTGCCTATATGATCCTCTGCTGCCTAATTCTCCCTCTGAAACTCTCAACCATCTCTGATTCCTTCTATTTGTCCTTGTTCTATCTCCTAACCTTTCTACCTTTCTGCAGTCTCTTAAGTTTTAATCTGCAGTTCATAACCAATAATTTATGGTCAGAGTCTATATCTGCCCCTGGATATGTCTTGCAGATTAGAACCTGGTTTCTAAATCTATTCCTTACCATTATAAAGTCAAACTGGTACAGTATCTTCCAGTGATTCCTGGTCTCTTCCATGTATACAGCATTCTTTCATGATGATTAAACCAAGTGTTGGTGATCATTAAATTGTGTTCTGCGCAATATTCCACCAAGCGATCTCCTCTTTCATTCTTTTTTCCCAGCCCATATTCACCTACTACATTTCCTTCTCTACCCTTTCCTACTACCGAGTTCCAGTCTCCCATCACAATCAAGTTTTCGTCCGGAAGTTTCATATCAGTGCACATTCCGTTGCAGAGTGAAAGTTTCATTCTGGAATCTCGCATTGTTCTTCATTCAGATATCTCCCCTGCTATAAAAATGCTCTCCTAATCAAGTATTTTGATACAACTTGCCCACCCCTATTGCATTATTGATGACAAAATCAAAACATACCTAAACATTTTTTTGGTTAAAAATTTTGGCTTTTTAGCATCAAAATAGTCTTAGTAGCACCCTTAAGCATTTTCCCTAATTTCACCCGCTTAATGCTTGAATTTCCAAAAATATTGAAACATTTGTTTTTAAAATTCCAATCAAAAATCTAAATCCGAAATTTTGTATTTCTTGCTTCGAAACTGCCTCAAAAGCGACGTATTTTCAAAAACCGTTCATCCCCTATTTCACCTCCTTAGCGATAGGATATCGAAAAATCGTTGATACCTACAGTGTAAGATAAACAAAGGCTACATATTTCAAGTTTCTATCGTCTGTAGATTCACTTTTCAGCGCCTTTTTCTGTCTTTTACAAACGGATCGAAAACGCAAAATTTCTTCCCTACGTTTTGGCATCTTTTTTGGTAATATTACTTTTCAAACTGCAATATGCACTTTTTTTTATTCGTACGCTTGTTGTAGAAAAACAAATGAAGAATGTGCATCACGTTTCGCTGTATATAACCTTTTTGATATTATAGTGTCAATAGTCATCGCTGGTCTTCAGTCTTCAGCCTGACGAATTTCAACTACTATATCTTCCACCCTCTTAACGCTATCGACACGGAACAGTTACGGTGTACAGCGGGAGACTTTGTTATACAACAACACAGAAAAATCATTCGTCTCCATTGTATAGTTTTTGCGGAAGAGCAAAATATTGACACCCATACGTAGAATTTTATATAAGTCGTTAACTTTCGACTGCTATGTCTTCCACCCCCTTATCGTTATCAACCCTCTACCGCCATAGAGCACAATGGGAGACTGATGCCTGCTACCACATAAAACAATATTCGTTTGGGATGTTTTGTTTTAGCTGCAGAGTGAAGTATAGGTACAAACACCTCAATTTTGTAAACAGTGTGTCGCACTCAACGTTTTCACGCCAGATAGCTCTGGAGCTACAAGAGATATTGAAAAACGACTTCACGGTCATGAACGTACGACAGGGGCTTATGAACGTAGGTACTATGAGACAGTCTATAACGTAAAGAAGTATTATTTTCAACGTAAAGTTATGTTTTTAAAAAATTGATACCCCATATTATTTCTTAAGCAATCAATAGCATGAAAGATCACAAAAAGAATGGCGTTGGTTGCATCACGATGCGTCAATTACATCCGGAGAAACTGCGAAGAGGAGTTGACGTTTGAAATACACGAGACGCGCTGCTGGCGCGTGTCCGAGGCTCCCGCTTGAAATAATATGGGGTATCCATAAAAAAAAAAAAAAAAAAACATAAGTTTGCGTTGAAAATAATATTTCTTTACGTTTTACTCTGTCGCACAGTACCTACTTTCATGAGCCCCTCTCGTAATCCATGGCCGTAAAAGCCGTTTTTCAGTATCTCTTGTAGCTTCAGAGATATCTGGGGTGAAAAACACTATTGTATATGAAGATGTCTTCCTGAAAGTTTATCTATTTACTATTTTCTTTTATAAGCAAAACATCGTGAAAAAAAAACCTCTGCAATTTGTTGCGTACATCAGCAAATATGTACTGAAGACATTCATGTGCTTCCTAAGGTCATTATAAAACATGCACACTCCAGTATCAACAGGAATGAGCGTTTTCGTTTTGAAGCGCTAAACTCCTCCTCAGCCACATTATATCCTGTAATTTCGTTCTCTCACAAGCTCCTACGCCGGCCGCGGTAGCCGAGCGGTCTGCGGCGTGCCAGTCATGGTCTACACGGCCGCTGCGGTCGGGGTTTCGAATTCTCCCTCGGGCATGGATGTTTCTGTCGTCTTTACGATTAGCTAGTTCATAAGTAGTTTGTAAGTTTAGGGACCGATGACGCCGTAGTTAAGTCCCATAAGCTCTAAAAACATTTTGGAACGAGCTCCTACGAGACTTCGACACCGAAAACACTAACAAGGAGACCACATGCGTATCGGATTTTAGAATTTCTTTATATTTATAGTACGTGAAGTTCAGAACTTAAATAACAATCAGCTAAAATCATTCGACGCAACTCTCAAAAATTCCCGAGAAAATCGAGCAAAAAATAAAAAAAAAATAAAATAAAAATTGTAGGTGTAGCACAGGTGGTAACGTTCTGGCTTCAGAATCACAGGATCGGTGGTTCGAATACCATTGTGACAATTTTTTTTTTCGTTTTATGTAAAACATTTTGGTATCTGTAATTCCGTGCGTTATATCAGTTCTTGATCAGTTTTTGTTTATGTGCATGTTTATGTGCAGTGTCACATACGGTTTCAAAAGCCGGCCGCGGTGGCCGAGGAGACTGAGGTGCTTCAGTCACGGTCTGCACGGCCACTACGGTCGGGGGTTCGAATCCCCCCTCGGGCATGGATATTTGTGCCGTCTTAGTTCGTAAGTAGTTCATAAGTAGTTTGTAAGTTTAGGGACTGATGACCCCGTAGATAAGTCCCATAAGCTTTACAAACATTTGAACATTTTTGAACGGTTTCAAAAAATGTTCAAATGTTTGTACAGCTTATGGGACTTAACTATGGGGTCATCAGTCCCTAAACTTACTAACTACTTATGTACTAACTAATACTAAGGACGGCACAAATATCCATGCCCGAGGGAGGATTTGAATCCCCGACCGTAGTGGCCGTGCAGACCGTGACTGGAGCGCCTCAGCCTCCTCGACCACATATACGGTTTCCTTACGCACAGGTAGGCCAGAAATCAATGCTATTCCTCATATGAGCTTCGACAGGAACGATCGTTAGTTTGTAACCTAACTTGCAATCAGCTGCTTTCACAAAATCTTATTTTTGACCACTTTAGGGTACGGTAGTAACACTAAAAGTGGGCCTTTGCGTTCGTCTTTTGACACCTCGAAATTTAAATGAAAATCATCTGACACGAAAATTGAATAGCCGAATTTGTAGAGGAGAAAATTCTCTACAACTTTGCTATCTTATAATTTTTTTCATATCTGGGTAACGTTTCAAAGATATTAGCAAAAATAACGGCGATTTTGGGATGTATGTCTGTCTGTCCGTAACGTGTTCCTGTTTTTAAGACGAACCGTTCAACCGATCAGCACCAAATTTTACAGACATGATTGTAGGCCGCCAGAGACCAGAACCTCCCTTTTTCAAATTTTTCTAACAAAAAAGCCGTTTGTAATATAATTGTAATTGCAAACGAACCGTTCATCTGACACGAAAATTGAATAACATAATTGGTAAAGGAGAAATTTCTCTATAACTTAGCTCCCTTATGTTTTTTTTCATATCACGTATCGTTTGAGACATATTTGCAAAAATAACGGAGATTTAACACCCTCCATTGAATTAACGAAAACCAGCCGTTCGGAGATGTCACGTGACATTCCTCGACCAGAACTCTCTCTGGTATACGCCATCTTGCGTTGCGTATTTGATGATTTTCTTATTGTAACTTACACGATCAAACTTTTTTTTCCTAAAAGGGTTTCAGACACTCTTTTTAATTAATTTTTTATTACTTTGGTTCAAAATGTTTGCAAAAACGTAAAAAACTACAAATCTAAAGTGGGCCGTAAAACACATCAGTGCGATTTTTCTTTATTCAGTCTTTAATTTGTTAGCATGACTTCGTTCAAATTTCAAATGTTCAAATGTTTGTAAATCTATCGGACCAAACTGCGTGGTCATCAGTCCGTAGCTTACAAACTACTTAAACTAAGGTAAACTAAACTAAGGACAACACACACGCACACACACACACACACACACACACACGCACGCGCGCGCGCGCGCGCATACCCCAAAGAGGACTCGAACCTCCGACGGCGAGAAACCGCGCGCTCTGCAGCGAGGCGCCTTAGACCGCTCGGCTACTCCTCCGCGGCACAATCGAATTTCAAACTTTTTGCACTTACTAAATAAAGTGTCTGGGTCAGGATATTTAGTTCATATTAGGTTTTCTGAAGGTTTACGTTGTATCAGTGTGATATAATTTTCATAGTCAGATTAGTAAAGTTTTCAGCTAAAGTGCTAAATCAGTGACAATCAACCATCACATACACACAACAACGTAAGAAACAATTCTAAAATATCAGTTTATTGCAGTCAATTTTATGTCTTAATTTTACAAGAAGAATTTTTATCATGTGTGATACTTTCGAAATTGTTAATAAACCTCAGAGACCACCTCTGTAGTCTAATGGTCAACGTGGTAGATTGCCACACAGGCGTCCGGGTTCGATTCCCGGACCGGTCGGAAATTTGCTCCACTCGGGGACTGTGTGTCGTCCTGATCATCATTTCATGATCATCTACACTTGTCACGTACAGATATGTACCAGGTAGGCTGAACTTGACCCCAGGTGGGGTCTAACGGTAAAAATTCTATACGGAATCTTCATAATCGTCATCATCATTAAGCTCAGAGTGCATATTTGTCGCATAAACAGAATGGTAATTGTTGCGAAATTGTTACGTCAGTGTCAGGGTCAAATGACGCGTACAAGCTGTTCTCACGCAGGAAGGAAAAACAAAATAAATTTAATTTCTCCAGGTTTCAAACCGGTTTGCGTTTACTACGTTTCATTCAAGTACTCTAATCATGACAATTCTGTTCGATGTTACTCGCCGTTATGATGATAACCGCGAGTTGTGTTGTTATACATACTGCGGGTGCCACGTCGGCACTTAAAAACGAACTCAACTTTGGACCATCGCTGAGGAGCATCCATTTCGCTGACATAGTAAGTGGTGCGAAACAATCAGTTCTCAAGATACGCAACGAAACTGCATTAGAAATTCTTCGGTAAACAATAGCTACGTTTCTAATTAAGGTACGCAGTTCGTTTTAGCCTTTGAACACTCAGCAGATCCAGATCTAGTATTGGAGCGTTTAAGCCACGGTGGAGTGGCCGAGCACTCTAAGGCTCCTTGCTGCGGAGCGCGCGGTTGCACTCTGTGGTAGGTACGAGTCTCCCCTCGGGCATGGATGTGTGTGTCTATGTGTGTTGTCGTTAGCATAATTTCGTTAAAGTAGTTAGTAAGCCTGGGGACTGATAACAGAATTAAATGTGAGAATTTTGGTGCGTTTAAACACTTAAATCAGTTGATTAGGAAGAAAGTTAAAATTGAACATTCAATTTGACTTTTGCTTTGTCCAACTTTTGTTGTCATTGCAGAAACGACATCTATGGTTCTAACACAGCTCGTTTGAAGAATTCGCACGAGTCATCTAGTATTTCCTAGTGATCTTAATTTTGTTTTCTTTTTGTCTTGCAACCATATCAAAAGTCCAGTGGAACCTGTCTATTAAACGATGTGACAGATAGAGGTTCTCATGCCCTACTCACTTCGAAACCATGAATCAAATCGGATTTACCATTTTCGCTCAGATTACTGATGTGCAGCCAATAAATGACACCTCCCTGTCCCAGTGGTGTCACTGCTGTTACAGAGGTGTCAGGTGGATGCAGCTCGCCAGTATCCAAGTATCTTCTGCCGATGCGACCTTAACGCAAGGTGAAAAGCGTCGTAAACTCAGAGCTGGAGAGACGCTCACTTACAGCTATCTATACACATTCCCTTCGACAACATGACATTTCTACTTTCGTCGAAACAACAGTTTGTGTATTTTTGCTGTTTCGTAAGCACCTAACGTTTCTTTGTACTCAACCGTAACGGAACAACTCTTGAATAATCCCCAACGTTTGACTACCTGAGTTAGTTTACGGCTTTCTTTTTTTCTGGTATTTCGACGTAATCGCTGCCTCAGGTGAGGAAACCATCAAAGCTCTCTATGTTGGCTGTGGTCTCTCGTTAGTCCCTTGTATGTTTCCCACTCCTTTTATTGCATAATTTTACTACTAATAAAGCATACTACAGCTGCAAAGCCGCGGTGGAGTAGCCGAGCGGTCTAAGGCGCATCGCCGCGGAGCGCGCGGTTGCTCGCCGTCGGAGGTTCGTGTCCTCCCTGGGGCATGGGTGTGTGTGTTGTTCTTAGGTTAGTTTGACTTAGTTTAAGTAGTTTGTAAGCTACGGACTACTGACCACGTAGTTTGGTCCGATAGATTTACAAACATTTGAACATTTTTGCAGCTGCAAACATAAAGCGCTATTACGATTACCTGATATAGTCTGGTCTGGAGGCGATCGAATTGTTTTATAGTTTCAAAATGACAAGCCAGGATCGCACACTAACCTCAGTAATGGGTACAAGACATATTATCATTGTCATTGTACGAAAAACAAGCTACATTGTCGCAAATTAGAATTAGCTGGACTGAAACAATGAAAAATTTACAAGAAGATATGGCTTTATTTTATAGTTTTCAAAATGCCAGGACAAGATCGCACACTAACAATTTATTAAATCACGACCGGTTTCGGTGCACTGTGTCACCATCATCTGGTCACATATATGTTATAATCTGGTGATCTTGTTAAAAAAATGGGTATAAAATAACAAGTGCAACATTGCACTTAGTCACTATAGTATTTTTTATATAGTGACTAAGTGCAATGTTGCACTTGTTATTTTATACCCATTTTTTAGTTAGTGTGCAATCTTGTCCTGGCATTTTTTTTAGTAAATTTAATTTTGTATGTATGTATTTTCAGAATTTTTTAAAAGGCATTCACGCATAGAGCTCAGTGATAAATTCAAATGTTGACCTCATCGGCGAACCGATTTCTTGCGCTCACGGTCACATTGCCATGCGCAACATCAATGTTCTCTTGCGTTCGAACAGAACGTGGTCGACCAGTTTTCTTCTCGTTGCGAACAGACGCAGTGGCCTCATACTTTCAGATCAACTTACGTCAGTTTACGTCCGAATGTCACACGCAGTTTACAGACGATTGCCATGGGACTTACACTGTTTATGTAATAACTTTTTATCACTTGGCTACGTTACTCAGTTGTAATCTGCTCAGTGACGAAAATATACATCAAACAACAATGTTCATCCTACAAAAGATTTCAGGCTAGTAATGGCAAGGATTACAGATTGCAAACATGAAAAAACGTCGTTCCTTCTCGGACAACTTTCAGATGAAATGAAGCTTCATCCTTGTCAGAAAAACTTTTACTTTTCACCTTAAAAAAAAAAAAAAAAAAAAAAAAAAAAATGTTCTCCCGTAATGCATTATTGTCATATGCCCATATTTATTGTTATAATGGAGATGGATACTTTCTGAAGTTGCCTCAGCGGATGACTATAGTTAAGAAGTCGTGTAAAATATTCTGTTCATTTCGAAATGTATTGAAAATAGTTCATTACAGATAGATATATGGTAATCCCTATACAGGGGGAAGCCATGCGAAATTTCCCTACTTATTTACATAGGCTACTCGGAATAATTTGATTGTAATGTAATTTTATTTTTGTGTTTCATGCAATCATGAATTTATATGAATGATGTTGAAATGAAAAGGCACGAAACGTCTTAACAACCAAACCTCTTTAAATTTGAATATGCCGCTCTGGGATTACGTAGTGCGACATGTAGGGACGTAAAGCACGCGTCTCCACCACCCTCAGCAGGCAAGGTGACGCTCACCGTATATATCTACATCTACATGGGATACTCTGCAAATCACATTTAAGTGCCTGGCAGAGGGTTCATCGAACCACCGGTTACTATTTATCCCCCATTCCATTCTCGAATAGCGCGCGGGTAGAAAGAACACCTGAATCTCTCCGTTCGAGCTCTGATTTCTCGTATTTTATTTTGATGATCATTTTTACCTATGTAAGTTGGAGTCAACAATATATTTTCGCATTCTGAGGAGAATTTTGGCGATTGTAGTTTCGTAAGTAGCCCACGCCGCAGCGATAAGCGCCGTTGTTGTAATGATTCCCATTCCAGATACTGTATCATTTCCGTGACGCTGTCTCCCCTGTTTCGTGACAATACGAAACGAGCTGCCCTTCTTTGGACTCTTTCGATGTCCTCCGTCAATCCCACCTGATAAGGATCCCACACTGGGCACAATTCTCCAAAATAAGGACGGACAGCGTAGTGTATGCAGCCTCTTTAGTTGTTCTGTTGCATCTTTTAAGGTTTCTGCCAATAAACCGCAGTCTTTGGTTCGTCTTTCCCTCAACATTATCTACGTGTTCTTTCCAGTTTAAGTCTGAAGTAATAGTAATTCCTAGGTATTTAGTGGAGTTTACGGCCTTCACTTTTCATTGATTTATCTTGTAATAAAAGTTTAACGGATTTCTTTTGGTACTAATGTGGACGACTTCACACTTCTCATTACTTAGAGTCAATTGCTAATTTTTAGACCACAATGATATGTTATTCAGAACGTTCTGCAGTTCGTTTTAATCTTCAGATGATTTTACTAGACGGTAAATGACGGCGACATCTGCAAACAACCTAAGAGAGCTACTTAGATTTTCCTCTTAATCATTTATGTAAATAAGGAACAGCAGGGGACCAATAATACTACCCTGTGGAACGCTCGATATCACCTCCGTTTTATTTTAGTCGATCACTTACCATCGATTACTACGACCTGTGTCCTCTCTGACAGGAAATCCCCTATCCAGTCGCATATGTGAGGCGATGTACCATAACCACGCAATTTGATTAAAAGCCGTTTATGAGGTACGCTGTCAAAATCCTTCTGGAAATCAAGAAATACGGAATCAATTTACGAACCCTTGTCGATAGCACCCATCACTTCGTGTGATTAAACAGCTAGTTGTGTTTCGCATGAATGATATCTTCTAAATCCGTGTTGACCTTGGGTCAATAAATCATTCTGTTCGAGATAATTCATAAAATTTGAATACAGAATATGTTCCAAGAATAGGCCTGTAGTTTATTTTGAAGTCTGAGTTCCGATACTCATCGAATTCCTCGAGCACCGAAAAACCATTAACAGTGACGCGTACTGCGAGACATTCCGTAGCCTAAGCAATTCCAACAAGAGCATACGGCCTGAATTGCTCACGGAGGGAGAGACTCTGCTGCATGATAACGCGCGTCCGCAAGTCTCCGGCGTCACACAAAGTGCACTGGCCAAATGAGAGCAACTTCAGCTTCCGCCCTACAGCCCGAACATGTCACCCAGTGACTTCTATTTGTTCGGTCCACTAAAGAACATCGCAAAGGAAGGCGCGTCAACTAGGACGACGAACTGAAGGACACAGTAGGGAACTTGCTCTTGTCACAGCTCAAATGTTCAAATGTTTGTAAAGCTTATGGGACTTAACTGCAGTGTCACCAGTCCCTAAATTTACAAACTACTTATGAACTTATCTAATCTTATATTAAAGACGACACAAACATACATGCCCGAGGGGGGATTCGAACCGCCGTCCGTAGCGGTCGTGCAGATTGTGACTGGCGCGCCGCAGACCGCTCGGCCACTGCGGCCGGCTCTTGTCACAGCAACAGGAATTCGGGAAACATGAAGTCATTCGCCTCGTTGAACAGTTAGTAGTATTCAAAGTCTCTGGTGATTACTTTTGAACAAAGAGTTCGATTAAATCCACAGAGTCGTTTCGTACCTTTTCATTTGTACACCCCTTGTTTATTGATACATTACATGACGTCATTGAAATTTATGAGTACGTTTAGGTATGTTGTAATTTGATGTGTAAGCACCAAAAATTATTTCGTATATAGAAACATTTTGGATACTTCCTTATGATTTACAATTATGCTTTACTTTTTGAAAAAAAAAAATTGAAACTGGTTACTCCAATTAAAAACTGTATTTATATTTGAAGCCATTCTTGAATATATGTGCAGAAATGACCGTTGATGGTTTGTGTCAGGAAAAGAACGAGCAGTAACAAAATAATTTTCTTTTATTATTAGAAATCGCTTTCGACTGTTCCATAGCCATAATCGGTATAACAGCTTATGACAGCAGGTGTGGTCACAATAGGTACACTTGAACTGCTGTTACAGGGATGGCGGGTATGGAGTTGCAGAAATCGATTTGTAAATTAAAAAGAAAAAAAATTGTAACTGATTGCTATTTTCCTGTCACAAAAAAGTATGTCTACATTCATTACTAAATGGTACTACTAGTTTTACTACTACAACGTTTCACTTATTAACGTGAAAATAAAATACTTATTTATAAAAACTAGAGTTAATTGCTGACACCATGAACTACAGACAGTGCCGAGTTAGGATGGCTTGCGTGACTCAGTAATACAGATAGCCGTACCTTACATACAATCACAGCGGAGCGGTATCTCTGGAGAGATCAGACAAACATAAATAAAAAGGTTGTTTCACTCTTTGCTGTTTTGTACTACATATTACACATTGTAGTACGTCAGTAAGTGACGATGAAAAATGTAGTTATATCTGTGTCGTCCTAAATGAGCTAAAGTAACAAAATAAAACGGTCGTTGCTTTCATGGTACAATTTCGTTATTATTATTTTTTAATTAATTGGATTGCAGTTAGGTGCAAGATGAGGCTGCAGAATAAAGGACAATGCAAGGAAACAGAGTTTTCTCTCTTGTAAGTCTTCATTTAGTCGGTGACATTAGCTCCAGCTCGTAAAAAACGCTTGGCTCAATGAGTCAGAATTTCATAGAATGGCGACAGGTCCGCCGTATTTGAAGCAAATTGAAATGGCGTCTGCCATGTTATTTGGGGTATCAGCTGACAGCTCGTACGCCACATCCACTCGAGAATTTTACCTGTTTACAGTTCCATGTTTTAAATATATATTGACTATTTAATATGGATGTGCATCAAGTTCCGTCAGACTTTATGAAAGTTGCGAATTTACGAGACTGGTAATATATTCTCTAAAAATGCTGTGATGAAGCATCACGAACCTGTCAGTAATAGAGTTCCAGTTCGAAGTATAACAGTTAGCTGAGGTCTGCAATAACAACGAAAGTGATACTGTGAAAATATTTGTGTTGATTTGAATGATTTGAAAACAAGTACATGGTCTAAACGAACCGCGAAGCATACAGTGATCAGTAATTATTGTTACGACAATCATGACCACGGAATTGCTTCTGTTGTTAATGTGTGTAAGAACTGTTTTCATAAAGTCTAGTATACATTTATCTAGTGTTTACTAAACGCATTAAGTCTAAAAACTTGTAAAACTGATGTCCAAGTGTTTGGTTGTTAACTTTGGTGGACGAAATTTGAGTAAAAATACGAAAGTGACAACAAAATACTGCAATAAAAATGCGCCTGGGTCAGCTGCTACAAAAGCATTCTATACCGGAATAACGTATCATTAATAACGTTCGTTGTTGCCACGCTGAAATAAGTACATATTTGTGTAAAGAACAAAAACGTTCTGGCTGTTAATATTGCTTCCACACTTTGCACTGTCATGTCAACCATGCTCGATCAGTTATTGTCAGCAACAAATAAAAATATGTTTAGAGAAGGTGTAGACAACCACAGGAGTAACAGAAGGAAAAATATCTGAAAAACACAACAACACTAGGTAGAAAACTGAGGGTTTCTTTTTTTTTTTTTTTTTTGCCATTAGTTAGGAATTTTGTATAGACAGTCTGAGCAAAGTTTTGGTGTTTTTTGCATGAAATATTTGTTGTTTTATCACTTAGATTTGTGCATTTATAGGTTGAACACACTTTAGACATATTTCAGCAGCAAAAATTGTACAGACAATACACGCTAAATACAATATAAACTAAATACAACACGTCAAGCTCAACAACATACGACAGACTCCTGTCAAGTGTACTGACCGCCAAAAATATGGCGCACGAGTTTACACAGTTTGCCGCAAAGAGCGCTGTAGCTCGTGTGTTAACCGCTCTATGAAATTTTAGCTCGTTGGCTTGGCTGCATGCAGATGACAGGAGCCGCCCCCTGCCCTCCGATCTGTGTACTCGCTACTCTGTGGCGACGCTGCGCGATGCCCAGGCGGTGCTAGGCGCGGCGTCCGGTGCCGCTGTCAGGCGAAAGAGAGGGACAGCGAATGTCAAGGGCGGGGCCCGACACACAGAGCCACGGCCTCAGCGCGGGTCGCCACTGCCTCTTGACTCAGCTACAAGCGACACCGTCTACAGACAACGCTTCAGCGCAGCCCGTGTCACGACGCAGACAGTAGGCTGCGGTCGCTAACGACTGCCTGGCCGTTACTAGACAGTGGCTGTGCCCCTGCAGCCAGCTGGTCACCTAGCTATCGCTGCCTACTCACTGAGGTCTTGCTTCTAGACGGTGTTGGTACCATAGGCGGATCAAAGTGGGGGGAGGGGGGGAAGGGTCGTAGCCCCCCCCCCAGCAGCCCCACCCCTTTTTTTCTAAGTATGCGAAGCTCGTGTGCTATCACTGCAATGAGTCTTCAAAACTGTAATACTTTTGTATGATTGGGCGTGGGGTAAACAAGGGTGTCCGCTACTGGAGTCTTTCTACTGAGCCCGAGTTTATCTGACGATGAAAAGTTCTTTTACCACCCCCCCTCTCCCCGCAGCAGGCCGTCCTGGATCCGCCCCTGGTTGGTACAGTGGTACAGCAGGTGCACCTAGCCTCACCATTGCAGAACAGTGAAGGCAACACCACTGCAGCTCACCGTTCTAGCAGTGACACGCAGTGGCCAAACGTTCATCATCGTCATTTAATTATCTGTCGTGCGGCATGTTTTGATTGTATAGACCTCCATGCTTCAGCTTTCCTCTTCATTCTTCTGTACCCTCCTTCTCGCCTGTTGACGTCATCCAGTATCCCGTATCTTCTTCTGTCCTTTCTTCCCAAGAAGAAAACCTTCGATTGCCTCGACTAGAAAGCAATACCTACTCACATTGTGACCTCTACATTTTCTCTTTCTATTATTCACAGTCAGTAACGTTCGCCGCTTTCCTCCAACTCTACCCAGTACTTCCTGACTTTATCAGTCCCTGAACATCAAACACAGTCAAATGATCATCAACAGTGATGTAAAAATTGTCAAATGCAGCAACTGTCCCCCACAAAATGTTAATGATTGACGGACACTACAAAATACAGAAAGCAACAATTGAGGGAAAACAAATAATAAATGAATATACAGCTGATCTCTGTCCTCAGAGAACTGTCAGACACCACCAATCTATAAACACACACACACACACACACACACACACACACACACACACTCACGCACGCACACAAGTCATTCTCGTCAAATAGTACTAGTCCTAAGCATAACAATAAAATAAAAAGCTGATCACATATTTCGATATAAAACAGTTTTCTACGTAAGTGCCACACAGTTGCAGATGACAAACTACAAACAGACATCGTAGGCAACAACTGCTCCAACATGTAAAAAACGAGGTATATATACATATACAAAATTCTTCATAAATTTCTAATTAAGAATACGAACTAAAATGTTTCCGTAGTTCAATTTAAAGAAATAAAAAGACCCACTGAAGATTCTACGAATGTAGCGAAACTTTTATGGGTAAGAAAATAAAAACCAGTGTTTCCCTCAAGGCGGATCCTCGTAGAGAAGAAACATCGAGATGATTTATCAGTCCACCTCATCTTCTCCGTTCTACGCCATATCCATATTTCACACGTGTGAAGTGTCCCATCATCCTTCTTTTCCAGGTTTCTGCTCCAGGTTTCAGCTCCGTACCATGTCACGAACCATATTAGGCATTTCACCAGTCGCTTTCTTAATTGTTTGTTTATACCACCAGTTAGGAGTATTATCATCTCTTGAAACGCCTCTTTCTAACTTTGATGTCCTGTCGGAGATCCAAGTATTACTTAATCCAACTTCCCAAATACTTGTTTATTCTCTCCCTTTACATGGCTTTTGACCCCAATTTGAAGTTCATACTTCCTAAACCTATAACCATGCTTTTAGTTTTATATTTATAAATTTTCATACCTTATGCTGCAGAGTTATCATTCACTCTTTGAGTACGCGTCTCTTGGTTTTCTGCGAGAATCGCCATCTCATCCTATAGAAGACAGTCCTGTCTGACATGTCACCAGATCTTTCTGTCTGGAGAGGTTTAATTTCCTATTCGTACCCTTGCCTTATGTTTCAGACGAAACGTTGAATGACAACAAAATGCCATTGTATACTACCCAGGTATCTTAGGTTTCTTTGGAGTCATATTCCAAGATTTCTTGAGGTTGTTCCTCTTCAGCAACGTCAGATAATATGGTATGTACACAATAAATGTCCAGCACGGTATCTATCGCGTAGATATGGTCAAAAGAAAGGTCGAGGCGGACCTGTAACTTGGCCTCCAAGATCAACTGATCTGGGGTCACCTCAAAAGCGAAGTGTACAGCACACCCGTTAACGCGGTGGAAGAACTGGAGCGGAGAGTTGCACACGCTTTTCAAGAATTCCGAATTCCGAAATGATCCAGGGGTTTTCGAAATAATTGAAAATCCATTGCAGAGACGACCACAGTATTGCATCCAGATGCAAGGAAGACACTGCGGACACCTCCATTAGCAGGTGACCCATATGTGAAATGCGAACTAAATGCAATGTAAAACCTAATAGTAAAGACTAATTTCAAATTAATTTGTACTAACTAGGACGATGTTTACAATGACGTCAGTGACGGCTTGGAACCATAAATTCGTAATTATATCGCAAACGGCTCGAGGTCGAACAGCACGAGAGTGTTATTACGGTCTTCAATAGGCGTCAGGGCACAGGATGCTGAAAATTATGGTGATTCTTGTGTACGACTGTCATGGTGTTATCCTAACGCATTACGTTCCTCCGCGGCAGACCGTCAATGCACAGTATTAGTGGTTGTTTTTGGAGCATCACCTTCAACCAGCTTTGCGAAAGAAGCGACAACACTTTTTGCACAACCCACCCATCATTTTGCACGACAATTCCACAGATTTGCGGTATAATACGCGTTTCACATGGCTTGCAACAGATTCTACACAACGCTGGTGACTACAGGTGACTACATTGTAGAACAGTAACAGGTGTAAACACGTAAAGCTTTTGTCTTGGTTGTGAATAAATATTGGCACTATTTAATTTCCAATCCTTACACACACACACACACACACACACACACACACACACACACACACACTATGTTTATACAGGGTGAGTCATAAATGAGGAAAATATTTCGTGTAAATTGTCACACACTGAGCTACAAACATAAATTCTTTTTCCACATGTTCCTATATCAATAAATGATAATGCAATAGAATAGTAAAAATCTGGAAATATGAAGTGGACTTTTGAGTGTTACTGTGCTCCAACATTGGCCAAGGGGACAGATCGGCAACACGGCACAACATGCGAGTGTTGTAGGTCGTCTAGCCACACGAGAAGGCGAGGCATGCGGCGTCAAGCGACGATCTCCATGACACTGCGAGCAATGACAGCGCTCACATCTATCTCGTAGCGTTTTCGCTGGCCAGTATTATTTATCGTGGATAGTTGGCGTAGGGAAAGGAACTTGGCTCTGTTGTCGATCTGTCCCCTTGACCATCGTTGGCGACCAGTAACACCGAAAACTGCAATTCATATTTCCAGATTCTTACCATTAAATTCGATTGTCATTTATTGACATAGGAACAGGCGGAAGACGAATTTATAATTTATGTTTGAAGCTCAGTGTGGGACAATTTGCACGAAATATACTTCCTCATTTATAACTCACAGTATATATATAAGGCTTAGAAATTTAAAAATTTAATAGTGCCAATATTTATACATTATATATATACTGTAACATCAACATTTGTTTTTGCTTCTGATATTGTAGATCGACTTAGTTTTAAATTTGCAAATATATGAAATAGCGCATTAAATATCTCGTACTAATCGCTTGCAGTTGGTTTCGTGGCTTTGCATCGTCGTGTTATAGACTTGACAGGCAGCACGTTCCATTAAATCACATAGATGGTAAATATTGCCTCGGGACACAGTATTCTACGTCTGCTCTA
The DNA here is from genome assembly GCA_026315105.1 of Locusta migratoria. Lineage (NCBI taxonomy): Eukaryota > Metazoa > Arthropoda > Insecta > Orthoptera > Acrididae > Locusta > Locusta migratoria. The sequence continues at coordinate 205,576,261 of CM048751.1, forward strand.
ACTGTTCATGTAGTTTTATAAGATTTGTAGGTTGACAAGTCGCACGTGTCAGTTGTCTCATTATATCTTACACGTTCTCGATTGGAGACAAATCTGGAACTCGTTCTGGCCAGGAAAATTTCTGCATGTCTCGCAGAGCATGTTCAGTTTCACGCGCAGTGTGAGCGACCATTGTCTATTGGAAACACTATCAGGACATTTACTATCCCCCAGGTCGCATTTTCCGTCGTTGTTGTGATCTTCAGTCTGCATATTCGTTTTATACAGCTCTCCAGGCTATCCTGCGCAAGTCTCTTCATCTCCAAATAAGAATGGCAACCTACATCCTTTTGAATATGTTTACTTTATTCGTCTCTCGGTCTCTCTCTGCGAATTTTACCCCACACACTTCACTCCAATGCTAAACTGACAATTACCTAATGTATCAATATGTGTCCCACCAATCTCTACTTTCTATTAGTCAAGATCTGTCAGAAATTTGTTTTCTCGCCAATCCTGTTCAGTACCTTCTCATTATTTACGTGATCTACCCACCTAATTTTTAGCATTAATATATAGCACCAAATTTCAAAACATCTTTCAGTCTGAACTCCTTATCGTCCACGTTTCAGTCGTGTACAATGATATATTCCAAACAAAGGCTTTCAGAAAATATTTCCTAGCTTTTAAATTCATATTGGATGTGAACAAATCGGCCATCAGTAGTTATTTTGCTACCCAAATACCAAAACTCATCTATTATTTTTATTGTCTCATTACTTAATCTGATTCCTTCAGCATCGCCTGATTTTCTTACACTGTATTCCATGACTACAGTTTTACTCTTCTAAATGTACATCTTATACTCTCCTTTCAAGATACTGTCCATTCCTTTCAATTGCTTTTGTTGGTCCCTGCTGTCTCTGGCACAACTGCAATGTCATCGGCAAACCGCAACTTTTTCATTTCTTCACCCTCAACTTAAATTTCTTCTACGTATATCTACTTGTTTTTCTTAGTTTTTCTTTACAGATTCGTCGGCGTACAAACTGAATAACACTAGGGAAGGCTTCCAACCTTCACTTCCTTGTCAAACACAGCTTCCCTTTCATGCCCTTCGACTCTAACAACTACTGTCTTGTTTTTGAACCAATTGTATGTAACTTTACTTTCCCTATGTTTTACCCCTGCTACCTTGTGAATTTGCTGGAGTATATTCCACTCAACATTGTCATAAGCTTTCTACAAATCTACAAAACGTAGGTTTGCCTTTCCTTTCCTTAACCTTTCCTTAATCTTCTAAGATAAGTCGAACTGTGCGTATTGCTTCGCCTTTTCTATCATTTCTTCTAAATCCACACTGATCTTCTGCAAGTTTTCCACCAGTTTTTCCATTCGACTGTAAATCATTCTTGTTGGTATTTTACAGACATGAAAACCGTCATCGGATCAAATTCGACTATTTCTTTCCAGGTTTAATTTTTTGTGGCATTGTAATGGGAAATACTACTGGCGCAGATCCAATGTCTGACCAGGAAAGTACTTAGGCTCGAACAAACATAAATATACCAAAATCGTGTGATAGATAATGTAAAGATCCCTTATTGCACTAGTGATACTCCTGCATCTGCAAAACTCTGCAGTCACCCGTTAGAGGCCTCTGCGTGTGCCATGCCGCATTGCACTTTGACCTGCCGGTACGCCAGTAGTGACGGTGCAGTGTGCCTCTGAAGTTGCGCTTTGTGACGTTATTTGTGTAGTAAAGCGTCAGATGGGTCAGCGATTGGTAATCAACCCTGCTAATGTATTGCAATTGGTTGAGATGAAATTCCGAAGAGCCCTTCTTCGTGAATACGGTCTTGGTGTAGAAGAAGAATCATTCACATGTTTTCTGGTATGTATTATAGAGCAGAAATATGAGAATAGATTAGAAACACTATAATAGGCATCATGCGAATGATTCATCTTCTACACCAATACCATCTGCACGAAGAAGGTTTCTTCGTAACTTCACCTCAACCAGTCACACTATATTAGCAGGATTGATTACCAATCACCGACCCATCCGCCACTTCACCACACAAATAACGTCACAAAACGCAACTTTAGAGGCACAATGCACCGTCCCTACTGGCGAACCGACAGGTCAAAGTGCAATGCGGCATGGCACACGCAGAGGCCTCTAATGGGCGACTGCAGAGTTTTGCAGTGCAATTAGAGAACTTTACATTATCTATTATACGATTTTGGTGTATATCTGTTTGTTCGAGCCTAAGTACTTCCCCTGTGAGTACTGTGTAGTATCGTTCAATCTTTTCATATTATTATCTGCCTGCAGACGGCTACGTTTGGTGTCAAGAAACCAAACACTGATTATTATCTGAAGCTTATGCAGGTCAAGGGAAGCGAAGGAGAAGCAGCTTTCTTCGGTGGAAGCCCACACATGCGTGGGCGGCCTTGGGCAGTGGGCGTGTGGAGTAGGCAGCCGGGTGAGTTGCCGAAACCCGCGCGGCAGTCCTTGCCAGCAAACAAAAGACACACGCTGCCCCCGACCGGAAATGCCGGAGGCGGGTCGCGGCCGCCCCCAACACGCCTCCAGCACTCGAGGAACGCCTCCCAGTGCCTCTGGAAGCTTCCGCCGGATCCCAGCCTGTATGTAGAGGTCTGCGCGGGTAACAAAAGTGTTATCCGCATCCGCGCCACATCCGCAAGGCCCATATCCGCAACAGCATCCGCGGCACTTCATCCACATCCGCAGATATTAAAGTTTTGAATAGTGCCGTGTGTCTAATTACGGATCCTGAGCTTCTCTCGGCGTGCTGAATCTAAAAAAAGATCATACGAATACATATCTGGCAAACAACAAGGCTGAACTGGAGACAGGAAGTACTGTGCACATGCATATAGCAGTGGCGGCTGGTGACCAGAAAAGATGGTAGTGCACTTTTTTGCACCAATAAAAAGTTCGGCTTCTTCATTGTGGCAGCTCAACGCATTCGGGAAAAATGTGCTATTACGCCAAGATATCATAGATGTATATGGATCAGAAACAATCACACGACCGCAGAGACAATATCTACCCAAGGAATTAAAAAAAGTTTGGAAGCTCAGTGCCGTTAGTATCATTTCAAACGGAGGAGGTTCTGTTAGCTCGTTTTATTTATCGTTTTTTTTAATAATAAAAAAAAGAAGAAAAAAAAGGTGGCGTTCACTTGTACAGGAACTCCATTCTTCTTTTCTTAATATGAGCGAATTTTTCAGTCACTCTCTGAATGAAGTCAGGAATTCCTAAAACGAGGTCTCGTTCAACATAGCCATTCATATTTGCTGTAAGTTCGGAGTTAAATTTCCTGTTGAATTGACGACTTTTCGTTTTAACTGTCTGTGAAATTGTCAAAGTGGGAATCGGGCTACCTGGTCTCTTAATTTCTAATGTCTCTTCAAACCTGCGTAAACTGATGGGTTCAGAAAGCAAGGAAATTATCTGATTCATTATTTCACCTGTTCACTTGAGCCTCGAAATTCACTAACAACGGACACAACGCGCAGTTACTTCGCTCGCAGCTACACGTGAACTGGTAAGAAGGCGCGAAAAGCCCAACTCCGGTTGTCTTCGGGAGAGTTGGGACTCTGTTTCTGCGGCTGACAGGGTGGCTCGGCCGCGATGTGTATACACTCAAGGCGCCTATAGGGGAACACTGTTGCCAAGCGTTGCCCCGCACCCCGCACACCCCCTGAGACACCATAGTCGGCGTTTGCAGGCCGGCTGCAAACCCAGCCACTGTCGGCGAAGTTCCGTCCACTCGGGAGCGGTCGGTGTGTAACAGCCCGGGCGTTTCAAAAGAGATAGATGGACCGCTACTCTCCCATTTCATAGAATCTTTAACAGTAAATGGAGTTTAACAATATTATTATTCCTGGGGGTAGACCAAACTTGCAAACGTATGCAGGAGCCGCCCCTGGCATATAGTATCTCATTTTGCAAATGTAAAGAGGAAAACTACGTAAGCAACAGCGCTGACCCCTGTATTTCTCGCCGGCCACTTGACGCAGCTGGAAGCTCGAGAAGATTTTATTAATTCATATCGCCGCGAGACCATGCACTCATACACTGTATCAAGTTTGGTTGAAATCGGTCCATTATTGCAATGTGGAACTTTATATATATACCGGTTGTCACAGACCACCCACCGAGGGAGTCGTATGAAATGTAAAACGCAATATTCAATACTTCCTAGTAGGAAGTGTACGGCTGGTGATACTTGAAACGACCGATTCCCGACGGAAGTGGGATATTCAGACCGGAAATCGATTTCTAAATGGAATGCAATATTTTTTCTTACCAATTTCGATAACGTTTTATTATTATTATTATCATTTTTAAATCGTCATTCTCCTAAATGGCTTCTATAGTATGATGGCCCACCTGGAAAGTGGCATGCATAGATTACTTGATATAATAATAATTTCGTGTGGCTCAGTGGCCTAGTGCAAGTCTTTCAATTGGACGCCACTTCGGCGACTTGTGTGTCCCTAGCCTACGCCAGTTATCCAAGCGGGGAAAGGGGACCTACAGCTTAACGTGGAATCGGAACCACGTGTCGTTTCATGGTACCGTTGAATACAATGTATGCACCTTACATACTACAGCAAAATAAGTTAACACATATCTAATAATGTAATCTGTTACTAAAGTGCGTACATTGTATCCAACGGTACCTAGAAACGAAAGGCAATCGACCGTGCAGGGATAGGGGCCCACGCGGTTTCTAAATAGTGTACGGACACTTAGATACGTACTTGCACTTTTAAGCTGGACTGAATCAGTTTACCAGTTGACACGTAACTGAAACATACCCAGTGGACTTCATAAGTGAACTTCCGCATCAAAGGAGTACTTAATTTAATACTAAATTACTCCTCCGTCTTTAAGTGCTCATAGATTACCAGTTCTGATACTGTCATTGGTTCCCAATTCCAATATTGGTTTATTCCAACAAAGAAGCTATTGAAATAATTGAGATACTGGGAGAGTGCTAGAATCTCGCTGCTACAGCCGAACGATAATGGCAAGAGCGTTTCCCAAAAAGATTTCCTAATTCACGGAATGTGTTTTCCAGATTATTGTCACGCGTTCGTAATTTTGGTTATGTGCAGCTACAGTATAATAAAGAAAATAAAGAAGACACATACGTAGACGAATTCCTGACGGGATCTGTAGGTATCATTGCCTCTGCTCATGTTGTCCCCAACGACAGTTTGAGAAAGAGACTATGGTTTACCGAAAAGCACGATGCCCGAACTTTGAGTTTCATATTTTAAATTCCGTATTTATCGAATGCAACTTCACCATGCTTTAAGTCACCATGATCACAGAGAAAGAGTAGAGTTTAGCAATAGGGTTCGAGAGCAGCCCCGCTATTTCTATAGAGTAATAAATTTAGTTTTCTGATTAAGATACATTATAAAGCGATTAGTAAAGTCAGTAATTGGAATTTCCGTCATTGGTCTCACGCGAATCCGAACTTTGTGAGAGAGATGGACAACCAACACATGTGGAAAGTCAATGTCTATTGTGGAATAATAGGAAATAGGATCATCCGTCCTCTCTTTGTTGATGGAAATATGAAACAGTTTCTGAACATAGAAGTACTACAAAACGATCTTCCAGTTTTGTTGGAAGATATTGTACTTGATGTACGTCAGCGTTTATGCTTCCAACTAGACGGATGTCCAGCTCACACATCAAAATTGGTTCGAACGGAACTGAACATAGACTTTCCATGGAGGTGAATTGGTAAATATGGTCCAGCCCATTTCCTCCACGTTCACCAGATTTGTATTGGATCATTATTTGTGTGCAAAGATAAAAAAATGTTGTTTACGCAGTGAGGCCTACAACGAGAACGAATATGATTGTTAGGATCACAGAGGCTGTGCGATCTCTGACGTTCTTCCAGCAATTGATTCGTTCAGGAATAGAGTGATTCTTGCATAGATCAAGATGGGACTCATTTCGAAGATCTCACATAAACAACTGATTTGTAAAAAAACTATTGAAAGTGTTTATCGCAGTTTTTTTTTGGTAAAGGAAAAAGCTCTACTGGTTTATGTACATTATGCTTATTTACTGTTAAACAGTTTATTAGACCGAAGAAGATTCTAATGATGTTACAATACAGATGTTATTTAATCAAATCACCGTATATTATTTAACTGATTAAATCGCATTCCTTCCAATGGTTTATCATTGTAACGTTCGAAATGAATAATTGTGGTTTTACCGCGCAATCCTAGATTCTGGAGTTACATTTTCAAAACAAATAAAAGGCAATTTATTGAACACTTCCTTACAGTAGGAACAATCGCCTTCATGTACCTGCTAGTACTGTGCTCCATCTTTTCGTGTGACTTCTCAAGAAACACCTAAATTTCGAAATGAATTTGCAAGTGGAGAATGATGACTTTGAAAAATAAATAATCGGAATTAATAAGTAAGGATGCCATTTCCGTAAAAAACTTCCGGTCTGAATAAACCACTTCCGGTCGGAGTGCGAAATTTCTAATGGCACCATTCGATCTTGCATAGCATACTTACTACTACGAAGTATTGCACATTACATTTCATAAGACTCCCAAAGTGTTTGTAAGAGTTGGAGAGGTGGTCTGAAAGACCCAATGTCATGATTATGTGTAAAACAGTGACTGTGTTAGAGAGGGTTTTATTATTACTAGTATTGCCTGTGGTCGAAAATCGAGCAATTGTGTTTACAATGGTCACTGGGGGTAAAATTTTACGCATCATGTTGGCGGCCTAGCGTGATTATGTTGGCAACATCAACAACACGATAGAAAATCTTTGCCCATTGGTTCTAACCACATAGAATGACTCTATTAGTGTATCGTACAGACCATTAAGTTCAAATGTTCAAATGTTTGTTAAGCTTATGGGACTTAACTACGGGGTCATCAGTCCCTAAACTTACAAACCACTTATCAACTACCTTATACTAAGGACGGCACAAAATATCCATGCCCGAGGGGGGATTCGAACCCCCGACCGTAGTGGCCGTGCAGACCTTGACTGGAGCGCCTCAGTCCCCGACCATTAAGTAAACAAATAACGCTGTTCCTGCTTTATTGTTGTCAGGTTCTTGTATGTACCCTCGTCCGCTCAGTAAAAATTATTGACCACGTAAAGCGCAGATTCCATGAGAAAACATCAGCGTTGTCAAGCGATTGGCTAAAATGAAGACTCACAGGATTCTCACTATTCAGCATCTGTTGCCAACATTATCATAGGAGGCCGCTGGGATATTTGATAAAATTTAACCGGCACTGGGAGGTATGAAAAGGTATCTTTTACGTGTTAAGGAAAATGCCTGACACAATAACAACAAATAAAAACGAAAGTATATACTTCTCACGCCATTTTCGAATTATATAACTTTCACTAGCCTAATATTTGAAATGGAACTACAGTTTTGGTGTTCGTATATTTACACAACGCCAAGAAATAATGTTATTTCGATACTGCGATATTCAGAATTTCAGAGCTGACAACATGTCGACTTCGTAGTTCCACCCGTGCACCGCTACATGCCTCTCTTGCCGCAACATCATTTATATCGGCATTCTCGACTTCGTAGTTCCACCCGAGCACCGCTAGATGTCTCTCCCGACGCATCATCCTTTATATAGGCATTCATATAAAAAATATCCATTTCCTTTAACCACTATTAATCCCTGCGAAAATGAAGCCTTTGATCGACACAAGAAAGTGAGTTGGGAGCACTCCATGTTTCGATATTCACTTATTTTAATACGTTATTTTAATACTACAGATGCGCTGCATTACAGCTTCTTTGGTCGAGGCGAATAGCCAGTCAATGCGCTGGTTGTTGGAGAATGTAGAACTTGATCCAAGCTGTAGATAGGAAAATTTCTACTTCCTTTTACCACTTTTAATGGCTAAATGCACACATAATATTTATATTCGTGAAATCTACTACAAACAATCTTTCATTGGCCTTCTTGTACGAATAAATTAGTAATCTGTACCACCATTTTCGTGTTAGCGTATTTATGAAATGATTTTATTTATTTATTTGTGGGAGGGGGGGGGGAAGGGGAGCAGTGATAGAATTTTCTGCAACACTCAGGATCACATGGACCTGGCGACTGTAATTCATAGATTGATGCTACCCTAGATCCTGATCTTTGGTGATACATGGTGATTTAAGTTCGATGGAGAATGTAACCCCCGTTAAGATTCCAAGCGCTCCTAGCAGGAGCATTATGACCGAGTAGTCGGCTATAAGCTGGGGAGCCTCTTCTACCGACAACATCGCCCAGGCGTCTTCCTGCCACTACAAGGAAAGTTAGAAATGAACTCTCTCCTCTCATAAAGAGATTTTACCGTGCTAACTTACTTCTAAGTGAAGCTACTTCGGTCGACTACTGCAAGCTTTTAATGAATTTGCAACTTTTATATGTCGATTCTGACCACATATGGCACGTAATGCCAGCAATATACCGCTTAAGTTACATAAATTGTCATATTTAAATGAAATGTCTCTCCACTTTCCCCGAGAAAACACAGTCGTTTGAAGCGGACCGGGCTGTGACTTAAGCGCTGATAAACGTAAACTCTGCTAGCAGTTTGAACTCATAGTTGTGTAATGTTTTGCTTTCTCTTTTTACTCGTTTTACTATACCAGGTATCTTTTATGTATCATTACATGTAGCTTATTCATTAATAACTTCTTACTGTTGAGATGAAATTTTCGGGATTCAAGTATTAATTGTAAAGAATTGCACCCAGGAGATATCCATCTACGACTGACAGTAACGGAGATATAGTACAATATCAGAAGCAGATGTGCTCTGCACTAAGGAAACTGGCGAAATAGACAAACTCTTGAATACGCTACCCATGAAATAAAAGTCTGAGAAGTAGGAGAAGCGTATTCAAATACAGACTGTCTGGTAACTTTGCGAGGGATCCCGTTCTTTTCGATTTACCTTCTTGCATGTAGGTAGTGTGGAATCCCCCTGTCTTCCACAGTTTGTCTTCTTCTTGTGAGAAGTTCAACTTCTACTAAAGTAGAACACGCTGCTCCAATAATATCAAGGCTTTCATTGCGTCGTTAAGAACAATATTTAAGCTGTATACAATCCAGCTTCTTTTCTTTTTAGTATTACCGAAACTATTCTCTAGTAACACAAGAAGATATACATATTTGAGTTCTTGGCTGTGGAATTTCTTGGTCCATTGGTTGACTAGACTCTTTGCTAGCTACTTTGCCAAGCGAAGCCATGTGAAATTGGTTAGAGAAGATTAAAGAACAATCCGTTCAAATTAAACTATGATTTAATATCTCACTAAATTATTAAATAATAAATGATTAACTCTACTAACGAAGAAAAACCACTTGTTCATTCATAACTATGTATCCTCACAACTGCTAGACAGATTTAAATTGTGTTCCGAGAAAAGACATCGAACCTGGGACTTAAGCATTTTGCAAGCTTCTATTGTCGTGTTTTGTTGTCTTTTGTATTTTGTTTTCCTTATTTTTGGTTTTTTGGGGCGCCCATTTCACCATTTTACCTATTTTAGGAAAATTGATTATCTCCTAAAACAATTTTGCTTCTGTTATGAGATGTATCAAGCCTCTCTTCTTTGTCCAAAACAAATGATCTTGTTTAGATCAATGAGTCTTTTCTAACGCAAACAAGAGCTCCACTAGAACAAGTACAACTTTCTTGTTAAGACTATGGCTCTTCTCTTGTTAAACAAGAAATTCACTGTTAGAGAACAAACAAATTAACGAATTTATTTTATATGTGAACCTTCCTCCATTCCTTGCAATAAACAAAAGACGCACTTCTAAAGCAAATCCAGATCCTCACAAGCGACGCTATTACTCAGGAATTTCCTCCGTAACACAGGTCTTATTCTACAACAACTAAAATCTGTGTTTTAAAACACAAAAGCTATTTTGAAACCTCTTAAATTTTCACTAAAATAATCTTCTCTTAATTCTCTTATTTTGCCTGTAGAAGGTCTAGTAAAACTAAACAGTGGAGGGATAGGAAAAAAAAAAAAATTAAACTCCAACACAAACTATAAAGTATGTTAGAAGTGGTAGTGTTTTAGAGAAGTAATAACTGGCATTAACTAAGAAAATATCGAGACAAGCACTAAGAAATCTATGGACTGCCTTTCTGTTTATTCAGAGATAACAGAGAGAATAAGAGAGAAGACCACATTTTTTCTATTCCAAGAGTCAATATAAATGTCACCTCACATGTCGCTGTATGAGAAACAATAATCGAATTATGACAAGTGTTGCCATGGAGCCTTAACTCTTTATGAATATGTCTTGCCTCAAACTCGAAGAGATTACATGTATTTCCTTCAGGCAGCGGTAGGTAGGCGTCAGTTGTCACGTCAGCTGACTGGTACGGGTCCTTGACACCCGGAAATCTACCAATCACCGTTCAACTCTAAGCGCTAAAACTTTCAGTCCTTCCTTCCTCTTCATTTACCGTGAACCCACGAAGAGGTTGAAAGCGATGCTGTGCCGTCATCCCAAGGTCTTAAGCTATTGTCTTAGCGGAAGGCGTCTACAACAAATACCAGCGAGAATTTTTCGTTGGTGACGGCGGCTGTCGTCCTCCACTTTGGATGTGCTGTCCATAGTATTGTCAGCAAATTCACTGATTACTGCCGAAAGTTCATTGTTCAGTGGGTTACCGGAAATCAGAGGACAGAGGCTACGTCCATTAAAACTTCAGTCTACCTGGAAGTATCTATTACTTCCTGCTCACTAACCACAGCTCTACACCCACATCAACATTACAACTCAGGATTTCAGACTTAAGTACCTTGCAAAGGGACCATAAAATCATTTTCACCTGTTCTTCGATAAGAATATGGCGTTCACAGCTGCCATTGATACTGAAGTAAAGCCTATCAATAATGGAAGTGAACCAAAGCCGAGAGATAGGTCTTAGCAGGTGCCATCCTCACTGTTTGGTTTTTCCGAAACCAAAAGGTACTTCGCAACTAGTTCTACCTTGGGCAAACTTGCCGATGGTCTGTTAGACATAAAACGCTGTTTATGTCTTATCCACAATTGCCGCTGCAATTTTTCTTTGTGTATATTCCGATACAGTAACAATATATATTTCATATGCGAGTAACAAACAATATATAATAAATTCACAAATTATTAAATAATAATGTCTATAAAGTTGTACAATAAAATATTATAATATTTAAATTTAAAAATATTAAAAATTATGTATGAGATAATATGATCTACTTCATAGGGTAAAGTGCTACAAATTCGATATAGGTACAATTCTGATCAACATAAATTTTCGCGCCATTTGTCAGTCTCGTAGTGTCTCGTTGTGTGACATTGTAGCGTAGCAGGTTTCTACAGCTCGTCCTGTCTTTTCCAAGAATATACCACTTTGTGCTAAGGAGAGAGAAATTTTTTCACGTTAGGAGGTAAGTGAAGCTACTTAGTCTAACGAGCTCTTATAAATTTTCTATTTAAGGGTGACTAGATTCTCTACCCAAAATGCAATGTTTGGTACAACGAAGTATGCGTTGGAGCCTTATGTGGAAGATGCCCTTAGTCACAATTCTACTAGGAAGTGATTACAATTGTACCTAGGGTGGTATATTTTCGATCGATTTTTCAATTCTGTAACTTTTTTGTGTGTCTATACCGACAGTTGTAATTGTCTAATATTTGTGTTACATATTAATTAAACATCCAAGAACAAGTGCTATAATTAAAATTACATCTTTTCTCAATATATTTCCAGTTACAATAACATTTGTCCGAAATGATCGAAATTGTACCACCTTACCCTATCTCGTTCTTCCAGAAGTGTAGATACGCCAATGCTGTTCCACTGCAGGTCGTCAGGTCTTGGGCTGTGCCCGCTCTTGGATGACATACTTGCGGACATTGCAGCAGGTGGTCCATGGTCTGTATGTTCCCGCACGAACATAAAACGCTTTCACTGATTCCCCACCTGTGCAAATTCTTATGCATCTACCCACTCCCGACCGAAATCTATTCAGAGTCTTCCATTTCTGCCACTCAAGTTCTGCACCTGATGGCAGCGCCTCCTCAGCATAGTTGGTATGTCCTTGTTGCTCCTGCCACAATTTTATTCTGGTAGTTCTGCGAGTGGTTCCGTTGAATGTGAAAAACTGCTTCTTGACGTAAGGCGTTTTGGTACAGTTTGGTACCCATATAATGGGTGACGTTGGTTTTGAAGCTGTTTTAATCGTTCGATTCTGTTCTGTACTGAGCGTCGGACCTTTGGTGGAGCGATTCCTGATAATGAGTATAGATGTTCAACTAGCCAATGATAATCCTACAGGTCTGATTCAGAACAAGGCTCAGTTTGTTTGCTTGACATGACTGTTCCCGCACAGGACTTGCAAACTCAGCAGCAGAGTAACAGAGCTCCATTACTGTCGTGCGTAAAACATTTGCATTAGTTTCCCATTTTGAACATTGTTAGCTTGCCAAGTCAGTTATTCCGTGTTTGGACTTTTGCCCTGCTCTTCTCAAAGTGTCGCTGAAAAGATAGTGTCATTTCAAGGGTAACTGCCAAGTACACTGGGGAAGGGCAGTGTTTCTAATCTTGTACCATTCCACCGAACATTCAGCTCCCTCTTTGTCTCTCTATTGTTAAGATGGATTGGGATTCAGCTCATATTTATTGTAATAGTTCGTTAGATTTTTTAGGTTTTCAGTTTCCTCAACATACTTTGATTCCTGAACTGCTATTGCCCTATCGTCAACTTATATGAAAAGTATTGGTTGTTCATTAGTGTAGATATTGGATAGAACTGGGGCAAGGACACTGCCCTGTAGAAGCAGTTGTAATGATAAAGATCCTTTATTTTACACAATCGTTCACAACATTTTTCCATTTATTGTTATATTTCGCTAAGTACTACATAGCTAGCAAGCCATCGGCAGTATGGACATTACTTTTTTTAAACATTGGCTTTCACATTACAAAACATGACGATTTTAGAAAGTTTTACGGGGCGAAGTTGCTGGTGAACACATAAGTAGAAAGATGAGAATAAGAAGTTGCAGGTTTAAATCTGTGACACGGCAGCGTTAAAAACACATTATAGAACAATGTACGAGGAAAGATGACATGACTGGAGACAATGACAAAATAACTGATGCGAGACTTGTTCTGTAGCAGTGGACGCACGGATAAAACACACTGACTGACGCACTGACACAAACACTGCACGGCGCACTGATTAAAAAAACTTGCCTGTGTTGGGGACCTGCAGGGGAAGGGAACAGAGGAGGTAGGAAGCGCGGGAAGAATGGAGAGACAGTCTGGGTTTACTTATTTATTGATTATTTAGCCTGAGCAGATTAGAGCGTTGAGGCCCTCTCTTACATCTGACCAGGAAACAACATGCACAAAAGATATTTTAAAAAATCACACTAATAATAAAATAATATTTACCGACAATAATAATAATAAAACTAGTGGTAGCTACAAAACGTTACAGAGCGTTTGAAATAAAATACATTAAAACATTGAAGTAAATTTAGGGACACAAAGGTGGAGAAAGGAAAGACAGTGACAGAGGATCTTAGAAAAGAGTGGAAAATAGACAATGATGCTAGGGTGGAAGGGAAAGTTTGCAGGATAGCGGGAACTGGCCAGAGTTAGCCAGAACTGGGGAGAACCAAGCTGTGGGAGGGAAAGGGAAGGTAGGGGGAGAGGGGGCGTTGCGTCCATGGGGAGAGAATCAGGGTTGGAAAGAAGGATAGATTTCGCGACAGAGAGCGTCATCTGGCAGAGGTCCAGGATTAGTGAGGATGGGGTTCCGGGAATCTATTTTGTGGTTGGTTTACAGAATCCGGATGTATTCTAGATACTGCAGGAGGTGGGGGAACAGGATAAGGTCGTATAGTATCTGCTTGGGAGAGGGGAGTCGGATTTCGTAGGCGAGGCGGAGGATTTTGTAATAGGTGGAAGGAGCGGGAACCCAGATGGGATGGAAACTACAAAGGACGTGATGTATGAGGGATCGGTAGGCGTCGTACACTGTTTCGGCACATGTTTCATATCTTCAAGAAGGGAAACTATGGAGGTATTTACGCTGGTATCCTTTCCTATTCAGAAAAATTCTTACTTTCGCCCCACAGGACTTGGTTCACCTTGAACACGAATAACATCATAAAGGTTGCCTATTTTCTGTACTGACCAAAAATACTAGTACACCTAATAAGATTTTGTTCCGGTGTAGATACATGCCACCTGGGGGATAGCAGATGTACTGATAGTGAAATGAACATTGTCTGCCAAGAGAGAGCGAAGTGACGTAGCTGCCAGTGCTCCATCAGGCAGGGAATGTTTAGAGCCATAAGGCTGGGGAATATCAACGTGTGAAGCAAAAGGCGCCATAGTACTGTTACGTGCGTCCTACAGCCAACTGAGCGAGTTTGAAAGCGGCCCTTCTGCCCTTCTGAGTAGCGGGTTGGTCCTTTCGGTGATCTGCCACACAGGACAGAGGGACTGCGTCAGTTGTACAAAGAGGCTGGTTGTAATGGTCACGTGAACATTGTCACAACAGTACACGAGGTTGTGGATGTTCACGCAGCAGGAACGTCCGCCAGGATTATTGAATCCATCATCGATGGTGGAGCTGGGACTGTGGCTGGTCAAGATTATGTAGGAGACAGGTTACCATCAGCCGTATGTTTTATAGAAAAACTAGCTGTAAGCCCGGCGTTGCCCGGATGTTTATTTATCCTACATTCTTGTATTCCACTTCCCTTTCTCTCCTATTTCTGCATCAATCTCTTTCTCTCCCATCCCTCTGTTCGTTTCCACCTCTCCCTCTCTCGCCAAATTTTTCTGCAAGGTACCCTCTATCATGTACCATACATAGATGACCTTCTCGTGTGTGCAAAAATGGATAAAGAATGGAACAAAACTATTCATTTTGTAACATTCTGTAAGTTAAGTACTCTCCACCATGTACCGAACGAAACTTTATACAGATAGTGGCATTCCTCTTGTTTTTAAGGTAGAGTGTGCAAAATTTCATCAATATCGGAACAAACCTATAGATTTCTATGCAATAGAAATGCAGAGTCACATTGAAAAATGCACTTTGCTGTTCCCAAATATTCCAGTTTTATTTCATACAATCCTTGTTCTGAGAATAACGAAAAAAAAGTATCTGTGAACTCGGTCGAGCCGTTCTCAAGTTATGGCGCGACCAAGGTATTTAGGGATCCATTTTTATGTTGTAAAGTACCCTACCCTATGCACCATAAGGTAGACGGTAATCTTCCTCTTGTTTTGAAGGTCAAGCGTGCTAAATTTTGTGTAGATCGGAATGAAACTGTATATTTCGTGAGCCTGTAGGAGAAGTATGCTCCGCCATGCACCTATCACAAAATACTTTCTTATCGTATCGCTTTCATATAGATAGGGATTAAGAAACCAGACTGCTTAATTTTGGATGCAAGAGAATTAAGGGAGACTTGCAGACAAAAATATAGTAAAATGCAAATCTCTAATGCTAACTTTATTTGATACAAGGTCGTGCCTGATGCGGCAGTTTTACGGCATCTTCAGCGAATTGTTGTGAGTAGTAGACTTCTTTACGTTTCATCATTTGGGGGAGTAGACAGTTACAAAACGCCTCATAAATGTCCGAAATTACATGTACACTGCTTTGTAGGTCCCTAACTACTCCCATTTTCCAATAATTGATGCATAAATCTGGGTATTTTCGCGCGGTGGCCTCTCATTATTTATGACGTCATATCTCCTGAGCTATGTGTCGTGATTTTTTGTTTTTGGGTCAGGAACCTTCGTGAGCGTACCGTGAACAGTTCACCAAAGTTTCATTGCAATCGAATGAATGGTTTATGAACACATGGAAGACATACAGACAAACATTCACTTGGCTACCGGTTTCGGCATTACATTATGCCATCTTCAAGCCCCTATATCTAACATCCATTTAAATCGTGACCCAAACTGGTTTCGTGGACTTCTTGCTATCAGTAAGATCCAACAACAACAACAACTTTGACGGTTCTCCGGACGACAACTGACGCGTGAGACTCGTCGTCCCAGAACTTTCCCAGAACTACGTGAACAGGTCGAGCGGGTGTGGAATAATGTGTGCCGAGGCAGTATTCGATACCTGTGTGATAGAACGGATGCCAGAGTAAGCGCCCACATTGCCGCCCTTGGAGGCTAAGCCACAACTATCGATCATTAAAACACACACGACCCTGGTGTAATATTCTACAATATGTATATTGATTTATACAAACTAGTTTTCGGTTGTTACGCCGTAATCAGACACAAAGATTACTATGAACAAAAGTAATGTCAAAGATATTACACAATGTGCATCAAATAATTACATAAACAGCCAAAAGATAATAGTACTGCAGGAACGCATACAAAGAAGTGGTACGATATTATTATCTATACTACTAATTGGATAAGAAAGGTATGTGACAAAATGAAACAATTAATTACATGCCAGCTATGTCAGCGGTTGCAAAAGTAAGTGACAATTAAAAAAATAATTACTTTATTTGTTTGCGATAAAGGAGATCACACGAAATAATAGTGCCTTGTGTAAAAATTTGGAAAAAGATAGTAAATAAATGTATGGCAATCTTAAAACTATACAAAACAAGTACAATGACTAGATGGGAGTATTAGTATTAACTGCAGTTAGAAGTGGAGAATAAGGGAACTCTGTTTGGTCGTTGAGTACCAAACTTGGACAAGTAGACATACTTTTATTGATTTCCATCTTTCTAGGTAGTTCATCTTCTTACCTTTGTGAATGTGGTGAAAAACTTGATATTGGAAGAAGAATACTGAATATTAGGTGGGTAGATCGTATAACTAATGAAGAGGTACTGAACAGAATTGAAGAGCAGAGGAAATTTTAGGCATACCTTGACTAAAAGAAGGGATAGATTGGTAGGACATGGAGGAATAGTAAATTTAGCATTGGAGGGAAGTGTGTGGGGAAAAATCGCAGTGGGAGACCAAGAGACGCACATAGTAAGCAGATTCAAATGGATGTGGATTGCCGTTCTTATGAGGGGATGAAGAGACTTGGTCAGGATAGAGTAGGGTGGAGAGCTGCATCAAACCACTCTCCGGACTGAAGACCATAACAACAACAACTGTGACCCTCTTTAAGTATGTGTTCTCCAAAAGTGGAGCTGCCATTTCTGACACTCCAACTTCCGTGGTGTTCTCCTAGGCGTGAGGAAATAGCTATGACAGACTGACCTATGTAGAATTTTCCTCTCGTTTCCAAGACTGATGTGCTGTCCATTACATTAGGTAAAATGTGTGCCAAAGTGTTATGTACATAAAAGGTTCTTTTTATATTCTTTTTAGGTTTCGGGTTTTAGTTTTCTGGCACCTTGCAGAGAGGCTTTTCCTAAATATGGGATCGTACACTGTTATTACGGTCTTGGGGTGGTATGTCTAGGACAGGCTATAGAAGTGATCTGATTTTGTTTTTTTTATGTAATATGAAGCCCACTAGTACAGCAGTGTATCCATTACTTGTTGAAATTTGTTTGATAGTTTTCAGTTATGTCTGGAAGTTTTCATCACTCTTTGGTACGGACAATAAACGGTGAATCATCGAATGTAGGGCAGCATGTTTGTGGGTCACTAGGTTTTGAGAATTGTAAGGTGTGATAATGTCAGTGGTGGTGGGTATGTGTGTGTTGACTGATATCAATGGATATATCTAAGAACTTTATGGAGTTACCTCCCAGCTCCATTGTGAACTGGATGTTGTTGTGTTTGGAATTTACTGTTTGAGAGATATCTATTATTCTGTGTTTCAGTGTGGATCGACACTTGCTACCTCAGTACCGCTTGAGATATTGATCTGTAAATGCAATCATTTCATGAACACCATACGCATTGTTTCAACAATAAATTTTGAATGAACCGGAAATAACTAAGAGGGTGTACTAATTTTTATTTCAGTTAGTTTAATTACGATGCATGTTTTGTCTGATGGAGAGCAATACTGCAGATTTAAGTGTACACACTTTATTTTTAAGGATTTTTCAGCCAAGGTCGCAAATCCTTACTCATTGCCAATGACTAGACTCGATGATATAAATTGTCATCTTCAGATCACAATATTGCACTGCTTCATGTATGAACATTTAGACACTTGTACAACAAATTACGACGAGATATTCTTTGTTGCACAATATCCGTGAAGTGCATAAATGCAGCAGTGCAATACTGTTATCTGAGGATGAGAAAAGTTGTTGTTGTTGTGGTCTTCAGTCTGGAGACTGGTTTGATACAGCTCTCCACCCAACTCTATTCTGAGCAAGCCTCTTTATCTCCTAATAAAAGCTGCAACCTACATCCATTTGCATCTGTTTATTGTATTCATCTCTTGGTATCCCTCTACGCTTTTTAGCCCACACAAGACACTACAACGCTAAACTCACGATTCCTTTATGTCTCGGCTGAGGAACAAATTTTGATTCAGTGCCTAGCCTTGTAGCTAATATAATTGATATTATATCTGGAAAATGAATTTGTTTGTTACGCCGTTATGTTCTTGTGTCTTTCTGTAGCTTCATCGTGGGTTTCTAACCAATCGAGCAGCATCACTTCGCGCTGCTTTGGCAGTGACAGGTCTATGGGAAGGGGGGATGGTGCTCAAGATCTCCGTAAAAAAGAAATATATATAATGTTTAAACCATTTCACTTTTAGATACGAAATGTGTACAAAAATTACGGGAGAATTTATTTTTGAAATTAATTTCATTTATTCTTCTACATCACATTAACCACTTCAAATATCCTGATAAGATGTTATTCACTTACACTGACCCCTTTTTATAACCCCCATACCATATAGGTGACGGAAATAATCAGCATTCATATCCTTAACATGCGCGTTTAGCCACTGTTTGCATATCAAATTACACTCGTAGTGTTACGTGTAACACATTGCACACTTCGATTTCACACAGAGCAAATTATGAGGTTATCGAAGACGCTATTATAGTTATAAATGAACTGACATTGCACAGGCTCGCCCTTCGTTACCCTCCGCCACTTGCACGGTAATTTCTGACCCCATTGCTGATGCGGGTGACGGGCATCATCCACAATCTCGCTCTTCATTTCGATACATTGAACGGTGTATATGCAAGGCTAGATGAAAACTCGGCTTTGACCGGGTAATTATTTATTCCAGCCCCGATTTATTACTTCTCCTATCCCTTCTCTCACTCTGTGAGTCTCTTTTCTCTTCTGAAAGTATCCTTTATTTATGGGAGAATAACAAAAAATTATAAGTGCAGTATCCAAACAAAAAAAGACATTAATCAAAATACAAATGACATATAAAATCGGTACGATCTAATATTTATTGACTTATATGTCGTAAAATTGAACAATTTTGTAGGTATATTTTCATATTTGCATGTCGGTAAAATCTGTTACGAATACAGTTAGTAGTAAAGAAGTAATAGATTAAAAACCTGGTGCGTTATGGGACGCTTTTCCACGAACGTTACTGTTTATGTGCTTATATCTCATGAACTATTTGTCGTGCTGTAGTGCAATTTCGAGGGCACATTCAGCAATATGTATGTATACTGTATAAAATTTCCTGCTGCTAAAATTTGTAGTGTATAAATAATAAATTGTAACGTCATACGGAATGCCGTAGTTTTAGTCCATGAACAGCTGAAAAGTAGTAAGCGAAGAACTTTTTCCTTTGATCATTTTACTGTGATTTTCAGCGAGAAAATATATAATAAAGGTTTGAAACTATATTTAATGTGTGTTGAAAGTCGCTAAGTACTCTCTTTCTCATACAGTGTATGAATAAAGTCTCGTCGTATTATGACGCAGTTTTTTGCGATTCCTATTGTTTATGAGGTCCTATCTATCGAACCATGTGTCGTATGTGATTCTCAACCCTGAAGAAGTGTTACTTAATGGTAAGAAACACGTGTATCAAATTTGATTTAGGAGGAAATGTGCAATATTGTCGCGTTTTGTAGCAGATTTTCTGGCATCTCATTGTTTATGACGTCGTATTTCGTGAACTGTGTGTCGTACTATGATGAAATTTCGAACTTACGTTCAGTGGTATGTGGGAGAAAAGGTAGTAAGCGACAAACTTTTTCCCTTTCATCATTTTGCTGGGGTTGTCAGCGAGAAAAAGTTTCCGAAAGGTTTGAAATTATGTTTCAAGTTTGTTGAAAGTCGCTAAGTGCTCTCCTTCTCAAATAGTGGACTGATAGTCATACTATCACATGCCGCAAGACGGAGAAGTTTTCATTGTTTATGTCGTTATATCTCCTGAAGTATCGACCCTATCGCAAAACCCTTTCTTAGCTGATGCGTTATACCTACGAACTACATTCCTTCCAAATTTCAGCTTCTTAGGTGAAGTAGTTTTCGAAAAATAAAATCAAATGTTCAAATGTGTGTAGAGATTATGGGACTTGACTATGGGTCATCAGTCCCTAAACTTAGAAACTACTTATGAACTAGCTAATACAAAGGACGGGACAAATATCCATGCCCGAACGGGGATTCGAGCCCCCCTACCGTAGTGGCCGTGCAGACCGTGACGGGAGCCCCGCAGACCGCTGGGCCACCGCGGCCGGTGTAGTTTTCGAGCTTTCGTGTTTAATCAGTGAGTGAGTGAGTGAGTGTCCTTTCACTTTTACGTAGATAGAGATTAGGAAACCTCCGGTAAATATTTTTGAAGTTTTCCCTCAGGCGTTCTGCCGCTAACAGTGCTGATTCAAGTGGTCTATACAAGTTTCTAAAGACCATGTCGGACCACTTTTCACGATTTTATGCTGAAGACGTTTGCTATTTACTAACGTAAACAAGTATTAGGTATTATTATTATGATTAGTAAATTAAACTGCCATATACGTATATTACGGAAAAAATCAATTTAAATAGTTGTATTAAGAATTACAGTCAGTAAAATCGCACACATATGTGATACGTTGAAAGGCACGAGGTGCGACCAGAAAGTAAGTTCCGTTTGGTAATAAAATGAAATTGTACTCTGATACAGAAGAAATTTTTATTGCACAAAATTCTACAACTCTTAAACTACTTTCCCACATAACTGCCGAAATTTTGCAGGCATTTGTCATAGCATGGCACCAAGTTTTGTATACCTTCATCATGGAATCTGCCGCTTGTGTCTTCAACAAGTTGGATACAGTGACATTTGGGGGAAGTCCATAGCGAGAGCACTAATTGTAAACCTACGGTTTTCGTGTATCTTGTCATCAATCGCGTGAACCAGTTCTTCTGTAACCAAACGTGGACGCCCACTTCGTTATTCATCGTGCACATCACTACGCCCGACATTGAACTGTCGGACCCATCTTCTCACCATCTCCCTCATCGCATTTGGTCCGTAAACATCGCATATTTGCCGATGAATTTCACTTGGTTTCACTTTCCTTGCATTCAGAAACCGAATCACTGACCTGACTTCACAGGCGATGGGATTTTCAATCAACGCCGACATTTCAAACAAGCACAACAAAGCGTACGTCCCTGACAGCGATCTCCAAATGGCGCACGTTCTTCTCCTTGATACACATCGTCTACAGCGCATGTGCGGAACTGCAATCGCAGCGCTGCAGCGGAGATAAATTGAAACGGAACTTACTTTCTTGACGCGCCTCGTATATACTTCAGGTAGGGTGGATGAAGGTAGGGGAAGGTGATGACAATAACCGAAAACTCAGAGACCTCCGACCCCTCGAGAATCGAACCCTTGATCCGCCTCTGCGCATGCGACAGAGAAGGGGAGAATGCGTGCAAGGAGCTACCTGTTAATGATAGGTGGAGGAGATGCGGCTACTTAGTTGGGCTAGACATGTCGCAGACGCCTGGGATTCGCACGCGGCCTTGGAGCTAAAAGCATAGCTGCCGCATTCCGAAGGAGCGGTACCTCGCCGCGTAACGACTCGCAGCGTGCGTTAAGACCACTTCTGTGTGTGGGACAAGGAGAAAGGGAAATTCCGAGAGTTACTTGTAATGCCAAGGAAACACTTATGGCCCATGAAGACAATGAAAGCCGGAAATCTCTTGTCTTGCAAATTTTGTGGCAGTATGACTTTTTTTTTTTTACAGGATAATCCTTGCCACATTTTCCAGGTTTGTATAAAGAACGAACAAAATAGATTCTTTCCGAAGGCCGAACAGTTCGGAATCGGTATGGCAATCAGGAAAAATTACCGACCATCAACAGCAAGAGGATACAAATGGCAACAGAAACCACTGCATTAAAGACAGTTATTATGTATCCAAAGAACACCTGTCCTGGTATAGAAAAGTGTCATGATGATGGTTTTCTAATGACAATAGATTCAAAATTCAGAAAAGACATTTTTATATATGTTACACCAAAGCTGCTTATTTATTAGTATGTAGACTTTTGCCTATTTTATAATCGACCGGTTTTGTGGTTCTCAGTCCGGTGACTGGTGTGATACAACTCTCCACCCTACTTCATCCTAATCAAGCCTCTTCATTTCCTCATAAGACCTGCAACCCACATCCATTTGAATCTGCTAACTGTATTCATCTCATGGTCTCCGTCTGCGATTTTTACCCCACATACTTCCCTCCAACGCTAAATCCACGATTTCTTGATGTCTAAGAATGTGTCCTACCAATCGATCCCTTCTTTTAGTCAAGGTATGCCAGAAATTCCTTTCCTCTCCATTTCTCTTCAGTACCTCCTCATTAGTTATGTTATCCACTCACCTAACATTCAGCATATTCACCACATTTCAAAAGCCTCTATCCTCTTCCTCTCCGCACTGTTTATTGTCCAAGTTTCACTTCCATACAAC
The DNA here is from genome assembly GCA_026315105.1 of Locusta migratoria. Taxonomy (NCBI): domain Eukaryota; kingdom Metazoa; phylum Arthropoda; class Insecta; order Orthoptera; family Acrididae; genus Locusta; species Locusta migratoria. The sequence continues at coordinate 205,599,210 of CM048751.1, forward strand.
GCAACACTCCACACAAATACCTCCAAAAAAGGACTTACTTACACTTAAATTGATATTCGCTATTATCAAATTTCTCTTTTTCAAAAACGCTTTTCTTTCCATTGCCAATCTGCAATGTCTCTGTACTGCGACCATCGCATGTTATTTCACTGGCCAAGTAACAAAATTCGTCTACCACTTTAATTGTTTCGTTATCGAATCCAGTTCCTTCAGCATCGCCTGATTTTCTTAGACTGCACTCCATTACCCTTGTTTTGCTCGTGTTAATGTTTATCTTATACGCACCTTTCATCGCATTGTCCATTTCGTTCAACTGCTCCTCCAGGTCCTTTGCCGTCTCTGTCAGAATTACAATGTCATCAGAAAAACGCAATGTTTTTAATTCTTCACTCTGAACTTTAATTCCTTCTCCAAATTTCTCCTTACTTTCCTTTATAGATTCATCAATGTACAAATTGAATTACATTGGAGAAGGGCTACAGACCTGGATTATTTCCTTTCCAACCTCTGCATCCCTTACATGCCCTTCAGCTCTCATAACTGCTGTCTTGTTTTTGTGAAAGTTCTATCCGTTCCCTATATTTTGCTCCTGCTGATTTCAAAATCTGAAAGAGTGTATTCCAATCAACATTGTCAAAAGCTTTCTCCAAATCTACAAAAGCTAGAAATGTAGGATTGCCTTTCCTTGATCTATCTTCTAAGATAAGCCATAAAGTGAGTATTGCCTCACGTGTTCCTATATTTCTCCTGAATCCAAACTGATCTTCCCCGAGGTGGGCTTTTAACAGTTTTTCCATCTTTCTGTAAATAATTCGTGATAATAGTTTGTAACCATGACTTATTAAACTAATTGTTCTGTAGTTTTCACACCTTTCTGCGTCTGATTTCTTTGGAATTGGGATTATTACGTTTTTCTTAAAGCCTTAGGCTATTTCCCCTGTCTCATACACCTTACGCAACAGATGAAATAGTTTTGTCATGGCTGGCTCTCCCAGAGATTTATTAATTCTGAGGGAATGTCATCCACTCCTTCGACTTAAGTATTTCAGTGCTCTGTCAAATTTTTGTCTCAGTATTCTATCTCCTATTTCATCTTTATCTACTTCCTCTTCCCTTCCTACAATATTGTCTCTAAGATCATTTCCTTTGTAGAGCCCATCTATATACTCTTTTCAGCTTTCCCCTTTTCTGAGAAATGGTTTTCCATCTGAGTTCTTTATCGAACTACCACAGAGGAAAACGCTCTTTTTAGGAAAGGATACATGAAATGTGGGTATCAATATTGTTGTTTATGTGGTAATTACTTACACGCAGTTCGTTTACATTTGGTAACTGTGTATTTTTATTATTATTTATTTTACATGCCTCATTACATAGCAATATTATATGTTTGAAGGTTAACTTCAGGCGGTTACATAAGGTATTTTGGCAAACAAAAACACAGTTCATAAGATGGAAGGATTTACAAAAGAATGTATTTTGGATATACAAGATTTATCACTTTAAATAAAGAAACTAAATGAGTTTTACACAGCGGCAAATATTATTGAATTACAGAAGTTGTAGAAGTCAGTAGTGAATTTAAGTACCAAATTAAATTTACTTAAGGACCATCCTCCTCCTTTCTCAGCTATTTTTTTTCTTTTTTTTTTTTTTTCTTTTTTTTTTTCTTTTTTTTTTTTTTTTGCCTGAGATCGTCCCTCTCTTTTTGTACGTTGCAGCAGTAGAAAAGCAGGTGGTCAATAGTTTGGATAAATCTGTTACATGTACACGTTCCGCCTTCAATTATTTTGAACCGTTTCAATTTCCCATGACCTGTTAACATTACTGTGAAGTTCGGAGATATTGGGAGTTTAATCATTAAACGTTGTCGGATCAGAGGAAAAAACGGTGTAGTGCTTTCCCCGTTTTTTGTTCTTTGCCACTCAATCTCCCATTTGTTCTTAAACTCTTCTCGAAATTTCTTCTTCACCACACTTGTAGGTATTTTGCTGTAGCTTATCGATTTCGTGATCGAGCCGCTCTTTTAGCTAGATTGTCAGCTAGTTCATTTCCTCATATCCGTCGATGTGCTTTAACCCATTTGAAATGCACCTGCGAGTTGTGTGTCTGCAAGTTTCTGATTTTACGCCGTATTCCTTCAGTCAAGAAGTTGGGGTTCTTCGAATTTCGTAACGAATCCAAAGTAATCTTGCTATCGGTGTGAATTACTGCAGTTCGAAAAAAAAAAAAAAAAAAAAAAAAAATGTTCAAATGTTTGTAGAGCTTATGGAACTTAAATACGGGGGTCATCAATCCCTAAACTTAGAAACTACTTATGAAGTAGTTTATACTAAAGGCGTCACAAACATCCATGCCTGAAGGGGGACTCGAAACCCCGACCGCAGCGGCCGTTCAGACCGTGACTGGCACGCCGCAGAACGCTCGGCCACTGCGGCCGGCTACTGCAGCTCAATTGATATTCGAGACATTGGTTATTAACTCAAGCGCATTTCGAATGGCAAATAGTTCCGCTTGATTGTTTGAGCATTCATTAGACATTTTCAGTTGTATTTGGTGTATAAGTTTCTTAATAACAAATATTGCAATTCCCGGACCCACTCCGTCGTCTGACTTGCTTCCGTCTGTGTATACTTCAACTTTTGCTTGGGTCCTTCTCAGTTATTCTCGTAAAGTCTGCCGGATGAGCACAGCTTCGATACGCTAGGGCGATGTCGATTGTCTGTCTGGCGTCTTTAGTTTTAACTCTTAAGAGTTATGGGCATGGGACCTGTTAAAACACAGAGCGCTTCACTGCATGTCGTTCCGTAAGCTTTGACCATCTTTAAAGTGATTAACCGATGGATTTTATTAGTTTTGGTATGGTTTTATTGTCGCTCCAGTGCGTATATCGACATCGGTGATTTGTACGATAATACAGGCAGTATTGATCCTTCATACGTAGTTTGCAGTGCTGTAGCCCGCAGACCCCACTTGAGCCCAGGAGATCTTGAAAGAGCATTAATTAAGACCGTGTATTTATCTGAAATTTTATATTTAAAAAAAAACACAGTCTCGATCGCAAGAGAATTTCTGTTGTTCTTAGGCAAATGGTCTGCTCGTGAGACCATCTTAAGGCGAGTGAAATACAGTAATGTTACAAATGTTAAGAAGGATGTACAGAATACGATATTATGGAAATAAACAGTAAAATAATAACAATGTGAAATGTTATACCCATGGCAGCCGATTGTGGGCGGGTCAGGAACCGTTGGCTGTGGAAATCAACTGCGGAATACTACAGTAACGATCAAGATTGACTGCCACGGGTATAACATTTCACATTGTTATTATTTTACTGTTCATTTCCATAATATCATCTTCTGTACATCCTTCTTAACATCTGTAACATTATTGTATTGCAGTCAGCCTGAAGATGGTCTCACAAGCAGACTGAAGCCAGTTGCCTAAGAACAATAAACATTCTCTTAACGATCGCTGTTTCTCCAGAAATGTATTCTAAAATTGTATCTGTAATGTGTTGAACGCGTTTGTTGAATGTAAACTATAACGCCCAGATGATCTACTTGTTGAAGCACTTTGTTATTCAGGTAAATTCAAATGTTCAAATGTTTGTATAGTCGACTTAACTATGGGGTCATCAGTCCCTAAACTTACAAACTAGTTATGAACTACTTACGAACTAGGACGGCACAAATATCCATGCCAGAGGGGGGATTCGAACCCCCGACCGTAGTAGCCGTGCAGACCGTGACTGGAGCGCCTCAGTCCCCTCGGCCACCGCGGCCGGCCAGATAAATTCCGACTGTCGATGAGGCACATTTCCTTTTCTGGTGATAAGCATAGCTTTTGATTTCTGTTCGTTGTTATGTCATCCTGTTTAATTTCAAATACTTTGGTGTAATTTTAAAAGCTGTTGATCCAGAGCAGTTTACTGTAAGGTCTTAAATAATCTTTGCTTTATTCCGTTTACTTGGGGTTTGTGGCAGTATCACCATCACTGATTAAATGCAGCGTGAGATATACAGTTCCATTATACTGCAGCTGTACAGTAAATTTTTTTTATATTCAGAAACATTTTAGGTGTTACGAATTGCTTGTTTCGTTTTGTAGTTAATTTATAGATGGTATTGTTGTGCTGTTAAAATGTATCTTGGCGGATGTGGGATATAATGTATTTTATATGCTGGTCCAGCTGCTATAGAATTTTTCTACCAATTTTCTGTTGAGCATTTCCGTTTGTTCGTTTAACGTTTGTTCTGAGTGTTAAGTCGTCTAAATATAGCTTTGTATTTCTTACAAAATGTCCATTAGTTGTCCTATGGAGACGATATGTACCAAATTGTGAGATTTCTCTCTATACTTTCAGTCAAATTTTTATTGTCTCTGAGTTGTGTCCTGAATTCTGAGATATTATTTTCGCTTGTGTTTGTGTCTTCTATATATTTTAAAAGGGTGCCTGTCTGCCCAATATAGGCTTTGTTATATTTACTGCATTCGATTTTGTAAACGCCAGACTGGCTATAATGTTATCTTTTTTGTATTTTGTGCATAATATTTTTCCTAAAATATTGTTGGTTCAGAAGCCAATTTTAAGATTTCTTTTCATCGGTGCATACTTTATTCTGTCTGAAACATGTATCCAATATGGTAGTCCTTTTTTGTTTCGAGTTTTGTCAACGTGATTCCATCTTTAATACTTCTCTGTTTTGTATTTAATTTCTTTTTATGTAGAATATAGACTAGTTCTGGGTTACAGACAATACTGATTGCTATTGCACAGAGTGTATTCGCTTCTGATTTTCTACTTGTTTTACTGAGAGGGTATTTGGTGATTTGCTCTATTTCTGATCTACAGTATGTCTCCTTATAGCTGGGTGGGTGACGGAATATGTTGAAAATGTCTAATTAGTTACAAGTGGCTCGTGAAAATGGAAAAAAAGTCTAAAACGAATCAGCGTGATAATAAATAAGCAGCTTTGGTGCAACAAATATAAAAATGTATTTTTTTGGAATATTTGAGAGCTTCAAAACGCGGTGTATTAAGATCTTTAATCCCCTATTAATATTCCATTCGAATCTCCGCTACGGAACTGTCTAGGAGGAAGGAAGCTTAGGGTTTAACGGCCCGTCGCAGCTTGGTCGTTTGACACGGTACTTAGGAGGCGGTAACTATGAGAATATTATTGCATAATCAACGTAAGTTTAAATACGGCGAATCGCAGTGATGAGTGTCTGAAGGTTGAAGGTGGAGTCCGATTAAAAAAAAAAAAAATAAAGGTGAAACGATAAATGTCAGTCAGTCAGTATGGAAGAAAGGTAATTGTTTTTGGCCGCACAAATATAGGGCACTTTCAAGAGCAGCAGATGGTGAAATTGGATTAGGTTTTGTTATGAATAGTAAAGTAGATCAGAGAATACGTTACTTTTAACTAATGCTCGAATTATTGTCATCAGAATCGATTACAAAACAGTGTCAAACCTGCATAATACGCAGAGGTAGGGAGATTGGCGTGTAAAGAACTTGAATATGTTATTTAGTATTTAAAAGGCAATCATTAAAGAAAAGAAAAAAAAAACGATATTTTTTCAGTGATCTTGAATTATTAATGGCGAGTACAGTGTATCTGATAAAGGCTTGAGAACCTGGAAAGATTCCGGTGGGATTACATCATGCAGCGTGGAGTGGACTCCTGATCCGTTATGATTGAAGGAAAACATCGGAATAGTACAGACTAGGCCAACTCGTTTGGTATTATCGTCACGCAGTGTGGAAGGTGTCTCGGAAATCATAGATGAGTCTGGATGGGAACCAAACAAGAAACGTCGTTTTTCGATGTGGCGAGCTCTATTTACGATATTTCGATCACCAAGTTTGTCCATCGAAAGAAAAGGCATTGTTCGCCCCATGTACATAAGGAGAAATGATTATAACAATGAAATAAGAGAAATCCTCGAACGGAGAAAGTGTTCTTTCCTTCTGCGCTCTGCTCAGGAATGAATGGTAGGTAAATGAAAGTTGTTCGATGAATTGCAAAGTACCCATGTTGATGTAGATAAAGACATAGTAGATTTTGTTTACCATCCTTAGACAATCAACGCTCATACTCGTTTCTAATAACCTTGCTGCCGACGGAAAATTAAACTCTGGCTTTCATTTATTTTCCTTACAGTCCATCCGTCGTGTTCTCTGACACGCGCTATTTATGATATTTGCTGCCGGTGTCAGAACGGACTGTAATAGCCTCTTGCGTCGTGTTCTGACATCATTAGCTGTTCTTTCGGACGGAGAGGCCTTGCTCTTTCCACACACACGTCGAACGAAGACGAGTCCGTTAGGTAGTTAGGCGAGTTCTCTTGCCCTATGGGTCACCCGTCCCTCCTCCCAGGTGTCAAGTCGACCGTGGGTAGTCGATACCGTTGTCGACTGGCTCCTCGCTATTGCCGATTCTACACAGTGCGACCTACGTATTTGGAGAAGCGTCAAAGTCACCTGTGAAAGGTCAGGGATGCCGAAAATATGGCCCGTTACGTGTAACTGCGCTCTGACACACAGCCTACACTTACCTACAGTACTTTAGTTAGCATAATTGCGAGACCAAATGGTAGAAAGACAAGAATCAGTAGAAATCTTAGGATATCACAAGAGATACAAAAGTGATGAAAGACAAGAATAATTAGAAATCGTTGGCTATCACAAGAGATACTGAATTGATGAAAAGGAAAAGTTATAAAATGCAGCAAATGAAGTAGTTAAAATGGAATACAGAATGCTAATAAATGAAATAAAAAATAAATAAATAAATAAATAAAAAATATAAAAAAACATATTTAAGACAGAGAAATGTGTCACAGTTTCTGAAAGGGTTTCCTATTAAGTACATATAAAAAATTTAATAAAATTTAGTGTTTAGTTTAAAAAAAATTCATAACTTGTAAACCATTTAAGATACAGAGGTGAACGAGGGCTCAAATAAGAGATCTCAACAAGGAACATAACCTGATATGCTTTCAGTTTACGTAAAATAATATTGATCACAGAAAACCTAATTCACTAATACGATTGTATAAATTTGTTAATAACATAAAGTACAAGGCAGATACACGACCAGCGTGGCAGTCTTTGTTCACAGGTGCCGTATTAGAAAATGATTATACCATAAAATCATATTGTTCAATTTTACTTACGCATGTTTTATTTCTTTAAATAATTAATTACGATGATCAGTTTCATGTTTATTTGTGTTTAGTGTAAGTGTTTAAGGATGTATATGTATGAATGTACGGTGGCGAGGGTTGGCAATGGGGAAGTTGGTGACGTATGGGTTTCTCCGGTGGACAGGCTGGCCGGTGGGCCCACGTGGGCAGTCCGTGTTTGGCTAGCGTTCGCGACAGCGAAGCTATGCCGGTCTGTGCCGCGACTTTCGGAAGAGTTAAACTTTAAATTTTTCAGAGTGTAAAAGTGCGATCGAACTAAGAAAGATTTATCGAGTGTGGCGAGTTACTGTTAAACTTGCAGGATTTATTCTTGAGCTGCCCAGTGCTACGTTGAATTTGCAGATTTCACCGTTGAATGTAAACGAAGGCTTCCACGGCCGTTGTCATTGTTAATAAAACTCTTCTGGGTATTGGACCGCATCGTCAATATATCAAGTATTTCATCAACGTTTCGGCCGCTATAAAGCAAACACCAATGATAAGAGCCCTGAAACCACCAATGATAACTGCCAACATTTAATATTTAAGACCCCAGCTTTCCCTCATCCAGCAGTAAACATAACACCCAGAAGATGGCCGCTTGCAATAGCGGCCGAAACGTTGGTGAAATACTTGATATATTGACGATGCGATCCAATACCCAGAAGAGTTTAATTAACAATTCACCGTTGAAGTTTAGGCACTGTGACTTCGAAACATTTGCGTTGGTAACTGCTTGTAAAAGTGCATCATATCAGGAAGTGTTAACAGAGTTCTCATAAACTTTCATTCATTCGATATCTGTTGTTGGACTTTGTCAAATAAACTGTGAACATAAAGACAAAGTATTCGCGGTCAGGCACAGACTAATGGAACACTTTTTTTATGCAATGAACAGTAGCGTGGTAGGCTAATTCAAAATATTTTCGTCAAAGTAAATTTTGTCTGGGGGCTCACGAGCTATGTTAGATACGCCAACGCACAGTGCTTTTACCGGTGACAGTGTTTTGATCCGATAAATAAACAGACGACTTGAAAATTTAAACAAGTGTTGTGAAAGTTATTTGTATGTAATGCACCCTTCTTCTCAATTTTAGTTGTGTTTTAATTAATCATATTCAGGTGGGGACTGTGGACGAATTTGTAACATCCCCTCGACAGAGCAGAACTTAGTGAGTGAATTTGTGAGTGTTAATTAATAAAAGATTCTCCGCAGACAGCCCTTACTAAATAACCTCGCACAGGAGGTTCAAGAGAGCTAAGCAGGAGAGACAAGAGGAAAAATACAAGGTGTATCAAAAAGAATCATTCGATTTATAAAAAAATAATAACTATTATGTTATTTGATATATGTGCATCAACAACGTACTGTTGGAAAGAGCAAACTCTAAAATTTTAAATAGCGTATGGAAATTCGGAATTTTTTTAAATCAAAGGATTACTGAACTGTGGATCTGTCGCATGGGACCAAATGACACAACATTATATTACAGGTCTGGAAGGTCACGCAACTTAATTGTATGTGTGGGTTTATAGAAGACTGTTTATGTGTCTCCGATACCAACAACACTAAATGAACCGAGGCATTGCATAGTAGCAGTTGTGGAAGCTGAAACTCAAAAACAGCGTGCTGCAACAATTTGAATATCGCATTGATATATGCCGTACATCTCAAGGAAGCACATTTAACACCTATGAAACCTTATGAAAACAAAACATTTCGTTTTTGCGTTTACCAAAACCTATAATTTATTGATAGGTTTATTAGGTTTTGTAATATAAACGTGCCAAATCGGATGACCTTTTTTCCGAAGGGGAATGTGAATCTAGAAGAAAGGTATATACCGCCTAGAGCAAAATTAAAGAGACGCTTGGAGAGAGGAATTTTAATCATGCAATGAAGGCTTTTACGACCGGATGTCATAGTTGCTGGTAGAACTTCCGGGTTATAAGGCCGTGGTCCATAAAACTTTTCAGTTTTTCCTAACGTTTCGTCCAGAGCTGCGCCGGACATCTTCGGAGGTTTTCTTACTTCCGCTGAGTCTTGCCGATAGTCGTTGGGAAAAACTGAAAAGCTTTATGGACCACGGCCTTATAATCTGGAAGTACTACTAGAGGAATTTTAGCTTTGTGATTATCAAGAGTTGAAATGGCAATCAAGTAATAAACAAATAATGGAATTCTGAAAGGTTTAAGGAACACATTGGAGTACCTATACAAGAGAAATGAAGGTAGTATTAGAAAGGGCAGAGGAAGCAAATGGAGTAGATCCCATATTAGGAGGAGAACTTGACTGAGGACAGAAACATGTAAGTTGAATCAAGGTCCCTATGGTAGACGACAGTCCCTTACAGCAAGTGGCATCTTTGGCAGAGCCAGCCATGACGAAACTATTCCATCTGGTATGTAAGACCTATGAGCCAGGCAAATTAACTTCAGACTTCAAGAAGTATGGAACACTTCATCCAAAGAAATAAACTGCAACCAGTTGTGGATTTTATAGGACAATCAGTAGCATTAGTCAAGATTGCAAAATATGAACAACATTTATTTACAGAAGAAGGGGAAAACTCCCAAAATCCGACCTTTGGGAAGATCAGTTGATTTTCGAAAACTGTAGGAACACTTGAGGCAATATTCACCGTTCCACTTAGAAGACATAATAGAAAGGAAAATCTACGTTTATGGCTTTTGAATATTTGGAGAAAGCTTTTGAAAATGTTTAAATTTTGAAGGAAGTAGGGGTAACATATAGGGAACACAAATGATGTACAACTTGTACAGAAATCAGATAGTTTGTATAAGAGTCGAAAAGCATGACAAGGATGCAATTGTAGGGAAGAGAGTAAGCCGCGGTGGAGTAGCCGAGCGGTCTAAAGCACCTCCCTGTGGAGCGCGCGGTTGCTCGCCGTGGAGGTTCGAGTCCTCCCTGGGGCATGGGCGTGTGTGTTTGTCCGTAGGTTAGTTTACCTAGGTTTAAGTAGTTTGTAAGCTACGAAGTTATGACCACGCTGTTTGGTCCGATAGATTTACAGACATTTGAACATTTTGGAAGGGAGTAAAACGAGGTAGTAGCGTTTCTCCAATGCTTTACATGAACTAACACAGAACACAGGGCGTCAATAAAAGACACACACACATAAACAAACTCTCTCTCTCTCTCTCTCTCTCTCTCTCTCTCTCTCTCTCTCTCTCTCTCTCTCTCTCACACACACACACACACACACACACAACACGGAGTATCAAAACTCGCACCACAGATACAGGAACAATCTCGCGATATACGACACATCTCGCGAGTCACGACACGCGCAAAAAAACCGTAAATTAAAAAAAAAAAAACTGTCATAGGCGGAATATGTTTTCTTGTAACGTGAGTATGTTCTATCAAGCCCATTCAAAGGACCAACCAACGAACGTACGATTTCATTTTGACTCAGCCTAATATCGACACCCTCACATACCGCAATAACAACCCAAAATAAAAACAAAACCGAGACGTAAACACGCTAAAATAAAGTTTTTCACAATAATAACTTTTAACAATAACAGCTACTCATACTGTTTCAGATGACATGCTGTAGGCCTACGCCGTACAAAAAGCAAAAAGCAGTGTGGAAGTGCAAAATAGCCTAATGATGAAAGGTTCGGATATGAATGTTTATATAGTGATACAACGAAAAGTGTAACCCTTATACTACAATATGTTTTAGAGGTTTGTAAATATGTCCTTCTGCATTCTTTTAGATTAAATACAGAAAAACCACTGAGGATGGTGGGTTCTTTGCCGAACATACTTTGGTATAATAAAAATAACAAGTGTTTTGCATTAAGGCGGATCCACAAACGCACATTTATCCAATGTAATTCCATCTTTACAATGAGCAATAGAAAAAAAAGGAATAAGAAACTTTGAAAGGGCATTAAGTTCATGGAGAAGAAATAAAATCTTTTAATCTTTTAGATTTGTCGATGACACTGCATTTATGTCGGAGACAGCGAATGAAAGAAGGGTAAGATTAATAAGAGCAATATAATGATAATGTCATGTATCCAATTAGGCAACGCTGAGGAAATTAGAATACGAAACGAGAAAACACATTTAGTGGAACAGGGTGGTTTTTTTTTTGGGGGGGGGGGGCAGCAAAAGAACGTAAATGCCAATGGCCGTACCGCAGTTGTTATACGGGTTCTCGCTATATCACTGAAGCACTGTCGTGCTTGGCCAGCACTTGCATAGGTTACCGTCAGTGTCTGGCGAGTGCTGTTGGCGAGCGGGTGTCCTCTGCCCTTGTGAGGCCAACTGACGAGCTACAACGAAAGCAGTGTCTCCGGTAACGAAGAGTGTGGGGAGCTGATCGTGTCCCGCTCCATGCCGCATCCGTTTACGGCTTCTGCCGCAAGATATCACGGCGGACGCCTGGTGCCTGTTGGGCATTTCGAGATCTGTAGGACAGAGTTTAACGTTTAGTCCCTAAAACAAAACAAATGGTGATGGTCGGAGTAGAGAAGATATAAAATTCAGGATGGCAACAGGAAGGAAAGCGTTTCTGAACAAGAGAAATTTGTTAAGATCTACAAGGGATACTCTGAAAATCAAATTTAAGTGCCTGGCAGAGGGTTCATGGAACCATCTTCATACTATTTATCTCCCACTCCTTACTCGAATAGCGCGCGGGAACAAAGAACATCTGAATATCTCAGTTGGAGCTCTGATTTCTCGTATTTTATTCTGATTCATTTCTGCCTATGTACGTGGGAGTCAACAATATATTTTCGCATTCGGAGGAGAATGGTGGTGACTGTAGACTACGCCGTAGCGATAAACGCCGTTGTTGTAATGATTCCCATCCCGGATAATGTATCATTTCCGTAACGCTGTCTCCCATGCATCTGCCACTCTTTAAAATGTTTCGATGTCCTCCGTTAAGGATCCCACACTGGGCAGCAATACTCCAAATGAGGACGGACAGGCGTAGTGTGAGCAATCTCTTTAGTAGTTCTGTTGCATCTTTTAAGTGTTCTGTCAATAAAACGCAGTCTCTGGTTCTCCTTTCCTACGACATTGACTACGTGTTCTTTCCAGTTTAAGTTTGATGTAATAGTAATTCCTAAGTATATAGTGGAGTTTACGGCTTTCACATTCGATTGATTTATCTTGTAAAGAAAGTTTAGCGGATTTCTTTTCGTTCTCATGTTGACGACTTCACACTTCTCATTATTTAGGGTCAATTGCCAATTTGTACACCATGCTGACATCTTATTTAAATCGTTCTGCAGTTGGTTTTGATCTACAGATGACTTTACTAGACGATAAATGACGGCGACATCTGCAAACAACCTAAGAGACCTACTTAGATTTTCCCCTAAATCGTTTATGTAAATAAAGAACAGTAGAGAACCAATAACACTACCCTGTGGAACGCCGGATATCACCTCTGTTTTAGTCGATGCCTTACCATCGATTACCACTAACTGTGTCCTCTATGACAGAATATCTCCTATCTAGTCATATCTGGGGCGATGTTCCATAACCATGTAATTTGATTAAAAGCCGTTAGTGAGGTACGGTGTCAAAAGCGTTCTGGAAATCTAGAACGCTAGCCACAAGAGGTAACGAACATAATTAGGAGAAACAGAAACATGTGACAAGTTAAATAAAAAAAATCGATTGTTGGACATTAATGAATAGTCCGTTTAGTGTTAATTGTAGTGTGGGGTAAAATCACAAAGGGAAACCATCAAACGACTACAGTACGCAGGTTCAAACAAATTTGGCTTTCGTCGTTCGAAGGCTTGCTCAAGATAGCGTGAAGAACTGCGTCAGACCATATGCAGAAGAAAGTTCTCAATACACAAAAAAAATTACGGAAAAAGTCTGACGCAGAGGCTATGGAGCGATGGTGGTCGTTTTCAGTTAACCAAATAACCAGGACGGTTCCTTGCTTTGAGCATGGTTACACACACAGTAATAAAATGTAACTAGAATGGAATGGTAAAAAATGTTGAGAAAAATGGGAGTAAACTTGGATGTTCCACATAGCTTTCTTCAGAATCAATCAATTGTTTAAAAGTAAAATGAAAGAGCTTCTTGTTAGGTAAAAAAGAACTGCGTACATTAATTAGAACCGAAGATATCGTAAAAAAAGCCGATTAAATGTTCCGTCTAAGGACATAAGATTATCGTGTTTGAATAAAAATAAAGGATGGAGAGACTTACGATAATTCTGATACTTGATGACAACGCTGCGAATGAATAGCTTTTGTTTAAAGCAAAAATGAAGGAAATCTCTCGGATAGAACGGACTGACCGTTAGACCTTAGAGAAATATATTCTTTATTTCACTGGAAATTCCTAGTGATCGGAAAAAGCGCAGATGACTCCCGTTTATAAGAAACGAAAGAGAACTGACCCATGTAAGTACAGGTCGATATCGTTGACATCAGTTTCCTGTACAATTTTGGAGCATATTCTCCGTTCGAATATAGTAGATTTCCTTGAGATGGAAAATCTTCTTTCTACGAATCAGCACTGATTTAGGAAACATTGTACATGTGAAACTCAGGTTGTCTTTTTCTCACATGACATCTTGAGAGTCATTGATGATGGGCAACAGGCAGGTTGTGTTTTCCTCTATTTCAAAAAAGGCGTTTGACGCGGTGCCACACTACAGACTGCGAACGAAGATATGAGCATATGGAAAAAATTCACAGATTTGTGACTGGCTGGAAGACTTTCTAAGTAATAGAACGCAGTACGTTGTTCTCGACGGCGAGTGTTCTTCAGAGACGAGTGTATCGTTCAGGGGTTCTCCAGGGGAGTGTGATAGCACAGCTATTATATTATATCTACATAAATGATCTGCTGGACAGAGTAACTTGTAATTTCCGGCTGTTTGCTGATGATTCTATGGTGTATGGGAGGGTGTCGTCTTTAACTGACTGTAATAGCATACAGGATGACTTAGACAAAATTTCTAGTTTGTGCGAAGATTGGCAGCTAGCTTTCAGTGTAGAAAAATATAAGTTGATGTCCATGAGCCGGCCGCGGTGGCCGAGGGGACTGAGGCGCTCCAGTCACGGTCTGCACGGCCACTACGGTCGGGGGTTCGAATCCCCCCTCGGGCATGGATATTTGTGCCGTCCTCATTGTTAGCTAGTTCGTAAGTAGTGTGTAGGTTTAGGGACTGGTGACCCCGTAGTTAAGTCCCATAAGCTATACAATCATTTGAACATTTTTTTTATGTCCATAAGTAGGAAAAACAATCCCATAATGTTCGAATACAGCATTAGTAGTGAGCTTCTTGATGCTGTCGCGTCGTTCAAATATCTAGGCGTAACACTGCAGAGCGATATGAAATGCAACGAGCATGTAAGGACAGTTGCGAGTAAGGCGGACAGCCGACTTCGGTTTATTGGGAGAATTTTGGGAAGATGTATTTCACCTGTAAAGGATACCGCGTATAAAACACTTGTACGACCACGTCTTGAGTATTGATCAAGTGTTTGGGACCCGCAGCAGATCAGTTTAAAGGAAGACATAGAGGCGGTTCAGAGACGAGCAGCTAGATTAGTTACCGGTAGGTTCGACCAATGAGCGAGTGTCACGGAAATGCTCCGGCAACTCAATTGGGGATCGCTGGAAGAAAGACGACATTCTTTTCGTGAATTTCTATTGAGTAATTTGTAGCTGAGTGTAGTACGATCGTGTTGCCGCTAATTACATTTCGCGTAAAGATCACAAAGACAAGATAAGAGAAATTAGGGCTCGTTCGGAGGCATATAGGCATTCTTTTTTTCCTCGTTCAATTTGGGAGTGGAATAGGACAGGAAATGCCTAGTAGTGGTACAGTGTATCCTCGCCACGCACTTCCAAATACCTCGAAAGCGCACTTGTCATCTCGTTCTGCTGGGACCTCCAAATGTCGAAACCTATTTTTTCAGACTGTCCCGTTGCTCTCGTCCTGGGGGGCCTCCAATTCTTTTCTATAATAATGCATGTACTTCCTTGTGGTCGGGGAGAGGGGGCCTCATTTTTTTCTCCGCCGCCCCGAGCCTCCTACAGTCTTTGTCCGCCACTGTATGGGGCTCACATTTTGGTTCGGTATAGTTAGGCTGGCGAAATATACACTCTTTTCTGTTTCCCTTCTGAATTATGGGGCTTTTGTTTTACACGCAGACCCTCCCTTGTGAGTGAGTATGTAGCGTCCAAGTTGCCTATACTTCCTCCAGGTTTGTTGCATGTAGCAGAGACTCACTATTTTAATCTGTTCCTAAATGTAACGGTTTTACGGACTCACTAAATACGTATAGTCTCTTTGTACTGAATTATTTTAGTGAAGGTGTAGGGTATCCATTTTATTACTTGATAGATGTGACTGTTTTATTTGATTGTAATTTGCAGATGCTCATGATGATTATATACAGGTCTCGAAACTCGGGTAGTGCACGAAATAAAAGGTTTAAAATTAACAACTGTTGCGGATACCATTATTTAAAATAAAGATTCACGGTTGTGGATGTCCCGAAATAAGAGAACTGTGTCAAATAATAAACTGCTGTTCTATAGGACTAGATAGTTGGAAGATATCTCTGTCTTTAGAATGACATGCTGAGTTCTGTTTTCGGCAATCTCTTACGTAATAGTGTAACTGTGACTGTATGGGTCATCGCATATTAGAGTGCAGGTTTTGTAAGAAAGTGTGACAATAAATGGTCTCTATCATAGAAACCATGTATTTTCGGACATCACCTTTATTGTTGCGTAACCTCTTCTCGGTCAATCCGTAGAGTTGGTATATGTTGGAAAAAATCACCCTATACAGGGTGGTCCATTGGTAGTGACCGGGCCAAATATCTCACGAAAAAAGCATCAAACGGAAGAACTACAAAGAACAAATCTTTTCTAGCTTGAAAGGGGAAACCAGATGGCGCTATGGTTGGCCCGCTAGATGGCGCTGCCATAGGTCAAACGGATATCAAGCTCATTTTTTAAAATAGGCACCCCCATTTTTATTACATATTCGTCTAGTACGTAAATAAATGTGAATGTTATATTTGAAACAATTTTTCGCTTTGTGACAGATGGCGCTGTAATAGTCACAAACGTGTAATTACGTGATTTCGCGTAACATTTCACCAGTGCGGACGGTATTTGCTTCGTGATACATTACTCGTGTTAAAATGGTCCGTTCACCAGTTGCAGAAAAGATCGATATGGTATTTATGTATGGCTATTGTGATCAAAATGCCCAAGGGGCCTGTGCTATGTATGCTGATCGTTATCCTGGAAGACATCACCGAAGTGTCCGGACCTTTCGTCGGATAGTTACGTTATTAGAAGATGCAGGAAGTGTTCAGCCACAAGTGAAACATCAGTCACGACCTGCAACAATTGATGATACCCAAGTAAGTGTTTTAGTTGCAGTTACGGCTAATCAGCACATCAGTAGCAGACAAATTGAAAGAGAATCGGGAATCTCAAAACCTCGGTGTTGAGAATTCTACATCAGCATAAATTTCACCCTACCATGTTTCTATGCACTAGGATATGCATGGAGAAGACTACGAACGTCGTGTATAGTTTTGCCACAGGGCAGAAAATGAATTACGGTGTGGTAACAGATTTTTTTTTCACGCGTTCTGTTTAATGATGAAGCGTCATTCACAAACAGAGGTAACGTAAACCGGAGTAATATGCACTATTGGGCAACGGAAAATCTACGATGGCTACGACAAGTGGAACATCAGGGGCCTTGTCGGGTTAATATATGGTGCGGCATTATGGGAGGTACGGTAATTGGCCCATTTTTATCGATGGCAATCTAAATGGTGCAATGTATGCTGATTACTTACGTAATGTTCTACCGATTTTACTACAAGATGTACTTTCAACATGATGGATGTCCGGAACATGGCTCGCGTGCAGTTTTTGCGGTCGTAAATGGAATATTTAATAAACGATGGATTGGTCGTAGAAGCACTATACCATGGCCCGCACGTTCACCGGATCTTACATACCAAGATTTATTTCTGTGGCGAAAATTGAAAGATATTTTTATCGTGATTCACCGACAACGCCTGAAAACATGCGTTAGCACATTGTCAGTGCATGTGAGAACATTACTGAAGGCGAACTACTCGCTGTTGGGAGGAATTTCGTAACGCGTATTGCCAAATGCATTGAAGTTGAAGGACGTCCTTTTGAGCATTTATTGAAGTCATGAGGTAATTACAGGTAATCACGCAGGAACAGCATGCGTTCTCATAATGTCTGATAATTTCAGAAAAGTACATGTATCACATTCGTACCACCGAAATAAAGTTCAAACGTACCTATGTTCTGTGTTTTAATTTCAAAAACATACCTATTACCCACTGTTCGTCTAAAATTGTGAGCAAAATGTTTGTTAATATTACAGCGCCATCTACCACAAAGCGTAAAAAGTATTCAAAATAAAACATTCATATTTATTTACGTACTAGATAATTATGTAATAAAAATGGGAGTTCCTGTTTAAAAAAAATGCAGTTGGTATCCGTTTGACCTATGGCAGCGCCATCTAGCGGGCCAACTATAGCGCCATCTATTTTCCTCCTTCAAGCTAGAAAAGTTTTGTTCTGTGTAGTTTTTTCGTTTGATGCTCATTTCGTGAGATATTTGGCCCGGTCACTATCAATGTTCCATGGGGGTGGACTGTGTGGGAGGAGTAGAACAGAGAGGGAGATGGAGTTGAACGGATAGAAAATGTGGTGTCGCACAAGTACAAAGTGCGCGCCACCCACTTTCGCCGCGCGCCGCCATGCATGCACGGCGCGGCGTTCTTCCGACGACAGCCACGAGCGCCCTCTGCGACAACGCCGCTCGTGGCCACCACTGAAAGACACCAGGCACTTCGGACGGAGATAGCAACCAGTGAGGACCTTCGTAATCCGATAGGCACGAGTGAAGACTTTGCTATTGTACAGGCACTAGGCAGGCCTCTGACAACTATGTATCAACATTCTGCAGTACTATGTAAAAGTTAAGTATTGTTACATTCTGTGCAATATATCTCTTTCTAATTTACTCGAGTGTTTATAGTTTCTGGCTGCTCCCCTCCGTACCTGCACCAGCGTGTCGGTCTCATTCCACTCGGCCACCGACACCTACGACGAGGCTGGGACACGAAAGCGGCGACGAAGTTGGGACACAAAAGTGGCGACGAGGAGTGATAGAACCTTGGATCAGCCCGCTTGCAGCAGCCAGACAGCAGCAGTCGGAGCACGCAAGAAATTGCTCCCGCCCACCCACCCTTATTATAAGATTTTTGGAACATTTTCAGTTCCGTGTTTGTGGACTTTTTTGTTGCAGAGCGTCCTCTTTCATATTGCATTTGTGTTTTGTACTAAGTTACTTGTATACGCGGCGCCTAATCGGTCAGCATGGCCACTACCCCGAACCCAAACTTAATGGAAATTATTCAGTTACAGACGGCGCAAATTACCCAGCTTCTCCAGGCCGTGTCGCAGTTGACGACACAGGCTGCTCACCAACAACAACAGTCGTCACATCAGCAGCCCACACCTGCCGCCGCGCCGCTTCCGACGTTCCGCCAATACAACGAACGTGAGGAAGAATGGAGTGATTATCTGGCACAGTTTCAAGAACTCGTCGCGGCTCATCAACTTACAGGTCAGACTGTTAAGCATCTTTTATTGTCTGTGGTGGGCCCCAAAACTTTCGTGTTACTGCAAAAACTATTCCCGCACGCATCTCCTCGTGATGTAGACTTTGAACAAATTGTAGATGCACTGAATGCTCATTATGAGAGAAAAGTTCTTGTAGCCGCTGCACGATACCGATTTTTCAGACTTAAAAAGTTACCGCAGCAGTCACACCAAGAGTGGATTACGGAATTGAAGGGCTTAACCCGCCAATGTAAATTTACTTGCTCTTGTGGACTTTCGTATAGTGACGTGATGTTGAGGGATGCGATTACGCAGAACATTCAGGACCCCAGAATTAGAGCAGCAATTCTGAAACAGTCTGACCCCTCATTAGACAGTGTACTGCAGCTTATTGAAGCTCATGATACTTTTGACTTAGCAGATGTAGAAATGCAAAGCCACAGTGTCAATTCAGTGCGCCGCAACGGACGCTTTCCTAGCCGTAGTTCTCAGTATAGCACTAGTGCTTCTTATTTTTCTACCGGCCGTGCTGAACAGACAGTGAACAGTAGCCAGAGTAAAAGTGCGACGCAAAGGTCGCCCCGTAGTGTTAGACCCAGTAATTTGAATAACGGGCGCCAACGCTCATTTCAGAAAAATGTACGTAAATCTTGCCCCCAGTGTGTGTCTCGCCACAAGCGTGCTCATTGCCCTAGTCGCAACGCAACCTGTTATCAATGTGGCAAATCGGGACAGGTGCAGTCTGTGTGTATGCAAATTAAAAACTCAAAGAACAGTAACGTTAGAAACAGTGCTTCGCATAGTGCGAGAGCAGTGCATACAGTCAATGTCATAGACGCTGTGGAGTTTAACAGTGCTTTAGTTGGTTCTCCATTGCAAGAAAGTAGTTCTGCGCCTATGGCAAATCTATATAGTGCGCCACGTAGCAAGCGCCGACGAGCGCGTAAAACAGTGCAACGGAAACGGGTTCGGGACACGCAAAATGACTATGAACAGTGCATTCCTGTAGTGAACCTAGTGCCTTCTGCAACTTCTTATTGTAAAAGTGCCCAGTACTGTGTAGATAGTGCCAGTAGACTTGTTGTAGATACTGAAAGTAATTTTAGTGCAGTAGCCTCGCATTGCGCGGACGCCGATCCGGCGGTAGTGTCATCTAGTGACAGTGTTGTTAATCCCCTGCGTGCCGAGTCTGAGCCGCTTCCTTCAATACGCGGCCCGCGCAAGTGCAGCAAACAAACCGTAGCAGACGTTGCCCACATTCGCGCGCCTGTCGAGCGCCGCAAGCAAAAACTGTTTGTGAATCTCTCCATAGAAAATACGACTGTGCAATTTCAGCTTGATACTGGTTCCGCTGTTACATTAATCAATAAAGATACTTATGGACTTCTGGGTTCGCCAAAATTGTCGCCGTCACAGCAAGTGTTAACAGCGTACACAGGTGAAAATATTCCCGTGCTAGGAACATGTAGCTTGCCTGTCTCTTTCCAAGGTGTAACAAAAACGGTTGCTTTTGTTGTTCTTCAGGCCAAATCGACACAGAACATTTTTGGACTAGATGCTTTTGACTTGTTTGGTTTATCAATTCAAAGAGATGTGCTTCAAATTTCGTCAATAGTGCCTCAGGATAAAATCAATGCATTGTGTGACAAATACAGTGACTTGTTTTCGCCGGAACTAGGTTGTGCAAAAGACTTCGTGGCACATGTGACTTTAAAAGAATCTGCAGTTCCAAAATTTCGTAAAGCTAGACCAGTGCTTATCGCATTGCGTGATACAGTTGCCGAAGAACTTAAACGTTGGCAAGATAGTGGGGTGATTTCTCCTGTTTCTGCGAGTCAGTGGGCCTCGCCTATAGTAATTATACCCAAGCCGTCAGGAAAACTTCGTCTCTGTGCGGACTTCAAATCAACAGTGAACAGTCAAACAATTGTAGACACTTATCCCTTGCCCAGACCTGACGAACTAATGGACAAATTAGGACAGTCTCGTTTCTTTTCTAAGATTGATTTAGCAGAGGCATACTTACAGATTCCACTTGATGACGAGTCAAAAAAGTTTTTCGTCATTAATACTCACATGGGCCTTTTTCGATTTCAACGCCTACCCTTTGGCAGTTCTTCCGCTCCCGCTATTTTTCAGCGTTTTTTGGAACAGCTGACAGTTTCTGTACCGTGTTGTTCGAACTATTTAGATGATATTGTGGTATCCGGACGTACAGTTGAAGAACATTTAGCAAACCTGGAGTGCCTTTTCAAAGTTTTGACTGCAGCAGGTCTACGTTGCAATAAAGCAAAGTGTTCGTTTTTTCAAACTGAAATAGAGTACCTAGGCCATGTGATTAATGCCCAAGGAATTCATCCCTTACAGTCACATCTTCGAGCAATCAAAGACTTGCCTCCTCCTAAGAATGTGCAAGAATTGCAAGCAGTAATGGGAAAGCTTAACTATTATTTCAGATTTATTCCCAATGCCTCTCAGATTGCAGCTCCACTGCATCGTTTACGTAGGAAGAATGTTCCTTTTGTTTGGTCCAAAGATTGTCAGGTTGCCTTTGACAAACTAAAGTCTGCACTACTCAGTGATGCCTGTTTGATTCCCTTTGACCCCCAGAAGCCTGTAGTGCTAGCAGTTGACGCCTCGTCGTACGGTGCGGTTGCAGTTCTGTCACATCGTATTGGATGTCATGATCGTCCTATTGCCTTTGCATCCAAGCTACTGACGCCAACGCAACAGAATTACAGTCAGATAGAAAAGGAGGCCTTAGCAATCATTTACGGCGTCACAAAGTTTCATCATTATCTCTATGGCAGAAAATTCTATTTGTTGACAGACCACAAGCCTCTCACGTCGTTGTTCTCACCCACAAAGCCAATTCCGCCACGAACGGCACAAAAGCTTCAGAGATGGTCCTTGATATTGTCTAATTATCAGTATGAGATTTTGTACCGACCTACCACTAAACATGCCAACGCGGACACACTTTCCCGACTTCCGGTTGGGCAGGATGTATCATTTGATTCTTCAGAAATGGCATGTTGTCAGATAGACTCCAGAGATGCTTCCGCTGTCGCAGACTTCCCTTTAAACTCTCGTCGGGTTGCACAGGAAACCGCTGCGGATGCAGACCTAAGTGTGGTAGCACGTTTTGTTCGCTTTGGTTGGCCTGCCAGAGCCAAAGACATTGATCGGCCTCTGGTTCGACGTTATTTTGCACAACGTCATGCATTATCTTTAAGTCAGGGTGTACTGTTGTTGCATACCGACAACGACCAAGCAAGAGTGATTGTTCCTCGTTCCCTGCAACGAGAAGTGTTACGCCTCCTGCATCAAGGACATTGGGGCATTGTTAGGACAAAGCAACTGGCCAGACGTCATTGTACCTGGGTTGGTATGGACGCTCAGATAGAGAGCATGACATCACAGTGTACAGTTTGTGCGGAGCATCAGGCGGCTCCTCCGCAACGTTTCTCAGACTGGCCACGCCCCAAGGGACCATGGCAACGTTTACACATTGACTTTGCTGGACCATTCTGGAATACGCGCTGGTTAATTGTTGTCGACGCTTTCAGCAAGTTTCCTTTTGTGATTGCCATGAACTCAACGACGGCGTCTAGTACAAGCAGTGCCTTAGCATCAGTGTTTTGCATCGAAGGCTTGCCTGAAACTATCGTCAGTGACAATGGACCTCAGTTTGTTAGTGCGGAATTTCAACAATTTTGTCGTGTGAATGGTATTCAGCATATTACCACTGCATCTTTTCACCCTCAGTCCAATGGTGAAGCAGAACGTTTTGTTCGAACATTCAAGTCTCACATGGAGAAGATGAAAGGTCAGCACTCCAGGCAGCAAGCTCTTCAAATTTTCCTGTCTACGTATCGGTGCATGCCACGTGACGGCCCGTCTCCTGCCGAGCTGCTACACGGCCGCCGTCACCGCACTCTCCTTCACCTGCTGCAGCCTCCCACGCACCGAGTCGGTTCGTATGGCGCTACGCGTTTTCAGGTTTCCACGCCGGTGCTGTACAGGGTGTTTGCTGGAAACAAGATGACATGGTTGCCGGGCACCGTTCAGCGCGTGCTTGGTCGCAATATGTTTATTGTACGTTCTTCCACAGGGTCGGAGCTGCGGCGCCACGCAAACCAATTGCGCCTGCACAGGCCACGCGATCCTGTCTCGGGTTTCTTGATTCCAGACCCAGTTCACCGCCAGGGAGCACAGCCACATCGTTCGTCCCCGGACTACGAGATCCCTATGGACGTCGACGTACCGCCGACGCAGTCGTCGCCGCCGCTGTCGCCGCCGCAGATGACAGCGTCACCGAGAGGGACTCCGGGACCGTGCGGGCCCCCCCAGCTTGGGCCACGCACCTCAGAAGAAGATGACCTGCTCCCTCTGGGCGGGGGCGGGCGCCCTTCCCCAGGTTTCGGCGGGTTCCCTGGAGGATCTCAAGGCAGATGCCGGGGCGCGGACGGCGTCTCGATCCCGGCCTCAGCTACGACGCCCGTCCCACCAGTAACGCCCCCGCCCAGGCCCTCCTCCCAGTGCCGTCGCCGTGGCCCTCAGCCCTACGCCACGACGGCGCGGCGGTTTGGGGGGGAGGGGTGTGGTGTCGCACAAGTACAAAGTGCGCGCCACCCACTTTCGCCGCGCGCCGCCATGCATGCACGGCGCGGCGTTCTTCCGACGACAGCCACGAGCGCCCTCTGCGACAACGCCGCTCGTGGCCACCACTGAAAGACACCAGGCACTTCGGACGGAGATAGCAACCAGTGAGGACCTTCGTAATCCGATAGGCACGAGTGAAGACTTTGCTATTGTACAGGCACTAGGCAGGCCTCTGACAACTATGTATCAACATTCTGCAGTACTATGTAAAAGTTAAGTATTGTTACATTCTGTGCAATATATCTCTTTCTAATTTACTCGAGTGTTTATAGTTTCTGGCTGCTCCCCTCCGTACCTGCACCAGCGTGTCGGTCTCATTCCACTCGGCCACCGACACCTACGACGAGGCTGGGACACGAAAGCGGCGACGAAGTTGGGACACAAAAGAAAAATTGGAATAAATCAGGCAGCGCCAAGTTTTCAGCTGTTTATAATTGTAATTAAAAGCGGAGTATACAAATCCAGAACTGTACAAACATAATTGGTGGAATGTAAGAATCTGGTACTGTAAACTTACGCAGGTGAAAGGTTTCCGTCAAAAATTTATCATGATTATTGTTGTTCTGCATCTCAAAGTTTTCAGTAAATGTGAATCAGGCCATGAGGACGGAAATGGTTTAGGCAAGGAAATAATGAAGGTGGTAGATGAGATTTATTACTTGATCAGTAACATATGTTGGTCGCAATACGGAGGATATAAAGTTCATAATGGCATTGAGAAGAAAGCGTTTTTGTCAAAGAGAAATTTGAAAACAATGAATATTAATTTAAGCGTAAGTGGAGGCATTTTGCGGAGTGTTGCCTTGTACCGGAGTGAAGCATGGTTAAAATCCTAACAGAAAGAAGTTAGAGGCTTGAGAATTCGGGCTCTACAGAAGAATGCTGAAGATTAGGTGCGTAGATCGCGTAACTAATGAGAAGGTACTGAGCAGAATTGTGGAGGGGTGTTCGAGTCCTCCCTGGGGCATGGGTGTGTGTGTGTGTGTTGTCCTTAAGTTAGTTTACCTTAGTTTAATTAATTTGTAAGCTACGGACTGATGACTACGCAGTTTGCTCCGATAGATTTACAAACATTTGAACATTTTTGAATTGTGGAGAAAAGGAATTTCTGGCATTCCTTGACTAAAAGAAGGGCAGTACACGTTCTTAGACATCAAGGAATCGTGCATTTAGCACGGGAGGAAGTGAGTGGGGTAAAAATCGCAGAGGGAGATCAAGAGAGGAGTACAGTAATCTGATGAAAATGGATGTGGGTTGCTATTATTATGAAAACGCTAAGAAAATTTTTCAGGATAGAGTGGAGTGAGAAGCCACATCAAACCAGTCTTCGGACTGAAGACCACAACAACAAGTAAACCTCTGTTCGTTGTGATTTGCCAGTATTGAGGTAAGGCATTGTGCAACAATTTTGATACATTTAACATTAGTCTGTGACACTGATATAAGGCAGACTTTCCGTTACCAGAAAGAAAAATCATATCCTTTACAAACCAGAAGGAAATTAACTTTGCGTCGTGGAGGAATACGAAACATTAACTGTGGGCGAACACTTTGGTTTTGGCTCTGTATCTGTTGCCAACTAACTCGTGGATAACGCCTCCCGCCAAAGTGATTCCGCTGAACAAAAGCGCAATGCATAATTTAAATTAATAGTAATTATAAGGAGGATTTCAGTGCTGGTGACTAATCTTCTTACGTACCTACTTTGACAATGCAATGCATGACAATTAAGTAACACTTACTAATGAAAATTTCAGGGAGGAAAACTAACTACGTGAAAATTAAATAGAGAAGATAACAACGTGTTTCAGATTTTAACTGAATTGAACTATATTCTAAAAAAAAAAAAAAAAGTTGTACAATCACGAATGAAATTGTTGGTGGGATTGAGTTATAAATTTTATAGGAAACAAAGTTCAAAATTTGAAAAGATACACTCGCGTTGACAGGAATTAAATTACACAACTTCTGGATGGAGAAATTTTTCAGGCGATAAAATGCTGGAAACCCAAATTTGCGTTACAGTGGCGCTGTGGTAATAATGCCGATAAAAAGAAAGAAATTTTAGCCGCGACGGAATAGCTGTGCGAACTAAGGAGCCTTGTTAGGATGCGCTCGGCCGTTCCACATAGGAGGTTCGAGTCCTCCTTTGGGCATAAGTGTCTGTTGTTCTTAGGATAAGTTAATTATTTGTAAATTATTAGGTCCCATACCTTTACAAACATTTGAATATTTGGAAGAAATTACTACCTCCTTATACGCGGAAGAGACCAGGAGACACTGGAAGGTACCAGATGGACTTTATAATGGTAAGGAATAGATTTAGAAACCAGGTTCTAAACTGTAAGACATACCCAGGGGCAGATATAGACTCTGACCATAACTCATTGGTTATGAACTGCAGATTAAAACTTAAGAGACTGGAGAAAGGTACAAAGGTTAGGAGATGGAACCTGGACAAATCGAAGGAACCAGAGGTGGTTGAGAGTTTCAGAGGGAGCATTAGGCAAGGATTGGCTGAAACGGGGGAAAGTAATACAGTAGAAGAAGAATGGGTACCTCTGAGAGATAGGTTACTGAGGGCTGCAGAGGACCGTATAGGCAGAAAGACAAGGCCTAATAGAAATCCCTGCATAACACAGGATATACTGAACTTAATTAATGAGAGGAGAAAATATAAAAATTCAGCAAGTCAAACAGGAAAAAGGGAGTACAAACGGCTGAAAAATGAGATTGACAGGAAGTGCAGACTGGCTAAACAGGAATGGCTGGAGGACAAATGCAGAACCGTAGAAGAATGCATAACTAAGGGAAAGATAGATACCGCCTACAGAAAAATAAAAGAGATATTTGAGGGCAAGAAAATCAAGTTTTGTGTCTCGTTTCCGCTGGTTGTTCAAATGTTCAAATGTTTGTAAATCTATCGGACCAAACGGCGTGGTCATCAGTCCGTAGCTTACAAACTACTTAAACCTAGGTAAACTAACCTAAGGACAAACATACACACCCATGCCCCAGGGAGGACTCGAACCTCCACGGCGAGCAAACGCGCGCTCCGCAACGAGACGTTTTAGACCGCTCGGCTACTCCACAGCGGTCCGCCGGTTGTCGTAGGTGTTGGTGGCCGAGTAGAAAGAGACCGAGACAGGAATAAAGGATGCACGCATGTGCAGGTACGGAGGTGACCAGCCAGTGGGACAGCAGAAACTAGAACACCAGGCTAAATTAGAACAAGATATATATTTTGAGGAGTCTTGGTAATAGCTTGTACATAGTTTAGATAGAGGCCTGCCTACTGATGATTCCTAGTGCCTATCCGATAGCCAAGTCTTAACTGGTGCCTATCTGATTCCCAAGTGGCCGATGCAGCAGTCGTGGCCACGAGCGGAGTTGCAGCAGAGGGCGCTCGTGGCTGACGTCGTAAGAACGCCGCTCCGTGCGTGCATGGCGGCGCGCGGCGTAAGTACGTGGCGCGCACTTCATACTTGTGCGACACCACATCAAGAACACAGACGGAAAACCAGTACTAAGCAAAGAGGGGAAAGCTGGACTGTGGAATACATAGCTGGCATATACAAAGGAAATAAACTTGAAGGCAGTATTCTAGAAATAGAAGACGAAGTAGAGGAAATGACATAGGAAAATGATACTGCGCGAAGAATTTGACAGAGTGGTGAAGGACTTGAGTCGAAACAAGGCCCCTGGAGTAGATGATGTTCCGTTTGAACTGCTGATGTCGCTAGGACAGCCAGTTGTGACAAAATTGTATCACCTAGTATGCAAGATGTATGAGACACGGGAAATACCCTCCGACTTCAAGAAGAATATTGTAATTCCAATTTCGAAGAAAGCAAGTGCAGACAAGCGTGAAAATTACTGATCTATCAGTTTAATAAGTCATGGGTGCAAAATACTAACACGAATTATTTACAGACGAATGGAAAAAATTGTGGAATCCGACCTCGGGAAAGATCAGTTTCGATTTAGATGAAATGTAGGAACACGGGAAGCAATACTCACATTACGACTTATCTTAGAAGATAGGCTAAGGAAAGGCAGACCTACGTTTTTAGCGTTTGTCGATTTGGAGAAAGCTTTTGACAATGTCCTGGAATACACTCTTCCAATTTCTGAAGGTAGCAGGGGTAAAATATAGGGAGCGAAGTGTTATATTCAACCGATACAAGTACCAGACAGCGGTTATTAGCGTCGAAGGGCAAGAAAGGGACGCAGAGGTTGGGAAGGGAGTAAGACAGGGTTGTAGCCTTTCCCCAATGATGTTCAGTCTCTACATTGAGCAGGTAGTGAAGGAATGGAAGGAGAAATTTGGAGAGGGCATTAAAGTGCAGGGAGAAGAAATAAAGAAAAAATGCGGTTTGATGATGACATAGTAATTCTGTCAGAGACCGCAAAAGATCTGGAAGAGCAATTGAATGGGATGGACAGTGTCTTGAAAGGAAGATATAAGATGAACATTAACAAGAGTAAAACAAAGGTAATGGAATGCAATGTCAGAAAATCAGGCGATGCTGAAGGAAATAGATTAGGCAATGAGACAATAAAAGTAGTAGATGAATTTTGTTATTTGGGTAGCAAGATAACTTCTGATGCCCGAAGTAAAGAAGATATAAAATGTAGAATAGCTATGGGAAGAAAAGCGTTTCTAAAGAAGCGAAACTTGTTAACATCCAATATTAATTTAAATGTTAGGAAGACGTTTCTGAAAGCATTTGTCTGGAGTGTAGCATTGTATGGAAGTGAAACGTGGACTATTAGGAATTCAGATAAAAAGATGATAGAAGCTTTTGAAATGTGGTGCTACGGACGAATGATGAAAATTAGATGGGTAGATCACGTAACTAATGAAGAGGTGCTTAACCGAATCGGGGTGAAAAGGAGTTTCTGGCATATCCTGATTAAGAGAAGGGAAATGTTGGTTGGACACATTCTGAAACATCAAGGAATTAGCATTAGAAGGATGCGTGTGGGGTAAAAATCGTAGAGGGAGACCGAGGGACGAATATAGTTGGCAGATTCAAAAGGATGTAAGTTGCCGAAAGTATTCTCTGATGAAGAGATTTGCACAGAACAGGGTAGCGTGGAGAGCTGCATCAAACCAGTCTGCGGACTGAAGAGCACAACAACAACAACAACAATACCTGAACTTAAGTCGTGCATGGTGAGCCACACAGCTGCACCATTTACAGTAATCTCTCTCTCTCTCTCTCTCTCTCTCTCTCTCTCTCTCTCTCTCTCTCTCTCTCTCTCCCTCCATCTTGAGCAGCGAACACTTCCGTCCATCTCATATAGTAACAGGACGACCTGACAACTAACTCCAGCTTCAACTCTACTACTACTGGCGTCTCAGCGCCCAAAAGTACAAAGTGAACTACGCCGCTTAAAAATATTACAGGTATTATTACACTTAGCATATACAGAAGGATGGAAAAGCTGGTTGAAGCCGACATCGGGGAAGATCAGTTTGGGTTCAGGAAAAATGTAGGAACACGGGAGGCAATACTCACTTTACGGCTTATCCTAGAAGATAGATTAAGAAAAGGCAAACCTACATTTCTAGCTTTTGTAGATTTGGAGAAGGCTTTTGACAATGTTGATTGGAATAAACTCTTTCAAGTTCTGAAGCAAGCAGGAGTAAAATATAGGGAGCTTAAGGTTATTTACAACTTGTACAAAAACCAGACAGCGGTTGTCAGAGTTGAAGGGCA
Source organism: Locusta migratoria (assembly GCA_026315105.1). NCBI lineage: Eukaryota > Metazoa > Arthropoda > Insecta > Orthoptera > Acrididae > Locusta > Locusta migratoria. Next base: position 205,628,468 of record CM048751.1, read on the forward strand.
TGAAAGGGATGCAGTGGTTGGAAAGGGAGTAAGGTAGGGTTGTAGCCTTTCCCCAATGTTGTTCAATTTGTACATTGAGCAAGCTATAAAGGAAAGCAAGGAGAAATTTGGAGAAGGAATTAAAGTTCAGGGTGAAGAATTAAAAACATTGCGTTTTGCCGACGACATAGTAATTCTGTCAGATACAGCAAAAGACCTGGAAGAGCAATTGAACGGAATGGACAGTGTGCTGAAAGGTGCATATAAGACGAACATTAACAAGAGTAAAACTGGGGTAATGGAGTGCAGTGTAAGAAAATCAGGTGATGCTGAAGGAATTAGATTAGGTAACGAAACAATAAAGGAGGTAGATGAGTTTTGTTACTTGGGCAGTAAAATAACAAATGGCGGTCGCAGTACAGAGGATATAAATTGCAGAGTGGCAATGGGTAGAAAGGCGTTTTTGAAAAAGAGAAATTTATTAACATCGAATATTGATTTAAGCGTAAGGAAGTCCTTTCTGAAGGCATTTGTATGGAGTGTTGCCTTGTATGGGAGTGAAACATGGACGATAAGCAGTGTGGACAGAAAGAGGATAGAGGCTTTTGAAATGTGGTGCTACAGAAGAATGCTGAAGATTAGGTGGGTGGATCGCGTAACTAATGAGGAGGTACTGAACCGAATTGGGGAGAAAAGAAATTTCTGGCATACCTTGACTAAAAGAAGGGATAGATTCGTAGGACACATTCTTAGACATCAAGGAATTGTGCATTTAGCGTTGGAGGGAAGTGTGTGTGGTAAAAATCGCAGAGGTAGACCAAGAGACGCATATAGTAAGCAGATTCAAGTGGATGTGGGTTGTCGTTCTTATGAGGAGATGAAAAGGCTTGCTCAGGATAGAGTAGGGTGAAGAGCTGCATCAAACCAGTCTCTGGACTGAAGACCACAACAACAACAGCATGATACAAAGGCCATACAGTGACATATGGAAGAAAATAGCTTATAATGTACACATTTTTTTCTGAAACCTTACTACGAAGTACATAAATTTAATGTTAGTACGTTATATAGCGGCCTTACACTGTATCTGAGAAGTATGAGGCTCTCCATCGCTCGCCCACTGTTGTCCTTTTAAACTCTAGGATGTGGCTTGCAGCTCTCCCCATAAGGACAGCTAGGAGTGCGACTCAAACGGTAAAGGCGCTGGACGCGATACTGTGATGGTACCGTTACCGTGCTTGTCGAAAGAACATGCAGACCACCACACTTCAACCCGAGAGATCTTCAGTCATTCACATACACCTAACCAGTTACACCTACTCATACAGAATGCATTCCTATCGACTTACAGTGAAACATATTTTAAGCAACCGATCCTGTCTCTTAACATTAATTCTGAAAGTTTACTGTTATGACGTTCACTATTTCAGGAGGAGCAGTGCTACGGATTGTAAGCCTCTACCTATTTCCTTATAACTCTATGATGGTACTGAATATAACTCCAGTGTATTCCCTAATTTATATTTTCACAGTTAACGGACAAAGTAATTGGTATGCTAAGATCGGCTGCCAATTGTTTCGCTTCAATTTTCCTGGAAATCTTCAAACTAGTTTCTCCCTGTCTGAGTTTATACCAAGTTCGGAGTTTGGTTCTGTTTGATGATGACATAAATCTGAAATTATCTCTGGCATCTTACGGTGTGCCACAGTTCCTTACACAGTATGTATTAGAAACATTTCTTAGTCATATTTGTATTTCGAATACAGCCAAATCGTGTTGTGATATAAGAGTAAACACTCTAAATATGTGAAAAAGTCTAATTTTTTCATTAATTGAAGCTTTAGAGTGGAGTCTTCCGGTAAAATGGATAGTAACTGCTTTTAAAGGGATGTAAGTAGCATTATGGTAGAGTTAGACACATCCACATATCTGTGCAGAATGCCTAATAAATTTATTGTATGCATAGTTTTCTAAATAAAGTACTTTAAGAGGAATGACTGAAGAAAGTCAACTTATTGTAGCAGAGATATAATCGTCTCAATAACTTTCCAAATATTTTCACTATGAAAATACATTTTGGGTTTTAGGAAGAACACTCAACGAATTAATCAGTAGTTAGATCAAGTTACTACACTGCTCTTCAGCTAGAAAACGGTTATGCAGTTTTACTGATTTTCGTGTTATGTTGACAGTGTGTAAAATTGTCTACAGCTAGAAATTACACACGTATAGCGTAAAGTTTGCGTTATCAGTATCATAGCGAAATTAATATTGTAGACTTCTCTTTCGTTGGTGTAAATTTGTAGCTACGATTACATATATGTTTATACGTGCTTGTGCATGCTCCTTTTTTATGCAAAGATGAAATCCAAACACAGAGGCTCACTGGCAGATTTCAAGTGAAGAGCTTCCATCGAATTAGCTTTACTGGAAAAGTGGTACCATTTTCCCTTAGTGAAATGGAAAATAAATAATATTCATTGACATTCCGTGTTTTTATGTTTAATGTTTAACCTTCATCTGCTCGCGCAGGCGGCAGATTGCCGGTCCAAGTGTTCATTAAATTTCAGTACGTAACTTTTCCGTAAGATGGTGTTGTGATATGGCTGTATTCTCTACTTAGACCCTTCTCTGCTAGTCGTCATCTACAATCTCATATCTTCCGTTAACGTGATTCAGTACGTATCAACCTGACAATCTCTACAACTCGACAAACTTTCCATGGAAGTGATGGAAAGAAATTTGAAAGATCGTGCAAAACTAATGTCTCTTCCCAAAAATGTGAAGCCCTACAGAGAAGTAAACGATAGTAACCGGCCGGATGAACTCAAATCTACACCTGCAGGTCGCAACCAACGACCCATTTGTTTCATTTGTGGGTTAAAAAAAAAAAAAAAAAGAAACAACAACTGACATGACATGTCAAAAATACATTTTGGAAACCCTCTGCCAAATGATAAGCGAATGTAGTCTTTCACGGTGTATATATTCTGGGGTTTCCATCCGGGTAGCTGCGTGAAATATCGCGACGTTTCGATGAGAGTCATTCTCATCATCTTCTGGCGAAGTGTCGATGACGGGCGGGCGTACCCTATATATAGCCTAGTGGCGGCCGTCTCTCCTCACCCCTCCCCCCGGCCGGGTGGCCGGTGGTGGGGGAGCACCCTCTGCTGCGCGCCGGCTGGGCTTACGGCGTCTTTAGTCTTGTCCAGACACCCGTAGTGTCAACTGCTGGGCACGGTCTCGGCGTATGGATGTTAATGCAGGGTTCAATGCTGAACTCAACTGGTAGCCTCATATTTATTGACAACACTGTCGTGTAGCCTTATTCCCATCGATTCTTTGATTATGCTCACCCAGAAACCATTGGCTTGGCAGAACATCTTTGTTTTCTCAAAATCGAAAGTGTGTCTCTCACAGAGGTTGTGTTCAGCTACAGCCGACTTGTCGTAATGGCCCAGACGTACGCATCAACATCAAGGCGGTCAACATCAAGGTTTTCCGTGAGAAAATCAAGGCGGTGATCAACCCACGATTTCTGAAGACCAAGAGCCACAACCAGTACATCGTCCAGGCCGAGACCCGCGAGGACTACGACCGGATGATGCAGCTGATCGCCACTGAGCAATGGGGGTCTACATCCACAATGCTGAAAGGCTGAAGCGGCTGAAGGTTGTCTTTCGCCACCTACCTATGAAGATAGACCCCAAGTACCTACGGGATCTACTCAAGGAGGAAGGATTCGTCGCCAGGCACGTGAGCCCAATGAAGTCGCCGAGAACGCGCCGCGAGATGCCCCTGTTTTCCGTCATCCTAGTGGATAACGCTGACAACAGGAAGATCTTCCAGCTGGGAAAGATCGCCGACATTTCCATTAAGGTGGAGCCGATGCACGCTAAGAGCAGACGCGCGCAGTGCTTCTCTTGCCAGGGTCTTGACCATGTGGCAAAGTATTGCACAATGCCAACCCGCTGCTCCAAGTGCGCCGGTAACCACTCATCCCGGGAATGCCAGAAGAAGACGGAGGACCCGCCGCTGTGCTGCAACTGCAACGAGGGACACTTCGCCGGCAACAGGGGATGCCGCGCCTTCAAGAAGGGGAGACGCACAAATTGTGTAGTCCCAGGTCACAGCTTCGCCGACGCCGCCAGTGGAAGGAGACCCGCCGCCGCCGCCCAGCCGACACAGCCAGTCACGGAGGACAGCCGCCCGGACCGGCAAGCGCCTGCGGAAGCGGGCGTCGGCACGCCGGCACTGGCCGCGAGACAACAGGCACCCCGCCGTGGACGGCCGCAAGGGAACACCGCCGCCGTCGCCTCAGGCAATCCAACGCCCACGCATGCCGTGCGAGGTGCACGCAATCAGGGCACGCCTGCTCGCGCACGATCCACCGTCCAGCCGCAGCCAGCCGCCGCCACAGTGACGCAGCCAGCCGCCTTCCCCGCCGCCGCCACCGCCGCCGCCGCCGCCGCAGCCCCTATGAGCGACACACCTACATCGGCCGAGCTCAGCACGCTTCTGCGATCGCTGAGCCAGCTTCTGGAAAAGCTGCCAATTCTCGTGGAGGCAGTAACGGCGGCCCTCCAGGCCAACGCCATGAATTCCAGCAGTCCCCATGGATACTCTCCACATCCACGGACTGACCATCTGCACGTTCAATGCGAGGAGTCTCCATCCTCAGCAAGGCGAATTTCGCCTGCTCCTACGGGAAGAGGCGGTCGACATCTGTCTTGTACAGGAGACCTTCCTCAAACCTGGGTGAACGTGCGAGCGGCAAATTGCTGCTGCTACTGAGACGACAGGCTTACCCAAGAGAGTGGCACTGCCGTTTACGTCAAGAAGTCGCTGCGGCACCATCGAGTACATCTCCCAGAGACACCCACACTGGAAACAACGGGAGTGGCCGTCGACACTACCGCCGGAAGGATTCTTTTCGTGTCGGTATACCGATCGCCCGGTAGACCCCTCGAGGGAGCGGACTTTGAAACCCTGCTGTCATTGGAAGGGCGGCTTTTCATTGCGGGTGATTTCAATGCAAAACACGCCGAGTGGAATTCTCGCGTCACCAATGTAAACGAGCGCCGACTTTCCCGAATCGTACACCGTAGTGGCGCCATCAGCCTGGAGCCTTATGACCCCACGCATTTCCCGGACCGAGGAGAACCCGACGTGCTCGACATCGCCCTCTTGAAGGGTATTGGGCGCTTCGCAACTGCGGAGACGCGCAACGTCTTGAACTCAGACCATGTTCCGGTCATCTTTGAACTGGACGTGATCGGTTCATCCCTCCGAGAGCAGCACCCAAACTACAAGAAACTCAACGCAGAGCGCTACCAAGAGGAAGTGCTTGCCGCACTCGATGAAGCTCCGAACCCCGCAGACGTCGGAACCGACGCGACCTTGTTGTTTCTTTCCAGGACGATCCTGCAAGCAGCAGAAGCAGCAACTCTGAGACCGCCGCGTCAACCGCGAGACTTTTCGCGGCAGCTCCCACGCCATATCATGGCAGCCATCACCGAGAAAAATCGACTGTTTCGCGAATGACAGCTTACTCGCCAACCGGACACGAAGCGCCGACTGAATCGCATGAGGCGGGAAATCAAGGCCGCAGTCGAACTCCACCGTAACCAGGATTGGGCAGACCTCGTGTCAACGCTCAATCCTGACGACGGCAGTGCCTGGAGGGTCGTGAAAGCTTTCCTTCGACGCCGTCAACGTATACCGCCCCTCTTGGCCGGAAACGAATACGCCAGTGACCCAGACGCGAAGGCCAGCGCGCTGGCTGACGCATTTGCTGCAAATTTCACGCCAGTGGAAGACGTCGATGAAGAGGAAATTCGCAGAGTCGCTGAGCAACTGCCAATATTCCTCGCCGCCAGGGAAGAAGAAGACGTTATTGACCCAATAACAGAAAACGAGGTTGCAATGCAGCTTCGCTTGTTGAACCAAAGGAAAGCAAGAGGTAGCGACGGTATCACTAACCGCCTACTGACGAACCTCCCTCAGGAAACACATCGGCTCCTAGCGGACGTCTTTAACGAGGTCCTCCGCTCGGGTGTTTTCCCCAACGCATGGAAACATGCAGAGGTGATGGAAATCCAGAAAACAGGCAAGTGAAGTGACCAGCTATCGGCCCATAAGCCTGCTGCCATCCCTCTCGAAAGTGTTTGAGAAATTGTACGTGACAAGATTGCTGGAACACGTCAAGCGAGAGAACATCATACCAGACGAGTAGTTCGGTTTCCGAGCCGGTAATTCCACCACGCACCAGCTACTAAGGCTGGTCGAGCCGGCAATGCGGGCATTGGAAACAAGGGAATTCCTTGGTGCAGTGTTTCTCGACGTCTCCCGTGTCTTCGACTCCGTCTGGCACGACGGCCTAGTGTACAAACTCTTTGTTCACGGGCTCCTGACGTCTCATGAAAGACTGCTGCAGTCGTACCTATCCGAACGGACTTTCCACGTATGGGCAGAAGACGGTACATCCAAGGAAAGGCGGATATGTGCGGGAGTACCGCAGGGTTCGGCCATCGGCCCCCTGCTGTACTCCCTATACACTGCTATACACCGCGAGTCGCAAGCATCGAATTGGCACTATACGCCGACGACACGGCGCTTTTCACCCGCAGTATGAACGCGCTCACAATACGACGCCGACTCCAAGTCGGCTGCGACGCCCTAGGTGCATGGGCCACCAAGTGGCGGTTGAAATTCAACGCCGTGAAAAGCCAGGCAGTCGTCTTTACTAGACGTAAACTGCCCGATGCGCTACCGCCGATCGAGATCCTGGGAACTCCCATCCCCTGGAGTACAACGGCGAAACAACCTTAGACCAAAGGCTCACCTGGAAAGATCACGTCAGTGATGTAAGGGCCACAGGAAGTTTACGCGTTATTTACCCACTGCTCAACCCGCAGTCGCCGCTACCGTCGCAACACGGGATCACTCTGTACCTGTCACTGGTCCGTCCTGTGCTCGAGTACGCGTCCCCAGTCTTTGGAAACGCCGCCGACATCCACATCCAGCTGCTGCAGACCATCCAGTACCGCGCTCTGAAGACTGCCCTGCATCTTCCAACGCGCTACCCAACCGACCTGCTTCACGAAGAAGCAGGCATTCTATCGCTCCGAGAGAGATTCCGCGTCACCGCCAGGACCTTCTACAACCATCGGACCAAGGTCGAGGTCCGTCAAGAAAGTGAAGCGTCATCGACACTTTACCAGAAAATTATGAGAATGACTCATCGAAGCGTCGCGGAATTTTATCGCAGCTACCCGGATGCAAGCACGAGAAGATTTCGTCAGCGATATGTGATGATTTTATTCCTATCGGAGGAGACAGAGGAGGCGAAGAGACTGATGTGACAAGAATCCATTCACTTGCCCTTCCAGATCCTTTGCGGTCTCTGACAGAATTACAATGTCATCGGCAAACGGCATTTCTTCTTCCTGAACTTTAATTCCCTCTCACAAATTTCTTCTTGCATTGCTTCACTGCTTGATCATTGTCCCGATTGAACAACATTGGCGAGAGGCTACAACCTTCTCTTACTCCCTTCCCAACCTTGCGTCCCTTTCATGCCCTTCGACTCTAATAACCGGTGTCTGTTTTTTGTAACAGTTGAATATAAATTTTCGCTCCCTAAATTTTACACCTGTTACATTCAGAATTTAAGAATCTATTCCAGTCGACATTGTCAAACGCTTTCTCCAGATCTACAAATGCTAAAAACATAGGTTTGCCTTTCCTTAGCCTAACTTCTAAGATAAGTCGTAATGTGAATATTGCCTTCCGTGTTCCTACATTTCTCCTAAATCCAAACTGAAAGTTTTCGACAATGTCGACTGAAATACACTCTTTCAAATTCTAAGCAGGGGTAAAATATAGGGAGCGAAGAGTTACATTCAGTCTGTACAAAAACCAGAGAGCAGTTATTAGAGTCGATGGGCAAGAAAGGGACGCAGGGAGTAAGACATGGTTGTAGCATTTCCCCAATGTTGTTAAATCTGTACATTGAGCAAGCAGTGAAGGAATGCAAGGAGAAATTTACAGAGCGAATTAATGTTCAGTGAGAAGAAATAAAAGCTTTGCGAGTTGCCGATGATATAGTAATTTTGTCAGAAACTGGTAATGGAATGGAATGTCAGAAAATCTGGGGATGCTGAAGGAATCAGATTAAGTAATGAGACAATAACAGTAGTAGATCAATTTTGTTATTTGGGTAGCAAGGTAACTTCTTATAGCCGAAGGAAAGTAGATATAAAATGCAGAATGGCTATGGGGAGAAAAGCGTTTCTAATGAAGCGACACTTGTTAACGTCTAATATTAATTTAAATGTTAGGAAGTCCTTTCTGAAAGCATTTGTCTAGAGTGTAGGATTGTATGGGAGTGAAACGTGGACGATAAGGAGTTCGGACCAAAAGATGATAGAAGCTTTTGAAATGTGGTGCTACAGGATAATGATGAATATTAGATGGGTAGATCACGTAACTAATGAGGAGATGCTTAACCGATTTGGGGAGAAAAGGAGTTTCTGGCATAATCTGACTAAGAGAAGGAATAGATTGGTAGAAGACATTCTGGGACATCAAGGAATCATCAACTTAGTATTAGTGTGTGGGGTAAAAATCGTAGAGGGAGGCCAAGGGACGAATACAGTAAGCAGATTCAAAAGGATGCAGGTTGCCGAACGTATTCTCAGATGAAGAGACTTGAACAGGTCAGGGTAGCGTGGAGAGCTGCATCAGACCTGTCTGCAGACTGAAGACCACAACACCGAAAACAACCTTAACCTTATTAATAAGTTATTATTAGTAAGTTGGTCAAAAGATAGAACGGTGCACTGCTAACTTAGTCTTGGTACTGACTTCCTTATTGCAGAAGAGAGTAGTCTTAGCTGAGTACTCACTCCATTAGCATTGCTACACCTTGAGTCAAGTTATTTCACCAAGTTGCCACCCGGTGAGAAAATGAGAAAATACGTCCTAGGTACTTGAAACAGTTCCCCATGTTCTGTCACTAAATCTGTTTAAATCGCTTTCCCACAGACATTACTTTTGTTTTTGAGACGCTGATCTTCACATCATTTCTCTTTGATCGAACTCTGAAATATTAGACAGCGACCTTTCATTCGAATCTACAATCACAACTAAGTCGTCTGCATATGAAAGACTGCTTATTTTGTTTTCATCTGTTTTAATCCGCCCTGCCAGTCTACTGTTTTCAACATATGATCCACGAATAGTATGAACAATAGTGGTAACAAGTTACAGGTGAAACATGAACTCAGTTTATAGTCTACTTAACTGCTACATGACAGTATACGTAAAGACAATTACAATTATATATTTTTGACGACGTAACAGTGTTCATTTAATGAAATAAATCGCAATTTGCGATCACTTATGGCATCACTGTACTAGGTTTGGATGGAATACCAAAGGGCGGCGAATAAAAATTTGTGCCCGGCCGGGATACGAACCATGGATCTCCTGCTTACTGGGCGGACGCGTTGACCACTTTTTTTTTTTTTTTTTTTTTTGCTCTCTGGGTAGTTCTGTTCATTGCGGACGCTGACCATGTTTGTTCGTGTTTGTGTTCGTTGTGGTCTTGGCTCAGCGTTTTTATTGCAGAGAGTGTTGAGCGCTCTGACCGGGCGCGCTGAGCCACGGCGCCCGGCTCCACTCCGCCACCGAGGACACAGTGACCAGCCGACTGCAGAGGACTCTTCCCTGCACGTCTCCCGCCACACCCAAAGCTCCATTCGCCACGCTGTCTCTTTCCTATTAGAGACTGTGGTGCAGGGAAGAGTCCTCTGCAGGCGGGCTGGTCACTGTGTCCTCGGTGGCGCAGTGGTCAACGAGTCTGCCTAGTAAGCAGGAGATCCTGGGTTCGAATCCCGGCCGGGAACAAATTTTCATTCGCCGCCTTTGGTATTCCATCTAAACCAGTGATGCCATAAATGATCGCAAATTGTGATTTCTCTCATTAAAGACAATTAATTGCCTGCAGAAGTTAGCCTCTTATTCCTTGTAATCTTGTAGACTTTCAGCAGCTTCCTCCTAGGAACACGGTCATAAGGCTTTTCTAGATCTATAAAACATAGATACAATTCCCTGTTCCACTTACAGCACTTCTTCATTATCTGCCTTAAGCTAAAGGCATGGTCCTGACAGCCTCTGAGAGGCCTAAACCCACACTGAATTTTATCCAACTTTTATTCAACTAATACTCGCATTCTCCTTTCAACAATACCTGAGAATATTTTGTCCACAACGCTAATTAAAGAGATAAAATCCTTATACTACTGATCCTAATACTATTGAATTAAGACTCTACTGCTAGAAATTGTTGGGTAAAGAGAAGTGTGCAACATACGTAACTGTGTAAGGAACACCACCGTTCGTAAATCTCGCTACCTCGTAAGTGAATGGAATGCGGCACGTGCCAAAATCGTAAGCAGTCTTACCATTTACTACCGTGTGAATCACTGTAAGGTGATGACTTCATCTGGTACTGTGGGCTTCAGAGGATAACAAATCCGGTATTCACCGTCTATATGTGTCAAAGATACATGTCGTTTTGCATGCTGGATGTCTTAAGCTGCAGAAGCACCTGTCTACTTTGCATCGAGCGATGGCGCGAAACGCCAGATCGTAAAGGACTCGAGAGAACCTTTCATTTGTATTGTCCTTTTAAGACGACAAAATAAAGTATTTGTGAAACGTGACTGAGCAACATCGTTCGTATTTGTTCGTATTTGGATTTACATATACTCAACAATAACATGAAATTCCATGCATATTTCAGGTGGAAAACAAGCTCTGTTTACATAGCCACTCACACTAATCATATCAAAAGATTACTTGTTCCCGAGACAATCTCAACGTTTATCTACCATACTGAATATAGGACAAAACGTTAACATCACCATAAAATTCGTGGAAGGCGAAACCTGTAATCGTAGTGTATGAACTGCCCGGAAAAGGTTTGCAATCGAATAAATTAAATGTCAAATGAAAACAAAATGTTATCCGAAAGCTATCATCATAGTCATTATCATCGACTCCTTGTTCTTCTTCTTTCGACTCTATGGTTGGGCAAACTGCCTGATAAGACTTCACACTGAGATGTTTATAATTAAAAGGAGCGACCAGCCACAAGTTTGGTATAAAATGTTTATTTATTTAGACCAATTTCGGATTTTTTTTACAAATCCATCTTCAGATGGTTTAAATGTTTTCCAGGTAGAGCCACGTTTTGTGCATGTTACAATTGACAATTGACAGTTTTATACCAAATAAATTAATAAAAGAAGGAGACGTTCCCCCTTGGTACACAAAACAGGTCAGGACATTGATGCAAAAGAAAAGGAAAAGGCATACTAAATTTAAACGAACACAAAATCCCCAGGATTGGCGATCCTACACAGAAGCTCGAAATTTAGCGAGGATATCAATGCGAGATGCCTACAATACTTATCACAACGAAACTCTTTCTCGAAATTTGACTGAAAACGCAAAGAGATTTTGGTCATATGTTAAATATACTAGGGGCAAAACACAAACAATACAATCGCTTCGTGATAGTAATGGCGATCCTGCCGATGACAGCGCTACTAAAGCAGTGTTACTAAACACAGCTTTTATAAACTCATTCACCACAGAAGACGAAATCAATATCCCAGATTTCGAATTACGAACAGAGGCCGTAATGAGTAACGTAGAAGTAGATATCATCGGAGTAGTGCAGCAACTAAAATCACTTAACAAGAACAAGTCTTCTGGTTCGGATTGTATACCCATTAGATTTCTATCTGATTATGCTGAAGCGATAGCTCCTTACTTAACAGTCATATATAACCGCTGTCTCAAAGAAGGATCTGTACCAAAAGATTGGAAAGTTGCACAAGTCACACCTATATTCAAGAAAGGCAGTAGGAGTAACCTATTAAACTACAGGCTTATTTCACTGACTTCAATTTGCAGCAGGGTTTTGGAACATATCCTGTATTCAAATATTATGAATTATCTCGAACAGAACGATCTATTGACCCAAGGTCAACACGGATTTAGAAAGTATCGTTCATGCGAAACACAACTAGCTTTTTACTCACACGAAATGGTTAGTGTTATAGACAGGGGTTCGCAAATCGATTCCGTATTTCTTGATTTCCAGAAGGCTTTTGATACCATACCTCACAAACTGCTTTTAATAAAACTGCGTGGTTATGGTTATAGGCCCAAATTTGCGACTGGATAGGAGATTTCCTGTCAGAGAGGACACAGTTCGCCGTAATCGATGGTAAAGCATCGACTATAACAGAGGTGATATCGGGCGTTCCACAAGGTAGTGTTATTGGTCCTCTGCTGTTCCTTATTTACATAAACGAATTAGGGGAAAATCTAAGAAGCTCTCTTAGGTTGTTTGCAGATGACGCCGTCATTTACCGTCTAGTAAAATCATCTGAAGATCAAAACCAACTGCAGAACGATCTGAATAAGATATCAGAATGGTGTAAAAATTGGTAATTGACTCTAAATAATGAGAAGTGTGAAGTCGTCGACACGAGTACGAAAAGAAATCCGTTAAACTTTGTTCACAAGATAAATCAATCGAAAGTGAAGGCCGTAAACTCCACAACATACCTAGGAATCACTATTACTTCAGACTTAAATTGGAAAGAAAACGTAGATAAAGTCATGGGAAAGGTGAACCAGAGACTGCGTTTTATTGGCAGAACCCTTAAAAGATGCCACAGAACTACAAAAGAGACTGGATACACTACGCTTGTCCGTCCATTTTTGGAGTATTCCTGCCCAGTGTGGGATCCTTATTAGGTGGGTTTGACGGAGGAGATCGAAAGAGTCCAAAGAAGGGCAGCTCGTCTCTTATTGTCGCGATACAGGGGAGACAGCGTTACGGAAATGATACAGGATCTGGGATGGGAATCATTACAACAACGAAGCTTATCGCTGAGGCGTGGGCTACGTACGAAACTCCAATCCCCAACATTCTCCTCCGAATGCGAAAATATATTATTGACTCCCACTTACATAGGTAGAAATGATCATCAGAATAAAATACGAGAAATCAGAGCTCGAACGGAGAGATTCAGGCGTTCTTTCTATCCGCGCGCTATTCGAGAATGGAATGGAAGATAAATAGTATAATGGTGGTTCGATGAACCCTCTGCCAGGCACTTTAATGTTATTTGCAGAAGGTCATATGTAGATGTAGATGTACAGTTTCGCAGCCGTGTTGTGTCGTTTTCTGTGACGAAATCAATTCCGTATTCCTCTTGTGTATTTTACACATGTCTGGGTTTGCATTTGCACTGTAAGACAGCTGTTAACGTAATAAGTTTGTCACACATAACTAGTGTCCGTTGTTTGTATAGTTGAATATAACTCTTCGCTCCATAAATTTTACCCATGTTACATTCAGAATTTAAGAATCTATACCAGTCGACATTGTCAAAAGCTTTCTTCAGATCTACAAATGCTAAAAACATAGGTTTGCCTTTCCTTAGCCTAACTTCTAAGATAAGTCATAATGTGAATATTGCCTTCCGTGTTCCTACATTTCTGCTAAATCCAAACTGATCTTCCTCACAGTTGGATTGAACAAGTTTTTCCATTCGTCTGTGAATTATTCGTGTAAGTATCTTGCAACCATGGGTTAATAAACTGATAGTTCTGTAATTCTCACACTTGTCAGCACTTGCTTTATTTGGAATTGGAATTACTATTTTCTTCTTGAAGTCGGATGGTATTTCCCCTGTCTCATACATCTTGCATATCAGGTGGCTCTCCTAACGATGTCAGCAGTTCAGACGGAATGTCATCTATTCCAGGGGCCTTGTTTCGTCTCATATCCTTCAGCGCTCTGTCAAATTCTTCTTGCACTATCGTATCTCCTATATTCTTCCACTTCATCTTCCATTTCTAGAACACTACATTCAAGTTTATTTCCTTTGTATAGGCCTTCTATATATTCCTTCCACAGTTCAGCTTTCCCCTCTTTGCTTAGTACTGGTTTTCCGTCGAGTTTTTGATATTCATACAGCTGTTTTTTTGTCTCCAAATATCTCTTTTATTTTCTTGTAGACGGTATCTATCTTTCCCTGGTTATACATTCTTCTATGGTTCTGCATTTGTCTACTAGCCACTCCTGCTTAGCCAGTCTGCAGTTCCTTTCAATCTCATTTTTCAGACGTTTGTACTCCAGTTTGTCTGTTTCACTTGCTGAATTTTTATATTTTCTCCTCTGATCAATTAAGTTCAGTATATCCTGTGTTATGCAGGGGTTTCTATTACGCCTTGTCGTTCTACCTATATGATCCTCTGCGGTCTTAACTACCATACCTGTCAGAGCAACTCATTGTTTTTCTAATGTATTACTTTCCACCGTTTCAGACAACCCTTGCCTTATGCTCCCTCTGAAACTCTCAACCACCCCCGGTTCCTTCAGATTGTCCAGGTTCCATCTCCGAACTTTTCTACCTTTCTGTAGACTCGTAAGTTTCAATATTTAGTTCATAACCAATGGCCAGAGTCTATATCTGCTCCTGGTTATGTCTTTCAGTTTAAAACCTGATTTTTAAATCTTTTCCTTACCATTATAAAGTCAATCTGGTACCTTCTAGTGTCTCCTGGTTGCGCGGGCGGGGTATGCCGCCCGGTCTGCGTGTGGCGTGAATCTGTCGAGAGAAACGCAGAAGGATCACGAATTTGGTTGCGGTGCTTGCGAATGATGCCATCGGGACCTGAAATTTCAAACACGTGAGCACTGAGATATTTGAGAATCTCGCCCTGCTCCCACCGTCTGCGTCCGCCAAAAACTCAGTAAAAGACTGGGTAACGCGGAGCGAAGCGATACTTGTGTGTCGGCGGCTGCTGCGCCGGGTGGAGCAGATGGAGCAGGGTGCGGTGGCAGTGGCCGTGTAGAAGCTCGGCCGGCGATGACCCTTCTCATGGATGCGAGCGGTAGGAGGCGAGGAACAGTTGCAGAGCCGCATCCCGTGAGCGCTCCGAAGGAAGTTTGGACATCCGCTGCTTAAATGTCCGAACGAAGCGATCCGCAGTGCCGTTTGACTGCGTGTGGAACGGTGCACTGGCGAGATGGCTAATGCCATTGCGTTCATAAAAGGAGCAAAATTCTTGCGATGTGAACTGAGGGCCGTTGTCTGAGACTCAATTCAGGGAGACCTTCCAGACAAAAAATTAAAGACAACGCCCTAATCGTGCTGCTAGAAGTCGTAGTAAATTGGAATAGTAAACGGGTAACCACTAAAAGAATCAACCACTATAAGCCACTTCCAGAAGGGACAAGCACAGTCAATATGCACTTGTTGCCATGGAGAATCTGCTTTTACCCACGCAAAAAGTTTCTGAGGTGGAGCTGACTGATTGGTAGCACACACTGAACACTGTGACGCCATCTGTTCTATTTAGACGTCCATACCCTGCCAAGTACAGTGTCGTCGTGCCAATTGCTTAGTGTGAACCTTTCCCCAATATTCTTGGTGAACTAAGTTCAATACTTCTTTCTGCAGAGGTCACTGAATCAACACATGCGATAGTCCACTGTCAGTTGAAACTAGAATGCCACCTCTATGTACTGAAAATTCTTTTCTTCTAGTAAAATAACGCCGCATCAGTGAATTTTCAATGTCACGCTTTGAACGGGGCCATTCTGTGCGATTATAGAGCAGCAAAATTTGTAAATCGGGGTCTGTTTCTAAGGCCCGAGCAATTTTCGTACAGTCCAAAGGGAAGGATTGCAACAAACTATCGTCCTGTGCATCTAACTGACAACAAGACATCTCAGAAGCGTCGAAGTCTTTGTCATGGCCAACCGGATTTGGGAAAGTGCGTCAGCATTTCCATGGCGAGTGGTGGGTCTGTACACAATCTTGTACTGATACTGTGATAAAAGTAAAGCCCGACGTTGCAACTTGTGTGCCGTGCACGTAGGAATTGGTTTGGCTCGATGAAACAATGAATGCAAAGGCTTGTGGTCAGTGACTAGATAAAATTTTCTCCCATACAAATAGTGATGGAGTTTCGTGACACCATACACTATTGCTAAAGCTTCCTTCTCAATATGAGAATGACGGCACTGTGTGTCTGGCAAAAGTTTGGATGCAAACGCTATCGGACGGTCCGTATCCCCATGTCTATGTGACAGTACTGCTCCTAGACCAAACAATGACGCGTCCACTTACAAAAGAACTGGTTTTTCTGGATCTAAGTGCACCAATCATCGATCAATGAGTAAAGCATCTTTTAACTGCTGAAATGCGCGTTGGCATTCTTCTGTCAAAACAAAACAAACATTTTTACGGCGTAGTTGATGCAAAGAGGCTGCAATTTGTGCTGCTTTCGGAATAAACCTGTTATAGTACGTTAACTTTCCTAAGACTGACTGTAATTCTTTCACATCTTTTGGTGCTGGCAGGTCGCAAATGCCAAGCAAATGTGATTGCATGGGGTAGGGTGAGTTGACTGTCCTAGATACTGCAGTACCGGTCTGAAAAAGTCACACTTATCTAAGCGACACTTGAGACCTGCGTCTGACAAAACTTGAAACAACTTCCTCAAATGTGCAATGTGTTCTTCTCGGGTACGGCCTCACACAACTATGTCGTCCAAGTAGTTTGAACAACAAGGCAACCGAGCTGTAAGCTCTTCGAAATATCTTTAAAAAATTGGGGGCTGACAACCACATCAAAATGAAAGCAAAAATATTCCTCGCTTACTACTTTACCGCTGTTCATGGAGTAAAACTATGTCATTTGGTATGACGTTACAATTCAAAACTTCCCCACCACAAATTGTAATTACAGGAAATTTAAATGTTCGTGTGGAGCTTTGTATTCAGATGTCATGTTATGTAATGCTCTTGTCTATAATATTCCTGACGGTAGACTTAGGGAAAAGATTCTAAAAATGTCAGATCCATCATTCCAACAAGTAGAACAAATTTTGGAACAGTACGATACAGGTGCCACGGCAGAGGAAAACTTTGATTCAGTTCCACTGTGTAGTATAGCCACGTCACATGCTGGCGAGCATGAGGTCGGTCACCGTGTACTTCCTGCTGCCCGCTCAAAATGTAAACAAGTTGAAAGATGCAGAGCGTTGCCTAATAAAGAAGTGAAGTCTCGTCCACAATATTTCTCATGGCATGAACAGCAGAACTGTACGTCCCAGTCAGCAAAATGCTATCCATGAGCAAGAAAAGTCACATACAAACAGTCTGCTCACAACAAAAGAAAAGAAATTTGTCCTCCGGGCCCAAACAGCGACAAGACAATAGTTATTCAATAGTTATGTAGTATTTTCCAAACCAGTGGCTGCCCCCCATAACATCAAGGACAAAGAAGTTGTATGTCACACAAGAAAAATGTATGTCAATTTGCACGTGAATGACATTTCTGTAAAGTTTCAACTAGGCACAGGTGCAACAGTCACATTGCTCAATCGCAAAACTTATCAACAGGATCACCGTGCCTTTCACGCGCTAAGACAAAGTTAACAGCATACAATGGCAAAGAAATTCCTGTACTAGGGCAGTGTTCCTTACATGTAGTATACCGAGCACAAATGTGCACAGTGACGTTTCAAGTGCTTAAATTTTATGAAGGAATGAATATTTTTTGTTTTACACACACACACACACACACACACACACACACACACACACACATATACACACACACACACACACACACACACACACATACACACACACACACACACACACACACACACATATATATATATATATATGCGTTACCCTCAAGGAAAATGCCAAATCGAAATTTTGCAAAGCTCGTAATGTACCGCTCGCTTTACGTGACAAAGTGGCACAAGAACTTCGCACATTACAAGAAAATGGTGCAATTGAACCAATACAAGCTAGCCAATGGGCGAGTTATTTTGCCGAATCCGTCGGGTAGCATTCGCGTTTGTGTTGATTTCAAGGCTACAGTGAATATACAAACAGTTGTAGACAGTTATCCTTTGCCGAGGCCAGAAGACTTAATGGACAGATTAGGCGCAAAAATATTTCTCGAAAATAGATTTGAGCAATGCCTACCTTCAGCTGCCACTCGATGAAGAATCACAGAAAATTTGTGTTGTCAATACTCATCTGTGCTTCTTTAAGTATTTGCGTTTACCGTTTGGGAGTGCACACAAACAATACCCTCACTACGTGACAGTAATGGCGATCCTGCCGATGACAGCGCTACTAAAGAAAAGTTACTAAATATAGCTTTCAGAAACTCATTCACCAAAGAAGACGAAACCAATATTCCAGATTTAGAATTACAGAAGGCAGAATGAGTAACTTTGAAGTAGATATCCTCGGAGTAGTGAAGAAACTTAAATCGATTAACAAAACAAATAGTCTAGTCCGGACTATATACGCATTAGATTGCTGTCTGATTATGCTGAACCGATAGCTCCTTACTTAACAGCCATATACAACCCCTCTCTCAAAGAAGGATCTGTACCAAAAGATTGGAAAGTTGCACAGGTCACACCTATATTCAAGAAACGCTATAGGAGTAACCCACTAAACTACAAGCCTATTACATTGACGTCAATTTAAGGCAGGGTTTTGGAACATACACTGTATTCAAATATTATGAATTATCTCGAACAGAATGATCTATTGACCCAAGCTCAAAACGGATTTAGAAAATATCGTTCATGCGAAACACAACTAGCTCTTTACTCACACGAAGTGATTAGTGTTATCGACAGGGGTTCGCAAATCGATTCCGTATTTCTTGATTTCCAGAAGGCTTTTGACTCCGTACCTCACAAACGGCTTTTAATCAAACTGTGTGGTTATGGTATATAGCCCCAAATTTGCGACGGGATAGGTGATTTCCTGTCAGAGAGGACACAGTTTGTAGTAATCGATGGTAAAGCATCGACTAAAACAGAGATGATATCGGGCGTTCCAAAGGGTAGTGTCATTGGTCCTCTGTTGTTCCTTATTTACATAAACGATTTGGGAAAAAATATAAGTAGCTCTCTTAGGTTGTTTGCAGATGACGCCGTCATTTACCGTCTAGTAAAATCACCCAAAGATCAAAACCAACTGCAGAACGATCTGAATAAGATATCACAATGGTGTAAGAATTGGCAATTAACTCTAAATAATAAGAAGTGTGAAGTCGTTCACATGACTACGAAAAAAATCAGTTAAAATTTGTTTACAAAATAATTAAATCGAAATTGAAGGCCGTAAACTCCACTAAATACCTAGGAACTACTATTACTGATAACTTAAACTGGAAAGAACGCTTAGATAATGTTGTGAAAAAGGGGAGCCAGAGACGGCATCTTAGAAGATGCAACAGAACTACTAAAGAAACTGCATACACTACGCTTGTCCGTCCTTTTTTGGAGTATTGCTGCCCAGTGCGGGATCCTTATCAGGTGGGTTTGACGGACATCGAACGAGTCCAAAGAAGGGCAGTTCGTTTTGTATTGTCACGATACAGGGGAGACAGCGTTACGGAAATGATACAGGATCTAGGATGGGAATCATTACAACAACGGCGCTTATCGCTCCATCGTGGGCTGCTTACGAAACTCCAATCGCCAACATTCTCATCAGAATGCGGAAATATTTTGTTCATTCCCACTTAGAAAGGTAGAAATGATCATCAGAATAAAATACGAGAAATCAGAGCTCGAATGGAGAGTTCGGGTGTTCTTTCTTCCCGCGTGCTATTCGAGAATGGAATGGGAGATAAATAGTATAACGGTGGTTCGATGAATCGTCTGCCACGCACTGAAACGTGATTTACGGACTATCTCATGTAGATGTAGATGTAGAAATGATCGTCAGAATAAAATACGAGATTCAGAGCTCGAACGGAGAGATTCAAGGTTTCTTTCTTCCCGCGCGCTATTCGAGTATGTAATCGGAGATAAATAGTATAAAGGTGGTTTGATGAACCTTCTTCCGGCACTTAAATGTGATTTGCAGAGTATCCTATGTAGATGTAGAGGTACTGACCCAAATTTCGAACTAATTGCCCCCATGTTTTGCGAACTAATAACGTAATACGGCACGCATATTGCTAGATGCATTTGCTCCACGTTTCTTTTGCAGATTTCTCCATTTTCAACCCAATTTTGCTAAACACTATTAATAACATAAGATTGGATTCCACAAAGAAGGTTTTTTGCGCCCACGACTGTATTCATAATATTCAAATATTTTTCAGCAATCAGTCGTTATTTGTAAGAAAATACTTGATTTTTCAGATCTCGGCAAGTTACTTGCCATTGTCAATGCTAAATTAACAATTAGTCACCGTACCATACATATTTTACTTTAGTATGTTATGCATATGCATTTCATAACCCTCCTACATGGTACGTAATACATTTTTTCCTCAGTTAGATGCAACACTATTGCCAGTAATGTGGAACTGTATGCAAGAATTAACAATATGCATCAATGTATAGTTATAAAATAATGGTTTGTTTATGACTGGTATTTAAAATATCGTAAAATAGTCAATAATTTGCCAAATTATATGAAGTAAATCTGTTAACTATACACGGAAGTTTATATTTATAGTTATGGTACTCATACAGAGATGTCACTGAAATAAATCGCAATTTGCGATGTTATGGCATCACTGTATTAGGTTTAGATGGAATACCAAACTGTGGTGAATGAAAATTTGTGCCCGGCCGGGATTCGAATACGGGATCTCCTGCTTACTGGGCAGACGCGTAGACCACTCCGCCACCGAGGACACAGTGACCAGCCCGACTGCAGAGGACTCTTCCCTGCACGTCTCCCGCCACACACAAATCTCCATTCGCCACGTTGTCTCTTTCCTACTGCCTATTTGGTATTCTATCTAAACTTAATACAGTGTTGCCATAACATCGCAAATTGCGAATATTTCATTCATTTGAACGCTGTAATTCGTCAAAAATATATATAAGAGATGTCAATGGCTGCTACATATTGATAAGGAAAAAGATCTATTGCTTATTGTTACACAAATCCCAAACAATTCCCAAAAGGTTCTATTTTTCATAGTAACGTGGTCATTAAGTACGTTACATCCCACGGATCTTTGGTGGCAAAAAATCTCAAGCTCATCTTGCAGATCGAGAAATTTTCCCTTCTCACCCCTATGCAGCAACCTCACATTATTTGTGATGCTAGGTATGTGATGCTTTGTTTCAAGCAGATGTGCTGCCATGCTTGATCTCTCGGTTGCGTCTTTTCTCTCAAGCCAAATGTGTTCGGAAAACCTAGTTTCTAGCTTCCTTCCTGTCTGCTCCACATAACATGTCCCACAGTCCAGGCATTCAGTCATGTAGACTGATGCGTGGACTGGATTCTGCACTCTAATATGTTGCCTAAGTTGTGTGTGGCCGCAAAACCTATTTTTACTTTACACTTTTTGAACACAGATGTGATTGTAGTGCTCATTTTACCATAATATAGCAAATTAATGAACCTAGTGTTTTTTTAACACCACAATGTCGTTACAAGGGTCCACTTTGTTTTCGTATTTATAGGCGATACTTCTGTGTAGGTTGTTCATAAAGCATTGTGTATAGTTGTCAGCCAATGCTATATGTTGCTTTATAGCAACTTACTGATCATGTTCATATTTTGAAAGGGGAATTTTGAACAAATGACTGATTGCAATGTGAAAAATACCCTCTTATGTTGGATTTGATGGTTTGATCTAAAATCTAGAATTCCATCTGTGTAAGGGATTTTTTTTTTTTTTTTTTTTTTTTTGCGGAGAATCCCGAATGAATGACTGCCGTTATCGTTACAGATTGACAGATCTAATAAAATTGATGGAATGTTTCAAGTTCAAATGTGAATTTCATGTTATCGTGGAAGTTAGTGAAAATCAACAACTGTTGATTTCCTCATTGCCTTTTACTAATAGCAGAATGTCATCAACGTACCTAAAATAGTATATAATTTTGTCCGCCCACACTGGATGTTCTGAGAAGAATCTATTTTCCAAGTGACTGAAAAATTTATCGGCAAGAAACCCGGATATTGGGCTCCCCACACTTACTCCATCTTTTTGCAGGTGAAACTCGTCATCGAAGTTAAAATAATTGTATTTCAAAATTATCGCGAGAAAACTAATGAATTCATCTATTTCCCTATTAGGGAGTTTATGCTGTTCCAGAAGATTGCGTTGAATAATCTGTATTGTGTTATTGATGGGTATGTTGGTGTATAAATTTACAATGTACACTGAGAGAAATTTCATTCCATCCATTATTGGTATATATGATGTTATTGGTGAGCTCAAAACTGTTCTTAATGGAGAACTGGTTATAGAATTTGTAATGGATTTTGAGGAATTTTAAGCATTTCCCAGCTACTTTATAAAAAGAACTACTACGCCCATCGACCACAGGTCTTATCGGATTCCCTTTTTTATGCACCTTCAAGTGTGGCTGCCTGTGGATTCATAACTTTTAACTTGTCGAAATCTAGATCTGCAAAATAAAGCAGTTTCTTACAGTTAACGACTGATTGTTGCAAAAATCCCATTTGAACTATTAATAACTGATCGAGGCTCTATATATTTGCCTGGATTCCTAATGAGTTGTATATACAACAAATACTGTATATACCTTGATTTCCCATTCTTGATTTCCAATTTCGATTAAAGTGATTTGTGAAAATTGCCTTCCATGTCTTCAGAGAAAATGTCCACGGAAAAAATTTCAAATTGAAGAGTAAAAGAAAAAAAATCTTTTATTACAAAATGGTCTGAGTAAATGATGAATATTGGGCACTTACGAAATGAAATTAAGATGTAAAAGCATGAATGACGCTTACAGAAAGTAAACGTATAACTTATAATCTTCAAATGTAATTTGTCAATAAAAAATATAAAATTTATAAAAATGCAAGTCTCGTGAAGAATTCCTTCAAGCGTAAACAGTTGTGAGATCTCATCGGAAACCAAATCAGTTATTTTAGTTAGTGATCCTGGAACCACCTGTTTAACAACTTGTCATAATTTGTTATCTACCAGCATTTATAACTACTATATAAATAGTAAATATCTTTATTTGCATAACAACTATAATGACTTGGCAGTCGCACCAGAATATAATGACATTAGAAAAAACATAATGATGTGGCAATCGCACATCGATATAATGGCATAACAATTTATGTTCCATTATCACATAAAAATGAATTATACTCACTTATACAGAAATTATTTTAAATATTAGATAATGTTGCCAGGCGACATAAAGTTATCAGATACCATTCCACCAAGCATTCTGAACGTTCCAAAAGCTCTCGCACCCTTTACCTCCTGCCAGTGAAGGGTTTTTAAGAAGTGCTTCGTCTGTGTTGTGAAATGCATCGTCTACACAAGCATTTTATTTTGTTACGACCGCCGTGTTCCAGCAGCGCAAGTATCGCCTCTTTTAATTGTGCCTCCGTCTCCACGTCTGTGTTGTTTCGGGGCTGTGCCAGCTTTCACGTTTCTTAGCCACTGTGGAAGTTTTTAAGATAACTACATGTTTTCAACCTTCTGATTTATTTTTCTCCAATCTTTTACCGCATCAACTTTTAATTCTGTTATTTTATTGATTGCTAAATATTTTGGATGCAGTGCAGCGTATCTACATCTACATGGGATACTCTGCAAATAACATTTAAGTGCCTGGCACAGGGTTCATCGAACCACCGTTATACTATTTTATCTCCCATTCCATTCTCGAATAGCGCGCGGGAAGAATGAACACCTGAATCTCTCCGTTCGGGCTCTGATTTATTCTGATGATCACTTCTACCTATGTAAGTGGGAATCAACAATATATTTTCGCATTCGGAGGAGAATGTTGGCGATTGCAGTTTCGTAAGTGGCCCGCGCCGCAGCGATAAGCGCCGTTGTTGTAATGATTCCCATCCCAGATCCTATATCATCTCCGTATCGTGACAATACGAAACGAGCTGCCCTTCTTTGGACTCTTTCCATGTCCTCCGTCAAACCCACCTGATTAAGATCCCACACTGGGCAGCAATACTCCAAAAATGGACGGTCAAGCGTAGTGTATGCAGTTTCTTTTGTAGTTCTGTTGCATGTTTTAAGGGTTTTACCAATAAAACGCAGTCTCTGGTTCGCCTTTCCCACGACATTATCTACTTGTTCTTTCCAATTTAAGTCTGAAGTAATGGCAATTCCTAGGTATTTTGTGTAGCTTATGGCCTTCACTTTTGATTGATTTATCTTGTAAACAAAGTTAACGGATTTCTTTTCGTACTCATGTGGACGACTTTACATTTCTCATTATTTAGATTCAACTGCCAATTTTTACACCATACTGACATCTTATTCAAATCGTTCTGCAGTTGGTTTTGATCTTCATATCATTTGACTAAGCGTAAATGATGGCGTCATCTGCAAACAACCTAAGAGAGCTACTTGGATTTTCCCCTTAATAGTTTATGTAAATAAGGAACAGCAGATGACCAAAAACGCCCGATATCACCTCTCTTTTAGTCGATGCCTTATCATCGATTACTACGAACTGTGTCCTCTCTGAAAGGAAATCCCCTATCCAGTCGCAAATTTGGGGCGATATATCGTAACCACACAATTTGATTAAAAGCCGTTTGTGAGGTACGGTGTCAATAGCCTTCTGGAAATGAAGGAATACGGAATCGATTTGCGAACCCTTGTCGATAGCACACATCACTTCGTGTGAGTAAAGAGCTAGTTGTGTTTCGCATGAACGATATTTTCTAAATCCATGTTGACCTTGAGCCAATAGATCATTCTGTTCGAAATAATTCATAATATTTGAATACAGGATATGTTCCAAAACCCTGCTGGAAATTGAAGTCAACTAAATAGGCCTGTAGTTTAATGGGTTAATCCTACTGCCTTTCTTGAGTATAGGTGTGACCTGTGCATCTTTCCAATCTTTTGGTACAGATCCTTCTTTGAGAGAGTGGTTGTATATGGCTGTTAAGTAAGGAGCTATCGCTTCCTCATAATCAGATAGAAATCTAATGGGTATATAGGCCGCCAGCCTGCCCCATGTCAGGGCTTGAAATTGTCAATAAAAATAGGAGAAAAAAGGCAGCGGCTATTCCGAAGTACATACAGCGGTTTCCTCAACATCAGAATGTTGACCACCGTCGGGTGTAGCCAGTACTTGGATGGGTAACCGAACGCGCACGCCACATGCTGTTGACGAATTTCCTTGAGTCTTATGGGAGGGGACAATTGGGGTGGTAATGCAAAGTGCCACGTCACCAATTTTTTGCGCCAATGTACTGCAAGTACTCCGCTGTGTCACCCTATACTGTTGATGGTGATCCGTCCGGCGGATGGGGACGATAAGGTCGGCGGTACCCTTGTTGCTTGTCATTCCCAACACGGACAGTGCACTACATTACACATCCATCCATTACAGTCACCTGCACTTAACACAGACACGTCAGTACACAGTACTGCTGGGGCCGAGCGCTACCTTCCCAGCTTTATGTCAGGATGAAGCGTGAAACTTTGTGGAGCACCAGGGGACGCTATTAATAGAGTATTAGAGTTTACAGATTTATTCGACTGAATACAGGATTCCGCGGTGTTGGTGCTAGTCTGGCAGCAGCTACATCTGCAAGCGACGTCTCCTTCGACCGCGTTAGCACGTCGTCTCGCCGCGTTTTTTATGAGCCGGCTGCTACAGCATTCGGACGGACGTGACGCGACGCCTGGATGGTGAAGCAAAGACTGCCAAGAAAAGTACTCCGTCCCTTCTCCGGTCTACGCCGCTGCTTGTGGATCCATGCTTGGAACCTTTTGAGTCGTATGTCCTGCTGAGAGATGACCTCTAGATTCCGCTGGCGGTATTAGCACCAGTGTGCTAGCTCGTCGGCAGGATCATTGGCCTTTAGAAAAGCAACCAATGAATACTGAGCTGGCCTCCGGCAGAAACCATATTCGGCGTTGTGAAGACGATAGACAGCGCTTCGTCATCTCCTAGAATGATAGATCGAAGCGTAGTATTTCGGACTCCATCTCCTAGTTGCGACTAGTGTCTATTAGTCTGTACTGCTTTATCTGAAACATAAGCCGAATACATATATTAGATCACTGGGTCGGACGACTACCCTCCTGAGCATAATCGATTGCAAAGACCAAGTGATTCCACTTCTAAAATCTGGAGTTGACTCAGAAAGTATCGCTCTTGCGAAACACATACAGCTTGCCCTTTATTCACATGAAGTGTTAAGTGCCATCGACTAGGGATCTCAAATCGATTCCATATTTTGGATTTCCGGAAGGCTTTTGACACTGTACACCCACAAGCGGCTTCTAATAAATTGCGTGCTTATGGAATAGCTCCACAATTGTACGATTGGATTCAAGATTTCCTATCAGAAAGGACACAGTTCGTTGTAATTGACGGTAAGTCATCGAGTAAAACAGAAGTGATATCTGGCGTTCCACAGGGAAGCGTTATAGGTCCCCCAATCTTCATTGTGTTTATAAACGATTTAGGAGACAATCTGAATAGCTCCCTTAGACTGTTCGCGGATGATGCTGTCGTTTATCGGTTAGTGAAGTCAACAGAGGAGCAAAAGCAAATGCAAAGCGATTTAGACAAAATTTCTACATGGTGCGAAAATTGGCAGTTGACTAAATAAAGAAAAGTGTGAAGTAATACACATGACCACTAAAAGAAATCCGCTTAACTTCAATTCTACCAAATACCTAGGAGTTACAATTACGAACAACTTTGACTGGAGAGAACACATAGAAAATATTATGGGGAAAGCGAACCAAAGGTTACGTTTTATTGGCAAACGCTTCGAAGATGCTCCACTAAACAGACTGCCTACATCACACTTGTGCGTCCTCTCCAGGAGTACTGTTGCCTCTTATGGGACCCTCACCAGGTGGGACTGACGGAAGACATAGAGAAGGTTCAGAGAAGGGCAGCTCGTTTTGTTTTATCACATTATGGGGGGAAAGCGTCACTGCAATGTTGCACGAACTGGGGTGGAAATCATTAAAAGAAAGACGTTATTCATTGCGGCGTGATCTATTTGCGAAGTTTCAATCACCGACTTTTACTTCTGAATGTGAATGTATTTTGGTAGTACCCACCTACTTGGGGAGACGTGACCATCCCAATAAAGTAAGAGAAATCAGATCGAACACGGAACGATTTAGGTGTTCTTTCTTCCCGCGCGCTATTAGAGAATGGAACTGTAGAGAATGGCCGTGAAGGCCAGGGAAAACTCAACTGACCCTCCCATTTGGGGCTTACCATTTGGAGTCACATGATGTAAAATTACACGACCACTAAAAAAACAGGTAAGAGGGTAATGCTGCCACTGCTTATTAACCGCCCAACAAGCCGAAACATTTGTCTGAATCCGAGTCCTTCCTTTTTCAGCAGTAATTCTGGCGCATTCCATACCGAGATTGGAGTCGGCATATTAAGGCGAAAGGCAGCGTCTCTGAGCCTGGGATGGCAGAAGGCCTTCCTTACCGGCGCGTGGGCCGAGCAGAATTCCAGCGCCCCCGCGCCGCGGTCGCTGCAGTCCTGGGAGCCGCGCGGCGCTCCAAAGAGACGAGCGTCGGCGGCTCTGTGCGTATGCAAATCGCGCGCCACGAGGTCGACGGCACGCGGCAGACCGGCTCCACCTGGGAGGCCAGCAGCCAACCTGCGTCACTGCTCCCCGCTGCAATAAACCATCGCAACAGCTGAGTAACTGCGGCGTCTGTTCAGGTCCGAAAAAACAGACGGCTCTACGCGAGGCTGTAGCTGCTCTGCTCAACAAAATTATAGTCGGCGTCACGTAAGAAGGCACTTCCGCGCATAGAGGCGGAGCGTTAGGGGAAGCGAGAAGGGGAGAAGCTACGGCCGAACGCCAACTCTGGGGGCAGACCCGAACTGGGCAACTTTTAATAGCCACGAATTGGGCAACTTCCGCTCGCAGCTAGCAGGAAAGTCCAACCCAAGGCGTTCCTGGCCCTCACTGAACTCGTCAGTCCTGTGAATAACCGCAGCTCGGTGACATCCGCGTAGAATCACATAGTGTTTCGTTTTGTACTTCATCTACATGGGATACTCTGCGAATCACATTTAAGTGTCTGGCAGAGGGTTCATCGAACCACCGTTATACTATTTTATCCCTCATTCCATTCTCGAATAGCGCGCGGTAAGAATGAACACCTGAATCTCTCCGTTCCGGCTCTGATTTCTCGTATTCTATTCTGATGATCAATTCTACCTATGTAAGCTGGAGTCAACAATATATTTTCGCATTCGGAGGAGAATGTTTGCGATTGGAGTTTCCTATGTAGCCCACGCCGCAGTGATAAACGCCGTTGTTGTAATGATTCCAGTCACAGATCCTGTATTATTTCCGTAACGCTATCTCCCCTGTATCGTGACAATAGGAAACGAACTGCCCTGCTTTGGACTCTTTCGATGTCCTCCGTCAAACCCACCTGATAAGGATCCCACACTGAGCAGCTATATTCCATAAAACGACAGTCAAGCGTAGTGTATGCAGTTTCTTTAGTAGTTCTGTTGCATCTTTTAAGGGTTCTGCCAATAAAACGCAGTCTGTGGTTCGCCTTTCCCTCGACATTATCTACGTGTTCTTGCCAGTTTAAGTATGAAGTTATAGTAATTCCTAGGTATTTTGTGGAGTTGACGACATTTGATTGATTTATCATGTAAACAAAGTTTAATGGGTTATTTTATAATTGGGGCATCCGCAGCTGAGTAAATACATTCTTTTATGAATTTATCAATTGTTTTAAAAAATTGATTGTATGACTTTATATAATAAAAGAAACTATTTTGGAAATTGAAATAGAAATGTCCTCTTATGAAACAATCAATAAATTCTAGAGCCGCTTCAGCTGTTTTTATTGAGATCCTTTTATGTACAGGTCCACAACCGGTTTCGCGTCAGTAGAGACGCATCTTCAGGTGTTACTGTGTTAAATAACAAAACAATAATTAAAATAACAGGACCAATAACTTAATAAACGCGATACATGAATTGAACAAGGTATTACTTACAACTTTTTATTCTCTCGTCATAATTCGCTACTGAGTCCCAACGTTCTAGTTGGTTTCTAATTACAAAGCTTCAGTTTTATTTTTACAATGACCACCTTCACTCCATTGCCAATCTACGGGTAAGTCATTTTAACAAGTTTTAATGCTCCCCATATCCTAACGCTTACTTTATTTTGTCAACTGACATAGGTGCAACACACCCCCCCCCCCATCAACTACTCTTCCCCTATGATTTATTTTATGACTATAGACACAAAATTGTCACGTGTCTCTTTCTTTTTACCTTCAGGTTTTATCGAAAATACGGTGGTCAAAATCACGCGACTACATGTCCCACATTTTAACGTCCATGTTTTTTATCCTGAAAAACAACCATTTGATTTTGGACTTGGACCCATGTATTTGGCCCTATTGAATTTTTAACCAATTGACGGATGAAACCAACTAGAACGTTGGGACTCAGTAGCGAATTATGACGAGAGAATAAAAAGTTGTAAGTAATACCTTGTTCAATTCATGTATCGCGTTTATTAAGTTATTGGTCCTGTTATTTTAATTATTGTTTTGTTATTTAACACAGTAACACCTGAAGATGCGTCTCTACTGACGCGAAACCGGCTGTGGACCTGTACATAAAAGGATCTCAATAAAAACAGCTGAAGCGGCTCCAGAATTTATTGATTGTTTCATAAGAGGACATTTCTATTTCAATTTCCAAAATAGTTTCTTTTATTATATAAAGTCATACAATCAATTTTTTAAAACAATTGATAAATTCATAAAAGAAAGTTTAACGGATTTCTAATCGTAGTCATATGGACGACTTCACACATCCGCAAAGGAGGAGTTCTTTCCCCTTTATTGTGGAATCTAGTGGTGAATGATCTCATTGGAGAATTAAACTCTAGGCAGTACTTTTTCCAAGGATAATCAGATGATTTTGTCATAGTAATACTTGGCAAATTTGCTGACACAGTGAAGAATATGGCACAAGGTGCATTGGACATCGTGCAAAACTGGTGCAGAAAACAGGATCTGGGGGTTAGTCCTAAGAAGACTATTGTTGTACCATTCACAAAGAAGCATATCCAACATTCAAGTTGGAATCTAAAGCTTTTCAATGAAGCGCTACCTGTGAAAGGGACAGTGAAATATCTAGGGGTTACCCTAGATGAGACATTGACATGGACCCCTTACATTAGGAATATTTGCTCCAAGGCAAAAGGTACTCTTGTAAGTACCTGGAGAGCTTGTGGTAAAAAATTGGGGACTGAGCCCCAAGGGTATGCACTGGATATTCACCACGGAGATTAGACCCAGGATCACCTATGGGGCGGTCGTCTGGTGGAAGAAGGTAGAACAGCAGGTTGCTGCTAAGGAGCTTGGTAAGGTGCAGAGATTAGCCTGCTTAGCCATAACAGGCGGTATTAGCAGCACACCAACTGCTGGGATGGAAACCATGCTGGATATGCCCCCATGACACCTTTGGGTCAAGATGGAGGCAGCAGCTGGTGCATACAGACTCAAAACTGACAAAAACTGGAACTATTTGGGATATCCAGAATCACTAAAATAGTGAGTGAGGTAAATACAGGAAAGGTTGAGGAAATGCCAGCCGACTATATTATAACCCCATACTGCTTCAACAAGCCTTTCAATATAATAACTGGAAGTAGGGAGCAGTGGGAGAAAATAGTTCGTCATCGTACGGGGGATATTGTCTGGTTCACTGGCGGGTCAAAATCAGACCAAGGCGTTGGGGCCGGGGTATACGGGGTGCAGCCAAGACTGGAGGGTGTCATCTCTCTAGGCATCAGTATTCCTGGCCGAAATCACTGCCATCAGGGCGTGTGTGGAGGAGAATTTGCGTAGGTGCTACAAAGACCGTAGCATCTATATCTATTCAGACAGCCAGGCAGCCCTGAGATCACTTGCAGCTCCTGCAACAAGATCTAAAATGGTTGCAGAATGTCACAGGGTTCCGGTGGAGCTAGGGGAAAGCAATAGGGTAAACCTATTGTGGGTCGCTGGCCACTCGGGAATCAGTGGCAACGAACATGCAACAGATTATCCAGGATGAGGGCAAAGACTCCATTTATTGGACCGGAACCTGTCCTGACAATCAGCAAGGCAATGGTCAAATTGGAGCTACGTAACTGGCTCAGAAGAGAGCTCTTAGAATATTGTACCAAAATCTATCAACAAAAACATGGCAAGGTAATGATGCCAAAGCCATGTTTTAAAAGAAGCTCTGCAATCCAGGGCCTGAACAGGAGAGAGATTAGACTCCTGGTGAGATTGCTGACAGGCCATGGGAATTTCAATGGGAATAACAGAAGAGTACCATAATGTAGGATCTGTGATGACGGTGATGAAACCGCATCACATCTAATCTTCGAATGCATTGCATTGGAGAGTAAAAGGCACAGAACATTTGGGACAACCAGACCCGAAGAAATTGTGTCTAATAAAGAACTGGTAAAGGGACTCCTTGCACTGTTCAAGGGTTGGCTTTACTAGACATACAGGGAGCGATACCGAACAATAAACTTAGTTTCGGTGCGGGCACTGTCGGGTTGGACCAAGACTGTTTTGGCTTCCCTGAGAAAATAAATCAATCAATCAATTGTCGCTGATAGCACACATTGTTGACACACCTACCTTTCCTCCGAGCAAATGGTCTCAACCGTCCCACGTCACCGGCGTGTGCACAATCGAGGGAAACAGTCACTTGTGACGCGAGCGGTCTGACGGAACGGTGTCTCTATGTTTTAAAAACAGGAAAAACAGAGCTGGATCAAGATTGAATGTGCCAGAGGTCGTACAGCACGACAGTGTCATCAAGGTCTTCAAGAGACGTGCAGAGAATCGGCATTGCCGTACAGAACAGTGGCCTTCAACGAAGGTCAGCAAACTGTGGCAGACATGCATCGGGCAGGTCGTCTTAGCATCTCTGAGTAAGACATGCATACTGTTGCCGCGTTCGTGGACAGTGATCGAGGGCAACATTTTCTGTGCAACCTACCCATCATTTTGCACGACAATGCGCGGACACATCAACGCACGCTTAGGCAGCGTCTACGTGAGCGAACAGTTGCGAACGTGGCGTGGCGACCGCGCGAAAATTTCAAACACATCGAAAACACTTAAGCCGTCCTCTAATGGGCCGTGGAAACGCACCTGGGGGAGGAAGTGGTGGCGTCGCAGCGTGAAATACTACGTTCTACTACCCTGAGCAGCGTGGAATGAAGAATCCAGCGTGTTAGATTTTTGCTTCGTGGAGTGGAACGTGGCCAATGAGATGCGGCCAGGTTTTCACGTGACGAGTAGAACTTTTGAGCCGCCATATTGCAAACTGAACACCGTATTTCGTACCTTCATTCGCTGTAACGTACGGTATATGAATATAATCTTTTTGAAAGCATCAGAATATTGAAGAAATTGTGAAAAGGCGTTATTTTAGATATGATTTGTTGCAATAAATTACCGGAAACAGTATTTTCATAGCTTTAAAGGTTCTCGTATTTAACGTGTGTCAGTGTTATAATTTGTACAATGTGAAAGAATATCGTTCCTTTGCTGCGGTATAACGCATTCTAACAAAGAAGCGTCTTTGTGATACCACAGTCTAACATATACAGTCGCGACACTCACTGCTGAGAAAATTGTAACCAACTGACATATGCAACGACACTAGCGCTCCTAGCGGTGGGAAAGCCGCCGAAGGACTGATGTTTGTTTATAATTATTTTTGTACAAATTAAAGAAATATTTAGTATAATTTTTGTGTTACAAGCATTAGTAAAATATCAAGAGACGTACATAATAAGGAAATTAATGTAAAAACCGCCGAAATTTATCTGATTCAGTGGTATAAAGACCAGCTTCGTCGTGAGAAAATACTACGAATATGTGTACATTTGCAGCTTGTTCCGCTGAAAGTAAGTAGAATATAAACATAAGAGAAACATAAATTTCTGTTCTCGTCTGCTCTTAGTATGATAGGCAGTTTTTCACGCCTATCAATTCTGTGTGGCGTCTAATGATTAGCATTTTTTTACACCTCATTCATCTTTTTTATACGCGCATAGTCTTTTGAGTGTAATTATTTTAGCTTGAAAAGCCAATGTTTCGAAGATTCTTTACGTTGGTGGTTCGGCTGTATCAACAATAATTGTGGAATAGGATTCTTCTTTGTTGGAAAACAGTTTGATTGCTTTTGCCGTTTTATTGTCATGTCTGTTACGGTTTTCTTTGAGCTACAGCTCTGGTGGCTGATTTATACGCTAAATACGTTAGTTATTCCATTTTATATACGTTTCCTACCCTCACAGATTTTACTGGAATTGTAGTGAAGAAACTTTAACGTTCCTGGGTAGAAAAGCGATGTCTTTCTGCCATAGAGCGGGTATTCTCCATTTTTACTTTTAATAAAAATGAAATTAGTCACTAGTAGCCTGTGCGTTAGAAGATAACAGTAAATCAACTGTTCTGTAATGCACCGTTTCGTACCTTGTCAGGGACCTAAGGAAACTTTAAAAAGACAAATGTGGAGCTACTTTTAAGCGATTACCTATTTTTGTGGAATTACATACGTTTCCTAATGTAAAAAGTATGTAAAATCAATATAAACCATACTAACCGCACTCATCCACTATCGTATTCAGAAATGTAGCTTGCCATCCGCTTGGAGCGCTGCTATCGCAGTGTATGTGGGAGTGTCGTGACTGTATATGTTGGGCTGTGGTGATACTATACCATTCATAAACAACATATTACAAGATGTTTTAGAAGTGTAGTATATCTATAGTCAGAGCCGCTTGTCTCAGAGTAGGAATAGCGTAGTTGGTAGCGTCGCGGATTGTAGTGTAGGGGCGGAACGGGTTAGAGACTGTGTTCTCCCGAAATATTTTTTCCCCTTATTTGTTTTATTTGTTTTCTTAACGTTTCTGCCGGCCGCGGTGGCCGAGGAGACTGAGGCGCTGCAGTCACGGTCTGCACGGCCACTACGGTCGGGGGTTCGAATCCCCCCTCGGGCATGGATATTTGTGCCGTCCTAGTTCGTAAGTAGTTCATAAGTAGTTTGTAAGTTTAGGGACTGATAACCCCGTAGTTAAGTCCCATAGACTTTACAAACATTTGAACATTTTTTTTCTTAACGTTTCTGGTACTTCCTTATAATTCAAGTATAACATCCGACATTCGTTGTTATTTCTTTTCAAGATGACTTATTACCGTAGTGGTTAGCGTGACGAGCTGCGGAGGAAAAAAGATGTAAAGAACATGTTTGCATCTACACTCTCCCAGACATTTTTAACTATTTGATTTAATTACGGTTTACGTAACTTATTTGTTAATTTAATACAATTGTGGAAATGGAAATGAGCGTATGGCTTATTTGGCCGGGAGATCCCTTGCGGGATTGTTCGGCTGCCTTAGCGTAAGTCTTTATATTTGATGCCGCGTGGGCGACTTACGTGCCAATGATCATGAGATGATGATGATTAGGACAACACACAACACTCAGTCCCCTGCCGGGATTCGAACCCTGGCCTCCTGCGTGCTAGTCAGCGACGCTACCGCTGAGCTACGGAGGCGGACAATACAATTGTAATATTCGGTATTCGACGTTATTTATTATTAACAAGAACGTACTTTGTCCACGGGGGAATTTGTTGAGTTTTTCGTTCTAGACCACTCGGTTTTCCCCACGGTGTTGGAATTAAGTTGCAGTTCAGTACAGTGACGGAATAGTTCAGTTTCGCGGTGCAAAGTGAACATGGCTAGCTCGTGTTTACGGAAGCAGATACAGTGTATGAGGAACAGTGTTTACATACAATACTAAAAGGAAACATTATCACAACGAACATTGTCGAGTTGAGGCGTTGTCCCGCGCGAATAACAAATAAAATGTATTATTCAGAACCTGTTAGCTCAGAATATGCAGAATATCTACAACGTGGAAAATGAGAATATAAGAGCAAGACAATTGGAGCTGGTGCAAATGATTTATTTTACCATCGACAATTTTTTAAAGAATTTTTGCCAAAAGTGATTTTATCTTAAATTTCTTTATTATTGTCAAACGCTTTCAGATAACTGTACCATCTTTATGAATCTTGAAGAAAAAAAAAAAAAAAATACGATTTCTGTAAGAGTATAGCATGCCACATGCAAGCATAAGAAAGCATTTCATTTTTTGTAAACGAAGGCTTCCGCGGCCGTTGTCAGTGTTGATAAACTCTTCTGGGTATTGGGCCGCATCGTCAATATATCAAATATTTCATCAACGTTTCGGCCACTATTGCAAGCGGCCATCCTGTGGATGTTACGTGGGTGATATATTGACGGCCGGCCGCGGTGGCCGAGGGGACTGAGGCGCTCCAGTCACGGTCCTCACGGCCACTACGGTCGGGGGTTCGAATCCCCCCTCGGGCAACCGTGTAATTTTACGCTCATCCATCTTTGTAAAACACAATTATCTACGCGCCAGCACGCAACGGGCGTTGAAGAGCGCTGCGGTCGCAAAGCAAACCACGATGAGCAGCACGTTGTATTCCGTGGGATGTAGCGGGTCGTTTCAGAGCGTGCTGTTGCTAGATATACAGCACGTCTGGCCTACGCCACGTTGAGACAACACGTCCCGTGTGAGGGCGGCTTTTAAGGTGTCCTACGTGAATGCGGCAGCGCGGGGCAACATGCAACGCGCGATATCGTGAATTGACGGGATCAGACGGTTTCATATTTTGCACGACGCGGGCGCAGTTTGTGCTTCGCATTTCAAGTTACAATGTTTGAAAATTTGATCGATGACTTTTAAGAAGGTTCTGTATTGTGGGATAATAAAAAGTATAATAACCGTTTATTATCGTACCGTGAATGTTTGGAATTTGTCAAAATAATTCGTAATACCAGTAAGTTCTGAACTGCTGATATCGTTAGGAGAGCGAATCATGAAGAAATTGTCCCACCTGGTATGCAAGATGTATCGGATGGGGGAAATACCCTCCAAATTCAAGAAGAATATTATAATTCTAACTCCAAAGAAAGCAAGTGCAGACAAATGTGAAAATTACAGAACTATCAGTTTAATAAGTCCTGGTTGCAAAATGCTAAAACGAATTATTTACATACGAATGGAAGATCAGTTTAGATATAGGAGAAATGTAGGATCACGGTAGGCAATACTCACTTTACGACTTATCTTAGAAGATAAGCTAAGGAAAGGGAAACCTATGTTTCTAGCATTTGTAGATTTCGAGAAAGCTTTCGATAATGTCGACTGGAATACACTCTTACAAATTCTGAAAGTAGTAGGGGTAAAATTTAGGGAGCGAAGTGTTATATTCAACCTATACAAAAACCAGACAGCAGTTATTAGAATCGAAGGGCAAGAATGGAGAGCAGAGGTTGGGAAGGGATTAAGATAGGATTGTAGCCTTTCCCCGGTGTTGTTCAACTTGTACATTGAGCAGGCAGTGAAGTAATCCAAGGAGAAATTTGGAGAGAGAATTAAAGTTCAGGGAGAAAAAATAAAAATTATTCTGTTTCCCAATGACATAGTAATTTTCTCAGAGACTGTAGACGATCTGGAAGAGCAATTGAATGGATTGGACAATATCTTGAAAGGAAGATATAAGATGAACATTAACAAGAGTATAACGAGGGTAATGGAATGTATCATCAGAAAATTAGGCGATGCTGAAGGAATTAGATTAGGCAATCAGAGAATAAAAGTAGTAGATGATTTTTGTTATTTGGGTGGCAAAATAACTTCTGATGGTCGAAGTAGAGAAGATATAAAGTGCAGAATGGCTATGGGAAGAAAAACTTTTCTAAAGAAGCGAAACTTGTTAACACCCAATATTAATTTAAATGTTAGGAAGTCCTTTCTGAAAGCATTTGTCTGTAGTGTGGAATTGTATGTGTGCGAAACGTGCACGATAAGGAGTTAAGACAAAAAAATGATAGAAGCATTTTTAATATTGTGCTACCGAAGAATGATGAAAATTAGATGGGTAGATCAGATAACTAATTCGGAGGTGATTAACCGAATTGGAGAGAAAAGGAGTTTCTGGCAGATCCTAACTAAGAGAAGGGATAGGTTGGTTGAATACATTCTGAGACATGAAGGACTCGTCAAGTTAGCATTAGAAGGAAGTGTGGGGTAAAAACGTAGAGGGAGACCGAGGAACGAATACAGTAGACAGATTCAAAAGAATGTAGGTTGTCGAACGAATGCTCACATGAAAAGAGTTACACAGGACAGGGTAGCGTGGAGAGCTGCATCAAACCAGTTTGCGGACTGAAGACCACAACAACAACAACAACAACAACAACAGAAATATAACGACAAGCTAGGTCAGTTTTTATTATGAGCATTTTTGTAATTAAAAATTTACAAGTTAAGATTACTTATCTGGTTAATTATTTTCCTATACAACAGTATGTGTGCTGTAGAAAGTGTTTTTATGTTTTGATAGTATGTCGGAGCCGAAACTTAGAATTTTTTTCAACGTTCGAAGGTATATTATATCGTCAGCTTGAGGGCAGTGGGGAGGAAAGTATGAGGGAGAGTCCCGCGCAGGATTATTGCAAAAGCCCCCCCCCCCCCCTAAGCTAGGAACTGCTGTGGTCACTGGCAGTGCTCCATTTGAAATCAGATTCGGTGATATTTTACGGTCACTTTAAAGCAGAGATAAGGAACAGTATAGTTAATTATGTATAGTTTGCTAATTTTCTGCGGTTATGAGTAATACATTAGCTGGCATCCAATCATCTTTAACTCGTAATTTAATAAAAAACAGTTCCTAGGCAATTGCAGCCTCATGTGCAAGAACCAACGACGCGCGTGCTGTTTTCTGTGCTGGGACAGTTGAGGGGTCTAGTGAGAGAGGGAGCTATGCTACTCTGAGGAGAAAATGAGATAAATTGAGTTTTCTAAAGCGCTATATTAATTATTTATACAATAAAGAGGTCACTTTTTCGTCTTTATTGTTATGCAAAAGGAAAAAAAAATACCAATTTTAATGTAAATAGCACTGATTATGACCTTGTAGGCTTTAATTAACAATAGTACCCACTTATTTCAAAACGCTGTGGAAATAACATCACCTGTAAGAATGCTGTCAAATTGCGATAGAATATTATTGGCGAAGGGAGAAAACGTGCGGCAGAAGAAAAATAATTGTAGCAACAGATGGCCCTGTAAGTAGCAAAATTTAATTCTGTCATGCCCGAATTATAAATATTCTGAGAACTGACACCTGAAGGATAGCCGCGGTGGAGCAGCCGAGCGGTCTAAAGCGTCTCGCTGCGGAGCGCGCGGTTGCTCGCCGTGGAGGTTCGAGTCCTTCCTGGGGCATAGGTGTGTGTGTTGTCCTTAGGTTAGTTTACCTATGTGTAAGTAGTTTGTAAGCTACGGACTGATGACCACGCAGTTTGGTCCGATAGATTTACAAACATTTGAACATTTGAACCTGGAGGATAGGCAACAAATGTTTGTATAGCTTAGTGCTCCTATATTAATCTTAGAAGAGTTCAGCCAATACTGTTCATTTACATCCTCTTTACATGCATTAAATCCGTTTAAATTATGTTATTAAAACCTACCTAATCGCATATATATTACAGTGATTTTACGAAATAAGTCGTAGTATTTGCAATTCTTTCTATTCGCCTGTATTTAATATTTAGGACGAGAAGCATGCTTGTTTCGGCGTATTGCTATTTGCAAGTACGTGTCTAGGTGTGATTGACGGACACATTGCATCTACTGACTTACGGTCTACTTTCAATTATTACATTATGATACAATTCGTGTTTATATAATTCGTAGGAAATTTGTGAATGGAAATACGCCGAATAAAGGAGGCTTCTCGTGCTAAATCTTGTAAAAGCGAGTAGAAAGAATTGCAGCTATTTGGTCTTATTTCGTAAAATATCGTAGATTGACGTCATAAATGCTGCTCGTTCTACAAACAAGAGACTATTAAAATCAATGTCATGATGTAGGTAATTCAGATGTACCAAGTACTGTTTGTGTAAATCTGAATCTGCTTACTACATTCGTCTCTAGGTCTTCCTCTGCAATTTTCCCCCCACAACACGTCTACATCTACATCTACATCTACATACATACTCCGCAATTCACCGTAAGGTGCGTGGCGGAGGGTACACCGTACCACTACTAGGCATTTCCTTTCCTATTCCACTCCCAAATTGAACGAGGATAAAAAGAATGCCTATATGCCTCCGTACGAGCCCTAATTTCTCTTATCTTGTCTTTGTGATCTTTACGCGAAATGTAAGTAGGCGGCAGCAAGATCGTACTACACTCAGCTTCAAATTCCGGCCCTCTAAATTTACTTAACAGAAATTCACGAAAAGAACGTCGTCTTTCTTCCAGCGATCCCCAATTGAGTTGCCGGAGCATTTCCGAGACACTCGCGCATTGGTCGAACCTACCGGTAACAAATCTAGCTGCTCGCCTCTGAACCGCCTCTATGTCTTCCTTCAAACCGATCTGCTGCGGGTCCCAAATACTTGAGCAATACTCAAGACGTGGTCGTACAAGCGTTTTATACGCGGTCTCCTTTACAGGTGAAGTACATCTTCCCAAAATTCTCCCAATAAACCGAAGTCGGCTGTCTGCCTTACTCACAACTGTCCTTACATGCTCGTTCCATTTCATATCGCTCTGCAATGTTACGCCTAGATATTTGAACGACGCGACCGCATCAAGAAGCTCACTACTGATGCTGTATTCGAACATTATAGGATTGTTTTTTCTACTCATGCGCATCACCTTACATTTTTCTACATTGAGAGCTAGCTGCCATTCTTCGCACCAACTAGAAATTTTGTCTAAGTCAACCTGTATGCTATTACAGTCAGTTACAGACGACACCCTCCCATACACCACAGCATCATCAGCAAACAGCCGCTAATTACAACTTACTCTGTCCATCAGATCATTTATATAGATAGAAAATAATAGCGGTCCTATCACACTCCCCTGGGGCACGCCTGACGATACACTCGTCTCTGATGAGCACTCGCCGTCGAGAACAACGTACTGCGTTCTATTACTTAGGAAGTCTTCCAGCCAGTCACAAATCTGTGAACCTATTCCATAAGCTCGTATCTTCGTTAGCAGTCTGCAGTGTGGCACCGTGTCGAACGCCTTTTTTAAGTCGAGAAAAACACAATCCGCCTGTTGCCCTTCGTCCATGGCTCGCAAGATGTCATGTGAGAAAAGGGCAAGCTGAGTTTCGCATGAACGATGTTTCCTAAACCCGTGCTGATTCATGGAAAGAAGCTTTTCCGTTTCAAGGAAATTTACTATATTCGAACTGAGAATATGCTCCAAAATTCTACATGAAACCGATGTCAACGATATTGGCCTGT
Source organism: Locusta migratoria (assembly GCA_026315105.1). NCBI lineage: Eukaryota > Metazoa > Arthropoda > Insecta > Orthoptera > Acrididae > Locusta > Locusta migratoria. The sequence goes on from CM048751.1 coordinate 205,668,969, forward strand.
AATTGTATGGGTCAGTTCTCTTTCCTTTCTTATACACTGGAGTCACCTGCGCTTTTTTCCAATCACTAGGAACTTTGCGCTGAATTAAAGATTCGCTATAAATGCAAGCTAAGTAGGGGGCCAATGCCGCAGAATAGTCATTGTAAAACCGAACTGGTATTCCATCCGGACCAGCAGACTTTTTCGTATTTAGCTCTCTCAGCTGCTTCTCTACACCGGAAATACCTATTGCAATGTCCCCCATTTCAATGCTAAGATTCTTTGATGTCTAAGAATGTGTCCTACCAATCGATCCCTTCCTTTAGTGAAGGTATGCCAAAAATTCCTTTCCTCCCCAGTTCTGTTCAGTACCTCCTCATTAGTTACACGATCTACCCACCTAATCTTCCGCATTCGTCTGTTACACCACATTTCAAAAGCCTCCATCCTCTTCCCGTCTGAACTATTCAGTTTTCACTCCCGCACAAGGCAATACTCCACACAAATTCCTTCAGAAGAGACTAATTTGTTAAGGCTAAATAAATAAAAATTAATCACCTGACGCGGCTTGAAACCAGAGGATGTTTTACCAATGGATTTCGCCACGAAAGTATGCATTCACACATAATTTTAAATTTTATTTTCCTATAAATTATGCTTTGATTCCTCCACCGACGCCATGATACTTCGTGAGTTGCCTTCTCCGCTCTACTTTCTCAAAAATCACTCTCGATTCGACATGTATCGTGCTAGAAACAGAGCATACTTGTAATTTAAAAATTATTTGATCTATCGTTTGCCAGAGTATGCATAATTTATGAGACTTCTAAATTCCAAGTAACAATTTAAATTCTGCTCATTCTTTTTTCGTAACGACCCGTACGTCCCTTCTACGAGCGGGACAGCCGTTACGTCCGATGGCAGCACACCGTTTATCCGCAATTTGAACGAATTCTCTCTGCTACGCGAGTGTGTATGGAGGCCAAAATAGCTGAACAGCGGCGCCTTCCGGTTGTATACCGGACGATTTGCATGATGGTGCAGTCGCGGCTCGAAAATAGACGACGCGGAAGAAGACGGATGGTGGTCCGGCGGTGGCGTAACCCGCCCCACGTGCGGGGCACCTGGTTCCCACACGTGCGCCGGCCACCAGAGCCGGGGTCGTCGGCCGCTGCCGGCCGCGGCTCCCCATAGATTTGCCGGCGCGTTTCGCAAAGCCGGCCGCCGATCCCGTTGTCCGCGGCGCCCTTGGCCGGCCGAGAGGACGCTAGCGAGACACCTGCTGCGGTCGCGGGGTCCTTGCTGACAGCTTGGGTGGTCACGACCGCAGACACGCGCGCACCTCCAGTGCACGAGCTCTGACCATTACGAAGGGTATAAAAAAAAATAAAGATGATTTACGTAAGGGTGGCTTTAACTTGATATTAATATTGCGAGAACTGGCTATTGGATCTCTTCCTACTTTCACCCAAGATGAACATCGATACCTAGTCTCTTCACAATGGTCTTATAATTGAACCTCCTCCATGTTACTACGGACACCGTGAACCCCTTCTCGGTTGTAAAAAGACGACGGAACACGTGAGGCGCCTAGATGCTGTTACCGCTCTGAGGAGCGTGCATCTGTTCTGAGAGTTATTTCACCAACTTGTTGTCATCTTCTTCTACAATAGAGGGGGTCTAGTAAGAGAGGGGCATATTCCACATTACATGAAATATTGAGCATTGTCAATTATCAGTACCCTCGTGCCATCTTGCGACTATCCTGTTAACTAGAATCACGTGGCATGGTTCCCGCTCTTTGTGGAGCAGTTGTTGTAAGTTCTTGAATGCACCCTTGCGATCATTTTGATTGAGAGCAGCAGCTGTACCACTTGCTTGTAGAATTCCCTTCGTGTTAGTGTGCATGAGTAGCTAACCAGCGGTGATTGCCCATCATAAGCTAGTTGATAAGTAGTTTGTAAGTTTAGGGACTGATGACCCCGTAGTTAAGGTGGAAAGAGTATATAGAGAAGCTCTACAAAGGAAATGAACTTAGAGACAATATAGTAGGAGGGGAAAAGGAAGTAGATGAAGATGATATAGGAGATACTATAGCAAGAGAAAAATTTGACAGAACACTTAAAGACCTAAGTCGAAACAAGGCACCTGGAGTGGACGACATTGCCTCAAAACTACTGATGTCTCTGTGTGAGCCAACCATGACGAAACTATTTTACCTGGTGCGTAAGATGCATGAGAAAGGGGAAATACTCTTAAACTTTTTTTTAAAAAAATGTAATAATCCCCATTCCAAAGAAAGCAGGCGCAGACAGATGGGAAAAATTACAGCACCATCAGTTTAATAAGTCATGGTTACAAAATTTAAAACGAATTATTTGCAGAGGGATGGAAAAGCTGGTAAAAGCCGACCTCGGGTGAGATCTGTTTGGATTCAGGAGTAATGTAGAAACACGGGAGGCAATACTCACTTTACGGCTTATCCTAGAAGATAGATTAAGGAAAGGCAAACCTAGATTTCTAGCTTTTGTACATTTGGAAGAAGCTTTTGAAAGTGTATTGGAATAGACTCTTTCATGTTCTGAAATCAGCAGGAGTAAACTATCAGGAACAAAAGGTGATTTACAACTTGTACAAAAACCAGAGAGCAGTTGATGGACATGAAAGGGATGCAGAGGTTGGGAAGGGAGTAAGTCAGGCTTGTGGCCTTTCTCCAATGATATTCAATTTGTAATATGAGCAAACTATAAAGGAAAGAAGAGAGAAATTTGGTGAAGGCATTAAAGTTCAGGGTGAAGAAATAAAAACATTCCATTTTGCCGATGACAATGTAATTCTGTCATAGACAGCAAAGGAACTGGAAAAGCAGTTGAATGGAATGGACGGTGTGTTGAAAGGTGCATATAAGATGAATATTAATAAGAGCAAAACAAGGGTAATACAGTCTAAGAAAAGCAGGCGATGCTGAAGGAATTAGATTAGGTAACGAAACAAGGGTGGTAGATAAATTATGTTACTTGGGCAGTAAAATAAAACACGATGGTCGCAGTAGGGAGGATATTAATTGCAGAATAGCAATGGGAAGAAAATCGTTTTTGAAAAACAGAAATTTACTGACATCTAATATTAATTTAAGCGGAAAGAAGTCCTTCCTGAAGGTACTTGTATGGAGTGTTGCCTTGTATGGGAATGAAACATGGACGATAAACATTGCGGACAAGAAGAGGATAGAGGCTTTTAAAATGTGGTGCTACAGAACAATGCGGAAGATTAGGTGGGTGAATCGCGTAATTAGTGAGGAGGTACTGAACAGAATTGTGGAGAAAAGAAATTTGTGACATACCTTGACTAAAAGAAGGGATCGATTGGTAGAACCCATTCTTAGACATCAAGGAATCGTCAACTTAGCATTAGAGTGATGTGTGTGGAGTAAAAATCGTTGAGGTAGACCATGGGACGAATACAATATGCAGTAGGCGGAAGTTGTGGGGCGGGATCGTGAGTCGTGTTGGGATAGCTCAGTCGTTAGAGCGCTTTCCCACGAAAGGCAAAGGGCCCAGGTTCGAATCAAATGTTTGTAAAGTCTATGGGACTTAACTAGGGGTAATCAGTCCCTAAACTTACAAACTACTTACAAACTAGCTAATACTAAGGACGGCACGAATATCCATGCCCGAGAGGGGATTCGAACCCCCGACCGTAGTGGCCGTGCAGACCGTGACTGGAACGCCTCAGTCCCCTCGGCCACCGCGGCCGGCCCCAGGTTCGAGTCCCGGTTCCGGCACACAATTTTAATCTGTCAGGAAGTTTCAATGCTCTCCTTGTTAGTATTGTTTTGGTAGCGAGACCGCCGCGCCTGCTTCAACTCCCTAATCACAGAATCCACATCCGTATTCATTTGGAATCCAACTGCTTGTAGTCAGATAACCACGTGTGGCGGATTGGAACTCTAGCGCATTTTACTAAAATTTAACATTAACCAGATAATTTGTTTCTTCATCAGATATTTTGATATCTTTTTGGTTTGTTCATTAGACTATCCCTCATGCCGTTCCTGAATTTAAATATTACTAAACGGACTAAAGGCTTCTGGGAACGGGTAATGAAAGAAGAAAGAGAGATCAAAATATCCAAAATCATCAATAAAGACGTTGGAATGCAACTGAGTATGGCCTGTGGTCCCGTGACTGAGGCGCGGGGGTGCGCTATCAAAATATTACCAAATATGTTACAAGACTGAGCACCAGTGACGTCACTGGCGGCGGCACGGGATACAGACTGGGCAGCAGTATCCAGATGACGGTCAACCATTTGATATAGTGTACACAAGTCGCAAAACAAAGCGTCAACTCACTTTCAATAGAACATACTTTAACGAGGGGTGTTCACATGCAAAGGTGACCTAGCTGTTTATTCCCCTAAAAACCAACAACAACAATATCAACAACGAAACGTCTTCAGAACCATACAACCTGAAATTTTAATACGTCGCTTTGGCATAACGTAGTGCGACATCTACGGCATGAAGCATACGTAGAACCCTCCCCTAAAAATTGAAAGCTCTGCCATCACCAAGCAATCTGATACTCGCCGTCTTTTCGACGTCCGAGGTCCGATACTCATCAAATTCCTCGGGCACGGAAAAGCCATTAACAGTGACGTGTACTGTGAGACACTGCGTGGTCTACTCAAGTCCATCAAAAGCAAAACTGAGTGAGGGAGGGAGTGATTCTGCTCCTTTACAAAGTGCATCCACACGTCTCCAGGGTCACTGGCGAAGTTCAAGTGGGAACAGATTGAGCATCCCCCCTAAAGCCCAGACATGTCGCCCTGTGACTCCCATCCTTTTGGTCCACTAAAAAAACGTCTCAAAGGGAAGCGCCTGAAGTCAGGCGACGATCCGAAGGATGCAGAGGACTGGCTCTTGTCACAGCCAAAGGAATTCTGGGAGCAGGGAACCTCCGGCTCGTTAAACGTGGGACAGTTTTGTTCAGGTCTCTGGTGATTACTTTTGAATAAATTCAATTATACCCACAGTATCGTTTCGTACCTTTGCATATGAATATCTCTCATACTTACGAATTTTGTCTTTCCGATTAAAGTCATTATCAGCTTGTCATATCAGAAATATGTCCAAAATAGCAACTTGTGGTGGATGATAAGTTATCGGTCTTCGATAACTCGGCATACCCGCGGAGCGCGATACGCGATTCTTGAAATTAATTCCGAAAGAAGAGTGAGGTGACGTATTGTTTGGACAGGGGAACAGATAATTGTATAAGCAGATACAGGTCATTCACTCTTATCTTTGTAGTCTCCAAATTTCTTATATCTTGATGAACTGGTAGATTGTACCTTTATGTCAGGCAGTGATTCAGGAGGGTGATTGTGGCACCTAATCACAAAAATAACACCAGCAAATTAAAGTTACTGACCCGTGCCAGTTTCATTTGTGTGTTCTTTAATTCCATTTATGGTTATTTCATTCTGAAGTCCCTTATACATAATGAAAATCTTTGAGGTACGAAAAGATAGAGTGCTATGAAGCTTGTAGTTTCGGAGTCGTGCTATGGAAACATTTGAAACACGAAATCGTGGTGTGTCCTCACGATTTGTGACGACTACTTAAATGTTAGTTTTACGTGGACTTTGACTGACGTGAGTGACTACTTGTCATAAAAGAGGGTCACACAGCAAAAGTGTTTGCACAACACCCTGGAAAAAACTGGGATTAGTATATTAACAAAACATACAAAACACAGAAATGTTTCTCTGCCTTCACTGACGTAGGAATAAAATCATTTACCAACTTCATATGCTATTCAGATTACTACTTATTCTCTGACGTGTTTCGTTCACAGACTAATATCAAGCACGTAGATTTGTTAACAGCAAGAATTAAAACGTCCATAAAAATACAATGTTAAAAATGTGATATACAGTTTTGTTTGGAGATCGTCAACAGGGGATGGAAAAACTAATATGAACACCTGACACAGATATAAATTAATGAAATGGAGCAACCTTGTGGTTATTTATTTTTAACTGTAACGACCGGTTTCGGGCGCTTGTCTCTATACAGACAAACAAGTGCATTGGTATACAGTAAAGAACAGTACAGTATAGAACGTACAAAAGTCGGTTACAGGAATTTGAAGCAGTTTCTAACCAAACAGATTATAATAAAGATAAGTTCATATAATGGGATAAAATTAACACTTACATTTTTGTACTGTTGCTTAATGAATGTACTACCATGCGCAAAAATATCCGAACGACCTGAATTGCATTCCGCCTGATGTGCATGCAACCCAACTAACGTACGTGTCTTGCGGGTGCTCTGCTCGCTCCGCGGTATAGTCGTTCGACTATTCATAATGGATCCACTGCAGACAACTGCTCTTTATGAGAATCACTCCAGTTGTAAATTAACACCACGATTTTGCAAATACAAGGAAACACGTTATTAAGTTCTTAATGTTTATTAAATCCAATTTATTACAATGACATATCTTAAGTATTATCACACTTATTTACAATCTGATATAACAAACTCCGTCACATAAAACATTAATTAATCCTTAAACAACATTTAATATTGTTACAAACAACAGATTTTACTATAGTATCGGAAATCCTAAAGTCCTGTAGAAATTCGAAGTACTTTTGTTCTCTAAATAGTTTTCTCACAATTGCGGAACGTCGTTCCACTGGCGAGCGGATTTTTATTAACCGATTGTAGAACTAACCAGATAATAAAAACTCAATTAACAGCAGCAAACGCACTATGGAAACTTCAATATTAACTGCGTATCACCAACATTTTCTCCGTATTCATACCTGAACAAATATTGTACACATCTTGGAACTTGAATTGATATGACAAACTACCTTGTTCTGGAATCAAACCAACCACCTGTAGCCGTAGCTAACTAAGCAATGCATTCATGCCTTATTAGATACTTGATTATGCCTAAGATTGTCACAGCTGACGAAGCATAAAGATGTGTGAAATATTGGAGATTTCCACACAAATATCAAAACGCGCAAATCAAATCATATCAAATGTCAATTCTAAAATATTTTTATTTATTTACTTATTTTTTTACTGAACCAGGAACTTAATAATCACCGTTATGTCCCTAATCACAAGTTCCCAGACTCAGTTCTGTGTGGGACTGACATACGAGGCTGCTCCTGTCGGAGTTTCGAGTCCTGTGTGTGTGTTGTCCTTAGATTAGATTAAGTAGTTCTAAGCCTAGGGACTGATGACCACAGTAGTTTGGTCCCATAGATTTACAAACATTTGATTTTGAGTTACATACCCGGTATCTAAATGGAAGATAACTAAGTGAAGTCAGATGTTAGTAGTCTAATTATTTCACCAGCAGCGGGACGTTTGAATCTGTAATCAGGATATAATTACGTTATGCGTCACCGGGAATCGAACCCCGAACCTACAGGTGTCCTTTCTAAGCACGAATGGACGTTAAATCTCAAATGTTAACTCAACAGGAATGACGATTCGTGCGTGTCTGACTAGTAACAACAGCACATATCGTTGTTATAATAACAATAATAATAATTTCGTGTGGCTCAGAGTCCTGGTGTATGTCATCCAACTGTGCGCCACTTCAGAGACTTGCATGTCCCTAAACTGCCCCAATTATCCAACCGGGGAAGGCGACCTACAGTTTAACGTGGAATCCAAACCACGTGTAGTTTATGACACACATTGTTGAGACGTGAATGCTGGGTTAAAACACAGCTTGAAAAAATCGGTGACCTGACTAGGTTTCGAACCTGCGACTCTTCAGTTACCAGTCAAGCGCTTTACCCCAAGACCACCGCAACACCTTAACTTGCGTACATAAGGCACGAAGAGACATAAAAATAATTTTTTGTTAGTAGTCCAGTGTGCTCTATCTAGGGCGTCAAATGAAATTATTAATATTTTGTGCTGGACCTGGATTCGAATTCATATACGTGCCTTTCGTGGAGACCTAGAGGAGTCGGCAGTGAATGATTCAACTATATGATTCCGAGAGGGTCGAGTGAGAAAAAGAGGAGATCCGAATTAGTATCCTAGTCCAGCACCAAAATTTTAACGTCTCAAGTTAAATTAAATACGAGACACGTGACCTTAAAGGACAAGTGGTTTATAAAATAGAATAAAGTTTTGTAATATAAGAAAAGCTTTCGAGCGACAGAGTTACTGATTGCCATGTATTCTACCTGTTACTGGCAACGATAAATCGGCTCTGTCAAAGTTGATAGCGAAATAATTCGGATTAATACGGATTGTTAACTACGGTGCAACTTGACGTTCTTCACTTGGTGTTACCAGCGGTGAAGTAGCCAGTTAAAATATACACATGTCAGACCCTCTCCTTGTTAGTCCCGTCAGCTGAAGCAGTATGATGTAGTGAAGACTGTTAACCTCTGCTCTTTCTTACCGGGAAGTAAGGCATTGTATTATTTGGCTCCATAACAACACTACAACACTTATTGCGCGTGTATGCAATGCATAAGGATTCGAGAATTTACTTGTACTGCGGCTTACATTTCTGTATATGCTTGACCTAAACTGCAACTTCATTGTTTGTTTTACTTTATTTTTGCACTCACTGAAATAAAATTGCCTGACTTTCCAGTACGAGACCTTTCTCTCGTCCTTACCTCCTCGTAGATTTACTTTCTAACCAGAGAAATAAACCCGGTAATTGATTCACAAACGACTAGTTCACGCTGTTAAGAAATTTCGCGAAGGAATTTCATTTCCTCTTAAAACGTGCTAATATTTCGTGTGGCTCATTGGCCTGGTGCAAATCTTTCGACTGCACGCCACTTCGGCGACCGGGGAAATAGGACCTACACCTTATCGTGAAATCCGAACCATGTGTCGTTTCTGGCGACTCCTCACATCGTTAAGAGCTGAAGGCCGGAATAAAACGCAGACTTAAAAGAAATCCGAGGCCCGAGCGGGTATTGAACTCGGCACCCTTCTGTTTCTAGTCAAACATTTTATCCTAAGACTATCGGGCCATTCATACCATTTTTCTCAAATTTCCTTAATAAGAAAAGCTCGTTGTCAGGATAGGATGAGGTCTGGGCCAGATTAATCTTTTCGTCTGATAGCATAAGTATTTTGCCGTAAGAAGTATCATAAGTTGTCTTTCTGTAGCTATGGAAATCATCAGCTGAAATAAAGACCATAAAGTGCGGTACAGATAAAAATGCAAAACGATTATCAACCGAAACTGAGGTGCATTTTTTACCTTCCCTTCCTCGACCGAGTATCGGAAGGCGTATGCAAAAATGTATAATGTGTTATGAATACTTTGAATGCTACATTTACGTTGACTCTTCAAAAAAGAATACTTTGTTTACAACGAATTAAAATTAGTAGGAATGACGGGATTTGAGTCGATTTATGGCAGATTATCAACTTACCGTATTACTCACTATGCAAAGCTTCCATTCGAATACACTCGCCTTAATGAATGGTATAATGTCATACGTGAGATAACACACTTTCTTAAGAAGATACGATAGCCGGGACAATCTAAATTTTACTTTTAATCTCAGAAACACTGTCAGTATTACTACGTATGAAATTTATGACAAAATTAATTTCCACGATATTCGTAATAATACTAGGAACTTGTTTATGAAAGCTTTTTCGGAGCAAGTAGTTGGGAATGAATTTGACTTCTGAAGCAAAGAAAGTGTTTCCACATCGTATTGCACTTGCTTCCTCTTGCCTTGTCGATAGGTGCTTACTTGCGAAATGACACAACTCAAGAGCTTTGATAAATGTTGTATTCTTGCACTTTATGAAGAGGTATACAGTATCGGCGCCATTTTCCGTGCTCTAGGATACAGCAAATCCACGATACACCTGTGGGTGAAGAGGATGGCAGATGAAGGCCATGTTAACAGTCATCGTCGCCCCGGACGTCCACGCACTATGACAAAGGAGCAAGACAATGATATACTCCGCTGCCGTGATGAAGACCCATTCCGCACCAGCACCGAAATTAGGAACGTTCTACAACTACCTGTAAGTAGATAGACCATCCACCATAGTCTCAACGAGGAAGGAAAATATGGACAAAAATCGGCAATAAAGTAAATGTTGACAGAACAACATAAGACTGCCAGATTAAACTTCGTACTGGCATCTGGCATACGTAAGCAAACCAATTTCATTCTGGGAGCAGAGAAGGTATTTTCCACAGCACCAAAAGGTTCTGTCCATGTGTTTCGTCCAACTGGAACGAGATTCGACAGAAAATATGTCCATCAGAGGCAAAGGTGTGACCGATCTGCTATCACAGTTTGGGGATGGATGTCGGCAAATGGTTGCGGCATTCTGTGGGAACTGGACCGTCCGCCTACCAGTAGTTACTACTGTGAAATACTAGATAACATAATGCTTCCTTCTGTTTGTGAGACGTTTCCGGATGGCAGAATAATATCCCAACAAGACCGCAAATTGTGTGAAACAGTGGTTTCGAGTGAACGGAGACGTTGATGTGTAGGACTGGCCTCCCAAAGATGCTGACCTCAACCCCATACAGCACGTGTGGGCGGAGATGGAGAAGATTATTAGCAGCCGAAGACCTACGCCAACAACGAAGGCAGCGAGCGCTATCTGAAGCAGTTCCGGATGCATGGGAAGAGCTGTTGCAGAATAGTGGGTTTGTAAGAAAACTAGTTACCTCTGTTCCCCGGCGACTAAGTGCAGTTGTAGAGGAGAATGGAAACTGGGCACGATACTAAATTATGTTGTCATCAGAGACAAAGCTTTGTTTATATTAAATGGAAGTGTCTTATTTTCTCGATTATTTTTCTTGAAGATTTACATTACTTCGAAGAAAAGAAAAATTATTTTGTGTTAATTTCAACCCTTCTGTAATAAAGTATTTCATCTTAAATTATTACATGAACTTTAAGAAAAACCAAAACCAGCATGAAAATTAAGAAGGCTTATGAAGTCGATGCCAATGAAGGCATCAAAGAAAGAACTATTTACTTTTTTTTTATTAAGTGAAGAAGGCATTTTATTTATTAATGTTCTGTTTATTTAGATGTAGGCAGGGTACCAGTACAGATAAAACCATAAGAGAGGTGTCATTTTTAAAAGTGTTGAAAGGCCAGCTGGTAAACGCAAACTCGAGCGTTTGAGTCCACTACATCCCTATATTTACTAACTTGCAGTCGAATATAACTCAGTGGTCAAAGCCTACTGTAATTTCATCTTAAAGCCCATTAAAACCTCTAAGTAACGCTTTTAGAGTAGACCCTGTTCATATTAACTTGGCGTCCAATACACCTGTTCATCGACTTTGTTGAGTATCACGTAGAATTTACGAAACCAGAAAAGGAGGATTAGGATTTAATATCCTGTCGACGTCGTGGTTATTTGAAATGAAGCCCAAGCTGGGATTGTTTCGTTAAGAATGTGGAAGGAAATTGGCTATGCTTTTGAAAAGGAACCATGTTGCCATTTGCCTAGAATAATTTCAGGAAATCACTTGAAAAACAGAAGGACAAACAGACATGGAAACTATACACTTTCGTCATTGTATCACTGAGCAGTCAAAATTCAAATAGTCGAAAACGAAAAGTGAAATACCGAATTTAATACTAATTATACCTGGAGGCAACAGAAACTTACAAGATACGAAATTAAAAGTCATTTCTACAAGTTGCCGTTAAGAGTGATGTTGCATTTCTATTGAGCACTGAAATCTCCAATAAAGATTACTGAATCGAAATTTTAAAATAATACCAACTTCTGGTCAGTGTACCAATCCGGTTTTATGGTAGAAATGACACATAAAAGTAGTAAGGTTTCGTGAAATCACATTATATAGACGTTTCGGTTAAATGGTTTATTTGCAGTAACACTCATACAACGCTAAACTACAATGTCACAACATCTAGTTTTACGATCTGGTCAGCAGTGGAAATCAAAACATCTTAGTAATAAAGTCTGTAAATAACATTGCTTCTTGCATTCGTTATTTCGCTTTCTTTATCTGTAAGAGAAGCTTCCTCGTCACCTTCTTATCACATAATCCTATGAAGTCCTTAAGTTTTTATTTCCTTAATTCCCAGAATCTATGACGAGGTAAAGAGAGGCAGAAAGGAAGAGGTGAGAGAGAGAGAAAGGAAGAAGAGAGGGAAGACAGGATGAAAGGAAGTATAGGACGGACAGGATTGCGGGATAGACAGAGGGAAGAGGAGGAGCTGGAGGAGGTAGAAGGGGACGAAGAGACAGAGGCAGATCGTAAGAGAGAGAGAGAGAATGGGGAATGGTAGACAGAATTCAGAAAGCAAATGCTTTTCTCAAGGGCAACAGGGTATTTGACTGTTCTCTGGTAATCATCTTAAATGGGTGATCATGTCATCTTACGCTCATAACATGAGCTGCGGTGGAATGGCCGAGCGCTCTAAGGCGCCTTGCTGCGGAGCGCGCGGTTGCTCCTCGTCGGAAATAGCGTCGCCCCTCGGGCATGTGTGTGTGTGTGTTTGTGTGTGTCTGTGTGGTGTTGTCCTTACTTTACGTTAGTTTAAGCAGTTTGTAAGCCTAGACTGATAACCGCGGCAGTTCAGTCCCAAATATTTACAAACATTTGAACATTTCATAACATGACTTGTTTTCCTCGTCAATTGCAGTATTCTTTAAAAACAAACGGAAATGGAATTCAAATATAATTTGAAATCCAGCTAAAACGCTTCTTTTGAGTCAAGTGATGCCTGTAAGCTCAACCCACATGGTGGGCTCCTACTATTGTAACATGCCGGCCGCGGTGGCCGAGGGGACTGAGGCGCTCCAGTCACGGTCTGCACGGCCACAATGGTCGGGGGTTCGAATCCCCCCTCGGGCATGGATATTTGTGCCGTCCTTAGTATAAGGTACTAGATAAGTAGTTTGTAAGTTTAGGGACTGGTGACCCCGTAGTTAAGTCCCATAAGCTTAACAAACAAACAAACAACTGTTGTAACATTCACTAACAGTGGTATATTGTCTGTGCATTCGTATTTTAGGAAAAGGTCTACAAATATTGCGTAGTGCCCAACTGTAAAAATAAATCTATAAAAATCTAGAAAATATGATTTTGCATTTTCCAAGCAATGATAATGGCATAAAATGTAGTTTATTCTCCCTTGTAGAGATCCTAATCAGATAGCGGTCACTTGGTGCGTTTAATTTTAGGAGGATTACTTTGATGTAAGTAAACACTCCGTACAACAATTATTATTCTATTAGTTCACAACCGGTATTAAGAATCATGCTCTGCAGCCGCAAAGTTGTATAGTTGTTTTGGGACTTAACTACGGGGTCATCAGCCCCTAAACTTACAAATTACTTATGAACTAGCTACAACTAAGGACGGCACAAATATCCATGCCCGAGGGGGGATTCGAACCCCCGACCGTAGTGGCCGTGCAGACCGTGACTGAAGCACCTCAGTCCCCTCCGCCACCGCGGCCGGCAGTTGTATAGTATTATTGTGTACACATCAGTGAACTGATGTTTACATTTGTGAAACAGGTGTACACGATATATTTGTATTTTAAGTCGTTTACAAACGTAGTTGGTGAAAGTAAAAATTTCATTATGGTTGTCTTTTCAATATTTACTTCGGTATATGATAAAGACATCAACAATTTGTCTCAAAAATGCCTTTTTAGCGCATATACTGAAACCAACTGGATTTGAACACGGAATGCAAAATTTGTGAACGATACTGGAACCGCATCGTTACCAAGCTTATGTGGAACTGATTAAGTCTATTCGAAACTTCGACATTTTTTCTTGGAATATTTTAATTTTGGCACGTAAGCCAAGATAGTTATCCTTTTAATTTCATTCTTCTTTAGCCTAACAAGTTCCGATTTAACTTGACAAATTTGTTTGTAACCAAACAGCACGAGAAAAATGCATAGTAATTTGTGGAAAGTGGCTAACGCGCAAGATTAAATTGCGTATACACATGAATTAATCGGAATCGGAAATGTAACTACGTAGTAGCGCACTTACCGTGTAATTTTTGCAGTGGCTTTTATAACAGAGTTAATTTGAATGTGAAATGCATTTGATAGAAAAACGAAGACTTAATCTAACACGCAATCCATATTTACACACTTTTATGGTGTGTAATAGTTTGTATCTTTGGACTAGAGTCAGTCTGTTGACATAAACAAATATACGTATATTTTACTTTAAATGCAACTTTCACCTTTCTTACTTACGGTACGTAAAAATCTGGATTGTTGTCGAGAAACTAAGATACCTTAAGCGCATCAACTTTCGGAAGGTTTTTTCACTATCAGACTTCACATAATTTTCTCCCTTCTTACAAAAAAGTTATAAATGCGTTTTCCATCACAAGTAACTTAATTGTACACAGAAAAAGTCAGGAAAAATTAGGAACCTTCGCTAACACTGCTCTAACACGCATATGGCTTCTTCTTCCTCGTGTTGTGTGAAATCACCAGAGCTTAAGCCAATAACAGAGCGTTTTTGATCACGTGACCTAAACTTGAAATTTAATTATATTCATGCTATAATTTCAAAATAATAACAAATGTTTTGTACGAACAACGACGGAAAATTCTATTTGAACATTACAATCATCCAGATTGAAAACAATTCGAACCCAATTTTAAACATAGCATAATAGCCTACTATATATGCCACATTCCAGATTTGGTAACCCATTTCAATGTATAAGTAGGAAAAGGGAACCAAATTTTATGTTCTCATTAGACTGATGTATTTTCTCGGTACGTCTATGTTAGCTAGAATAATTTTGCCTACTGTCCCATTCATTTCATACCAGACTGAGCTACAGTAAAGCATAGCCAGGTTTACCTAGTTAACATGAAAATTTCGAATGTTGGTAAGGTAACAATATTAGTAGAAGTAAGGATGGTGAAATTAATAAAATATTTCGAAATGAAACATAAATCATTTATTCCGTAAGACCTATGATTGTAAAATCGTTTCTACACAGATATTAAATGCCAAATGAGTAATTAACCCTTTAACTATAGTGAACTTCTACAGACGTTCATTGTAATCGGACCTTGTAGAAGGCAGACTGCTGTAAAAGCCAGGGAAAAGAAGTCCCCTCTGATGAACTTCCGTCTCTAATGACCACTCTGTCGACGGGAAGTTAAACGTTAATCTTCCTTCTTGTTTTCGCGTGAACTGGTGCAGTCCTCTGGAGGGAAAGACTTTCCAAGGCAATTTCAAAAACAGTCCACCTCTGCAAGGCCATATTATTGTGGTATTTTAAGAAGTCAGCGATTGTTACAGAGCTAAACGTCGGTCTCTGCGTGACATTCAAGTAAAAGCCGATGGTGACCATTTGATAAATACAGGACCTATTTTAAGGCGTTAATATCACTTCTCACTCTAGAACAAAATGAAAATGATCGCTTTTCAGTGAGTTAGTCAGCGAATGTGACATCTTTCCAACATTTCAGCGTATTGTAACAATTACATATCGATAATTAGTGTCCGCGGTGGGTGTCAGACTAGAACTACGAACAAATTATACCAACTGCAAGATACTTTACAGTAATCCCATCTCACGCACTCTTAGGGAAACCTCTTCCTGTTTCTTTCACACCTCTCTGTTTCTGGGATACTGGAAACTGGAGAGTTCATGCATCAGATGATTTTCACTTTTATTTAAACAGCATCACCAGCAGTTACACTGTAATCTTTACGAGTAGACCATACTTATGGTCCCTTTCGATTTTATAGAATGAATTACATATTCTAAACTTTACTTTCACGACTTTTTTTTTCTTGTCTCATATTCTTATCACAAATGCTTCTCCTATCACTTATAAGCTTGAATCGAATTATCATTGAAATTGTTCAGATGCTTAATTTTTTCGCGGATGATCTATTTTTCAATCACTGGAAAAGATTTATTTGCACGATTCGTCTGATTGGAAACTATGTACTCGAAACTTATGCAATATGTTTGTGAAGTTTGCATTTTGTAATCACGGTAATTCTATCATTACATTTCTGCAGTCATGTGTTAGAGGTGGTGCCAACGAAAAATTCATAAGGAAAATAGTATTCAGGTATATAACATTAAAAAGTAGTGTGCAGAAAATGTTAATAACGTCTCGTGATGCTATAGTTAAAGAAATCGATGAAGACTTATTCTTCTATGCTGGGTATCTCTCTTCTCAGTCAACACAGTGGCGCCTTCGAAGCCGCTATCTCCGTCAGCGCTAAGGCAGTGCGAGGAACACAGACGCCCAGCAAACGTATTCTGCCTGTCGCTAGTCTAATGGAGAATTGGCAACATAGCAGAGTACGCTTGGCAACTCTGTGAGCGGGGAGTTACTTCCTGGTAAGCACAGAATTAAGCTGATAAATTCACTTGATTTTTCATGTCATTTCCATTCAATAATCTGAGTGATTTTCACTTAAGGTGTCACATAAAGTTACTAATTCATATTTTTGGGTCCAGGAAATTCGTTCCACACGAAAATTGCAACCAATCTCTTCTTTTAAAGTTACGCCTGATCTGGTCTCCTAACTTGTCGGCCAGTAAGGAGGAACCAAATACCCGAAGTCCTCGCTAGCCTTCGGGTAACGTAGTCGGCTGCGAAATGAACGTGCTGTCAACTTTCGCTGTAAATCGTGGTCAGAGCAAATATTTTTAGCTCTTCTCTGACAGAGCTACAGGTATCCAGATTTAAAATCAATGGGGAATTCTTAACAAAACTACTCAGTCAAAAGGTGTTTAGCTGTTTTTGCAGGACGGCATTCTCTCATATACTCTGAAAGTGACTTACAATGCTCAGGTGGTTTACCGATTCCGTGCGTGTAGAAACCAATTCCTTTCGAGTTAAAGCTGTCGCCGAACCATGTTGATGTCAGTTTGTCGAGAAATACATTTTCTTGACGGTTGGACAACTACTTCCAAAAATGAGTGTTGTGTTGTGGTCTTCAGTCCGGAGACTGGTTTGATGCAGCTCTCCACCCTCCTCTATCCTGAGCAAGCCTTTTCATCTCCTCATAAGAACGACAACCCACATCCACTTGAATCTGCTTACTATACGCGTCTCTTGGTCTCCCTCTGCGATTTTTACCCCACACACTTCCCTCCAATGCTAAATTTACGATTCCCTGATGTCTAAGAATGTGTCCTACTAAGCGATCCCTTCTTTTAGTCAGGGTATGCCAAAAATTCCTTTTCTCACCAATTCTGTCCAGTACCTCTTCATTAGTTATGCGATCTACCCACCTAATCTTCAACATTCTTCTGTAGCACCACATTTCAAAAGACTCTATTCTCTTCCTGTCCGCACTGCTTATCGTCCATGTTTCACTCCCGTACAAGGCAACACTCCACACAAATGCCTTCAGAAAAGACTTCCTTACACTTAAATTAATATTCGATGTTAGCAAATTTCTCTTTTTCAAAAATGCTTTTCTTCCCATTGCCATTCTGCATTTTATATCCTCTGTACTGCGACCATCACATGTTATTTTACTACCCAAGTAACAAAACTCATCTACCACCTTCATTGTTTCGTTACCTAATCTAACTCCTTCAGCATCGCCTGACTTTCTAAGACCGCATTCCATTATTTTTGTTTTGCTCTTGTTAATGTTCATTTTATATGCTCTCTTCAACACGCTGTCCATTCCATTCAACTGCTCTTCCAGGTCCTTTGCTGTCTCTGACAGAATTACAATGTCATCAGCAAAACGCAATGTTTTTATTTCTTCCCCCTGAACTTTAATCCCTATTCCAAATTTTTCCTTGCTTTCCTTCACCGCCTGCTCGATGTACAAATTGAATAACATCGGAGAAAGGCTACAACCCTGTCTTACTCCCTTCCCAACTGACGCTTCCCTTTCATGCCCAATGAGTAAAAAGTCTTAACATGAGACTAGTATAATTTCTGTGTCAGATGATCACTTATAGTTAATCATTTCATTGAGCACCAAATTGTCTTAACTGCGTCTAATCGATATGTGCAGTTTCCGTTACATTGACGTAGTAGTCTGGTGGATCGTTTTTAGTTTAGAACCTGTCATGTGTGCGTTCGATTGCACTCTATAGGTGTATATTTTTAACTGGCACGATCATGTCTACTTCACCTCTTGTAACACCAAGTGAAGATCGTCAAGTTGCACCGTAGTTAACAATCCGTATTAAACCGAATTATTTCGCCATCATCTCGGATAGAGCCGATTTATCGTTGCCATAATAGGCAGAATATATGGCAATCAGTAACTCTGTCGCTAGAAAGATTTTCTTATATTACAAAACTTTATTCTATTTTATAAACCAATGGTCCTTTAAGGTCACGTGTCTCGTATTGAATTTAACTTGAGACGTTAAAAATTATGGTGCTGGATTCTAATTCGGATCTCCTCTTTTTCGCACTCGACCCTCTCGGAATTATATAGCTGAATCATTTCGTTGCTTTCTCCAAGACTGCCGACTCCTCTAGGTCTCCACGAAAGGCACGTATATGAATTCGAATCCAGGTCCAGCACAAAATATTAATAATTTCATTTGACGCCCTAGATAGAGCACACTGGACTACTAACAAAAAATTATTTTGAATGTCTCTTCGTGCCTTATGTACGCAAGTTAAGGTGTTGCGGTGGTCTTGGGGTAAAGCGCTTGACTGGTAACTGAAGGGCCGCAGGTTCGAAACCTAGTCAGGTCACCGATTTTTTCAAGCTGTGTTTTAACCCAGAATTCACGTCTCAACAATGTGTGTCATAAACTACACGTGGTTTGGATTCCACGTTAAACTGTAGGTCGCCTTCCCCGGTTGGATAATTGGGGCAGTTTAGGGACATGCAAGTCTCTGAAGTGGCGCACAGTTGGATGACATACACCAGGACTCTGAGCCACACGAAATTATTATTATTGTTATTATAACAACGATATGTGCTGTTGTTACTAGTCAGACACGCACGAATCGTCATTCCTGTTGAGTTAACATTTGAGATTTAACGTCCATTCGTGCTTAGAAAGGACACCTGTAGGTTCGGGGTTCGATTCCCGGTGACGCATAACGTAATTATATCCTGATTACAGATTCAAACGTCCCGCTGCTGGTGAAATAATTAGACTACTAACATCTGACTTCACTTAGTTATCTTCCACTTAGATACCGGGTGTTGTTGTTGTGGTCTTCAGTCCAGAGACTGGTTTGATGCAGCTCTCCACCCTACTCTATCCTGAGCAAGCCTTTTCATCTCCTCATAAGAACGACAACCCACATCCACTTGAATCTGCTTATTATACGCGTCTCTTGGTCTCCCTCTGCGATTTTTACCCCACACACTTCCCTCCAATGCTAAATTCACAATTCCTTGATGTCTAAGAATGTGTCCTACCAATCTATCCCTTCTTTTAGTCAAGGTATGCCAGAAATTTCTTTTCTCCCCAATTCGGTTCAGTACCTCCTCATTAGTTACGCGATCCACCCACCTAATCTTCAGCATTCTTCTGTAGCACCACATTTCAAAAGCCTCTATCCTCTTTCTGTCCACACTGCTTATCGTCCATGTTTCACTCCCATACAAGGCAACACTCCATACAAATGCCTTCAGAAAGGACTTCCTTAGGCTTAAATCAATATTAGATGTTAACAAATTTCTCTTTTTCAAAAACGCCTTTCTAGCCATTGCCATTCTGCATTTTATATCCTCTGTACTGCGACCATCATTTGTTATTTTACTTCCCAAGTAACAAAACTCATCTACCTCCTTTATTGTTTCGTTACCTAATCTAATTCCTTCAGCATCACCTGATTTTCTTACACTGCACTCCATTACCCTAGTTTTACTCTTGTTAATGTTCATCTTATATGCACCTTTCAGCACACTGTCCATTCCGTTCAATTGCTCTTGCAGGTCATTTGCTGTCTCTGACAGAATTACTATGTCGTCGGCAAAACGCAATGTTTTCAATTCTTCGCCCTGAACTTTAATTCCTTCTCCAAATTTCTCCTTGCTTTCCTTTATAGCTTGCTCAATGTACAAATTGAACAACATTGGGGAAAGGCTACAACCCTGTCTTACTCCCTTTCCAACCACTGCATCCCTTTCATGCCCTTCAACTCTGACAACCGCTGTCTGGTTTTTGTACAAGTTGTAAATAACCTTACGCTCCCTATATTTTACTCCTGCTTGCTTCAGAACTTGAAATAGTTTGTTCCAATCAACATTGTCAAAAGCCTTCTCCAAATCTACAAAAGCTAGAAATGTTGGTTTGCCTTTTCTTAATCTATCTTCTAGGATAAGCCGTAAAGTGAGTATTGCCTCCCGTGTTCCTACATTTCTCCTGAACCCAAACTGATCTTCCCCGAGGTCGGCTTCTACCAGCTTTTCCATCCTTCTGTATATAATTCGCGTTAATATTTTGCAGCCATGACTTATTAAACTGATGGTTCTGTAGTTTTCACACCTGTCTGCTACTGCTTTCTTAGGGATGGGGATTATAACATTTTTCTTAAAGTCTGAGGGTACTTCGCCTGTCTCATACATCTTACACACCAGATGAAACAATTTTGTCATGGCTGGTTCTCCCAGAGACTTCAGTAGCTCTGACGGGATATCATCCACTCCAGGGGCCTTGTTTCGACTTAGATCTTTCAGTGCTCTGTCAAATTCATCTCTCAGTATAATATCTCCCATTTCATCATCATCTACATCCTCTTCCCTTCCTACAATAGTGTCTCGAAGTTCATTTCCTTTGTAGAGCCCCTCTATATACTCTTTCCACCTTTCAGCTTTCCCTTCTTTGCTGAGAACTGGTTTTCCATCAGTGTCCTTGATATTCATAGAGCTGTTTTTCTTATCGCCAATTGTTTCTTTTATTTTCCGGTAGGCTGTATCTATTTTTCCCCTATTTATACATTCTTCTACATCCTTGCATTTGCCTTCTAGCCATTCCTGCTTAGCCATTTTGCACTTCCTGTCAATCTCATTTCTTAGTCGTCTGTACTCCATTTTGCCTGTTTCATTTACTGCATTTTTATATTTTCTCCTTTCATCGATTAAATTTAGTATCTCCTGTGATATCCAAGGATTTTTTGTAGGTCTTGCCTTCCTACCTATTTTGTCCTCTGCTGCCTTCACTATTTCATCTCTCAATTTTACCCATTCCTCCTCAACTGTTTTATTTTCCCCTGTTTCTGTCAATTGTTGCCTGAAGCTCTCTCGGAAATTCTTAAGAACTTCAGGTTCCTTCAATTTATCCAGGTCCCATCTCCTTATTTTCCTACCTTTCTGTAGTTTCTTCAGTTTCAGCCTACAGTTCATAACCAACAAGTTATGGTCAGAGTCTATGTCTGCCCCTGGGTATGTCCTACACTTCAAAACCTGGTTCCGAAATCTATGTCTTACCATTATAAAATCTATCTGGTATCTCCCGGTGTCTCCTGGTCTCTTCCACGTGGAAGATACCGGGTATGTAACTCAAAATCAAATGTTTGTAAATCTATGGGACCAAACTACTGTGGTCATCAGTCCCTAGGCTTAGAACTACTTAATCTAATCTAAGGACAACACACACACAGGACTCGAAACTCCGACAGGAGCAGCCTCGTATGTCAGTCCCACACAGAACTGAGTCTGGGAACTTGTGATTAGGGACATAACGGTGATTATTAAGTTCCTGGTTCAGTAAAAAAAAAGTAAATAAATAAAAATATTTTAGAATTGGCATTTGATATGATTTGATTTGCGCGTTTTGATATTTGTGAGAAAATCTCCAATATTTCACACATCTTTATGCTTCGTCAGCTGTGACAATCTTAGGCATAATCAAGTATCTAATAAGGCATGAATGCATTGCTTAGTTAGCTACGGCTACAGGTGGTTGGTTTGATTCCAGAACAAGGTAGTTTGTCATATCAATTCAAGTTCCAAGATGTGTACAATATTTGTTCAGGTATGAATATGGAGAAAATGTTGGTGATACGCAGTTAATATTGAAGTTTCCATAGTGCGTTTGCTGCTGTTAATTGAGTTTTTATTACCTGGCTAGTTCTACAATCGGTTAATAAAAATCCGCTCGCCAGTGGAACGACGTTCCGCAATTGTGAGAAAACTATTTAGAGAACAAAAGTACTTCGAATTTCTACAGGACTTTAGGATTTCCGATACTATAGTAAAATCTGTTGTTTGTAACAATATTAAATGTTGTTTAAGGATTAATTAATGTTTTATGTGACGGAGTTTGTTATATCAGACTGTAATAAGTGTGATAATACTTAAGATATGTCATTGTAATAAATTGGATTTAATAAACGTTAAGAACTTAATAACGTGTTTCCTTGTATTTGCAAAATCGTGGTGTTAATTTACAACTGGAGTGATTGTCATTAGGAACAGTTGTCTGCAGTGGATCCATTATGAATAGTCGAACGACTATACCGCGGAGCGAGCAGAGCACCCGCAAGACACGTACGTTAGTTGGGTTGCATGCACATCAGGCGGAATGCAATTCAGGTCGTTCGGATATTTTTGCGCATGGTAGTACATGCTAGTAGGAGAATCAACGCTAAGTGCAGAGATTATGGAATGAATAACAATCAGCTGCTAACAAAGTATCTATGGATGAGGCTTATAGTAAAAGAGTAACGATTAATAAGGAAAAAAGGCTATGGGAAAGCAGTAATACTCACAGTAGTTGAAAAGAAAAGCATAAAGAGAGGAGCAGGTGAATGATAAATCAGTCGCTTAGCAGATTAAAATTCAGTAGTCTAAGAAGTACAATGATAAGTGGCGCCATAAAAAATGTTCAAATGTTTGTAAATCTATCGGACCAAACTGCGTGGTCATCAGTCCATAGCTTAAAAACTACTTCAACCTAGGTAAACTAACCTAATTTTCGTAAAACATTTCTACATTCTTAACGATGTAATATGGACATAAGTATGTACAAATGTTTCACGAAAAGTGGAAGTGCATAGCTTAATAAAATAGAAACAAGGCACCAGAAAATACCGCCGTAAAAGCAGGAAAGGATTTAGTTTCTTACTAACGAGAAACAAAATACACTGCAGAATTTTTGTAGCGTTGCTGCGCTACATATTTCTAACCTAACGAGAAACAAAATACTCTGCAGAATTCCAGAAACGTTGACCCCGTAGGTGCAATCCGTGACTCACCACGACGACCCAGCCTGCAGCATCTGGTTTCTTGCAATTTCAGTCCCGAGGTGGTGCAAAAGAAGAGACAAAAAAGAGAAGGATGGGAGGTGTGGACTCCCGACAGCCCCGTCGCACATCCGGGAAATAACTTCGGTTCGGGTCGGCCGGTTGCGACACCGTGGGGAACCGGTGCGGCCGTGTCGCCTGCCGGGGTTTATCGACCCGCCGCTCTTGAAATATCCGCCGAGGAACCGGCTCTGGCAGTCTGGCGTGGAAGTGGAAGCTGGCCCCAGATGAATGGGCCGCGGCGCTGCGCAGGCCGGACTCTGCGTGCCGGGTTGCCTGCACGGCAGGGGCATCGCAGGTGGTTGCAGCGCGTAGCTCTGTAGCGTGACCACAGAGTCTCGCTACATAGGAATTGTAATAAATAAATTACACAGTCCGACCGAAATAACTTGCAGCCGAAACGGAAAATGTAACCGAATATTTCGCTCTCCTAGTTATCGCCGAAACGGAAATTGTAACGTTGAAATAATTAGTGGAAGTCCATCAAGATTTATGGGAACAAATTGCTATTTTCATATACTTCAAAAGGAAATGTTAAGAATATGAATTAATAATTTATTGAATGACAACCGGTTTCGATGAACTGTGCCACCATCATCTTGTCATATATATTTTACTAGCTTAAACCCGCGGCTCTGCTCGCGTGTTAGTTGATATATATATATATATATATATATATATATATATATATATATATATATATATATATATATGTTTCTAAATCTATCGCACCAAACTGCGTGGTCATCAGTCCGTAGCTTACAAACTACCCAAACCTAGGTAAACTAACCTAAGGACAACACACACACCCATGCCCCAGGGAGGACTCGAACCTCCACGGCGAGCAACCGCGCGCTCGACAGCGAGGCGCCGTGGACCGCTTGGCTACTCCACCGCGGCGTTGGTTGATTACGATACATAATGCGCGAAACCTCAAATCGATTTTTTTTTAAAGAGATGTATCCAAAGAAATTTCGTTTTTACTGCTTTATTTATTTATTCTTATATTTTCTTATTCGTATCCTTATCCTTACAGAGAAAGAGCGGAAGACATTGTAGCACGCATAGACCAAATATATGCTCTGTGACATCACGTTTCGCTGTATGTAACCTCATTGCCATAGAGGCGCGTCATCGCTGGCCTTCAGTCCGAATTTTTTAATAATCTGACGACTATCAACCACCATATCTTCCACCCCCTTATAGCTATCGGCATGGAACTGATATGGTGTACAACGGGAGACTTCGGACAACAATTACTCACATACCATTCGCTAGCGTTCTGTAGTTTTCGCTGCAGAGCGAAATATTAACACACACACGTAGAATTTTATATACACCGATAACTTTCCATCCCAATATACTCCACCCTTGTATCATTATCAACCCTCAAGTAACAATACAACTAATAAAACCATTTTCAAAAAGTAATTATAATTTTTAAAGAGTAATTATTTCTCCACATTTCGCGTCATATTCTACAAATTACTAAATATCTATCAGATCGCTATAAAACCGTGCCTGCAACCTTTCTCAGGTATCAATTAGTAACTGTACAAATATTTAAGTCTCTGCGTCTTGTCGTTCGGACGTGATAAGCGTACACCTTACAAACATTCACAATAATATATATATATAGATAAACAGCTATCCGATCGCCATAAAACCGTGCCTAAAACCTTCCTCGGGTAGACATTAGTAACTGTACAAATTTTTAGCTCTTTATGTCTTCAGACGTGATAAACGTGCACCGAACAGACATTCACATTTATAGATATAGATAAGCTGGTTATCTTATTAAAAAAATAATAATCGCCCTAACGTGTTTTACGGCCCACTTTAGATTTATAGTATTATGACTTTTTGCAAACATTTCGGACAATATCAATAAAAATGTAAATAAAAAAAATTATGGGCGGTACGATTACGACTATACTATTGTGATAATATCTATGCACCCAACACTTATTATTCTTTCTGATCGTATTTTAACAAACAGCCAAAATTATTTGATATATGAGTTCAGATTCGAAAAACATACTCTTTTTTGAACTTTTACCTCCTTAAACTAAAATCATTCCCACATTTTCATTATATTTTTTCCGTTAAAATGTTATCACCTGTCTTGGCTTGGTAGTTTGTTTAAAAAGTAGTGTACATTTGGTGTTCGGACGAATGAGTACAGCCTGAATGGAACACAGCGTTCATTTGGCGTTCGGAAATCAGTCACGTGATGTCCCTCGTCCGAAACACTCTTTTGCAAACGCCATCTTGCTTCTGTATTTGATGATTTTCTTATTATAACACAAGCGTTGTCATTTCAAAGTAATGGCGCATTGAAAATTATCCAAAACACGTCGTTATTAGAACAAATGTTCAAATGTTTGTATAGCTTATGGGAGTTAACTACGGGGCCATCAGTCCCTAAACTTACGAACTACTTACGAACTAGCTAACACTAAGGACGGCACAAATATCCATGCCCGAGGGGGGATTCGAACCCCCGACCGTAGTGGCCGTGCAGACCGTGCCTGACGCGCCTCAGTCCCCTCGGCCACCGCGGCGGGCTATTAGAACAATGAATAATAATTTGACGTCTAAAAATACCATGTTAGCAATTAACGAGGATTACAGATTACTCTTGCAGCTATTCGCCCTAGCGAAATTGGTGACGAATTGGTTTGTGATGGACGAACATGTTAGACGGTGGTTCGAAACTTGCTAGAGCGCGGTGGCTCAGTGCGCTAGGTCACAGGGTTGCCGATATGATAGTACGATGTACTCTGTAACGATAAAACTGAGTCAATGACGAAACAATCAAAACAGAACAAAATAAACCAACGTCCACAACGTACCGATCAAACCGAAGAACCAGTGAAAAGAGAAAAAAAAAAAAAAAAAAAAAAAAAAAAAGTGGGTTCAACACCATCTGTAATAAAAAAACGAGCAAAATTCTCAACGAACAACCCAGAACGAACACGAGGATATATATAACCACAGCTGACTTTTTTCTTTCTTCTTGCTTCCTAAAAGGATTTTACACACTCTTGTTAACAGAACACAACTATATTCTGCAGGATTCCGAGTTATTCAAAGGTAACAGCACTTTCTCTGAAAAGTGCATTTATTCCGTTTGGAGAACATGCCATGAAATACATAGGAACGAATTGTAAACATATACTATTTTCACATGTACAAAAACTGGTGAGATACTTTTACAATGATTGTTGTAAATTACGTAATAATAATAGTAACTTTGTACATAGGTTAACTATAGAGATTTGTACAATTCAATATTACCATACATATTCCGTTTGTTATTTTAGCTGTAAAAGGAAACGTAACCACGCATTGAAACAGAATATTTGCTCATTATTTTAGTACTGAACAAAGTAACATGGACAAAGTCAAATCTGAACTACAGAAAAGGTAATACAATCTATGTTAAAAGCGTCCATAGCAAGCATGTCAAAGACAAACATTTTAGTAGACGCATTGATTCTAATTAATGACTTCGGACATACTCCATTAACAGTAGATAATTGCTTAGAAAAACAAAATGAAACCAGGTAATTTGTTGCAACGTATATACTTTCCTTCCGTTTCATTAAGGAACGACAGTTGTCACAGAAATCTGAGACTCCACTTATATATGAAACTACCTGTATCAACACGTTGTTTAGAATACTGATTATCACAGTATTCTCCCCGTTGTTGTGCAAATGCTTCAGAAGACCAGTGTTCAATTCGCTGTTACGTATTTCACGGCATGTTTACGAAACTGAACAAACGCAGGTTTTAGAGGGATCACTCTTACATATGCACAACTCTAAACATAGCAGAATATAGATCTATGTAATTAATAAGAATGCCGGAAACCCTTTTAGGAACCAAGGCGAAACAAATAATGGTATTGGCTGGTTTCGAACTACCCACCACATGTATCATAACATAACGCATTACCCACTACACCACAGCGAACAACTGCGTGCTGGTACTTTAATTTTCGTACTATTCGTGGCAATTGCTAACAGCTAAAATGACATTTATAGTCCCTAGACTATAATTTATCGTACTATGAACGACGTGTTTTTGTTAAATCTTCAGTTCCCCACTGCTTTGACAGTACAATAAGAAAATCATCAAATACAGAAAGGAAAATGGGGTATTCCAGGGAGAGTTCTGGACGAGGAATGTCACGTGACATCTCCGAACGCCTGGTTTTCGTAAAATCAAGGGACGGTGTCAAATCACCGTTATTTAGACAAATATCTATCAAACGGAACGAGATAGGAAAAAAAAATAAGAGAGCAAAGTTGAAGAAAATTTTCTCCTCTACAAATTCGGCTATTCAATTTTCGTCTCAGATGCAATTGAAATTACATTACAAGCCACTACTTTTGGTGTTACTAGTGTATTTTTTGTCCGAAAGTATCTTGTAAGCTCTCATGTTTTAACTTGCGTATTTTTGTATGGTGATAATTGCTATTTTGCACTTATTATTTTATATCCATTTTTTTTTTTAAAATAAGATGACCAGCTTACAAAGTACATATGACCAGAATATAAAACTATCAGATCGCCTCATAATCCGGTAAAGTCAAATAATGTTAAATTGCTATTAAGTAGAACACTTATTTATTACACTTTGTTCAAATTTAAATAATCAAACAAGCGTCTTAGTAATATTCATAAAGAAGCTTTTAAAAAGACAAAAATTAAGAAAATGGGCAATAAACGCATTGAAGATACAGTACTTCCGAAACAGTTAAAGAAAATTTTTTGAAATAAATGTTTACATACAATTAATAGTGCAACAATCTTGCAAATATTGCAAGCTTAAAGGTACATCTTGAATAAATTCAAATAATCAACACAAGCCCCACAATGACATTCATTAAAGACCTTTTGAATAGACAATTAAGAACAGGGGCAATAGCCTCACTCAAGATGTCTCACTGCAATGGTCGTAAAATTATTTGAAATCCAAGATAGTACTGCTAAAAACGATTTTTTTAAATGAATAATTTACCTGGCAGTTAGAAAGTGACAATGGTTAAAACAAGACAAAAAATGCACAGTAGTGCTAACAAGTTTAAATAAGACTGAAGATATTCTCCCACTTTTTTTTAATCACGTAGCGCAGTTTTCAGAGCTATCTTTAGAACATTACAATCTCCCAATTAAAAATGGAGATACGTTCAATGAAAATAAGAGTCTTAAAATAAGGTAAATGACTATATATGTGAACAATTCTGTCACAATTACTTAGGTTAAAACTTTCTTTGTTGCCCAATAATAAGGCACAATAAAACAAGGAATAGGTAGAAGGAACAGGTAAACCCGAAAACCGCTGGTGGACGTAATGGATGCACAGCGATGCCCTCAGTGAATAAATCAGAGAACAAGGTCGTCAAGTAGAGCATACACCTAAGGGGCAGTTGCTATTGGGTGGAGACGCATCGCTTACAGTGAAAATAACGACAGCCACCCGGGAGCTGATCGGAATATAGGGGTAAACATTACTTGACATTGAAAATTGTGGAGGCGATCTGATGGATTACTGATCTTCAAAAGTGAAAACCCGAGATCGCAAAATATTTATTTTACAGCGACCGGTTTCAGTGGATTATGACAATACCATCTGGTCTTATCAAATTTTACAAGTTGGTCACATTATTTAAATAAATGGAGGTTACAGAGTACTTACAACATAGAAATTAGTCTAAATATAAAAATACTTAAGTTAAAACATCAACAGCTTGTAAGAGGATCGGGTCCTGCCCACTCTGTTGCAGCTGTTATAAATTGTCAGAATGACTTTTCCTGACTGGATCGCGAGAGGAAGTCAATTATTGAAAATGTGTGTTCCTGAGTAGTGGACCCCTTTTTGAACTAAAGTAAGTGCTTTTAAGTCATTGTGTAGATCATTTTTATTCCTAGTGCTGTATGTATGAACTGAGCTGTTTGTTGGGAAATGGGATATATTATTTATAACAAATTTCATTAAGGAATAAATATACTGAGAGGCAGTAGTTAATATAGCCAGTACTTTGAAGAGACTTCTACAGGACGTCCGTGAATTTACACCACAAATAATACGTATTACACGCTTTTGGGCTACGAAGACTTTTGACTGACTTGAAGAGTTACCCCAAAATATTATACCATATGACATTATGGAATGATAGTAAGCAAAGTATGCAAGCTTTGCTACTTTTATGTCTCCTATGTCTGATAACACTCGTATTGAAAATACAGATTTGTTGAATCGTTTCTGCGGTTCTGCGGTGTGCTCCTCCCAACTAAATTTATTATCAAGCTGTAATCCCAGGAATTGAATACTATCAACCTCTTCTATCTGCACTTCTTCATACTTAATGCATATGCTGGCGGGAAATCTCTTACATGTTCTGAACTGAACGTAGTGAGTCTTTTCAAAGTTTAATGACATTGAGTTGACTTTAAACGATTTATTAATGTTCAGGAAAATATCATTCGCAGACCTCTCTATGCTTGACGTACTTTTTATTGCAATACTTGAATCATCTTTAAAAAAAAAAAAAAAAAAAAAAAAAAAAAAAAAAAAAAAAAAAAAAAAAAAAAAAAAAAAGTACTCTGCTTCTTGCTTCTGCGAGCAGGCAGACGAGAAGCGACACCACGTAGCGAGGAGTCGACTGGTGTCCTGGAGGAAACTGGCACCACGCAGCCAGCAGGGCTGTCCTTGAATACGCAACTGTACGAGCGGGCGCAGTTCTCTTTAGAACGGCACGTTGCAAGACGTCCCAGTTGTTGTCACTAATGCTCATGTATGTATCTTTTTGTGGCCAACGGAGGTACTGAAACTCAGAAGAGAGTCCCCGAATGCACCCTGTAGCAATCTTGGACGTGTGGGGTATCGTATTGTCCGGTTAGAATTGTCCAAGTCCGTCGGAACGGACATGATTGGAGCCGCGGTACAGTAGCCGAGCGGTCTAAGGTGCATCGCTGCGGAGCGCGAGATTGCTCGCCGTCAGAGGTTCGAGTCCTCCCTGGGGTATGTATGTGTGTGTGTGTGTGTGTGTGTGTGTGTGTGTGTGTGTGTGTGTGTGTGTGTTGTCCTTAGGTTAGTTTACCTTAGTTTAAGTAGTTTGTAAGCTACGGACTGATGATCACGCAGTTTGGTCCATGCTTACGTATGTACATGTCCCATGTCAGAGTCGTATCTATACTAAGGTGACCAGATTTCCAAAATCAAAATACGGGACACATATGGGCACCGAATATGGAGAATCCAAATTTTGTTTTTTACCTTCGGCGTCGTTAGCATTAATGTTATACCTTAACGTTAATAGCCAAGAGCTCCCAGGCGCCTTGCTGCAGAGTACGTGGTTTTCACCATCGGAGGTTCTAGTCCTTCCTTGTATGTGTGTTTGTCCTTGGTTTAGATTAAGTAGTTTGCATACCATACATAGATTTCTTATCTGCGGTCAAGCAACACGCAAAACAACAGTGCCAACAGATGTGGAACGTTTCCCAACAAACGAAAGGAGCTTCTTACGCTGTACTGCAACCTCGGATTTCTACGCAGCCGTGGTATATGAGGACTCATCTGGACCGATCCGCGATTTCTACCATCATTCGTCATCGCTTCAATCACGCCTCTTATCCACAACCTCTACATCGGATCAACGTCTACGATTCGGCGGCATGTGAGTGTGATCCTGAAACGGAAGATGATGTTAACCACAACTTGTTCAGGTGCCCCAAATTTGCCCGTGAACGTTTGAACTTCCTGCAGACATTGGTGAAGTTGGGATTTCCCCTCCCCCAGTCAGCTTCTTCCCCTTTGTTTACACAAGACATTCTTGTGTATAAAATCATAATGAAGTTTATTAAGACCACTGGACACAATATGTAAGTATCAAGTGTGTTAGTAATATAAGGTTTTGCTTGTCAATATGTGGAAATGTTCCAAAATTATTTGAATTGTAATGCAATGCAGTTTTCGCTTTGTTTCCACTCTCCCATTTTGACAAAATGTTCTTCTGTTTTTTCTGTTTATTTAAATGTATGTACATTTCCACTGTGTGTTGTAGATGGCCGCATTGAATTAACACTCAGAAGGCCAAATAAAGAAGAAGAAGCCTAGGGACTTACAACTAAAGTAGTTAAGTCCCACAGAATTTACAAACATTTTAATTTGGTTTTGAAAACTTAGACAATATGACGGCTTCGTGTCAGTCATTAACGCAGACATGAACACACGAAGTAATGCACAGACACAGTACAGTAGGAAACAAAGCCCTCCCCACCTAAAATCCAACGTGCCATATTTGGCGCTTGTCGTATTTACGTTTCCTTTTTTCGAAATTGTGTTCAGAAAGTGCGATTTATGAGTGTAAAAGAATTACAACACGAAAAGAAATGATAAAAGAACAGGAAACCAAGGGGCCAAGCATAGAAATTAGGGATGTTGCGGATAGCACTTATACGGCAATCTCAATAACTAGGACGTACAAAGTGAAATGATAATACAAAAATTAACCAAAGCTACTCACACAAAAAGCCAAATAAAATGCATTACTAATTAAAGAAATACTCGATTGTTTTATAGTTGTCACATACAAACAATTAGGAAAGACAGTTACTATTACTTAGGAAGTTTATTTATTTCTCACTCAATTATATTTTTCAGAAGAATGTATGTCACATAGATTTTCACAGTAATCAATACATGAGGTATTCTGAAACTCAGTTCTTGTCATAGTTATTTCCTTTGTTCACTAAATATGTTTTTTTGCGGTCCATAAAGTAGCACAAACCTGATAATGAGCTTCAAATTTTGCACCGCATATCATGTGGAAGTAAGTTGAAAATAAGACGCCAGTTTTTACCAACTCGCTTCACTGCTGCTCTCAATTAATAAATTTTCCTTTGATATGTATTTCTAAAATAGTTCACTTACTACAAAAGAGAGAGAGAGAGATCTTAACATCTTTTTTTTTATGAATATTTTCTTCAAACTCCAGAAAATTTTTAAGACTTAAGACGATATTTGAGATGAACCCAATTATATGGTCTCAGGATACGGATTGGGTAAGTCTTTTTCACGATATATTTACTTAACGTCTCGTGTAATGAAGTTGAAATGTCCAAGAAATCAAACTCTTTTAGCTTGCCATCTGCTGCTATGAGATGACTAACGACAGACGTTTTAATAGATGGAAGAGCTGCAGATGCCACGTGAAATCATTACTAGTTTCGAGCGAATAAATTCAAACATCCAATCTTGTTCACTTTGAGTGAATGCCTGTTTCCTTTGTTTTTGATTTGACCGCTTTTGTTGTCCATTTGGTTACGCTGTACGTTACTTAAAAACGTTATTTCCAAATATATGGGACGGTAGGTAAAAAAAAAACGGGAAAATATACGTCCGGTGTTTATTTTGTCGGGTTAACGGGACACTTCCGCTAAGTAAGGGACGGTACCGTAAAATACGAGAGGTCTGGTCACCCCAATCTAGACGTATCATGGGTCCCCATATCAGTGCAACTGCGCGCGTCATTACCATACAGAGGCACCAACAGCTTCACCAGTCCCTTGCAGTATCCCTGAATTCACGGGGTTGTGTCCACACCCGTATATGCCCACTCCTCGATACTATTGGAGACGAGACTCGTCAGACCAGACGACATGTTTCCAGTCATCGACAGTCCAATGTCGTGTTGACGGGTCCAGGCGAGGCGTATAGCTTTGTGCCGTGCAGTCAGAAAGGGTACAAGACTGGACCTTCGGCTTCGAAAGCCCATATCGATGATATTTCGTTGATGACACTTGTTGATGGCCCAGCACTAAAATCGGCAGCAATTTTCAGAAGGGTTGCACTTCTATCATATTGACAGATTCTCTTCAGTCGTCGTTGGGTCCGTGCTCGCAGGATCTTTCTCCAAATGCAGCGATGTCGGAGATTTGATGTTCTACCGGGTTCCCGAAATTCACGGTCCACTCGTCAAATGGTCGTAAGGGAAAATCTCCCCCTCTTCGCTACTTCTTAACTCTTTCATTCACTGTTCGTGGGTAATAATCTATTAAGAGCTGATTTATACCGTACTATATTAAACCCGCGGCTTCGCTCGCGTGTTGGTTGATTATGATAGATAAGCTATCTTTCAGTTGTGTGCTATGAGACTGGTTTTGAAGGATGAAATGAAATACAATACCTTCTTTAGAAACAAACATTTTTAATCAACATTAAAATAAAAAAATTATGTGAAGTAGTGTAGATCAAATCACACGTAAAATGCACTCGTTTCGAAGACTCCAATCATGAAATTCAATAATGATGATTGCAATAATATCACAGATCGATCACTTGATGTAATGCGCGAAACGTCAAATCGATTTATTTTTAAGAGATGTATTAAAAGAAATTTCTTTTTTACTGCTTTATTTATTTATTCTTATATTTCCTTATTCGTATGCTTATCCTTACAAAGAAAAAGCTGAAGACATTGTAGCACGCATAGACCAAAGATATGGTCTGTGGCATCACGTTTCGCTGTTTGTAAACAACTTGCTATAGAGTTGCAAACGTCATCGCTGGCCTTCAATACGAATTTTTTTATAATTTGACGACTTTCAACCACCATATCTTCCACCCCCTTATGGCTATGGGCATGGAACTGCTATGGTGTACAACGGGAGACTTCGGACAACAATTACATACAGACCATTCGTTTGCTTTCTGTAGTTTTCGGTACACAGTGAAATATTAACACACACACGCCTAGAATTTCATATACATCAATAACTTTCCATTCCAATATACTCCACCCTTTTATCATTATCAACCCTCAAGCAACAATGCAACCAATAAAACTATTTTCAAAGAGTAAATATAATTTCCAAACAGTAATTACTGTTCCGCATTTTGCGTTATATTCTTCAAATTATTAATATCTATCAGATCGCTATAAAACCTTCCTCAGGTATAAATTAGTAACTGTACAAATATTTAAGTCTCTGCTTAATGACGTTCGGACGTGATAAGCGTACACCGAACAGACAATCACATTAATATACGTAGATAAATAGCTATCCGATCACCATAAAACCGTGCCTAAAGCCTTCCCCGGGTAGACATTAGTAACTGTACAAATTTTAAGCTCTTTATGTCTTGTGGTTCAAACGTGATAAACGTACACCGAACAGACATTCATATTTATAGATATAGATTTTGGGTATCAATTCTTAAAGTTGCGTTTTTGTTGATGAACAACATGCTCCTATTACATTTTACCGCTTGGTACGGCGTGTAGCCGCTCCTGAGGCATTAATCTGTCCATCTTGGTGGTTGTGTTGCGTTGCCGTCTGTACGTGGCTGAGAGTGTGAACGTGAGTGTGGTTCCTTTTATGTTATTGCTGCAGTGAATTGTCTTGTCTTTGGTGCTGTGGCGAAGATTGGTCTACCATTATTGATCTGTCAGTGTTAACTATCAACAAAATAACGTCCAAGTAATAAAATACCTCGGTACAAACGTCTGTGTTGTGCATGAAATACATGACATAAAAAATAGTTCGACCAAATTTTTAAATCTCTTTTTTGATGTTTAGCGCACTATATTAATAGAGAAAACACAGAATTTTAATTTTTCCAAAGCTGATTTCATCTTCATCTAGATCCACATAGATACTCTGCAAATCACATTTAAGTGCCTGGTAGAGGGTTCATTAACCACTTTCATAACTTTTCTCTAACGTTCCATTCTTTAATAGCGCCCGGGGAAATAGAACACCTAAATCGTTTCGTTTTCGATCTGATTTCTCTTATTTTATTGGGATGGACATGTCTCCCAAAGTAGGTGGGTGCTAGCAAAATATTTTCACATTCAGAAGTAAATGTCGGTGATTGAAACATCGCAAAAACATCACGCCACAATGAATAACGTCTTTCTTTTAATGATTTCCACCCCAATTCGTGCAACATTTCCGTAAGGCTCCCCCCCCCCTAAACGTGATAAAACAAAACGAGCTCCCTTCTCTGAACCTTCTCAATATCTTCCGACAGTCCCACCTGGTGAGGGTCCCACAATGGGCAACAGTACTCCAGGAGAGGACGCACAAGTGTGATGTAGGCAGTCTCTTTGATGCACCGTCGAAGCGTTCTGCCAATGAAACGTAATCTTTGGTTCGCCGTTCCCACAATATTTTCTATGTGTTGTCTGCAGTCTAAGTTGTTCGTAATTGTAGCTCCTAGGTATTTTTTAGAATTTACGACCTTAAGGTTTATCGTTTAACTGAAGTTCAGCGGATTTCTTTTAGTGGTCATGTGTATTACTTCACACTTTTCTTTATTTAGTGTCAATTGCCAATTTTCGCACCATGTAGAAATTTTGTCTAAATCGCTTTGCAGTTGCTTCACTAACCGATAAACGACAGCATCATCCGCGAACAGTCTAAGGGAGCTATTCAGATTGTCTCCTAAATCGTTTATAAACACAAGGAAGAATAGGGGACCTATAACGCTTCCCTAGGGAACGCCAGATATCACTTCTGTTTTACTCGACGACCAACCGTCAATTACAACGAACTGTGTCCTTTCTGATAGGAAATCGTGAATCCAATCGCACAATTGGGGAGATGTTCCATAAGCACGCAGTTTCATTAGAAGCCGCTTGCGGGGTACAGTGTCAAAAGCCCTCCGGAAATCCAGAAATATGGACTCGATTTGAGATCCCTTGTCCATGGCACTTAACACTTCATGTGAATAAAGGACAAGCTGTGTTTCGCAGGAGCGAGTAATGTGGGACTGAAAGGGTTAAGATGTTGTGTCCCAACTCTCGTGCATCGCCTGTAACACCACGTTCAAACTCACTTAAATACCCTGCCATTACAGCAGCAGTAACCGATGTACCCCTTCGCCACACGCCTGTTGTCTTATATAACCGTTATGCTCCGCTGCGCGAAGCCGTTCCCCGTCGTGGGTTCGAATCTCCCCCTCGGGCATGGATGTTTCTGCTGTCTTTAGTATAAGATAGTTTATAATTAGTTTGTAGCCTAAGTTTAGGGACTGATGACCCTGCATTTAAGTGTCATAATCTTAACAAACATTGGAACATTTGAACATTTCTTATATGCCGACTGCAACGCCGTCCTCTGAGAGTTTACATATATGTGTGTTTGTATATACCAGGCTCTTTGCCTCTTCAGGGACAAACAGTTCACAAGGTACTTCTGGCCATAGTTCATTTCATGACTACTTGGTGTCCGAGCGGTACATATCGAATGCATCTCTCTGGAACTGCAGTAGCGGTCCATGCATGTCATCGAGGGCACTGCTCCTCGTAAATTGATGTCGTTTGCGCCCTTAGTCAAGACTGAGGTGTGAAAAAGAGGTATTCAAATGACAGAGTATAATGTATCTGCTTGTACCTATTCTCAAGAACAATAGTCAATTAACACACAGGCCAAAATAACTGCATTTTGTTTGCTGAGAGAGCTGTATGAGCTACGTAGGAGCGAGTTCGAGTAGACAGCAGCTAGAGTCTTGCTGTCTATTCTCAGCGAGTAAAAAAACCTGTATTTGTGCGTGACTATTGTTTCAGGTCGATAACCATTTATTCCTTATTTACAGACAACGAATACTATACACTATCTTCACAAAAAAAAAAAAAAGAAATAGAAGAAAAAGTGGTATTGTTAAATTTAATTTCTGATTCCTTCTTGAGGTCGTTAAAGTGTACTGAAATCCATTTTACTACAGGTATGGACAGAATTATCGAGATGAAATATCGATCATTTGAGTTGAAACCGAATGACCTGGATTAAATATCAAGCATCGTATTGATATGTGAAGGAATACTTCCACGAACCGTTCTCACAGAGAACTGTAATATTATGTACGCCGATAATGTGTGTTTCCTATCCTTTTTTTTATTAGTAATATGGCCATCTTGTTTCAGTTCAATATTAATTGAGTAGCAGCAGTTAAATGCATGACAGTCATGCAAAAGGACTAGAGCAATCATAGTCAGAGCATCAGCTCACTACGAAAGACTGAGGGACGAAATTAGGCTAGTTTTTATAGTAGGAAGCTAGCTGCATTCGCAGGACGTAATAGAAACAAATCACAGAACATTTGTATCAAGATGTTTGGATGAGTGTTCATACCATAATCTTTTAGAGTTTTAGTCCAGTGACTAAGCCAGTGTGTCCTCTTTGCTTTTAATAGAATTCGTTATCTCACGTAAGGCGAAGGTTTACCTTTCCTAATCCTCCGAAATCAAATTAGAAACTGTGTGACCAAATACACATTTTCTAACTTGGTAATCTGCATGCAGTACGGAACTGTAATCTAGTTGTGTAGTTCACTTTGTAAGAAGTTTTAACAAGTTTAACACTCATCTCGTGGACAGATGATGATAACCTCCAAAGTTTTGGTAACATTTCGAAATGTCAACCATTTATCTTGACACACAATATCTACATCTGCAACCACATGTCTTCTTGGTGATTCTCGCGTAAGTGCCTAGCAGAGTGTTCGTCCATTTTAGACTATTTGTCTACCGTTTTATTCGCGCGCGAGAAAAACGGACGTCTAACTCCGTTTGACCACTGATATACCTTATTTTATTATGAAGATTGTTTGTATCTGATAGGTGACGGTCAAAGAAATATTTTGTCTATCGAAGGACGAAAACTGGTGACTGAAACTTCGTGAGAGCGAACTCAGCTGGGGTACCACACCCGTGAAATACTCTCTCTCTTAGTGGATGATAAGCGGGTATGGCCGCACTCTCTAATGAGGCATGCCGGAGAGTCGTCCTTCGGGCTTTGTGTATCTATGTGTGTTTTGGCATTAGAAAGTTACTTTAAGTAGTTTGTGAGTGTAGGCATCGATGACGTTTGCAGTCTGGTACGGTACATTATTAACCGCATCTGGTTGATAATATAAAACGAACTACTCCTGCTTGCACTTTTTTATGAATTGGTTGGGAACGGATTAAGGATTGTAGCGTTTCTCCAATTTCATTCAATTTGTACACTGAGGTAGCTGTAAAGGAAAGTAAGGAGAAATTTGGAAAAGGCAGAGACAGCAAAGGACGTGGAAGAGCAATTGAACGAAATGGACAATGTGTTGAAAGGAGCATATAAGATGAACATTGACAAGAGAAAAGCAAGAGTAATGAAATGCAGTCTAAGAAAATCGGGGGATGCTGAAGGAATTAGATTAGGTAACGAATCAAAAAAGGGGATTGATGGGTTTTGTTATTTGGACAGTACAATAACATACAAGGTATGATGAACGCAATACAGAGGATATAAAATGCAGAATGGCAATGGGAAGAAAAGAGGTTTTGAAAATGAGAAATTCGCCAACATCGAATATTAATTTAAGTGTTAGGAAGTCTTTTCTAAAGGCTTCTGTGTGGCGTGTTACCTTGTTCGGGTGGATGAGAGGGATTGATTGTGGTGGAGGGCAGCATTATACTAGTCTCCGGACTAAAGACCACAGCGACAACGAAGTAAATACTGTGATGATGATCACTAAACAAGTCAAACAATTCAAAATGACAAATCGGCATGTGTAGAAAACAACGTCGGCACTAAGGAACGAGGGAGGAGGCGGGAGGCAAACAGGGATGTCTGCTGCAGGTGGCACTCTCAGAGGGGCGCCAGATGGTCTCCAAGACAAGGTGACTTGCCCCTGACGAGAGGGGGTGAAAAAAAGGTCAGAGAGCGGACAGGAGGGAGAGAGGGGAAAAAAGGAGGGAGATGGGAAAAAGAGTGAAAGGAGAAAAATGGGAAGGGAAAGAGGAGGAGAGGAGGAAAAGAGGAGGAGAGGAGGCGAAAAGTGGGAGGAGAGGAGGGCAGTGACAAATGGGGCAAAAATAGGGGAGAGAAGGGGCGAAAAGATGAGGGAGAAGGGGCAAAAAGAGGGCGGAGAGG
The DNA here is from genome assembly GCA_026315105.1 of Locusta migratoria. Lineage (NCBI taxonomy): Eukaryota > Metazoa > Arthropoda > Insecta > Orthoptera > Acrididae > Locusta > Locusta migratoria. Next base: position 205,708,125 of record CM048751.1, read on the forward strand.
GAACAGGAAGGAGAGAGGGAAAAAAGGAGGGAGATGGGAAAATGGAGAGAGGGGAAAAATTGGAGGGGGAAAGAGGGGGAGAGGGGGAAAAGAGGGGGAAGAGGGAGCAAAAAGTGGAAGGAGAGGAGGGGGAGGGGGAAAAAGGGGGCAAAAAGAGGGGAGAGAAGTTGCGAAAAGAGGGGGAGAAGGGGCAAAAAGAGGAGGGAGATAGGTGGGAGATTGGAAAAAAGAGGGGGAGAGAGGACAAGAGTAGGTAGAGGGACAATATGGGAGGGGAAATAGGGGGAGACAGGGAAAAGAGGGCGAAGAGGAGCGAAAAGTGGAAGGAGGGGAGGGGGAGGGGGAAAGGGGGCAAAAAGAAAGGAGAGACATGACGAAAAGAGGGGGAGAAGGGCAAAAAGAGGGGGGAGATAGGTGGGAGATTGGAAAAAAAGAGGGGGAGACAAGAGTAGGTAGAGGGACAAAAAGAGGGGGGAGAGGGGCAAAAAGAGGGGGAGAGGGGAAAAAGAGGGAACAGAGAGGAGCTCCACTATTAAGTTTGTGCCCCAGACGCACGCCAGTCATGAGTTTACCAGTAGGCTATACATACACTGCATGTGTGTCAGTCCTCGTGACACAGTCAGGTGACACTGATATCGCCTGGATGGGTTTATATCTATAAGAGATAGGTGGTGATAATGGTCTGGCTGTTAAACACTATATGGCTTACAAGTTTGTGGCGCCCTCCATCGGTAATGGTGGAATTCAATAAGGTGTTAGCCCACCCTTACTGTATCCTTGAAAACGCTTTGGTAATGACAGCCCATACTTCACGGAGTGCTCGACTGAGGACAGGTGGCCTGCCACGAAGTCGGCGACCCAAAATAAACAAAGGTATTCTATAGGATGCAAGTCAGGACTGTCCAGGACAGTCCAATTATTGTGTAACCACTCCGACAAAGGCCGTGCATTATGAACAGGTGTTCCATGGTTTTCAGCGATGCAATCGCTATCCCCTATTTGCTCTTCAACAGCGGGAAGCAAGAAGGTGCTTAAAACATAAATGTTGGCTTGTGTGCTGTGATAGTGCCACGCAAAACAACAAGGGTTGTAAGCCCACTTATTGAAAAACACACTATAATGCCACCGCCCGCGAATTTTACTATTGGCACTACACACGCTGGAAAATGACGTACATAGGGCGTTCGCCATACCCACACCAAGCTGTCGGATCGCCACATTCTGTACGGTAATTCATCAGACCCTCACAACGTTTTTCCACTCTACAATCGTCCAATGTTTACGCTGCTTACACCAAGAGAGACGTCTGATGTGTGGGTTATGGGCAGCCGCTCGACCACGAATTCCAAGTTTTCTCACCTCTCGCGTAACTGTCGTAGTACTTGGAATGGAACCTGATGCAGTTTGGAATTTCTGTGTGATTATCTGGGTAGATACCTGCCTATTACACTAAACGACCCTCTTCAACTGCAAGCGTTCTCTGTCGGTCAGTCAACAGACGAGGTCGCCTTTCGTGCTGTACGTGTCCTTTCAGTTTGGACTTCACTATTACATCAGAAACAGACAGATTAGGGATGTATAAGAGAGTTGATACCTCGCATATAGATTTCGGACACAAGTGACACACAGCCTCCTGACCACGTTCGAAGTCCGTTAAGTTCTCTGGAGACTTCAGTTCTGCTGTCTCACGAAGTCTAGTGATACGCAATACTTGGCAGTAGCTGACAGCACAATGTACTTATGTTTGAACAGTAATTGTCCTCGTGGGTGGGGGGGGGGGGTTCAAATACACATGATGTCTTTTTGAAAAGTAATAGTCCTATAACGCCGGATTGGAGTACACCGAAAGTATCTCTCCATTCAGAGTGTCATGCTGTTTCCTAGAAACTCTGCGATCCAATCACACAGTTTGTCTGATACTACATAGGTTTGTATTTTGTTCATTAGACCGGAACGGTATCGGAACATGACATCTACCCGAACTACTACTTTCTGAATAATAGAGGAGTTATTTTCGGAACGAAAGTTGATATCTTCAAAAGAAATTCTTGGTCTCCAGTAATGAAATAATACAGAAGCATAAATCATGTTCCAAATTCTACAGATGACCGACGTGAGAGATATAGGCCTATAGTTTTGCTCAACTATTCGGCGACGTATCCTGTAAATAGAGCCGCGCTAAATTTGACGCGTGGTCTAAGGCGCAATGGTACGGACTGCGCGGCCGCTCCTCGTCGGGCGTTCGAGTACAAATGGCTAAGCGTTTAGGAAATAAAAGGAATTTTGATACGGATCTATCACCATATGCACCTTATCAACTGCCCCCTGAGAGAATCTGTTTAGAAAGCGGTGTTCGGCTCAGCGGCAAGAGATCGGATTTTTATTGAAAGATTCGCGGGTTTGATTCCGCCCGGCGGCAAATATTTTTCTGCTTCTTGGCAATGCGTACACTACTGACTTCGCAATTAACCGCAACATCATATATGTTGTATGCGCTTGACATCTGCATGTCGTTCGCTGCTGGACTGTTTTGCGATGAAGGAAGCTGTTTTGAGAATGTCAGTCAAGTTAGTTTCTATGGAGACATTAAAAAAACCATGTAACTGCAAAAGGGCGGTCTTCATAACGTGCTCAAGATGCGCTCAGGATTATTGCTTTCCTTGTTTCTTTGATGAATATCACCCCGGTACATGTAATTGATCAGTTGCAAAAGAATGGAAGTATCGATTTATATACAGTACGTCCCCAATACGCGTTAACTACTGTCCCTTTTAAATGATAGTAAATAAATAATTGTTTGTAAATCTATCGGACTCAACTTCTCGGTCATCAGTCCGTAGCTCACAAACTACTGAAACTAACCTAAGGACAATACAAACACAAAGACTTGCTAAGATATCTCAATAATTTTATGCACACTGGGAACCTACATCTGTTGTCCGCGCACTGACGCCGTTACACTCTGATTCTTCCTTGTTTACGTTGTGTACTGAGTGTTTAAGATACCTCCGATAATCGTGAGTCCCGCCGAATGTGAAGTATGGGCTTTTATAAGATTTCTTAGTGCAAAAGGGTAAAAGCGATCGATATTCATCGTGAGATCTGTGCAGTTTACGGAGAAAACATTATGAGTGATGGAATGGTAAGAAAGTGGGTGAGAGCATTTAGAGATGGTTGCTCAAATGTGCATGATGAACAACGGAGTGTGCGTCCTTAGGTCGTTAATGAAAGTTTGGTGCAGGAAGTGGACAATAAGGTGAGAGAAAACAGACGCTTTACGATTTCCTCCTTGCAGGATGACTTTCCTAGTGTTTCTCGTAGTGTTTTGCATGGCATTGTGACCGAGGAAGACGATGACGAAGTCAAAACAGATGCAGTGGTTAACAAGTCAGGCGGCAGACTTCTATGAGGAGGGTATTCAAAACTGGTATAACGTTATGATATTGTTCTTTAGTTATTTATATTCTTATTTTTCTTGTTGAGTTTGATTTTGATTTTTTTTCCTATTGCTTTTTGTTTTTTCCTGTTTGTGAAGGTGCTTTGGGTCTTTCTATGTTAGTTTCAATAATGAGCTCTCATGGTAATGATTTTTTAAATTCTTTCTTTTTGTGTTTATGTTAAGGTATTTATTTATAATTGTTTTTTGATCCCTATTATGACAAGTGCCTCAATATTGACGGAAATTTTGCAGAAGATTAAGGAAAAGATTTCATGTAAAAATACAATTACTGAGATATCTTAACAGGTTTTTTTTTTTTTTTTTTTAAATTCAAAACGGTAGTTTCATGAAAAACACGCCTCGTATGTAGATGTAAACACACTGGAGAGGCAATCGCTTTCATTTCTCTGAACTTCTTAACCAAAGTGCTGGAATAGAATAATTTTATGGCGGATTTAAGTCGTGTAAACTGAACACTTTTAAAACAATCTGGGTTAAGTTTTCCTTCACTCTCGAGTAAGATGTCTTTTAAATAGCTGAAATCCTCCGCTGCAAAGGATTTATTACCAAAAGTAATATTGTTGTGCTTCCACACGCCATCAACTATTAAGTAACAAGTAACTCGTTACTCGCAGAGTTTAACCAAAAGTGGCTACCGACAGGGCCAGATATTGAGAAGGATTCTTACAATTACAGAAGAATATACGAGCCGTGGGAGTTCGGTGAAAGCAAACGTTTGTCTGGTCAGCGCACAGAGAACTCGACAAGTACAAAGTTACACGGTAGGGAACAACGTGGGAATGTGTAAGAAGCGAATGGTATCTTCCGTGTTCCGACCATTCCACGTTTCTGAGAACTCATTAGTAATTTTACGTTTTATGGATGTTAAGGATTTCCTTCACGAGGTGAGGCACGCGACGAGATCCATTCCGCTACATGGGAAAAGAGCGTTTTGGCGAGAGGACGTTGCACTTTCAGCATGCCTCTGTTCGCATGTGAGCCTCTGAAAACGAGGACAGAGTAGCTGATCTCAAACGCCTTACATTCCACGACGTTCTTTTACAAACACAACGTGTTTTGTTGTTGTTGTCCTTTCTCCTTATTACGATATCAGACTAATTTCTTATGCGTTATTGCACTTTCACAAAACACACCTGAGACAGTTGTGAAATATAGACTTTCAAGGCCAAAAACTTTCGAACTACTGAAATACTATGGACTGTTATGCTTTTTGTATCCCATCCTCGTCGCCACTTTTGTATCCCATCCTCGTCGCCACTTTTGTGTCCCAACTTCGTCGCCGCTTTTGTGTCCCAGCCTCGTCGTAGGTGTCGGTGGCCGAGTGGAATGAGACCGACACGCTGGTGCAGGTACGGAGGGGAGCAGCCAGAAACTATAAACACTCGAGTAAATTAGAAAGAGATATATTGCACAGAATGTAACAATACTTAACTTTTACATAGTACTGCAGAATGTTGATACATAGTTGTTAGAGGCCTGCCTAGTGCCTGTACAATAGCAAAGTCTTCACTCGTGCCTATCGGATTACGAAGGTCCTAACTCGTTGCTATCTCAGTCCGAAGTGCTCGATGTCCTTCAGTGGTGGCCACGAGCGGCGTTGTCCCAGAGGGCGCTCGTGGCTGTCGTCGAGAGAACGCCGCGCCGTGCGTGCCTGGCGGCGCGCGGCGAAAGTAAGTGGCGCGCACTTTGTACTTGTGCGACACCACAATGCTGTCCTCGGATGTATTTGTTACTGAAACCGAACGTTTCGTCCGCAATCTGCAGAGGACATTTTCAAGGGCGAAGTATCTTTGAATGTTGCGCAACATCTGATATGTCAACTTCTCCCTTCTATGATTCTCCTTGAGCACTTTTTGTCGTTTCATAACCGTTCTTGTTGTGATACACACACACACACGCACACACACACACACACACACACACACGTCACAGCTACACGGACTCTCGTAAATTCCCGCTTTTTCCAGCGGTTTGCAAGCATCCTTTGCCATATTTATATTCAGTTTCGTCCAGATTTTTCCAGTGGTAACATCCTTAATGAAACGAAGGAAAAATTCCTATATCAAAGGAGTTTTATACATCGCTCAGATTTTTACGTGCCTGTCTTTTGGCGGCTACAGCAAGGAGCATTTGTGAACTAGAACTACTTTACGCGAAATTAACTCACTAATACATTACACTGAGATAAAGAAAGCATCAAGACTACCACGTAAAAAACAAAGATATGTAAAAGCGTTTCTGACTTCAATAAGTTTCCTACATTTTATTAAGGACGTTACCGGGCGCATAAAAAAAATCTTGATGAAACGGATCTTCGTCGTAATATACAAACCAACCCAGAAGATAGAGAAGCTGTGGCGGAATGGTCGAGCGCTCTGTCAGTCTGCCTCGGGCAGTGTAACGACGCGGAAGGTACTGTTTACCTCCTCGCCGTAGCGCGTGTTCCGTGCTTGTTTACCTTCGCAGCGCTTGTCGCTTGTACTACGATCAACACTAGAATGGCCAACTCGTACCGCAAAACCACACTGAAGTTCACCTTTTCGAACGAATATGCACGACCAAAAGCACTCGAAATCGAACAATTCCTACGTGAGGATGTGAAGATCCCCTGTGAGGACACGACTGGAATACACTTCTCGATCGTTAGCAGTGTAGTGTATGTCAAATTGACACCCGATTCAGCATGCGACAGAATACTTGCACGGACAAATGATGGCCTTAAATTCCGGCATTCGGACGGACATATCGGCCCAGTAGCAGTTGAACATGCCGGCCAAGGTTTACGCACGATCCGAGTTTTCGAACTTCCGTTCGAAATGCCAGCTGAAGAAGTGACGGCGCTCCGCCCTTATGGAACAGTACACGGACACGTAGCAGAGAAATGGATACACTTCAGTACGTATCCAGTCCTGAACGGCGTTCGGCAACTGAGCTAAAGAAACACGTCCCGTCCTACCTCTACATCGGCGGCTGCTGGGCCATTGTTATATATGTCGGGCAGCCGAAGACCTGTTCCGGATGCGATAAAGAGGGACACGTGAGAACGTCCCCAACGCAGGATTCCACAACTTCGGAACGATGATGTCGCACTTCCGCAGCCCCTAACAACCCTGCCACTAAACTATGCAGCGGCAATGAGACCAATTTACAATTTATTTACAATTACAATAACAATTTAGATCTGTTACCTGGATAACTAAAACAGACCTTTACAATCAATTATTATACATTACAAATTGTTTGGTTGTTAGTAATAAGTTAATGACAACTCTTATTCCCGCCTCTTAGCAAGCCTCCTGAAGGGAGGCCAATACCCATCCCTACGACGTGGACGTGGGCGGGGCCTACTTACTAACGTAACCACTGCAACTCATATTAATTTATCAGATTGTTACATTTACAAAACAAAGTAAATTACACTACTTCTACTAGTGGTGCACTGATTTACACTATCCATCTCCTTTGCACCACTGGATTTCTAGTCTAGATTGGATTTGGAAGGTAGCGAGGCAGCCAACACCAGAGAACTTATTCCAGTGTCTTCTCTCTTATACCTTGCTCACGCAAGGCGGGGAAGTCGTCCAGCTCTTCACTCCTTTCCTCAACTAATCTTCCGGTCATATTCGGTTCCATCCGTGGTGCCAAACCGACGTTAGCCGGTTTTACGTACGCAGTATATTGCTGCGAATGTATGCCCATAGAGGCATGCACGGCTTTTCTCTCCTGTTGTTTCACAGCAGAATATCCTCGATAGATCTGCTGCGCGTGGGTTGATACTTTCTCAGTTAGTATAATGAGGATCTCTACTAACTCATCATTCCTTATTATTTCATAGATGTCCCTGGTGGGTATACCTTGCCTCTCTACAGAGGCAATTCGTGCGTGTACTGGGCACTCGAAGATTACGTGTTCCGGGCTGCCTATCTCAGCACCACATTCACAAACTGCATCAGGCCGTTTCCCTATTCGGTGCAAGTGCACCGGGTAGGGTCCGTGACCTGTCAAAAAGTGCACTAATCCTTTGGATGGAAGAAATTTTAACTTCATCCTTTCTCTCACTGATGGTAGGAAGGAGTGTACGCGCCTGGCTGTTTCAGATGAATCCCAGTCCCGTTGCCAAATATCGTTAATGGCTTCGTTAATTTCTCTTTTATTTTCACAGACCCTCCCAATTATCCTTTCTACTTGAATGAAGTCGTGTCTTTTCAACCAATAGACCGCCGCCCTTTTCCTGATTATTAAATCAATAGGGTAAAGCCCCATAATCACCGTGAGCCCATCCGTAGGTGTGGTCCCAAAAGCCCCAACCGATCTAATTATCATATTCCTTTGCACTCTTTTGAAAGCCAACGAGGGCCTGACCAGTCTGAGCCTATGAGCCCAGGAGCTCGCACCGTAGCCCATAATCGAGGCGAGTAAACTGTTATGATACAATTTGGTTACACTTGGAGGCAGATGGAACCTCCTCTGTCCTATTGAAATTATTTTGTTATACAATGCTAAGGTTTTATTTGCAACTCGCTCGATATGAGCATCAAAGTGGAGTCTCTGGCAACTGTTTGCCGGCCAATTCTATCGCCTGCAAGTCTTATGTTTGGGTCTCTTTGCAAATTTCCTTTGAAGAGCATGTAATTTGACTTTCCTGGTGCAACTGACAGTTTTACCTTGTTGCACCAGCTCTGAATTATTTCCGTGGCCACAAAGCTCTGTCCTCCATCTGACGTCTTGAGTTCGATTGAACCAGAACGAGAAGATCGTCAACATAGGCTACTGCCCCCAGTATCCCCAACTCTTGCTGCAAGTTGTTCAGCAGCGGCTCCATATTTATATCCCAGAAAACTGGGCCAAGAACGGAGCCCCGAGGGCAACCCTTGGTTATCCTCTTTGAGACGGTTCCACCTGGGGACACCAGCTCCACAAGTCTCTCCTCGCAGTAGGCTCTCAGACAACCATATAGTGAGCCAGGACACTCCATTTCCCTTAAGCGGGATAAGAACGCCGGCCACCAAAGGTTGTCGAAAGCCCCCGCTATTTAATCATGATCCCGGTAACATATGTACATTCCGATGAGTGGACAAGCCTGGCCACCTGATTTGTGGCGTCCTCCCTCCGGAAGCCATACTGCCACTCATTCAGACCACATAGGACTCGATGACTCGCCAATCTGTCAGAGAGTAATTTCTCAAGAAGCTTCCCCAGTATATCGCGAAGGCAAATTGGTCTGTATGATTTGGGATTTAAAGGGTCTCTGCGTCAGTTTGACTACTCTTATGGCTTTATTAAGAATGACGATGGATGCCATAGGCTGATCACCGTGCATTATGACTTGCGATGTAACAGGCATACTTGGGATCTTGCCCCTACAAACGTATGCTTTCTGTAGACAAAGAATATCTACTTCCTTGTCCTCAGCAACTTTTCTAATTTCTTGCAAGTTTACTACGCTGCGCATTTAATTGAAATATTTTTAAGGGCATAGCTACGGATGATGTGTATGCACGTAACAGTCAGGAAACGATCGACATTGGTCAGAGACCAAGCGAACATAACCAATCACCATTTGTTTATAAATATTTCCAAGATCAAAAACTTTATTTCTACGTTTATATACTCTTTTAACTAAAGCCAGTAACTGACTGTATTCTGAAAGTATGTTATAGGAAGCCAAAAGATCCTCCAGAACTGAGAAGGTAACCCTGGCGCCGTCCGGGTGCCCATAACGCACGAGCTGCCTCAACGCAGCAGTTAGTACATTGGGTTCTTCGAGTCTACTCATTCTGACTGCATCATCACATAATTCATACAACTTGCCAGGTGAAATTTTTACATTATGAGTCCCTGGCTGATTTACATTACAAGACTGATCTAAATCTTGCTTGGTGTCTTCTTCCCTAACATCTAGGACGACGTTTTGACCCGATTCGCCGTCATCCTTCACCTTCTTCTTCTTCTTCAACGAAAGTGCCTTCTTCTTGATTTCTTCTTCTTCATCTTCTTCTTTCTTCCTGGTCTGTATACCTACATTCATCCTTACCCTAGGTTCTACATATACGTCATCTATCTTTGCAATTTCCAAGTCCTGAATGGCTTCACATCCTTCATGAAGCCCACTGTCTTTAGAAACTCTTAGGGCCTGTTTATTAACCAAGGCCCTCTGCTTATCACGTTTGATTTTTGCAGGAGACTTACGTTTACTTTTTATGTGAGCGGAACTATCCATAATCAGTTCTTTGTTTTAACCTATTGAGAAACATTTTGTAAGTCGAACATTCAGGACCTGGTTTATCACATTTCTTCTTCCGATATTTACACGGAATATAGATGGACTTTTCCTTCTTGTTGGGACAGTCTGCTCTCATATGACCCGTCTCTCCACAATGTGCACACACTGAGTGCTTTTTATCACAGAACCTGCCCAAATGGTTCAAGTCACAACATTTATTGCACCTGGGTACCACGGTGTATTATTGTTACGGAGTTATATCCGACATAGATTCTCCCAATTTTCATTATCTCTTTTCTGAGTTCGGGAGAACATTCAAAAACATGATGAATTGTCTCTTTGTCTTTTTCCCCTCTTTTGAATCTTAATTTAAATTCTTGCAGAAATTTCTCTTTTGTGTATCGATCAACAAAATTTTGTTCATACACTGCTTCGAGTACATCTTCATTATTCATGTAAGATGGAATACCCAACATAATTAACAATGGCCTCCTCTTCTTTGGGGTCTCACAGTTGTACTTCGAAGACAGTGTCTGATTATTCAAAATCTTGCCCGGGTCTTCTGTGGCTGGGAGTTCTATCACCAACGCATTTTTTGCTACACGGACCTTGTTAATTTTCATTTTTTTCTTTTTGGGAGCCATCGTTTTCATAAACGTTTGCTTTACTTCTTCAATGTTATTACCTTCTTTTGGTTTTATAAAAATAGTGGAGACCGGTCTCACGACCGACGTCTCCACTATAGCTCGATTAGTTGGACTTGCGGCTACAGTTGCATAAGTCTTTGCTGGAGCTGATCTATCTCGTTTTCTCTTCTGAGCTCCTCGACTTGACCCTCCAGCTTGGCAGTGATAACTGCCCAGTTAACCAATTTATCTTTGATTGTACGAATATGTTTAACAGGGATATTACCCTTACCTGAAGCAGCCAGCCGGTCCAGGAAATCCGCGACCTCTGTGTACTTTTCAGAGGCCAGGAAGTCCGATCCCTCTAGCGCCTCGGTCGTCGACTCCTGTGAGCGTAGTGACGTTTGTGAATTAATATCTAAAAGAGAATCAGAATTTGCCATGGTGTTCCCACGAGCAGCTAGGGATACCGGTCCGCCTGGGCGTTGCCCCGCTCACCCAGGTAAGCCAATTATACAACTGGAGTTCGGCTGGTGCTCCAGAGGTGATCCGTTAAAGACTGACTATACCCCGCAGCCATACATCCCCTCGGCACAGACTCCACCTTAGGATTAAGGGGTGATTATAGTGATTTTCCTTTCACGCTACCCGGGCAGTTAAGCCGAGGCACCCAGTCCACACAGCGTGCGACGTCCTCCGGGCGCCTCACGGCGGTCTTTGAAGCACACTGTGGGTTTCCGGAACAGAGACGGCAGCGCCTTACCACCTCTGCGCACCCTCACCCTTTCGTCCCCTGACAAGTTAACATGTCAGGTTTAGCGTCCGGCACCACGAGGAGGCGGATAAGGGCACTTGGGAAGGAGAGGCTATATTAGACGCATCCATTCCCCGAGGACTTGAGATACCACTTGGTGACCGACTGCGCGATCGCCGGGCCGAGAACCGGCACGGCGCCGGTCCAGACGGCCACCTTGTGGTACCTCGCATCCCCTGACGTCTGTTACCAACCGTTCGCAAGGGGGTCGGAGACCACGTGGTCGCAGCATGAGACGTCGCCGGACAGCGGCAATGATACCGGAAGAACTTCAGATGACAGTTCAAGACCTGGCTCAAGAATTCCCTCAAGATCTTTCACAACCTGCAACGACTGGACGAGATGTGGCCGGCAAGCACCAACAACAACCGATCCCTCGCCCGGAGGTTCCGATACGGGAGGAAGATGTCGACAAACGAGACACTGGTATGGACCTTGACGCCATGGTCGTGCCCACAGCCGCTTTCGTTTCTGAACGTCGCAACTCCATTCCGTCATCTGATTCAGAACTACATCCTCGGAAACAGAAGTCGCTACAACGACGCAAGAAGAGGATGAAAACATCGGCAGCAGAGTCTGAATCACGACTAACAGGACGAACTTGTCCCGCTCGCACCAGAGGATTCCCAGGACGATGTCTCGAGCGCAGCTGACAGTGCCCACCACGTGCAGGACTATTTACCGAGTGCCTCTGGAACACAACAGCGTTCTGAAGACCCGGATGCCGATGCTTCCCGAGAAGCCAAATGGATACCGGGATGAGAGCAGCTACTCGCGTATCGACTATGACTGTATCTGCCCCCGTTTCCTGGGGAGACGAAGTTCCATCAGATGAAGAAATGCCACAGGATGGCCCGGAAAACCGGGCATGAATACTAAGCAGGAAACACGCAGCGCCCAACGACTTCCGTTTCTACGCACATGAACGTGCTGGACAACGTACAAGCGTACAGGATCGCCACCATTAATTTGAATGCCATTGGCTCCTATCCAAAACTTCAATTGTTACGCGACTCACTACGAGCTGCGGACATTGACATTGCGCTGTTCCAAGAGCTACGGACGGACACCTCGCCCGATTTATATGCTTATACCGCATATGTAATCCCATCCGCCAACGGAGAGGCGGGAGCTGCGATCGTCGTTCGGGATGTGCATAGCAGTGGAAGACACCACTTATCTACCGTCAGCATAATACACGGAATCAGGCTGGTCAACATCTACGCGCCCTCGGGTACAGGAAAACGACGTGAACGATCACAGTTTTACTCTGAATCGATTAGAGCGCTTTTTATGGGACGATATGAGAACATCATTGTTGGCGGAGATTTCAACTGTGTTCTAGCGAAGAATAACCAATATCCTAATTTTACCACTCCGACAATTGGTGCAAAGACTCAGTCTCGCAGATACCTGGGAAGTGGTGCACGGCGAACGTCCGGGATTTACGCATGTTACGAGCCACGCAGCCAGTCGATTGGATCGCATCTACGTGTCTTCTCCGCTCACTTCGGACGTCTTAAATGCCGATGGATGGCCTGCAGCCTTCTCATATCATAGTGTTTTCGTGTGCACAATAAACCTTCGACGTCAAACAATATGGCGCAGTGAAGGAACTGGAATCGACGTGCAGCAAAGCTAATGCAGTGAGTGCTCAGCTAAGATCTACTCTCTTCTGCAATACATTATTCACAAGGTAGAGGTTACAGATATGAAAGTAGCAAGAATGATTGCAGGTACTAAAAGATGGGAACAATGGCAGGAGGGTGTCCATAATGAGGAAATCAAAGAAAAACTGGGAATGAACAACATAGATGAAGCAGTTAGAGCGAACAGACTGAGATGGTGGGGTCATGCTACACGCGTGGGAGAAGCAAGGTTACCTAAGATATTCATGAGGTCGGCAGCAGAGGGTAAGAGGAATCAAGGTAGACCAAGAAGAAAGTACTTAGATTCAGTGCAGAATGATTTTGAAGTAAAAGGCATAACATCAGACGAGGCGTCAATGTTAGCATTGAATAGGGGATCATGGAGGAATTTTATTAGAGGTACTATGCTCCAGACTGAACGCTGAAAGGCATAATCAGTCTCTAATGATGATTATGATAATTCTCTAGAAAAGAGAAACTGCGATACATCACTGCCTTTTATATAAACCCAACACCAACGTTACATGCAACTACCGTTGAAGTTACTGGCCCATCGCGACTACTGAAACCAGAGTGAAGAATTACACCTCCGTGTCTACACTACCGCACGAATTAGCGGGAAGACATTTCGTTATGAATTTGTTATTTATAGAATTGAATTATTATAATAGAGTAAATCTTAATTATTTCGTGAGGAGTTCGGTATTAAGTTAATTTACAGCACATAACAATATTTTGGAATCCTGCTGAACTACATATGTTACCTTGTCCTTAAATGCATTACTCGATATGCACAATGTTATATTTAGTTGATTCTACATTCTCTTCCTTATGATTTCATCAACTAAGAATTTTGTAGGTTATTTCGTGATACCCTGGGTAAATTCATCACATTACTTGGGTAATTTCATGATACTGCATTAATTAAATAATGAAAGCATTGTATTTCTATAAAATACTTTATTTTGACATTTTACGACATTGACACTTATTTATGATAATAATGATAAAGTACTGACGAAGTAATGGGAAAAAACACTGAATTGAATATACTGTTAAAATGGAAGCTTAATTTTAGTCTTCATCAGAAAGGTTTTGACACTTGTGGCACATGAAAACTTCCTCACTCTCTTCAAAAGTATATTGACACTTCGAATGACACCACATTAAACAAAAATACACTGAATCCATAGTGCCCCTGATTTTTTCGTCAGGTCTTCTAAATAACTGTGCCCACTGGATTTATTGTTATCCTTCGTCCTCTTCTTTGTCATTCCAGAGGTGCTGGGTTGTGGATTTATTGTATCTTCCTTTCGCGGCCTACCTATAAGTCCCGAGCAATGCCCTGTTTTCAAGTAGCTAATACAGTGAGAAGCCTAAGAGGACAAATAGGTGAGAAAGAGGCTTACAGATGTGGAAGTGAAGGGTAAGGAGATTAAAGAAAATAGTTTAGTAACAGAACCCAGTACGTTGTACTCGATGGCTAGTGTTCATCAGAAACTAGGGTATCGTCGGGGGTGCCCCAGGGCCCAGGGAAGTGTGATAGTACCGCTCTCTCTCATGATCTGACGGAGTAGGAGTTGCAATCTGCGGCTGATTGCTGATGATGTTGTAATGTAAAAGAGGGTGTCGTCATTGAATGAAGATAGTACGATGCAGGATGACTTGGACCAAATTTCTAAGTGAGGAATGTGAGAATTTTGGGAAGGTGTGATTCGTCAATAAAAGAGACCACGTATAAAACGCTTGTACGACCCCGTCTTGAGTATTCCTCAAGTGTTTGGATCCCTACCAGATCGGCTTAAAGGAGGTCATAGAAGCGGCGAGGTTTGTAACTCGTAGATTCAGTCAATGCGCGAGTGTTGGGAAATGCTTCGGGAACTCAAATGGGAGTCGCTGGAGGGGAGAAAGACTGTTGAAAAAATTTAGAGGACCGGACTTCATAACGGTTCTCCTGCCGCCGAACTACATTTCTTGTAGAGCCGACAAGGATAAGATCAGAGAGATTAGGGCTCTTATGGATGCATATATGTTTTTGTTTTTCCTCGTTCTACATGGGAGTGGAAGAGGAAAGCAAGTAACTAGTACCGGTACTGAGTACCCCCCGCCACGCACCTTTGGGTGGATTACGGAGTATGGATGTAGATGTAGTATGTATACCCAATTCTCATGCATATTTAGCAAAGAATTTCCAGGTTCGCTAGTTAACAACAGAAATTTGTCACGAGGGCTGCTCTACTAGGTCAAAGTAATCCGTGTCGTGTGTTCAAAAATGTTCAAATTTTTATAATACTAAGGGACTTAACTGCTGGTTATTAGTCCCTAGCTTACAAACTACTTAAATTAACAAGGAAAGTACTTGGGCTCGAACAATCACATATACATCAAAATCGTACGAGAGATAATGTAAAGATCCCTTATTGCAATAGTGACACTCCCGCATCTGCAAAACTCTGCAGTCGTCCGTTAGAGGCCTCTGCGAGTGCTTCGCCACATTGCACTTCGACCTGTCGGTTCGCCAGTAGGCACGGTGCAGTGTGCCTCCGAAGTTGCGTTTTGTGACATTTGTGTGGTGAAGCGTCAAATGGAGCGGCGATTGATAATCAATCCTGCTAAAGTATTACGATTGGTTGAGATGAAGTTACGAAGAACCATTCTTCGTGAAGATGGTGTTAGTTTAGAAGATGAATCATTCGCATGATTTCTCGTATCTGTTTCGGTACAGAAATATGATCATAAGTCAGATACTGTTTTAACACTAACATATAATAATGGTAATAGGGATAATAATGACAAAGAACTTTGCTAGCTGTAGTGCTGCGGTAAGTGTGGGAATAGGCGATGGAAGCAGTGGCAGTGAATACCAACAGTCTTCCTAGAAGAAGGTTAAAGTTGCAACTATCATCACGGCTTTTGATGACAATTCACTAAAGAACATGTACGACGATTATTACATAAGTTATAGTTCAGATATCTGCATTACGTATGGCGTCTACAATTACATCTACAGTGCTATCTAGAGCATGATTGCAAAGTTTTGCATAAAAACGACATCCACCAGCACAATGAGGTGTACGTAGAGATACTGTAACCAAACGTTCATACAGATATGTTTGTTCGAGCCCAAGTACTTTCCTTGTAAGTTAAACTAATCTAAGGACAACACAAACACACATGCCCAAGGGAGGACTCGAACCCCCGACGGCGAACGGCAGCACGGCACCTCAGTGCGCATGGCTATTCCGCCGCGGCCGGTTTCGCGTGTCAGGGAGAAACAACGGCAGGTGAATAGAGACATCAACACGGTAGTTGCATAGGCGACGGGTCGCCGCCGGCACAGCGGATGACCCTAAATACTCCGTGGCTAAAGGGTTGTCCTCAGGACAACGGTTAAGTGCCTGTACGTGCCACGGCCTTGGAGACGTGGAACCAATTGCGCCTTCCTTTAACGACAGCTGTGCTGCGTTACGACTCTCTTCAAGACGTACTACTGTGTGTGCATTGTCCTCCACCGTTAAGAAGGGAAACCCGTGAGTCCTGAGTATCCAAGGCCGCCAGAAATGAAATAATGGACCCAGAAGCTCATCAGCTCAACTACAGTCCAGAATTGGCGTTAAGTGCTTTGTTTTGTTATGCGACCCTGGGGAGGGATAGAAACAATAGAATAAAGCTGACGACCGTACAGGCGCCCGAGAAAGTAGGACAGCAATAGCAAACCTTTGTACATGTACTTTAAAAAATGCACTTAATGTGCTCGAGACTTTACCTGGCATAAGGCATAAGGCTTGTTCATCTCTAATATATCTGAAACCGTTTAAGATATCGTAATTATGTTTTCCACCCAGATGAATTGTTAGAAGGTCTTTTAGTAAAGAGACGTATAGTATCTTTTCAAGGCTACATTAAATACACAGATATCGGTATCAACTTAATTTTTCAAATGGAACAATATTAATTTCTATTTTTTAGAACATTTTGGATTACAGTGATATTAATTATTAATTCATGCAACAAGGCAGTCCAGATTTCTGCTGCTGGTAGATCTCAATGAGGCGAATTCAACGGCTTGCCACACGTCGATATCCCGTAAGTAGCTTCGGAGAAATTGCAATATTTAGAACCGAGGATTTATCTGTTTTGAACGTCAAATCAATTGCTGTCTTATGTGGAAGTCCATGATTTCATATCCAAATAAGGAAATGAATACCGTCGGATAAGGAGTAAATAGTGTTTGTTAATATAAGGCTTTTACTTTTCCAAACTATTCAACACTCATCACACGTGAACTAGACAGAATACAGGATCCTCCTGCTCTCTAGTTCTGCCCTTTTATACGGACATCGTGGCGGTGCAACACTGTACTGTTTCCCCCCTTATCCGACTTCATTCATTTCCATGTATGGGTATGAAATCACGGGCTTTCGCATAACGCAGCAACTCGTGTGATGTTCAAAACAGATAAATGGTCCGGTCTAAATATTGTTTTCTCAGAAACTACTTATCAGATTTCCATGTGCGAAACGCTGTTGAATCCGTCTCTTTGTGGTCTACGACACTAGGAGCAGAAATTACTACAGTTTCATTGAAAAAACGAAGTAGTTATCGATATCTATGTAATTAATATACCTATGACAAGAGACTGCACTTCGTTTAGTGAGGACTTTCCTACAATTCTTCTTTCAGACGCAAGGTTGTAGATGTGATATTAATATAGAGAAGGACGTTTAAGATACAAAATACATACAGTAATTAATTACAAAACAAGAAAATAAATTTATTTTCTCAAATTTTCTATCCACACAATTGTCTGTTTTGGACCTTCACTACAAATTTTTTACGATCTGCACCATCTTACAGTACCTAATATGCCTTTGAAAGAAATGACATAATATCACAGGATCATATAAAATCAATTGGCTGTCAGATATGATAGCTTGACATGTCGAAACTAAGATATCAGCACCTTGTCAACAAGTCTTTCTTGCCGCCATCAAAAGTGTAATGGAAGTCTGCCGACTGCTGGTACCACACAGTGTAGAAACGTGGAACTAAAACACGTTGCACGCGTTACCACAGTGCATCCGCAATTGTATGATGCAGACTGGAATTTCCTAGCATGAATCACAATGAAGTTACTAATATATATATATATTGTGTGTTTTCATATAGTGTTTATTAGTGATATTAATGATGTATTTATTATATATTCAGTATGGTAGCATTAACAACACTGGCATGTATTGTAGATTTATAGAGTAGGGAGTATTATTTTAAATTTCTGCTTTGTAGCATGTTTGCAGCTATAAGAATTTATGATAAATGAGGCAGATATGGTTTCTGTGTAGCACTTAACCCTATACTGCATGGTGTTGCCGTTTCGCAACGCAAACTTTTGTTACTTTTCCAGACATACTTCTTGTTGAGAGATGGCAACATTATGCATATCGTATACATTGGAGTCTCTACTAAGCATTTATTTGATTTTTTCCTCCATAAAAGGCAGCGCAGTCATGAATTGAGGAGAAATGCAATGCAACAAAGAGCGCTCCAGTGGAATTTACCGCCTGTTTAGCATTAATGAAATTACAAACTGATACGACTTCTGTCAAGTAAAAAAAGAAAAAATAAATAAATAAATAAAAAATGTCGTCTTAAAGAGGTCTAATCGGAGTAGAAAACATGTTAGATACTCACATTTTCCTGCAGAGTGACTTATGTCTAAATGCATGATGTTGACAATAACAGGTAAGTTCAAAAATTCAAATGTTCAAATGTTTGTTAAGCTTATGGGACTTAACTACGGGGTTATCAGTCCCTAAACGTACAAACTACTTATGAACTAGCTAAGACTAAGGACGGCACAAATATCCATGCCCGAGGGGGGATTCGAACCCCCGACCGTAGTGGCCGTGCAGACCGTGACTCGAGCGCCTCACTCTCCTCGGCCTCGCGGCCGGCAATAGGTAAGTAATGACTTTCACATTGTTAAATGAGTTATATAATTTTGTCAATATTTTTCCCCTGCATAGGTGAACATCATTTTCTACCATATATATATATATAATTTTTTTTTTCGCTAAAATAAAATTTCATGCAGTGTAGGGTTAACATGGAAGCCACTTACCTTTTCTTCTGACAGATAAAAAAAATGGTTCAGAAATGCAAGTAAATCACGAAATGATCTACTTCTATCCGAAACGAAATTCCCACAAATATTTATTGTGAGCCACGTAATACTGCACTCAATGAGCATCCCGACTTGTACCCTGTCTTTTGTGCGACTAGCAAACCAAAATGCAAGCAACTGACTCTTCTACACGCAGTGTTTTCCATAACTTACTACATAGCCACGAAAACCTGGCGCTTGGCCCAATGGTGGTCTAAGGGGGTGGAGGGGGTGAGGAGACGGTCTGCCCCAGGCCTATCGGGGGCCCCAGATGCCTCCAAAGCACTTTTTAATTTTATTTTTTAATCGTCAGCGCCCTTGGCCTTTCGTTCTGGGGCCTCCAGATTTAGAAAACTATTTATTCGACTGCCCTGTGCCTCTCGTCCTTGGGGGACTCCAAAACTAAACTTTTAAAAAAATTTTTATAGTAATACTTGTGTTTGAAAGACGGGCGGGGGGGCCTTATTTTGTTTTGCCGCCGCCCCGAGACTTAGTGCTACACCACCTAGTGACAAGGCCTCACAACAGCCCTTGCCACGTCACAATGACCTGGCCGCGGCTGCCAGCTTACAGGCTGTCCGCTACGAGGCAGAGGGCGTGCCCCAGCGGCCAGCCATACAACTGCCGGCCGCGGCCTGATCAGTGTGACGTAGCATGGCCTGTTAGGGCACCTTTATGTAGACGGGCATGCGCATCCGCCATTTTTGTTCCTTCGCTTTGAAGCGCGATTGTAGAATATTCAAGTCGGTACGCTTTCAGCATGGTGGGTTGTGCAGCTGTTTTTTCGTTTGCAATGAATCCTGAAAGGAGTAAAATATGATTAATAAACTGTCGCCGTGACAAGGTCTTAAAAACTATGTGAGGTGGGTTAATGCATTTGTAGTTATGCACAATTTCTACCCGTTGTAAACGATAGGTTTAGTTACGTGTCGTCCTCAGCGAGGGTTCCGAAGCTACAAACTACTGTCACAAACTTTTCTTTATATATACATTGGCGGTAACAAACAGTATCAACGTTTAGACAATAACAATAGTAATTACTTTTAAATGATGAACACTGCTTTTACTAGTTATAATGACTCATATGGCTCGTAACATTATTTGAAGCTACTGCGATGTTAATTTTACTTACAGCTACAAATGTTTGCTAAGCTTACTTACAGCTACAAATGTTCAAATGTTCAAATGTTTGTTAAGCTTATGGGACTTAACTGCGGGGTCATCAGTCCCTAAACTTACAAACTACTTATGTACTACTTACGAACTAGGACGACCCGAGGGGGGATTCGAACCCCCGACCGTAGTGGCCGTGCAGACCGTGACTGGAGCGCCTCAGTCCCCTCGGCCACCGCGGCCGGCCTTACAGCTACTGCGATGCTAATTATAGTTACTGTATCGGCAGCGTAGTTTCCTAATATTTGCAACAAAATGTTCGCTTTACGAGGATAATTAATTTACTGACCGGTCAAGAGTACAGACAAGAATTCCGTAAACATGAATAACTATTTTCTTTCATTCTACCTGTTAGAGTTTTAAAAGAGCATTAAAGGTCGTTTCCAACATCAGCACTCTACGCCGCCGAAGTCGTAAATAAAATTGACCAGTATTATCACAGACAAAATTTTATTAAAGCGCTGATAGTTTTTACAATTCCATTAGCTGAAAATTGTTTTGAAACTATAGCTTGTGAAAATGCTTTACGTTCGTCTTGGATGACAATCGATACATTTGCTTGATTTTTTACCACAGAATGTATCAAACTAAGCTAAAGCGCAGATTTGGTAGTGCATCTGGTATCCCGTAAAATTGAGCTTCGAATGCGTAAAAGTTGCTCACAATACACTCCCAGGTGGGCAATACCAGAAAATATATTTAACGATTTGTGGAACCATATTACAATAATTTATTACGAAGAGATAAATTTTTAATTCAAATATATATTTTCCTTTTGGTATGTGTATTAGAAATGAAGCAAACGACATTTAAAAGCGATAACAGCGGAAAAACTCGGCTTTTTACAAGCTCGCGCTATCACCGCTCGGGGGAAAAAATGATGATAGGAGCTGCCACTACAGCAGAAATTGATTCGCATGCCCATCTAGATACAGGTGCCCTATGGGCTGTTGTGAGGTGGTGGTGCCTTGGTCCACCACTGACTTAGCCGCCAAGCACGCTGCGGTGCTATGGCTCCTGCTGTGCAGCTGTCAGTGCCGGCAACTCACTCACGATAAACTGGTGCACGGTGAGCTCAATCGTAACGTTCAGCCTGATTTTGTTATAGAGCGTTGTACACCTGTTCGTGTTCAAGTGAGGTGGCTTTTTCATTTTGAAGTATGTACTGGAGTAATACGGCGCCTCACATTCTCGCGCCTCTACTGCAGTTCGATTCGCGACCCCTCCGCTCCACAGCCGGTACTTGCACACTCCCCTATGCTCAGAGGCCTGCGCGGATATATCCGCGGATACCCCCAGTATTTCTTACTTTGCAAATAAAATTCTGAGCGACGGGGATATCCGCATGTTATATGTGGATATTCCGTCTGAACTGCTGATTTCGTTAGGAGAGCCAGTCATGAAAAAATTGTACCACCTTGTATGCAAGATGTATGAGACAGAGGAAATACCCTCCGACTTCAAGGAGAATATCGTAATTCCAATTCCAAAGAAAGCAGGTGCAGACAAATGTGAAAATTACAGAACTAACAGTTTAATAAGTCATGGGCGCAAAATACTAACACGAATTATTTACAGACGAATGGAAAAACTTGTGGAATCCGACCTCGGGGAAGATCCGTTTGGATTTAGGAGAAATGTGGTGAACACTAGAGGCAATACTCACATTACGACTTATCTTAGAAGATAGGCTAAGGAAAGGGAAACCTACGTTTTTAGCGTTTGTCGATTTGGAGAAAGCTAATGACAATGTCGACTGGAATACACTATTCCAAATTCTGACGGTATCAGGGGTAAAATATACGGAACGAACAGTTATATTCAACCTATACAAAAACCAGAAAGCGGTTATTAGAGTCGAAGGGCAAGAAAGGGACGCAGAGGTTGGGAAGGGAGTAAGACAGGGTTGAAGCCTTTCCCCTATGTTGTCATTGAGCAGGCAGTGAAGGAATGGAAGGAGAAATTTGGAGAGGGCATTAAAGTGCAGGAAGAAGAAATAAAAACATTGCGGTTTGCCGATGACATAGTAATTCTGTCAGAGACCGGAAAACATATGGAAGAGCAATTGAATGGAATGGACAGTGTCTTGAAAGGAAGATATAAGATGAACATTAACAAGAGTAAAACGAAGATAATGGAATGCAATGTTAGAAAATCAGGCGATGCTGAACGTATTAGTTTACGTAATGAGACAATAAAAGTAGTAGATGAATTTTGTTATTTGGATAGCAAGATTACTGCTGATGACCGAAGTAGAGAAGATATGGCTATGGGGAAAAAGCGTTTCTAAATAAGCGAAACTTGTTATCATCCAATATTAATTTAAATGTTAGGAAGTCCTTTCTGAAAGAATTGTATGCGAGTGAAACGTGGACGACAAGGAGTTCATACAAAAAGATGATAGAAGCTTTCGAAATGTGGTGCTACAGACGAATGATGAAAATTAGATGGGTAGATCACGTAACTTAACCGAATCGGGGAGAAAAGGAGTTTCTGGCATATCCTGACTAAGAGAAGGGACAGATTGGTAGAACACATTCTGAGACATCAAGGATTTGTCAACTTAGCATTAGAATGAAGCGTATGAGGTAAAAATCGTAGAGGGAGACCGAGGGACGAATATAGTAAGCAGATTCAAAAGGATGTAGGTTGCCGAACGTATTCTCAGATGAAGAGACTTGCACAGGACAGCGTAGCGTGGAGAGCTGCATCTAACCAGTCTACGTACTGAAGACCACAACAACAACAACATATGTGGATAAAGAGCGAGGTATCTGCCAAGTATGTCTGTCGAAATGTTAGCTGAAAGCTTCAAGCCTGTGGACATTCTTGGAATCCTTGCAGGACCCAAGTAGAGCGGAAGTCTGTTGTCCTCATCCCGTGGCCACTGCAGATTGTAACGGGCTTCTTCTAAATGCTACTGATGTTTGTTTTTGCTGGCCAATTTTGGAATTGGATCTTTTCTTTGGTTTAAATTGGTATTAGTTTTAAAATGGTTTGATTTCTTCTTGCATTTAGTTATGGAAATTCATCAATCAATTGGCTCTAAATTTTACTTGGCTTTTCTGTTTGAAATGTAGGTTGGTATGACTAATGCTCCTTTCGTAATAAAATACTCAAATTAAATAATTCTCAGTCTCTGTTGCAATATTTTTATTACTCCAGTTACGCGTTTCGCGCTATTAGCGCATCATCAGCCTGGAAACAAAATGTCCAAATGTTTGTTAAGCTTAAGGGACTTAACTGCGGGGTCATCAGTCCCTAAACTTACAAACTACTTATGAACTACTTACGAACTAGGACGGCACAAATATCCATGCCCGAGGGGGGATTCGAACCCCCGACCGTAGTGGCCGTGCAGACCGTGACTGGAGCGCCTCAGTCTCCTCGGCCACCGCGGCCGACAGCCTGGAAACAGACAAATGTTTTATTACATTCCGTGTACCTGGCGGGCAGCGAATCTAATGTGGCTAAGGTGAGTAAATTTTGAAAAGTCACACTTACTTGGGCGGAGATGGAGCCACAGAACTATCTAAAGCTATGGTGGAGGTATCTTAACAATTTGTGTTCTGTTATTGGGCCCTGCAAAGAGGTAAACGTACAAAGTACGTAAGGGCTATTTGAACAGACGCCGCCTTTGATCCTGCAGTTATTATCTATTCATATTCACGGAACGTATGACATTAACTGCGAATGGGTCAAGTTGAAAATGTGTACCCAGTCGGGATTCGAAGCCAGGTCTTGTGCTTTCCAGGTAGTTGCGCTGACCCCTACACCACGGGGACAGAGAGATCATCATAGCTGCACGGAATTACTCAAACACGCCTCCCGTCAGGTACAAATTTGCACTCAAACTCGTAATTCCCGTAAGAGTAAGGACCTAGGAGTATCACCGCGCTAAAGGAAGGATCATTGCCCTTCGTCGGCAAATTGTATAAGATATGTATTTGGTGTCTGTTCTCCTAGGCCCTTACTTTTACGGGAATTAGTACGAAGTGACTACGAGTTTGAGGTTTTGTGGGCAGGGTAACGTTGCAAATTTGTACCTGACGGGAGCCGTGCTTGAATAGTTCCGTGCAGCTGTGAATATCGCTGTGTTCCCAGTGGTGTAGGGGTCAACGGAACAGCCTAGAAAGCGGGAGACCCGGGTTCCAATCCCGGGTGGGTATACATTTTCAGCTTTACCCATTCGCAGTTAAGGTCATACGTTCCGTAATATCAAGCTATGAATGCCTGAGATATCCACCAGGCAAGACCGGCCCATACAAATTCGGTGCCATAGGCAAATTATTTTAATGGCGCCCCATTTAATAAAATCACAATAAGCATCAATGTAAAATACACATTGCATCTTGTTTTATTCAAATATATAATCGTAACATACATGTTACATAAACATATTGCCCCATTAAAATGGGACACATCATACCCTTTTATACAAGGATGTTACTTTTCCATGGTTTTTACATTTTTTTCTTTTTAAAAGGTTTTGGTTGATAATTTACAATAATTGATACAGTTATAAGCTTCATTATACAAAGAGTCGCACAAGTTTTATTTTTCTTACCCTTTTTTTTTTTTTTTTTTTTTTTTTTTTTTTTTTTTTTTTTTTTTTTTTCAAAATCTTAGACGACCTCCTTTAAATGAATTGTCTGGTTTTCCGAAACCCACAAGTCTTTCTCTAGTCATTGTGTATCGCAGATATGTTTTATGAGTTTTAAGTGCAAGAAGCTACTCTCACCAGTGACTACAGACACAGGAAGCACAGGAAGATTAAGCAACCCTCTTAGTAACTAAATTAGGGTTTTCCACGAAAGAAAAGGGCCCACAACAATGGTGTAACAGTCTTAAACTCTACTTAATGTTGCAAGGTGCGCTAAAATGACGGAGGTGGGGGTAGCTGACATCTCTCACGTTACTACAACTGAATTGAAATGCTTAGTCCTGTTCCGTTCCTGTAGTCTGTGGAAATATAGATTCGACAGCAACAAAGATACATAGTTTGGAAAGCCCTCTCCTGCTTCACTTGATGAGACATAGCCCATCTGTTTAATGAGAATGGTACGAACTCATAATGTCTTTGTGCATCACGAAACCATACTTTGACCTCAGAAAATTATTTGTTGTTGTTGTTGTTATGGTCTTCAGTTCAGAGACTGGTTTGATGCAGCTCTCCACCCTATCCTGAGCAAGCCTTTGCATCTCCTCATAAGAACGGCAACCCACATCCATTTAAATCTGCTTACTCTATGCCTCTCTTGTTCTCCCTGTGTGATTTTTACCCCAAACACTTCCCTCCAATGCTAAATTTACGATTCCTTGATGTCTAAGAATGTGTCCTACCAAGCGATCCCTTCTTTTATTCAAGGTATGCCAAAAATTCCTTTTATCACCGATTCTGTTCAATACCTCTTCATTAGTTATGCGATCTACCCACCTGATCATCAGCAGTCTTCTGTAGCACCATATTTCAAAAGCCTCTATTCTCTTCCTGTCCTCACTGTTTATCGTCCATGTTTCACTCCCGTACAAGGCAACACTCCACACAAATGCCTTCAGCAAAGACTTCCTTACACTTATATTAATATTCGATGTTAGCAAACTTCTCTTTTTCAAAAACGCTTTTCTTCCTATTGCCATTCTGCATTTTATATCCTCTGTACTGCGACCGTCATATGTTAATTTACTACCCAAGTAACAAAAGTCATCTACCACCTTCATTTTTTCGTTGCCTAATCTAATCTTTCAGCATCGCTGGATTTTCTAAGACTGCATTCCGTTATCTATGTTTTGCTCTTGTTGCTGTTCATTTTATACGCTCTCTTCAACACACTGCCCATTCCATTCAACTGCTCTTCAAGGACCTTTGTTGTCTCTGACAGAATAACAATGTCATCAGCAAAACGCAATCTTTGTATTTCCTCACCCAGAACTTTAATCAGTATTCCAAATTTTTCCTTGCTTTCCTTCAACGCCTGCTCAATGTACAAATTGAATAACAACGGAGAAAGGATACAACCCTGTCTTACTCCCTTCCCGACTAATGCTTCCCTTTCGTGCCCTTCGAGTCTAATAACTGCGGCCTGGCTTTTTTGCAAAATTATTTATAGAGTCAAAAAAAAATGTTCAAATGTTTGTAGAACTTATGGGACTTAACTACGGGGTCATCAGTCCCTAAGCTTACAAACTACTTATTGAACTAGCTAAGACTAAGGACGGCACAAATATCCATGCCCGAGGGGGGATTCGAACCCCCGACAGTAGTGGCCGTGCAGACCGTGACTGGAGCGCCTCAGTCCCCTCGGCCACCGCGGCCGGCTATAGAGTCATTATGAACAAATATAAGGGAGTAATTTTACCAAGAAACTGATAACGTGATGGCAGCAGTAAAGTACAGAAGGACTTAAGTAAAAAATTCTTTATTGCATTTTCCCCTTTGTTTACGTACAAATGTAAGGCACGCCCTGTGTCATTTGGCGCTCTAAACCTTCTATTCTTTTTTACCACTGCTGATGTGTGGGGTCTTATGGCGCCCTGCGGCGAGGCCATTAGCGTCCATTCTCGGACCGGGATTATTGGTTGCAAACTGCGACTCGCCTATTAATTAAAAACTCACTACCAAAATTATGAAGAGTCACAGGTAACGCATGTAACATTGACTTGCGTCTTGTCTCTTACCTGTTGCTCTGCCTGTGTAGCAACCGGAAATTCGTGGCTCCTGAAACCGCAGCCTTTAAGGAAGGAAATCTAATGAACAAAGTAAACCGCACCGCGAGCTCCCGAGGGTTCGTTGCGCACAAATTTGCCGTCCCTCAAATTCGAGCGCCCTAGGCAATTGCTTACTTTGCCTATATGGACGGGCCGGCCCTGCCACCAGGTATACCGGGTGTTACAAAAAGGTACGGCCAAACGTTCAGGAATTATTCCTCACACGCAAAGAAAGAAAATATGTTATGTGGACATGTGTCCGGAAACGCTTCATTTCCATGTTAGAGCTCATTTTTGTATTTCTCTTTAAATGTAAATTGAAATAATTCGTGCTGGCAATTGTCAAAATACCCAATTGTTTCGTTAGTATGTACTGTACTTCCTCGATTCACCGCCAGTTGGCCCAATTGAAGAAAGGTAATGTTCACTTCAGTGCTTTTGTTGACATGCGACTCATTGCTCTACAGTACTAGCATCATGCACATCAGTACGTAGCATCAACTGGTTAACGTTCATCACGAACGTGGTTTTGCAATCAGTGCAATGTTTACAAATGCGGAGTTGCCAGGTGCCCATTTGATGTATGGATTAGCACGGGGCAACAGCAGTGGCGCGGTACGTTGGTATGGAGACAGATTTCCATAACGAAGGTGTCCCGACAGGAAGACGTTCGAAACAATTGATCGGCATCTTAGGGAGCACGGAATATTCCAGCGTAAGACTCGCGACTGGGGAAAACCTATAACGACGAGGACACCTGCAATGGACGAGGCAATTCTTCGCGCAGTTGACGATAACCCTAATGTCAGCGTCAGAGAAGTTGCTGCTGTACGTCACTGTATGGAGAGTGCTACGGGAGAACCAGTTGTTTCCGTACCATGTACAGCGTGTGTAGGCACTATCAGCAGCTGATTGGCCTCCACGGGTACACTTCTGCGAATGGTTCATCCAACAATGTGTCACTCCTCATTTCAGTGCAAATGTTCTATTTACGGATGAGGCTTCATTCCAACGTGATCACATTGTAAATTTTCACAATCAGTATGTGTGGGCTGACGAGAATCCGCACGCAATTGTGCAATCACATCAGCAACACAGATTTTCTGTGAACGTTTGGGCACGAATTGTTGGTGATGTCTTGATTGGGCCTAATGTTCTTCCACCTACGCTCACTGGAGCACGTTGTCATGATTTCATACGGGATACTCTACCTGTGCTGCTAGATCATGTGCCTTTAAAAGTACGACACAACATGTGGTTCATGCACGATGGAGATCCTGCACACTTCAGTCGACGTGTTCGTACGCTTCTCGACAACAGATTCGGTAGAGGCTCAAATGTTCAAATGTTTGTTAAGCTTAAGGTACTTAACTATGGGGTCATCAGTCCCTAAACTGACAAACTACTTATGAACTACTTACAACTAAGGACGGCAAAAATACCGGTCATATTCACATTTCTGACACTACTATAAATTGAAGCTTTCTTTTTGTCAAAGGAGTCGTAGGGGTACGTGGAACTTGTTTTGTAAACAACAAGCTTCAGTCGACAATCAATACCATACACGAATCAGCTACACATTCATTATGTCTAGGGTGCACAATGCTGTTACTTTTATGTAGGTAAGATTAATATGTTTCAAATGTTTGTATAGCTTATGGGACTTAACTACGTGGTCATCAGTCCTTAAACTTACAATCTACTTATGAACTAGCTAACACTAAGGACGGCACAAATATCCATGCCCGAGGGGGGATTCGAACCCCCGACCGTAGTGGCCGTGCAGACTGAAGCGTCTCAGTCCCCTCGACCACCGCGGCCGGCTCGGTAGAGGCGGACCAATTTCATGGCCTCCACGCTCTCCTGACCTCAACCCTCTTGCCTTTCATTTATGGGGGCATTTGAAAGCTCTTGTCTACGCAACCCCGGTACCAAATGTAGAGACTCTTCTTGCTCGTATTGTGGACGGCTGTGATACAATACGCCATGCTCCAGGGCTGCATCAGCGTATCAGGGATTCCATGCGACGGAGGGTGGATGCAGGTATCCTCGCTAACGGAGGACATTTTTTTGGTGTCGCACAAGTATAAAGTGCGCGCCACTTACTTTCGCCGCGCGCCGCCATGCACGCACGGTTCGGCGTTCTTACGACGTCAGCCACGAGCGCCCTCTGCTGCTATCCCGCTCGTGGCCACCACTGAACGACATCGTTCACTTGGGACTGAGATAGGAACCAGCTAACACTTCGGAATCAGATAGGCACCAGTTAAGACTTGTCTATCGGATAGGCAGTAGGCAGGCCTCTCGCTCAACTATGTATCAGCATTCTGCAGTACTGAGCTATGTAAAAGTTAAGTATTACTACGTCTCTAAGAAATATATATCTCGTTCTAATTTACTCTAGTGTTTCTAGTGTCTGCTGTCCCACTGGCTGGTCACCTCCAACCTACATAAGCGTACATCCTTTATTCCTGCGTCGGTCTTTCTACTCGGCCACCGACACTTACGACGGAAACGAGACACAAAAGCGGCGACGAGGCTGGGACACAGAAATTTTGAACATGTCCTGTACCATGTTTGAAGTCACGCTGGTACGTTCTGTTGCTGTGTGTTTCCATTCCATGATTAATGTGATTTGAAGAGAAGTAATAAAATGAGCTCTAACATGGAAATTAAGCGTTTCCGGACACATGTCCACCTAACATATTTTCTTTCTTTGCTTGTGGGGAATGTTTGCTGAAAGTTTGGCCGTACCTATTTGTAACACCCTGTATATGCTCTGGAGCGTCGGCGCTGACCACTTTGCGGAGGCGCGGCGCCAGACGGCGTGGTCGGTGCGGGCCCGCTATTCGGCGGCGTTGCGCAGGCGCGACGCGGCGTGGCTGCATTGTTAGCGGCGCACACAATGCCGGCCCTAATTGCCCGCCTTTTTGTTTCCCGGCAGATGAGATACGCGCCAGGTAGCCGCAGCCTTCGCCCACTTGGCGCCGAATACAGGGCGCGGCACGCCCACTAGTCCGTCTAGCCACGTCCCTACTCCGGGCTAAACCACTAGATATACCGAGCTGAACAATCCGCCATTTTGAATCCCAATCCGACGGCAGTGTTGTATGTTTTCTTGTGTGGCGAAGTGAATCAGCGAATGTTTCGTGTTTTAATTGTTTCGCAGTGTGAAATGGTTGGTTGTGCTGCTCCAAACTGCTCAAATAATAGCAGACATGGTCGCTATAAGTTTTATCGGTTTCCTTCAAAGATAGATCGGCGTAAAAGGTGGCTTGTATATTCCAGGCGCCAAGTATGGACGCCGAAATCGAGCAACTATCTGTGTAATGTTGAGAACAAAACCTTTGTTTTATTTGTATTAGAAATAGTTACAATCACAGAGAGGTAGTAATGAAAATCAGGCCTATACATGTAAGCAATGGTTATTTTAATTTTGCATCAGATTGTTAAAGTAAGACGACATACAGTGTGTTACAAATAAACTAGTTTTCTCGATTTTATTTAGACCAACTAAGGAGTTATCCTAAGGCCCTTAACTGTATTTTAAGTGATGCATGAGTGGCGTTGGCTTTACCCAGTTAGTGGTTTTATATTATTTGGCATTAGTTCAGTGTTTAAATGTGGCTCTTAACACGGGAATATGTAGGTCTAACCCAGACGGTGAACAGGATGTCTGAAAAAACAAATAATAATAATAAATTGAACTTCGTAAAGAATGCGAACAGGAAAAGGTCCTACATGAAAGGCATTAAGTTCAAAACTTAGCATGCAACATTCACATTATTTCGATGATCATGCTACCGGAGACACGTTATTTAGTCGTTATCTAATGAAACCAGACGTTCATAGTTAGTAAACACATTTACTCTGAAATATGGCGTGTGTAAAATATGCGGGACATTAGAGGGGGAATAGGGGAAGTACAGTATCGCAGTTTAACAATATTACGTAATTGTTTTCGAAAGCAACTCTTAGCGTAAACGTATGTGGACGTACCATTTATAAACCAGAAAATATGATAATTGTAACGTATTTTAACTGTATGTGGTAAATATTTTGAATGGCAAAATATGCCTTAATTTGCAATGTAAGTGGATCTATCAGATCTCTAAATACCAAGTAACCACTAACTTTAAGTTGCTTGCCTCTTACGTGAGATGTAAGCAAAGAAATTTACTATGCTGTAATATTTCTGCGTTAGGAAAGTATATTCAATCGCCTTAAAACATATTAAACAGTGTATGTGTTCCGTAGTCTTCAAAAGCGCGCCTTCAACCTGGGATTCAAAATGGCGAATTGTTCTGCTTGTATTATACAGTGCTCTACTCCGGGCTGTGACGTCACAACAACGTACAAGACCATAGGCGCCGACTTCTGAAAATCTCGGGGCATGGTCAGAGGCTTTCAAGGGGGCAGGGAGGGACACCCCGACAGGAGGGATTTCTGTTTCTAACACTTTAGTTAAAAATTCAAATGTTTGGAAATCTGTGCATTTTCAACTTTTCACAGCGTAAGGAGTAATCCAATAAGTTTCGGGCGTGCAGCCGTGCAAATTCTATGTCTTTTACTAATATTTCGCCGGCCGCGGTGACCGAGTGGACTGAGGCTCTCCAGTCACGGTCTGCACGACCACTGCGGTCCGGGGTTCGAATCCCCCCTCGGGCATGGATATTTGTGACGACCTTAGTCTTAGCTAGTTCATAAGTAGTTTGTAAGCTTAGGGACTGATGACCCCGTAGTTAAGTCCCATAAGCTATACAAACATTTGAACATTTGATGTTTGAAGCTACTGCGATGTTAATTTTAGATACAGCTACTGCGATGCTAATTTTTAGCTATTGCATCGGCAGCATAGTTTCCTAATGTTTTCAATTAAATGTTCGCTTTACGAGGATAATTAATTTACTGACCGGACAAGAGTACAGACAAGAATTCCGTAAACATGAATAACTATTTTCTTTCATTCTACCTGTTCGAGTTTTCAAAGAACATTAAAGGTCGTTGCCAACATCACCACTCTACGCCGCCGAAGTCGTAAGTAAAATTGACCAGTTTTATCACCGAGAAAATTTTATTAAAGCCCTGATAGCTGTTAAAATTCCACTAGCTGAAAAGTGTTTTGAAACTATAACTTGTGAAAATGCTTTACGTTCGTCTTGGATGACAATCGATACATTTGCTTGATTTTTGCACACATAATGTATTATTATTATTCTGGTTTTACAATGTAAGTACATTTTTCCAGTACCTATATTAGATTACATTAAGTTACGAATTATTGTTCTCCACTCTTCTCTGTCCTCCCATATGTCCTCAGGAATGTTGTTCTTCCTCATTGCTGACTGAACTTCCTGCATCCATGTGGTAGGTGGTCGTCCCTTTTTTCTTCTTTCGTTTGGTATCCAGTCGAGTATGCATTTTGGAAGCCTTTCTTGTCCCATTCTTCTGACGTGTCCATACCGTTTCAGATGTTTGTATTCGATGAATTCAATAATTGTATTTTTACATTTCATTTTTTTCTCTGATTACTTCATTTTTTATTCTTTCTCTTCTTGATATTCTTGATGAACGTCTCCAGAAATCCATTTCTGTAGCTAATAATTTTGATTTCAGTTCCCATTTTGTTGTCCACACTTCTGAACCATATGTAATAATGTTCCGAACTATTGTTTTATATATCCTCATTTTTTTATCTGCAGTTATGTATTTGTCCAAGAGAATTCGATTCAACAAAGAAATTTTCGTCTTTCCTGCATTTATTCTTGATCTTGATCGGCCGCATCTTCAGAGTGAGTCCCAAGACTGCCGACAAGTTGCCAGGCGCGGCCTTATATACACCATCGCGGCGTCACTGCTCATGCGGGTCTCAGATGCTGGTCGGCGGCAAAGAGATACACTTAGCACGCGCGCCCCCCGTGGCGAAACGAATCAGGAGTTCGATTCTCTTATCGATATGTGTTCTGTGGTGGCAACACCTTGTCGACATCTCTGTAATTTTATTACATTAAGTGCAGGATTCCACGCCTTGTCCAAATTAAAACCATTATCTCTGATTATTAAATTTTCAGATATTCTAATTTCTTCTGCTTCTTTAAAAATTGCGTTCCAAAGTGAAGATATGGGTGTTAAAATCTTCACATCACTGTAATTCACTGACTGCCCTTTATCTAAACAATGTTCTGCTACAGCTGACTTGTCTGGCTGTAATAAACGAGTGTATCTTCGATG
This sequence comes from Locusta migratoria, assembly GCA_026315105.1. Taxonomy (NCBI): domain Eukaryota; kingdom Metazoa; phylum Arthropoda; class Insecta; order Orthoptera; family Acrididae; genus Locusta; species Locusta migratoria. The sequence goes on from CM048751.1 coordinate 205,741,175, forward strand.
TGCGACACATCTTTCGTGGACAGTGCGGGTTGTCTGTCCTATATATGAACATTCACAATTTCCACATGGTATCTGATACACACCATACTTTCTAAGCAACAAATCATCTTTCACAGATCCGACTAATGCTGCGATCTTCATAGGTAGCCGGAAGATTACTTTAACTTGATGTTTTTGGAGAATTCTACCGATCTTTGAAGAAAGAGCACCCACGTAGGAACAAACTGCGTGGTCATCAGTCCGTAACTTACAAACTACTTAAACTAAGGTAAACTAATCTAAACACAACACCCATGCCCCAGGGAGGACTCGAACCTCCACGGCGAGTAACCGCGCGCTCCCCAGCGAGACGCTTTAGACCGATCGGGCACTGCAACGCGTCTAACCCTTTAGTAACTACTCGGAACTATAGTTCCCACTTATTTGCTTTCGCTATAAGATCTTTTGTATCCCTGCCTCGTCGCCACTTTTGTGTCTCGTTTCCGCTAGTTGTCGTAGGTGTCGGTGGCCGAGTAGAAAGAGACCGACACAGGAATAAAGGATGCACGCGTGTGCAGGTACAGAGGTGACCAGCCAGTGGGACAGCAGAAACTAGAAACTCTAGAGTAAATTAGAACGAGATATATTTCGAAGAAAGATTACAATATTTATCTCTTATAAGTTTCATGACTGCAGAATGCTGATACATTAACTAGTTAGAGGCCTGCCTACTGATGATTTCTAGTGCCTATCCGACAGCCAAGTCTTAACTGGTGCCTATCTCATTCCCAAGTGAACGATGCAGTTCAACAGTGGCCACGAGCGGAGTTGCAGCAGAGGGCGCTCGTAGCTGACGTCGCAAGAACGCCGCGCCGTGCGTGCATGGCGGCGCGCGGCGAAAGTAGGTGGCGCGCACTTCAGACTTCTGCGACACCACAAGATCAGTGGTAATCCGTGTTCCCACCTCTAACTTGTGCTACCATCGCTGTTAAAGTGTGCTAATTACATATAGATTGTCAACAGGCGTGCGAAAGTGCCTGTATTTCTACATTGTTAGTCAGTCAATGCAGAAGAGCCGTTTACGCGGGAAAAAGAAGCCCTTGTTTCGGCCGTAACAGCGTTTTCTTGTATAGTGCGTTTTCTTTTTGCATCTGAAGTGACTTGTGTAGTATTTGTCTACTTTTATAATTATGAGGGAGATGGTATTCCTGTATATTTGCCGGATATCAATGGAAATTACATAAATATTACAAGGTAAGTTAGGGAACTATCATACAATGTAGGCTTTCACGGCCGGCGTCTTCATTAATTAAAACTTCCGGGCTAAGTTGCCGTGGTCCATCAATAAAACTTCTTACTCCCGACGTTTCGTTGCCTACTGCGGGCAAGCCGCGGTGGAGTAGCCGAGCGGTCTAAGGCGCCTCGTTGCGGAATCGCAGGGTCGCTCGCCGTCGGGGGTTCGCGTCCGCCCTAGGGCATGGGTGTTTGTGTTGTCCTTAGGTTAGTTTACCTTAGTTTAAGTAGTTTGTAAGCTACGGACTGATGACCACGCAGTATGGTCCGATAGATTTACAAACATTTTATTTGAACTACTGCGGGTTACATCTTCAAGAGTGAGTCGACGACTGCCTACTTGGCGCTGGAGGTCCTGCTTATACAGAGAGCATAGATGGCGCTGGAAAACTAGGTTTCCCTTTCCTTAACCCATCTTCTAAGATAAGTCGTAGTGTGAGTGAAGCATACCGTGTTCCTACATTTCTCCTAAATCCAGATCTTCCCCAACATTGGTTTCCAGTAGTTATCCCATTCGTCTGTAAATATTCCTGTTAGTGTTTTGCAACTGATAGTTCTGTAATTTTCACTTTAGTCTGCATTTGCTTCGGAATTAATATATTCTTCTTGAAGTCGCAGGTTATTTCCCCTGTCTCAAACATCTTGCACATCATTGGGTCTTCGAACGGTATCAGCGCTTCAGACGGAATATCATCTATTCCAGGAACCCAATTTCAACTCAAATCTTTTAGACCTCTGTAAAATACTTCTCGTAGTACCGTACCTCCTATCTAATCTTCCTCTGCTTCGGCTTCCATTTCTAGAATACGTCCTTTAAATTTATTTCCTTTTTGTAGGACCTCTCTATTTTTCTTCCACCTTACAGTTTTCCTTTCTTTGTTTAGTACAGGTTTTTATTTCCCTGTAGGTGGTATCTATTTTCCCCCTAGTTTTACATTCTTCTGCTGTCTAGGATTTCTCCTCAAGCCACTCCTGTTTAGACAGTCTTCACTTCCTGTCAACCCCATTTTTCAGACACCTGTATTCCCTTTTGCCGACTCCACTTGATGTATTTTTATATTTTCTCTTTTCGTCAGTTCAGTATTTCCTGTATGATCCTCTGAGGCCTTCACAACTCTATCTCTCAGTGCTACCCTTTTTTCCTCTACTATATTACTTTCCCCCATTTCAGACAATCCTTGCCTAATGCTCCCTCTAAAACTCTCAACCGCCTCTGGTTCCTTCAATTTCTCCAGGTTCCATCTCCACAATTTTCTACCTTTTTGCAGTCTCTTAGGTTTTAATCTCCAGTTCACTACCAAAAAGTTATTTCTTGAAGCTTTAGCTGCCCTTGGATATGTTTTACAATTTATAACCTGTACGTTGAAATTGTAAAGTGATTCTGGCACCTCCCAGTCTCTCCTGATCTCTTCCACTTATATAACCCTCTTTCGTGGTGACTTAATACGTGTTCAACACAAAATTCTACCAGGCGATCACCTCTTTCATTCCTTTTCCGAAGTCAATATTCACCTATCACATTTCCTTCTCTTTCCTGCTACCGAGTTACGAAATGTACGAAAATCAATATGTAACTTATCAAACTTTGCAAATACTTCAACCCATAAATAATTTCGATACAAAACTGTTGTGATCATGTAAGACCGATTTTGTTTCTAACACGTAATTACGTGGGCTCGAAGAAACACAAATACACCAAAATCCCGTGAAAGATAATATAAATGTGCCAGTAGTGATACTCCTGCATCTGCAAAACTCTGCAGTCGTCCTTTAAAGGCCTCTGCGTGTGCCATGCCGCACTGCTCATTGACCTGCCGGTATCAAGGGAAATACAAACGCGGTGCCCTATAGACAAGCTGTCCCCCTCAACTTTTTTTAAAGAAAATATCTCTGGCACTACAATAGACATTAAAAAAACTATTTTCATGGCCTCGAATGTACGACAGGGGATTATGAAAGTACGTACTATGATACAGTCTAATAAGTAAACAGATGTTATTTTTACAACACATACTTAGGTTCTATTTTTAATGGATAACATGGAACATACAATCGCTTAGATGATAAAAAAGTAAAGAAACCTCCCTTCTTTCTCTGTTCGCCTCTGGTCAGTGGACACAGGTGGTCCCACTCAAGATTTCCATTGAAAATGTCTCAGCAATATATACCGGGTGTCTCACCTAACGCTGCCACCTCAAATATCTCTGAAACGACAAAAGATATTCAAAAACTGTTTTCACCAGCATGAACGTACGGCAGGGACCTAAGAAACTAAATACTATGCGATATTTTAAAACGTTTACAAATACTATTTTCAACACAAACTTGTGTTTTTTTTATGGACACCCCCTATTTTCTCGTATGCAATCAATAGCATAAAAAATCACATAAACAGTGGCGTTTATTGAATCTCAATACGCCAATTACATCCTGAGATATTGCTACGCAAATTAACGCTTGAAATAAATTAAGCGCACAGCTAGCGCACGTCCTGAGACTCAAGCGTGAACCTCACGTTGCCGGTAATCGGATCTGAATGACGTACTACGTCAGTGGAGTGTTAATGTATGATGTGGTATTGTATGACAACACATCATTGACCCATTTCATTGATGGCACTCTCAAAGGGGGTAGTTTAGTCCCTTCTTGAGTTGTACATTACTTAAACTCATCCACCTGTTATAATGGGTCAAATAATGCGGTATCAGAATGATGGATGTCCTGTGCATAATGTTTATTGTTGCGAAATGACAACTAGAGGTACAATTAGCGGTAAAAGACGTGATTTCACGTTTCTAAACCTCATACGTTGTGCAATATGTAGCTTGTAATGGTAGCAACGGCGTCACAGTTTCTGACGTAATGTATCGCATGTAGTACTGTGCTCAGAGCAGGGGTTGCCTGCACTGGCGCCTGTATCCTTCTGTAAACAAACCAATATCACCACGGCACGCTCTACCTACAGTGTACAGGTGTCTACTAATCCGCTCTGCTAAACTGCTCTCAAACTGTAACGTAATTCACATGCGTTGCCACATTAAAACCTATTTTCGTGTGGCTTGTTACATTTGCCTTCATCTAGTCGATATGCCGACCTTCAGTAATGAAGGAAAACTAGATATTATTTTAATTTATGGCTAATGTCACGGAAATACAAGCGCAGCTGTGGCAATGAATGCTGAACGCTACCCAGATCGGCGGTGTCCGTCACATCTGCAAGACACTCACGCAGAGTGGAAGCTGGACTCCCACAAAACATCGACGTATAACGCCAGCGACTGGCAATGGAAACGAAATTGCTGTTCTGGCTGCTGTAGCGCACAATCCTCAGGAGGGTGTACGACAGATTGCACGAGATGTAGAAATAAGCCACAGTAGTGTGTGCAGAATCTTGCATCGGCATCGGTTTCATCCATTCCATATCTCACTGCACCAAGAACTGTACGGGAATGACTTTGCATCCCGCATTGCATTCTGTCATTTTGCACTTCAGCAGTTGCAAGGTAATCCAGTATTACTAAGCAGTACTTTACGGACGAGGCTTCATTTACAAATCGTGGAATTGTGAATCTGCGGAACATGCACTACTGGTCCGTGCAAAATCCCCACTGGATTCGCAGTTGCTCATCAACGACAGTGGAGTGTCAATGTTTGGTGCGTCATAATTGCTGACTGTAATGTTGGTCCCCATTTTTACCGTGGGACATTAAATGGACAGCGACAAGCATCTTCTCTTCAACACACACTACCGCTCCTCGTGGAGGATCTAGGATTGGAAACTCGACTATCAGTGTGGGTCCAACATGATGGATGTTCCGCACACACTGCAAAAGTTGCCAGAGACGTTCTAGATGCGACATTTCCAATAGGTGGATTGAGCGGGGAGGTACTGTGCGATGGCCAGCATGGTCCCCTGACTTGACGCCATTAGACTTCTTCCTGGAGCGCAGTGAGAGACAGAGTGTATCAAGAACCCCTAACGACAGTAGAGGATATGCAACATCGTATTACTGCGACCTGTGTGGAAATATCTGTAGAAAATCTACAATCTGTGCAACTCTCTCTCGTTAAATGTCTCCAAACGTGTATTGATGCAGAACGGACGGCACTTCGAACATATGTTGACGTAACACAGTTTCAATGGTCAAGATGTCGGTGTATTTTCTATGCTGGATGTAATGCAAAACAATACAGTTTCTGTGGGTGACAGGGCACTAGTAAATGTGTTTAGAACAGTGAAACCATGTGTGTTATCTCTAATTGTAGCTCTAATTGTAATTTCGTTACAATAAACATACATTTACAATGTGAAAAACGTAACTTTGCGTTGGAAGTGTTTCTTGTTCATTTTTGTAGATTGTTCTTACCTTCCCATTGTGTGAGCCCCTGACGTAGGCAGCGTGAGGTTCACGCTTCAGTCTCAGGACGTGCACTAGCTGTGCGCTTAATTTATTTCAAGCGTCAACTTTGCGGCGCAATATCTCGGGATGTAATTGGCGTATTGCGATGCAATAAACGCCATTGTTTATGTGATTTTTATGCTATTAATTGCATACGAAAAAAAATAGGGGGTGCCCATTAAAAAAAACACAAGTTTGTGTTGGAAATAGTATTTGTAAAACGTTTTAAAAATTTCCCATAGTATTTAGTTTCTTAGGTCCCTGCCGTACGTTCATGCTGGTGAAAACCATTTTTGAATATCTTTTGTAGGTTCCAGAGATATTTGAGGTGGCAGCGTTAGGTGAGACACCCTGTATAAAGGAAATGAAAATTAAAAGGAAGGAATGAAAAATATTAGAAGTAAATAAATAAAACAGGATAATGCTGGAGGATCAATTACAGCTATTACAGCTAAACAACTGAATAAAATGTGACTTAACATTGTTTAAATGGCGTGTGTTCCTGTTATCTAATATGCTCAGTATCTTCTTTTCAAGAAATAACTAAATTCGCGTAGTAAATAGCTTGTTACTACTTTCCAACACTCCTCTTTTGTAGACAATTGTCATCGACTGTATAACTTGCTTATAGTGTAAGCAGTACTTTACGGTAGATTGCTGAATCGTTAAGATCAATTTTCGAATATTGGTGGTACTTAAATCCATCGAGGAATGTCATTTGTATTTCGCTGCCAGTAATCGTCTGTCATTCGAGACGATAATCATGAGTCGGCGATGCGATGATCGTGCGGCTGAGATTTCAGTTGTTCCGTGACAACTGTGACCTCGCAACAGCCCTAGGCGGTCATTACGGCGTCTTCAGGACGGTAATGGGCACCGCTACAGTGCATCTGTCTGCCGGCTATTGTCGTCGTGGCTGCGGGAAACGCGGCTCTCCTATCAGCCGAGGGGAGGTTTCTCTGTCGGTCCTAAACGGGGTTCCAGTAGTTACAGTGGCAACTATTCATTGCTGCAGCCAGCGGCAGATCCACAACTTTGTTGCGAGAGGCTTGACCGAGATGATTGGCTTCATCAAGGAAGAAAGCGGGAAGGGCTTGAGCTCTTTAGCAATCCTCTGGATCTACTCTTGGTTACAGCTATACCACATGAAATAGGACTAGAAAAAATACGATGATCATTACGTGTCAAAAACCAAATGTTACCCTCATAATAGAGGATAATACTTTCATCACGCAAAACATCGCACAGCGCATGGTTACCCCCCCCCCCCCCCCGTCGGAGGTTCGATTGTTCCCTCGTGCATGGTTTTGTGTGTGTGTGTGTTGTCCTTAAGTTAGTTTAAGTAGTTTGTAAGCCTAGGAACTGATACCAGAGTAGTCACGTCCCATAGACTGAAACTTATATGTTAAAATAAAATAAGGTGGTTGGGATCGGAGACTTAAACTAGCGTATATAGTAAGAGTGCAAGATTTGTGTCAGATGCAACAGTACCTATCTACATTGGTACAGTACTGTGAATGTAAAAATTTATCTGAATGTCAGAACATCAAGTAACAGTCAATACTATAATTAATCAGTCTGACATTGACTGATTACAATGAGTATGGCCCTGTTAGTACGCTGAACTATTCAGAACACGAGTCTGGTTAAACACTGAATGAGAAGTCCGGTTGTAGCTCAAGTTCTGATTCATTAAATCAGACAGACAAATTATTCATTAATTTAATTAAATACTGATCAATGTTTGACAAAAATTTGATATCCAAAATTAAATGTGGACATCGGTGGGGTGATAGACAATCTCGAACAGCGACTGATATTAGCGGAATGGCGTAATCATATGACACAATAAAAACACTAAAGTTGACAATTATGTGTCTGTTAATCAAAGATTAAAGTTTAACTAACTACTATGACACAGACTGAGAATGACATCAATTCGTAGAATGACAAACTATAACAATAGCTGATACAATCTATCATAGAGTAGGAACAACTAAGTCTATAAATTTGTACTATCTATTCTAGAGTGGAAACGCCTACGTCGATAATAGTGTAATTGACTAATTATTTACATTACATATGAAAGTTTAGTTTATTAAATGCCAAAACTGACTAAATATAGATTCGGTTGCGACCTTAACAACAATTATTGTGTGTACCGACAGCTTCTCAAATTGTCACCTAATTTTATTAACAAACCAATTATTGTGTTCAGAATGAATTTTTCACTCTGCAGCGGAGTGTGCGCTGATATGAAACTTCCTGGTAGATTAAAATTGTGTGCCGGAACCGGGACTCGAACCTGGGACCTTTGCCTTTCGCGGGCAACCGCACTACCGACTGTCCCCACACAAGTTTCATATCAGCGCACACTCCGCTGCAGAGTGAAAGATTCATTCTGGAAACATCCCTTAGGCTGTGGCTAAGCCATGTCTCCACCATATCCTTTCTTCCAGGAGTGCTAGTCTTGCATGGTTCGCAGGAGAGCTTCTGTGAAGTTTGGAAAGTAGGAGGCGAGGTACTGGCGGAAGTAAAGTTGTGAGGCGGCATTGTTAGTCGTGTCGGGATAGCACAGTCGGTAGTGCGCTTACCCGCGAAAGGCAAAGGTCCCAGGTTCGAGTCCCGGTACTGGCACACAATTTTAATCTGCCAGGAAGTTTCATATCAGCGCACACTCCGCTGCTTCTTGCTGCTTCTTGCAGGTTCGAGTCCCGGTTCTGGCTCACAATTTTAATCTGCTAGGAAGTTTCAATTATTGTGTTGTCAGCAAGTGGTGTAATTAGTATCTGTATGAAAAGGCACGGCACACAATAGACAAGTAATACCGGTAGCTACCTGATAAGCAAGCTGGTTACGACTTCTACAACTGATTATGAATAACATAACAAAAGTGAATAATAAGCGAGTGGTGTAATTAATTTGGTATGTCGAGTACTTTCCACGATTAGCAAGAAATATTGGAAGCTACCTGATAAACTAGTTGCTTACGATTCTTGTATCAAAAATCACTCACCTCCTATCCGAAGACAGCAGCCGAAGACAGCAGCTTCTTGCAGCATATTATTAAGAATCCTAACGGCTTACAACAATACTCTCACAATCAATAGCAATTAATCATCACCTAACATCGTCCGTCCACTTCCATACACTTCCAACTTCTGTCTTTTTTTTCCTTCTCACACAAAACTACAAAAATAAAGGCTTTGACCAGAGGGTGAAAATCAATGCTGCCACCCTTCAAGATTTACAAACATTTTTGAACACAGTGCAATTCTACGAACTCGTGCATCCTGAAAAGTACTTCTTGGTTTTTTTTCTCTGCAGTTTTTGACCGAGAGGCAGTCCGGTCTCATCTTGTCGCTGTTACTCATTTAGCACCACCCAAGGGACACGTGTGACTTAAGGCATGTCACGGACGCGAGTAACCTTACCGCCCAATAGCTCTGTTAAGTGTTACTTACAACAGGATCCATGAAACAATTAATAAAGAAATACCCATAGCGCAACATGGTTTCAGGCCTGGTAGAGCTTTAATGACCAAGTGTTTGTCTTAACAACCCATATTGAAAGTGGATATGAGAAGAAATTTGTGAGAATAGCTGTTTTCTTGGATCTATTCGCTGCCTATGACACTGTATGGCGAGAAAGCCTTTTCTTGAAATTTGTCACCATCATTCAGTGTCGGAAACTCACAAACCTACTTAGCAACATGCTAAGTAACAGACTTTTCCAGATCTACTGTTATAACAACTGAAGCAAAGTCTTCAAATTAAATGTCGGGTTACCCCAAGTATCTGTATTGGCCCCTCTCCTTTTCAATTTATATATCTACGACCTGCCAGCCACATCCTCAAGGAAATTCATATATGCTGATGACATCTGTTTGGTAACCCAGAGCCCCAGTTTCACTACTGCTGAAAGTATATTAACTGCCGACATGGAAATTCTGGACACATACTTCAGGAAATGGTGCCTCTACCTAAGCCTTCAGAAAACTGTCACTTCAGTATTTCACCTACTAAATAGGCAATCTGACTATAAATAAGAAGTAAAACTCAGAGGACACACCTTGCTGTACTGCAGCACACCGAAGTACCTTGGAGTAACATTCGGCCGCGGCGGAGTAGCCGTGCGCACTGGGGCGCCGTGCTGCGGTGCGCACGTCCGTTCGCCGTCGAGGGTTCGAGTTCCCCCTAGGGCATGGGTGTTTGAGTTGTCCTTAGGTTAGTTTACCTAGGTTTAAGTAGTTTCTAAGCTACCGACTAATAACCCAGCCCCCCTCGGGCATGGATATTTGTGCCGTCCTAGTTCGTAAGTAGTTCATAAGTAGTTTGTAAGTTTAGGGACTGATGACCCCGTAGTTAAGTCCCATAAGCTGTACAAACATTTTTGAAAAACCCAGCAGTTGAGTCCAATAGATTAAAAAAAAAGTAACACTCGACAGGTTCCTAACATTCCGACAACACGTTTCAATGTGCTGGTAAAGTGAAGACCCGTAATAATATCATCCAAAAGCTTGCTGGTACCTCCTGGGGTTCGAGTGGTCAGACCCTACGATTACCTGCTTTGGCACTGTCATACTCTGTCGCTGAATACTGTTGTCCAACTTCGATGTACAGTGTCCACTCTAGGAAAATAGATGTGCAACTCAACCAGATAATGCGACTTATCACGGGTTGCGTACACAGCACAAACTGCATGGCTACCAGTTTCAAGTAACATCCAACCTCCAGCTCTACAAATATCAGATGCTCTCCTGAAGATCTGGGCCGGCCGCGGTGGCCGAGGAGACTGAGGCGCTACAGTCACGGTCTGCACGGCCACTACGGTCGGGGTTCGAATCCCTCCTCGGGCATGGGTATTTGTTCCGTCCTAGTTCGTAAGTAGTTCATAAGTAGTTTGTAAGTTTAGGGACTGATGACCCCGTAGTTAAGTTCCATAAACTACACAAACATTTGAACATTTGAAGATCTGGAGGAACATTCAGAAGAACCCCCTAGCTAACCATACACAGCGATATATGAAGTCAAGAAAACCATCTTACAAAACTGCACATCATCCTGATGCCACCAACTTTGACATGAACGAAGCATGGAAAAGCCATTGGGAAGAATCTTCAGTGTTCAACGGTCATCTTGTTGAAAACCCTTCAATGTGAGTTCCAGGTTTCACACTCCCCAGACGCCAGTGGAAAATTATCAACCGCATCCGAACAGGGGAAGGGGCTGGGCAACATCTCCAGCCTGTGATTGTGCAGCTGCCCTGCAAACAGTAGAACACATCGCTGGTGAATGCACTAGACGAGCCTTCGGAGGATCATTAAATGACATCCACCATGCATCACCTGAAGGACTCAACTGGATCCACAGACTGGACCTAGAAATATAAGAACTTGTGTTATGTTTACATAATTTAGTATAAGACTGCACATCGGATCCTGTACATATAGTTTCCTTGTCATATTTGACAATGTATACAGTTAGAACTATGTACTTGAACCAAGCTCTGTATCATCATTTAATAAATAATAATAACACAGTGCAGACAAACTGAATTGTAGAACTAGCTGATAAATTCTGCTTTCAGAGCATAAAAAAGGCAAACATGTTCCTGTTTGAAACAACCCGACAGAAATGTGCGCGGTTCCTCCCAGACGTAGGTTCGAGTCCTCCCTAGATCATGTGTGTGTGTGTGTGTGTGTGTGTGTGTGTGTGTGTGTGTGTGTGTTTGGTTCGTTAGTTGAAGTACGAGGGGGAGTTGCGAAATAAGTTTCCATAAGTTTTCCATGTCGACAGTGGGCAGAGTTGTGTATGAAAGGAACAAAATAGATTGAGACATTAAAGATACGACATATCTCTATTCTTCTACATAATTTCCAAGTACATTGAGACACTTGTCAAACCGCTTTATAAGCTTCAAAAAGCCGTCCGGGAAAAAATCATGGCGTTGCATACGGAAGAAGCGTTGAACGGCTATGGGCGAAACACGATACAGCAGGTGAAGGCGCTCGTGCAAGACACCGATACACCATTGGGCATTGGGTGGAAGTCAACCATGAGTACGGCAATGACTTTATGTTTCGGGTTGTGACGGAGGATGAAACGTGGCTCCACCATTACACGCCCGAATCGAAGGCCGCATCCATGGAGTGGAAACATCCGTCATCACCTGTCCGAAAGAAGTTCAAACCACTCCGTCTGCAGGTAAAGTGCCACTCACTATTTTCTGGTACGCAATGCGTCTTCCGTATGCAACGCCCTGGTATTTCGTTTTCTTTTTTTTTTTTTCTTTTACTGGAAGGCTTTTTGAAGCTTATAATGCGGTGTAACAAATGTCTCAATGTACTTGAAAATTATGTATAAAAATAAAGATATGTCGTATCTTTAGTGACTCATTCTATTTTTTTTCCTTTCATGCGCTATTCTGACCACAGCCGACAGGGGAAATTTATTTTTCAACTCCGCCTAGTAGCTTGTAAGCCCAGGGACTGATGACCCCAGTAGTCAAGTACCATAAATCTACAAACATCTGGACATTCGAACACTTTCCTGTCACAGTCTTTTAAACGGGAACGAATTTTCCTCTTTTGTGTTCCGACAGCGGCATTTTTCAGGTGGTTTTGCAACTGAATGTGTCTGCGCTGTGTTCAAAAATGTTCAAATGTTTGTAAATGTATGGGAATTAACTACTCCGGTTATCAGTCCCTAGGCTTACAAACCACTTACACTAAATTAAGGACAACACACACACAAAACCACGCACCAGGGACGACTCGACCATCCGATGGTGAGCAACCGCGCGCTATGCGTGATGAAAATATTATCCTCTATTACGAGAGTAACATTTAGTTTTAGAAAGGTAATAATCGTATTTTTTCCTAGTCCTATTTCTTACGGTATAACTATACCCATGAGCAGATCCAGAGGGTGGCTTAACGTCTGAAACCCATCCTCATCTCGGTGAAGCCTCTCGAAACACAATCCGTGATACGCCACCGGCTTCAGCGATCAATGGTTGTCACTGTAGCTACTGGAACCACGTTTATAACTGATAGAGATAGGAGACAATCGCTTTGCTCGGTATGGGTGGACCCCTGAAAAATTATAAATTCGCACGCGCTGTTTTTACGATGTTGTTGTTGTGGTCTTCAGTCCACAGACTGGTTTGATGCAGCTCTCCACGCTACCCTGTCCTGTGCAAGTTCTTCATCTGAGAATACGTTCGGCAACCTACATCATTTTGAATCTGCTTACTGTATTCCTCCCTCGGTCTCCCTCTAGGATTTTTACCCCACACACTTCCTTCTAATGCTAAGTTGACAATTCTTTGATGTCTCAGAATGTGTCCTACCAATCTATCCCTTCTCTTAGTCAGAATATCCCAGAAACTCCTTTTCTCCAATACGTACGGCAACATACATCCTGTTGAATCTGCTCACTGTATTCGTTCATCGATCACCCTCTACGATTTTTACTCCACACACTTCCCTCTAATGCTAAGTTGACGGTTCCTTGATGTCTTAGAATGTGTCCTACCATTCTAGCCCTTCTCTTAGTCAGAATATGCCAGAAACTCCTTTTCTCCATGATTCTATTAAGCCCCTCCTCATTAGTTACGTGATCTACCCATGTAATTTTCATCATTCGTCTGTAGCACCACATTTCGAAAGCTTCTACGATCTTTTTATCTGAACTCCTTATCGTCCACGTTTCACTCCCATACAATGCTACACTCCAGACAAATGCTTTCAGAAAGGACTTCCTAACATTTAAATTAGTATTGGATGTTAAGCAGTTTCGCTTCTTTAGAAATGTTTTCCTTCCCATAGCCATTCTGCATTTTATGTCTTCTTTACTTCGGCCACCAGAATTTCTTTTGCTACCCAAATAACAAAATTCATCCACTACTTTTATTGTCTCATTACCTAATCTAATTCCTTCAGCATCGCCTGATTTTCTGACATTACATACCATTGCCTTCGTTTTACTCTTGTTAATGTTCATCTTATATCTTCCTTTCAAGACATTGTCTATTCCATTCAGTTGCTCTTCCAGATCCTTTGCGGTCTCTGACAGAATTACTATATCAACTGCAAACCGCAAAGTTTTTATTTCTTCTCCCTGAACTTTAATTCCCTCTCCAAATTTCTCCTTCCATTCCTTCACGCCCTGCTCAATGTAAGATTGAATAACATTGGATAGACTGTGTTATTTCTCCAATCAAATGCTGGGGTTGTTACTTTCAAAGAGCACGGCCGATTTCCTTCTCCTTCATTACCCAGTCTATCTGAGCGTCAGCTCCAATGATCACGCTGTTAACAGGACATTAAACCCTAATCTTCCTTCCTTCTCCTACCATGAACATTGTTTTAGAATTTCATTATCTTCCGTGATTTTCCTAAAACCACCGAGACGGCTGCGCCACTTGCAGCACATACAGAACAAGGTACTACGTATAATAAGCAATGCTTCAAAATACACGCGCATAGCGGACCTTCACCTTGAATACCGCTTCGATACTCTCACGCAGGTATTCAAAAAACACGCCGCATGACTACACAAACATTCTAAGACACTCGAACAACCTCTTCATCCTTAATCTGGGCAACTACAATCATAACCATACGTGGTAGCACAACCGACCTGAAACGCTATGTCTCAGGAACAGATAAGAACCTAAGGTAATCTTAACTAACACAAACAAAATCACTGTTCGTCAAACCCCTGCACCACAGCAAACTGACTGGCTATGCCAGATGAGCTAATACAACCGACTAACTGGCGACAGCAGGGAATAGGAACACGTACGACATACAAACAAATTCCATACACAGTCCACGCACTCAGAGGTTGATGCCAAACTCAACCACTCATTCGTCAATCTTGTTTGTTGCAGTCAGGAGCCGCTGATGGTGGCCGAGGAGACATCCTAGTGTCAGCTGTAGTGGAGCGACTTAACAAACAGGATTGACAAATTTATGACAAACATTCAATGAAAATGGTACCGAGCTTTACGATACCCAATAACTATCATACCCCAAAACCTTGCGTGATCTTTCGCAGATAGCAAGAAATCCGCTACTGCTCATACTACCCGTCCATGACTGTCGCAGAGCTTTTTTTCCCCCTTGGCGACTTCCTTAGCACTTTCTTCGCTCTGCCCTGAAAACCGCTCTTGTTTCAAAAAGCTTTCGACCACTTACTATCCTCCAATGGACCATTTTAATGAGTAATCGTACCCAGAAGTACGGCAGACATCACAGTTCCCGTTCCTGTGATTCCAACACATGCGGAGGTGACAGTAGACCTATTGAGTTGGTCACCAAGCTAGTGTGAGCGTGGAGGGGCTCTACTCCTGTAAAGCATCTCCACAGATGCTTCTAAATAATCCTGAATTCTATTTCTGTTTCCCATAACATGAATTTACATCTGCTGTCAGAAAACTGGACTTCGTCCAATGTGTTTTCGTCTTTTATTTGTAGGTATTAAAAATTAAAGCTGTTAGAGATAAGACATCGGAAAGTTCCTACTAGCGAAAACAAGGCGTTCTCATGGGATAACTCATTTCGAAAGTTAAAGCCCACTTACCTGAAGAGAAATCTGATAATCCGCTATTCTTTTGAGCAGAGAAGCACAAGCTTAATCGAACAGCTAACACGATATATAAAGGAGGAATTTTAGAAGTGAAGAGATGCGTGAAATTGCCTCCGACAAACTGTGTTTGGCAGACGTATAATCGTGTTGTGCGATCCACTTCACAAGACGTCCGATTATCTCATCAAGTCGTATTTAACGTTTTGGACTAGCGCAGGTATGACGCCGCGCAAATCCTCCCGAAGCTGATACACTGGATGGAAAACTCCAGGAAAGGCGCGGAAACAGGTTTCAAATCATGTTCTCTTTACTTCAGTTCCTAGCTCAGGGTGAAGAACAAAGCGGTTCGGCTACGCTTAGCGACAAAAAATCAGCATAATGTTGTCGTATTTTTTCTCAAAACTACGAATTAAAAAAAGTAAAACCATCATATTGTTGTGCATTGTTAGATTTCACCCTGTTCGATCCATTAGTCAACCTTAGACGAAGGTCACACACAACCAGTTTTCGTGTCGCGTGACTCGTGTGTACTGTCAGAGCGAGACGAACGTTTTGTATTTGCAGTACTACCGGTACTCTTCTGACCTTAGTGTTGATGCGTCAGGCTTTGAAGGCCTACAGGTGTCCAAAGATGAAGCAGCAAATTTCCGTGAGTTCTCTGATTAATTTTTTCTTGACATTTTTTCTGTTCTTATTATCATTTCTCTTCTATTACTGTTACAAGCTGCAGCCTGTGGTGTTACCCCCTATAGAAGTAAGTTGTTTAAAGAAAATAAAAAGTTACTCTGAAACTCACAATTCACGGGTATGCGCCACCATGGGACGCACAGGAGTGTACAAAATAATATGAACACCATGCACACAACATTTTGATGAAAGTTGGCACCGCTACATACATGTTAACATTGAGACTCGAACGCAATTTACGTACCAAGTCTTGGAGGTTACCTCACTATATGTTATATGTTTTCAGATTGTAAATGTTTTCAGATTTAAATAGTGCAAACTTTTTTTTCACAGCCGATAAAAAAAAGCGTTACATGTTTGCACCTGTTACTTTCCTTCAAAATAGGCACCAGCGTTGTGTAGAACCCGTTGCCAGCAATATGGACGGCGCAGTATACCGTTAGCAGAGCCTGTTCTGTTGATGGTGCGAATGGAGCCGTCTACTGCCTGTCGAAATCTCTGGAACAGTTCTGAAGCGAATACCACGAAGTGGTTCCTCCATCTTCAAACTCAAATCACAGTCACAAGGACTTAAGTCCTAGGAGTATGGTGGATGGTACAGCACTTCCCATCCCCATCGACAAACAGAGCAGCCACAGCGTGCGCTGAATGCGCCCGCGCATTGTCGAGCAAAATGATCTTCTGGCATCGATCACTGTGCACCAACGCAGCAACAGTATGCACGTCTTCAGAGACGCGAGGACGGCCTGTCCGATGTATGTCTGCCACAGTTTGCCGACCTTCTTTGAAGGGCTTTACCTGACGTGCCACTGTTACAGGGTGTCCAGAAAAGGACTCCCTGATTGCAAAATGAAATACTCCATTGAACAACAACGCGTTTTCCTGGTGCTAGAGTACCACAGATTAGAAGAGAGTCCTACGGCAACAAGGCGAAGTTTTCAAGCACGATTTAATGCTCCAAAAGGACCCGATGCGAAAACCATTCGTACGCTCTTCGCAAAATTTCAACGAACAGGCAGCGTAACTGACGATCTAGTGGGGCCTGTTGGCCGCAAGCAAAACGCAGTTATGCCTGAAAATATAGCCACAGTTTCAGGAATTATTCAACAAAATCCAATATTATTCGTCCGTAGAATTACATCTGAGACTGGTTTGAACCGTTCCAGCACACAGAATATACTGAGAAAGAGCCTACACATGTTTCAATTCAAAATTCAAACGCACCAGGCCATACCCGTACCAGCTGTGCAACAAAGGGTTCCCTTTGCTAATCAGATACTCACAATGATTGGTAGTGAAGGATTTGATGTTGGATGCATCTGGTTTACAGATGAAGCACACTTCCGCCTGAATGGATACGTGAATAAGCAGAACTGGCGATTTTGGGGTTTCGAAAAGCCATATTGGTGTGAAGCGAAATCCCTCTATTCTCCTAAAGTTACTGTGTGGGCTGCAGTATGCAGCAGAGCCATTATTGGCCCTTTTTTTATTCGAGGAACGGCCACTGGTGCACGTTCGTTGCAATTTCGGAACAATTTGTCGCCACACAGCAAGCGTTAGAGGATCGACCAGGTACTGAATGGCTTATGCAATATGGAGCCCGACTACATCGGGCCGAACAAGTGTTTCGCTTTCTTGAGGAATACTTCGTGAATCGTGTCATTGCTTTGGAATATCCCAAATTTACTGGTGCAGGCATGGATTGGCCTCCATATCCGCCGGATTTGACTATGACTTTTTTGTGGGGCACAGTGAAAGACATGGTCCACCCGAAGCATCCCGCCATGCTGGACGAGCTTGAATCGGCGATCTCTGTAGCATGTGAATCCATTTCGCTTGAGACACTACGAAATGTGATGGCGAATTTCATTCTTCGTTTAGGGGACTGACGACAAAGCTGTTTAGTCCCCTCAAAAAACAAACAACAACATTCTTCGTTTGCGCCTCCTCTGAAGTTCCAATGGTGAACATTTTGAAAACATTGTGATGTGATTGTTTGCTAAGAGTGTTTTCATACGATTATTTCACTTATGTATGCTGATATGAGCTGTACAGTGTACAGCGCCATCTGTTAGCAGCTTTTGTAACTATTATTTCAAACTGTTGTATAAACTTCTTACAGCTTTCACAATAAACATACCGTTTACTGCATTCCTCTATCGTATTTGTTTTCGAGATATTTAATTTTGAAATCGGGGAGCCCTTTTCTGGACACCCTGTATGTACGGCAACGACGATTCCCCGCACGCCTCTTGAAGACCCTGATGACACTGTCGTGCTATACGACCTGTGGCACATTCAATCTTGATTCAACTCCGTTGTTTCTGTTTCGAAAACATAGTGACACCGTTACGTTAGACCGCTCGCTCACAAGTGACTATTTTTCCGTCGATTGTGCATACGCCAGTGACGTGGGACGGGCGAGTCCATTTGCTCGGAAATAAGGTAGGTATGTCAACAACGTATGCTTTCAGCGGCAATATTATATTACATTGGATAGTGTATCCACAGCAGTATTGCCACTATTTAAGTTCAAACCCTTGTATAAAATCTCTAAGATAAATCAAATGTTGAAGGAATTGAGTAGTTAAAACTTCCGGGCTGAGAGGCCGTGGTCGAACAGTAGAAATTTCTTCCCCTAACGTTTCGTCGCCGGCTGCGGGCAACATCTTCTGAGGTGAGTCGACGACTGGCTGCTGGGCCGTGGAGATCCTGCATATATAGAGGGCATAGAGGGCGCCACCACTCGTCACGTGATGTCAACAGTAAAACTATCTCTGGCTGGCGTCATTACTCTCGATCGAAGGTAATCGATTGTCACGTCTTTGGTACAAAACAGACCGCCATATTTTGTCTAACTTCAAGCCTTCTTCCTTTCTGTTAAAATTATTGTGGTGTTTAAAAATCTCTATAGCCTCTCTATTCATACGTGCATAATAATGCGATGTCTTAGCTAGCACGCTTGTCTCACTAAATTTTATTTGGTGGTCACCGTTTTCAAAAACATGTTCCGCTACGGCCGATTTGTCTGTGTGTCCCAGTCGACAGTTCCTTTTATGTTCAGTTAGGCGAGTATTTATACTTCTTTTTGTTGTGCCAATATAAACCTTCCCACAACTACATGGGATCTTATACACGCCTGAAGTAGCCAAAGGGT
Organism: Locusta migratoria; assembly: GCA_026315105.1. Lineage (NCBI taxonomy): Eukaryota > Metazoa > Arthropoda > Insecta > Orthoptera > Acrididae > Locusta > Locusta migratoria. The sequence goes on from CM048751.1 coordinate 205,760,287, forward strand.
GTCGCGCATCTTTCGTTGATCGTAAGCATTCACTGATCTTTTTGGTGGGTTTGAATATTGTTTCCACTCTAAACTTGGCCAGTACTTTCCCAATGCGGTCCGTGATATTGTGGACGAATGGGAGAAACACTTTCCCCGCCAAAGGTTGTTGTTGGACGTTAGCAGAGATTTGTCTTCTGGGCTGGAGTGCTCGATCTATCTCCTTATCACTGTATCCGTTTTTTTGAAATGCGGTTCGTAAATGATCGAGTTCCTCTTGCAAATAAGCTGGCTCACAGATTTTATTAGCCCTGTCCACTAATGTTTTAATAACACCTCTCTTCTGCCTGGGATGATGATTCGAATCTTTGTGAAGGTACCGATCGGTGTGCGTATCTTTTCTATATACTTTATGACCTAGAGTCCCATCTGCACGTTTAATCACTGTAACGTCCAAAAAATTTATCTGTCCCTCAATCTCCGTCTCCATGGTAAATTGTATTTTCGCGTTGATACTATTCAAGTGCTTTAAGAAACAGTTCAGTTCCTCTTCCCCGTGGTTCCAGATCACAAATGTATCATCCACATACCGATACCACTTCAAAGGGCTCTTTCTGGCCGACTGCAGTGCCTGTTGTTCAAAAAATTCCATAAAAATATTCGCAACCGCTGGACTTAGAGGGCTACCCATTGCCACTCCATCGATTTGTTCATAGAATTCATTATCATATTGAAAATAAGTCGTGGATAGGCAGTGTCGAAACAGATCTATAATATCAGTGGGAAACAAGTCAGATATGTAAGCAAGAGCTTCGTTGACAGGAACCATGGTGAACAGGGAAATCACGTCAAAGCTGACAAGAATATCACCAGGGCTGACAGTAATCTCCTTCAGTTTTTCGATAAAGTGCACAGAGTTTTTAATGTGATGATCAGTTTTCCCAATAATCGGTTGTAGCAAGGAGGCAAGATGTCTAGCCAACTCTTGAGTAGGGGATCCAATAGCACTTACAATCGGCCTCAGAGGGATATCGATTTTGTGCACCTTAGGTAGCCCATATAACCTAGGAGCGTAAGCTTCCGTTTTGCAAATATGTTTTTTATCCTCTGGAGAAATAGAAGACTTTTTTATCAGTTGATTGGTAACTGCCAGCACTTTAGTTGTAGGATCCTTTTTCAACTTTTTATAGGTGGTCGAATCCAAAAGGTCACTGATCTTCTTATGGTAGTCTTCACTTTTCATCACCACGGTAGCATTTCCCTTGTCAGCAGAAAGTACAAAGATACTCTTGTCCGCATTTATCTCCCGCAATGCCTTCTTTTCTCCTGGAGACAAATTGCTGATAGGTGGCTTAGCCTTACGCAGTATCCTGGATGTTTCCATCCTAATCTCATCAGCAGTGTGTGATGGTAGCAGACGAATCCCCGCCTCTATATTAGCTATAATGTCCTCCGTTGGAACCTTCGGTGGAGTAATTGCAAAATTTCCACCTTTTGAAAGAACAGAAAATTCTTCGCTGGATAATTCTTTTCCGGACAAATTTATAACCGTTCTGGCATTGTCTATATCTAGTTTTTCCTGTCTGCTCTTCTGTAGATTGTCGAACTTCTTCTTCTGCCTATTAGAAGACATTTCTGCACTACGTTCCATAGATCTAAAGGTTAGCCCATCCACCTTATTCCAATCGTCAACTTGCATTGTATTGCTAATAAACAGATGGAGATTTAATAATTCACTACTTGTTACCGCCAGTCCTCGACGAGTTTGATGGATCCGTTCTCGTAGCATCGCCAGTTCCATGCGTGAATAGATACGGATAGCTTGCGCTGAGTGAAACAGTCTTCTCGCCTTCAAAAACTTCGGAATTGTGCCGGTGTCACGACAACGTAGCAAAAAGGTGAGAGAACAAAGCTGCTGAGCCTTCTTCTTACGTAGACTCTCCAGTCGTCGTACCATAAGAGACATATCCTCCCCGTAGAGGCGTCTAATCATAACGTGTAGGCTTTCACGGCCGGCGTCTTCAGTAGTTAAAACTTCCGGGCTGAGAGGCCGTGGTCGAACAGTAGAAATTTCTTCCCCTAACGTTTCGTCGCCGGCTGCGGGCAACATCTTCTGAGGTGAGTCGACGACTGGCTGCTGGGCCGTGGAGATCCTGCATATATAGAGGGCATAGAGGGCGCCACCACTCGTCACGTGATGTCAACAGTAAAACTATCTCTGGCTGGCGTCATTACTCTCGATCGAAGGTAATCGATTGTCACGTCTTTGGTACAAAACAGACCGCCATATTTTGTCTAACTTCAAGCCTTCTTCCTTTCTGTTAAAATTATTGTGGTGTTTAAAAATCTCTATAGCCTCTCTATTCATACGTGCATAATAATGCGATGTCTTAGCTAGCACGCTTGTCTCACTAAATTTTATTTGGTGGTCACCGTTTTCAAAAACATGTTCCGCTACGGCCGATTTGTCTGTGTGTCCCAGTCGACAGTTCCTTTTATGTTCAGTTAGGCGAGTATTTATACTTCTTTTTGTTGTGCCAATATAAACCTTCCCACAACTACATGGGATCTTATACACGCCTGAAGTAGCCAAAGGGTGTCGCGCATCTTTCGTTGATCGTAAGCATTCACTGATCTTTTTGGTGGGTTTGAATATTGTTTCCACTCTAAACTTGGCCAGTACTTTCCCAATGCGGTCCGTGATATTGTGGACGAATGGGAGAAACACTTTCCCCGCCAAAGGTTGTTGTTGGACGTTAGCAGAGATTTGTCTTCTGGGCTGGAGTGCTCGATCTATCTCCTTATCACTGTATCCGTTTTTTTGAAATGCGGTTCGTAAATGATCGAGTTCCTCTTGCAAATAAGCTGGCTCACAGATTTTATTAGCCCTGTCCACTAATGTTTTAATAACACCTCTCTTCTGCCTGGGATGATGATTCGAATCTTTGTGAAGGTACCGATCGGTGTGCGTATCTTTTCTATATACTTTATGACCTAGAGTCCCATCTGCACGTTTAATCACTGTAACGTCCAAAAAATTTATCTGTCCCTCAATCTCCGTCTCCATGGTAAATTGTATTTTCGCGTTGATACTATTCAAGTGCTTTAAGAAACAGTTCAGTTCCTCTTCCCCGTGGTTCCAGATCACAAATGTATCATCCACATACCGATACCACTTCAAAGGGCTCTTTCAGGCCGACTGCAGTGCCTGTTGTTCAAAAAATTCCATAAAAATATTCGCAACCGCTGGACTTAGAGGGCTACCCATTGCCACTCCATCGATTTGTTCATAGAATTCATTATCATATTGAAAATAAGTCGTGGATAGGCAGTGTCGAAACAGATCTATAATATCAGTGGGAAACAAGTCAGATATGTAAGCAAGAGCTTCGTTGACAGGAACCATGGTGAACAGGGAAATCACGTCAAAGCTGACAAGAATATCACCAGGGCTGACAGTAATCTCCTTCAGTTTTTCGATAAAGTGCACAGAGTTTTTAATGTGATGATCAGTTTTCCCAATAATCGGTTGTAGCAAGGAGGCAAGATGTCTAGCCAACTCTTGAGTAGGGGATCCAATAGCACTTACAATCGGCCTCAGAGGGATATCGATTTTGTGCACCTTAGGTAGCCCATATAACCTAGGAGCGTAAGCTTCCGTTTTGCAAATATGTTTTTTATCCTCTGGAGAAATAGAAGACTTTTTTATCAGTTGATTGGTAACTGCCAGCACTTTAGTTGTAGGATCCTTTTTCAACTTTTTATAGGTGGTCGAATCCAAAAGGTCACTGATCTTCTTATGGTAGTCTTCACTTTTCATCACCACGGTAGCATTTCCCTTGTCAGCAGAAAGTACAAAGATACTCTTGTCCGCATTTATCTCCCGCAATGCCTTCTTTTCTCCTGGAGACAAATTGCTGATAGGTGGCTTAGCCTTACGCAGTATCCTGGATGTTTCCATCCTAATCTCATCAGCAGTGTGTGATGGTAGCAGACGAATCCCCGCCTCTATATTAGCTATAATGTCCTCCGTTGGAACCTTCGGTGGAGTAATTGCAAAATTTCCACCTTTTGAAAGAACAGAAAATTCTTCGCTGGATAATTCTTTTCCGGACAAATTTATAACCGTTCTGGCATTGTCTATATCTAGTTTTTCCTGTCTGCTCTTCTGTAGATTGTCGAACTTCTTCTTCTGCCTATTAGAAGACATTTCTGCACTACGTTCCATAGATCTAAAGGTTAGCCCATCCACCTTATTCCAATCGTCAACTTGCATTGTATTGCTAATAAACAGATGGAGATTTAATAATTCACTACTTGTTACCGCCAGTCCTCGACGAGTTTGATGGATCCGTTCTCGTAGCATCGCCAGTTCCATGCGTGAATAGATACGGATAGCTTGCGCTGAGTGAAACAGTCTTCTCGCCTTCAAAAACTTCGGAATTGTGCCGGTGTCACGACAACGTAGCAAAAAGGTGAGAGAACAAAGCTGCTGAGCCTTCTTCTTACGTAGACTCTCCAGTCGTCGTACCATAAGAGACATATCCTCCCCGTAGAGGCGTCTAATCATAACGTGTAGGCTTTCACGGCCGGCGTCTTCAGTAGTTAAAACTTCCGGGCTGAGAGGCCGTGGTCGAACAGTAGAAATTTCTTCCCCTAACGTTTCGTCGCCGGCTGCGGGCAACATCTTCTGAGGTGAGTCGACGACTGGCTGCTGGGCCGTGGAGATCCTGCATATATAGAGGGCATAGAGGGCGCCACCACTCGTCACGTGATGTCAACAGTAAAACTATCTCTGGCTGGCGTCATTACTCTCGATCGAGAGTAATGACGCCAGCCAGAGATAGTTTTACTGTTGACATCACGTGACGAGTGGTGGCGCCCTCTATGCCCTCTATATATGCAGGATCTCCACGGCCCAGCAGCCAGTCGTCGACTCACCTCAGAAGATGTTGCCCGCAGCCGGCGACGAAACGTTAGGGGAAGAAATTTCTACTGTTCGACCACGGCCTCTCAGCCCGGAAGTTTTAACTACTGAAGACGCCGGCCGTGAAAGCCTACACGTTATGATTAGACGCCTCTACGGGGAGGATATGTCTCTTATGGTACGACGACTGGAGAGTCTACGTAAGAAGAAGGCTCAGCAGCTTTGTTCTCTCACCTTTTTGCTACGTTGTCGTGACACCGGCACAATTCCGAAGTTTTTGAAGGCGAGAAGACTGTTTCACTCAGCGCAAGCTATCCGTATCTATTCACGCATGGAACTGGCGATGCTACGAGAACGGATCCATCAAACTCGTCGAGGACTGGCGGTAACAAGTAGTGAATTATTAAATCTCCATCTGTTTATTAGCAATACAATGCAAGTTGACGATTGGAATAAGGTGGATGGGCTAACCTTTAGATCTATGGAACGTAGTGCAGAAATGTCTTCTAATAGGCAGAAGAAGAAGTTCGACAATCTACAGAAGAGCAGACAGGAAAAACTAGATATAGACAATGCCAGAACGGTTATAAATTTGTCCGGAAAAGAATTATCCAGCGAAGAATTTTCTGTTCTTTCAAAAGGTGGAAATTTTGCAATTACTCCACCGAAGGTTCCAACGGAGGACATTATAGCTAATATAGAGGCGGGGATTCGTCTGCTACCATCACACACTGCTGATGAGATTAGGATGGAAACATCCAGGATACTGCGTAAGGCTAAGCCACCTATCAGCAATTTGTCTCCAGGAGAAAAGAAGGCATTGCGGGAGATAAATGCGGACAAGAGTATCTTTGTACTTTCTGCTGACAAGGGAAATGCTACCGTGGTGATGAAAAGTGAAGACTACCATAAGAAGATCAGTGACCTTTTGGATTCGACCACCTATAAAAAGTTGAAAAAGGATCCTACAACTAAAGTGCTGGCAGTTACCAATCAACTGATAAAAAAGTCTTCTATTTCTCCAGAGGATAAAAAACATATTTGCAAAACGGAAGCTTACGCTCCTAGGTTATATGGGCTACCTAAGGTGCACAAAATCGATATCCCTCTGAGGCCGATTGTAAGTGCTATTGGATCCCCTACTCAAGAGTTGGCTAGACATCTTGCCTCCTTGCTACAACCGATTATTGGGAAAACTGATCATCACATTAAAAACTCTGTGCACTTTATCGAAAAACTGAAGGAGATTACTGTCAGCCCTGGTGATATTCTTGTCAGCTTTGACGTGATTTCCCTGTTCACCATGGTTCCTGTCAACGAAGCTCTTGCTTACATATCTGACTTGTTTCCCACTGATATTATAGATCTGTTTCGACACTGCCTATCCACGACTTATTTTCAATATGATAATGAATTCTATGAACAAATCGATGGAGTGGCAATGGGTAGCCCTCTAAGTCCAGCGGTTGCGAATATTTTTATGGAATTTTTTGAACAACAGGCACTGCAGTCGGCCAGAAAGAGCCCTTTGAAGTGGTATCGGTATGTGGATGATACATTTGTGATCTGGAACCACGGGGAAGAGGAACTGAACTGTTTCTTAAAGCACTTGAATAGTATCAACGCGAAAATACAATTTACCATGGAGACGGAGATTGAGGGACAGATAAATTTTTTGGACGTTACAGTGATTAAACGTGCAGATGGGACTCTAGGTCATAAAGTATATAGAAAAGATACGCACACCGATCGGTACCTTCACAAAGATTCGAATCATCATCCCAGGCAGAAGAGAGGTGTTATTAAAACATTAGTGGACAGGGCTAATAAAATCTGTGAGCCAGCTTATTTGCAAGAGGAACTCGATCATTTACGAACCGCATTTCAAAAAAACGGATACAGTGATAAGGAGATAGATCGAGCACTCCAGCCCAGAAGACAAATCTCTGCTAACGTCCAACAACAACCTTTGGCGGGGAAAGTGTTTCTCCCATTCGTCCACAATATCACGGACCGCATTGGGAAAGTACTGGCCAAGTTTAGAGTGGAAACAATATTCAAACCCACCAAAAAGATCAGTGAATGCTTACGATCAACGAAAGATGCGCGACACCCTTTGGCTACTTCAGGCGTGTATAAGATCCCATGTAGTTGTGGGAAGGTTTATATTGGCACAACAAAAAGAAGTATAAATACTCGCCTAACTGAACATAAAAGGAACTGTCGACTGGGACACACAGACAAATCGGCCGTAGCGGAACATGTTTTTGAAAACGGTGACCACCAAATAAAATTTAGTGAGACAAGCGTGCTAGCTAAGACATCGCATTATTATGCACGTATGAATAGAGAGGCTATAGAGATTTTTAAACACCACAATAATTTTAACAGAAAGGAAGAAGGCTTGAAGTTAGACAAAATATGGCGGTCTGTTTTGTACCAAAGACGTGACAATCGATTACCTTCGATCGAGAGTAATGACGCCAGCCAGAGATAGTTTTACTGTTGACATCACGTGACGAGTGGTGGCGCCCTCTATGCCCTCTATATATGCAGGATCTCCACGGCCCAGCAGCCAGTCGTCGACTCACCTCAGAAGATGTTGCCCGCAGCCGGCGACGAAACGTTAGGGGAAGAAATTTCTACTGTTCGACCACGGCCTCTCAGCCCGGAAGTTTTAACTACTGAAGACGCCGGCCGTGAAAGCCTACACGTTATGATTAGACGCCTCTACGGGGAGGATATGTCTCTTATGGTACGACGACTGGAGAGTCTACGTAAGAAGAAGGCTCAGCAGCTTTGTTCTCTCACCTTTTTGCTACGTTGTCGTGACACCGGCACAATTCCGAAGTTTTTGAAGGCGAGAAGACTGTTTCACTCAGCGCAAGCTATCCGTATCTATTCACGCATGGAACTGGCGATGCTACGAGAACGGATCCATCAAACTCGTCGAGGACTGGCGGTAACAAGTAGTGAATTATTAAATCTCCATCTGTTTATTAGCAATACAATGCAAGTTGACGATTGGAATAAGGTGGATGGGCTAACCTTTAGATCTATGGAACGTAGTGCAGAAATGTCTTCTAATAGGCAGAAGAAGAAGTTCGACAATCTACAGAAGAGCAGACAGGAAAAACTAGATATAGACAATGCCAGAACGGTTATAAATTTGTCCGGAAAAGAATTATCCAGCGAAGAATTTTCTGTTCTTTCAAAAGGTGGAAATTTTGCAATTACTCCACCGAAGGTTCCAACGGAGGACATTATAGCTAATATAGAGGCGGGGATTCGTCTGCTACCATCACACACTGCTGATGAGATTAGGATGGAAACATCCAGGATACTGCGTAAGGCTAAGCCACCTATCAGCAATTTGTCTCCAGGAGAAAAGAAGGCATTGCGGGAGATAAATGCGGACAAGAGTATCTTTGTACTTTCTGCTGACAAGGGAAATGCTACCGTGGTGATGAAAAGTGAAGACTACCATAAGAAGATCAGTGACCTTTTGGATTCGACCACCTATAAAAAGTTGAAAAAGGATCCTACAACTAAAGTGCTGGCAGTTACCAATCAACTGATAAAAAAGTCTTCTATTTCTCCAGAGGATAAAAAACATATTTGCAAAACGGAAGCTTACGCTCCTAGGTTATATGGGCTACCTAAGGTGCACAAAATCGATATCCCTCTGAGGCCGATTGTAAGTGCTATTGGATCCCCTACTCAAGAGTTGGCTAGACATCTTGCCTCCTTGCTACAACCGATTATTGGGAAAACTGATCATCACATTAAAAACTCTGTGCACTTTATCGAAAAACTGAAGGAGATTACTGTCAGCCCTGGTGATATTCTTGTCAGCTTTGACGTGATTTCCCTGTTCACCATGGTTCCTGTCAACGAAGCTCTTGCTTACATATCTGACTTGTTTCCCACTGATATTATAGATCTGTTTCGACACTGCCTATCCACGACTTATTTTCAATATGATAATGAATTCTATGAACAAATCGATGGAGTGGCAATGGGTAGCCCTCTAAGTCCAGCGGTTGCGAATATTTTTATGGAATTTTTTGAACAACAGGCACTGCAGTCGGCCAGAAAGAGCCCTTTGAAGTGGTATCGGTATGTGGATGATACATTTGTGATCTGGAACCACGGGGAAGAGGAACTGAACTGTTTCTTAAAGCACTTGAATAGTATCAACGCGAAAATACAATTTACCATGGAGACGGAGATTGAGGGACAGATAAATTTTTTGGACGTTACAGTGATTAAACGTGCAGATGGGACTCTAGGTCATAAAGTATATAGAAAAGATACGCACACCGATCGGTACCTTCACAAAGATTCGAATCATCATCCCAGGCAGAAGAGAGGTGTTATTAAAACATTAGTGGACAGGGCTAATAAAATCTGTGAGCCAGCTTATTTGCAAGAGGAACTCGATCATTTACGAACCGCATTTCAAAAAAACGGATACAGTGATAAGGAGATAGATCGAGCACTCCAGCCCAGAAGACAAATCTCTGCTAACGTCCAACAACAACCTTTGGCGGGGAAAGTGTTTCTCCCATTCGTCCACAATATCACGGACCGCATTGGGAAAGTACTGGCCAAGTTTAGAGTGGAAACAATATTCAAACCCACCAAAAAGATCAGTGAATGCTTACGATCAACGAAAGATGCGCGACACCCTTTGGCTACTTCAGGCGTGTATAAGATCCCATGTAGTTGTGGGAAGGTTTATATTGGCACAACAAAAAGAAGTATAAATACTCGCCTAACTGAACATAAAAGGAACTGTCGACTGGGACACACAGACAAATCGGCCGTAGCGGAACATGTTTTTGAAAACGGTGACCACCAAATAAAATTTAGTGAGACAAGCGTGCTAGCTAAGACATCGCATTATTATGCACGTATGAATAGAGAGGCTATAGAGATTTTTAAACACCACAATAATTTTAACAGAAAGGAAGAAGGCTTGAAGTTAGACAAAATATGGCGGTCTGTTTTGTACCAAAGACGTGACAATCGATTACCTTCGATCGAGAGTAATGACGCCAGCCAGAGATAGTTTTACTGTTGACATCACGTGACGAGTGGTGGCGCCCTCTATGCCCTCTATATATGCAGGATCTCCACGGCCCAGCAGCCAGTCGTCGACTCACCTCAGAAGATGTTGCCCGCAGCCGGCGACGAAACGTTAGGGGAAGAAATTTCTACTGTTCGACCACGGCCTCTCAGCCCGGAAGTTTTAACTACTGAAGACGCCGGCCGTGAAAGCCTACACGTTATGATTAGACGCCTCTACGGGGAGGATATGTCTCTTATGGTACGACGACTGGAGAGTCTACGTAAGAAGAAGGCTCAGCAGCTTTGTTCTCTCACCTTTTTGCTACGTTGTCGTGACACCGGCACAATTCCGAAGTTTTTGAAGGCGAGAAGACTGTTTCACTCAGCGCAAGCTATCCGTATCTATTCACGCATGGAACTGGCGATGCTACGAGAACGGATCCATCAAACTCGTCGAGGACTGGCGGTAACAAGTAGTGAATTATTAAATCTCCATCTGTTTATTAGCAATACAATGCAAGTTGACGATTGGAATAAGGTGGATGGGCTAACCTTTAGATCTATGGAACGTAGTGCAGAAATGTCTTCTAATAGGCAGAAGAAGAAGTTCGACAATCTACAGAAGAGCAGACAGGAAAAACTAGATATAGACAATGCCAGAACGGTTATAAATTTGTCCGGAAAAGAATTATCCAGCGAAGAATTTTCTGTTCTTTCAAAAGGTGGAAATTTTGCAATTACTCCACCGAAGGTTCCAACGGAGGACATTATAGCTAATATAGAGGCGGGGATTCGTCTGCTACCATCACACACTGCTGATGAGATTAGGATGGAAACATCCAGGATACTGCGTAAGGCTAAGCCACCTATCAGCAATTTGTCTCCAGGAGAAAAGAAGGCATTGCGGGAGATAAATGCGGACAAGAGTATCTTTGTACTTTCTGCTGACAAGGGAAATGCTACCGTGGTGATGAAAAGTGAAGACTACCATAAGAAGATCAGTGACCTTTTGGATTCGACCACCTATAAAAAGTTGAAAAAGGATCCTACAACTAAAGTGCTGGCAGTTACCAATCAACTGATAAAAAAGTCTTCTATTTCTCCAGAGGATAAAAAACATATTTGCAAAACGGAAGCTTACGCTCCTAGGTTATATGGGCTACCTAAGGTGCACAAAATCGATATCCCTCTGAGGCCGATTGTAAGTGCTATTGGATCCCCTACTCAAGAGTTGGCTAGACATCTTGCCTCCTTGCTACAACCGATTATTGGGAAAACTGATCATCACATTAAAAACTCTGTGCACTTTATCGAAAAACTGAAGGAGATTACTGTCAGCCCTGGTGATATTCTTGTCAGCTTTGACGTGATTTCCCTGTTCACCATGGTTCCTGTCAACGAAGCTCTTGCTTACATATCTGACTTGTTTCCCACTGATATTATAGATCTGTTTCGACACTGCCTATCCACGACTTATTTTCAATATGATAATGAATTCTATGAACAAATCGATGGAGTGGCAATGGGTAGCCCTCTAAGTCCAGCGGTTGCGAATATTTTTATGGAATTTTTTGAACAACAGGCACTGCAGTCGGCCAGAAAGAGCCCTTTGAAGTGGTATCGGTATGTGGATGATACATTTGTGATCTGGAACCACGGGGAAGAGGAACTGAACTGTTTCTTAAAGCACTTGAATAGTATCAACGCGAAAATACAATTTACCATGGAGACGGAGATTGAGGGACAGATAAATTTTTTGGACGTTACAGTGATTAAACGTGCAGATGGGACTCTAGGTCATAAAGTATATAGAAAAGATACGCACACCGATCGGTACCTTCACAAAGATTCGAATCATCATCCCAGGCAGAAGAGAGGTGTTATTAAAACATTAGTGGACAGGGCTAATAAAATCTGTGAGCCAGCTTATTTGCAAGAGGAACTCGATCATTTACGAACCGCATTTCAAAAAAACGGATACAGTGATAAGGAGATAGATCGAGCACTCCAGCCCAGAAGACAAATCTCTGCTAACGTCCAACAACAACCTTTGGCGGGGAAAGTGTTTCTCCCATTCGTCCACAATATCACGGACCGCATTGGGAAAGTACTGGCCAAGTTTAGAGTGGAAACAATATTCAAACCCACCAAAAAGATCAGTGAATGCTTACGATCAACGAAAGATGCGCGACACCCTTTGGCTACTTCAGGCGTGTATAAGATCCCATGTAGTTGTGGGAAGGTTTATATTGGCACAACAAAAAGAAGTATAAATACTCGCCTAACTGAACATAAAAGGAACTGTCGACTGGGACACACAGACAAATCGGCCGTAGCGGAACATGTTTTTGAAAACGGTGACCACCAAATAAAATTTAGTGAGACAAGCGTGCTAGCTAAGACATCGCATTATTATGCACGTATGAATAGAGAGGCTATAGAGATTTTTAAACACCACAATAATTTTAACAGAAAGGAAGAAGGCTTGAAGTTAGACAAAATATGGCGGTCTGTTTTGTACCAAAGACGTGACAATCGATTACCTTCGATCGAGAGTAATGACGCCAGCCAGAGATAGTTTTACTGTTGACATCACGTGACGAGTGGTGGCGCCCTCTATGCCCTCTATATATGCAGGATCTCCACGGCCCAGCAGCCAGTCGTCGACTCACCTCAGAAGATGTTGCCCGCAGCCGGCGACGAAACGTTAGGGGAAGAAATTTCTACTGTTCGACCACGGCCTCTCAGCCCGGAAGTTTTAACTACTGAAGACGCCGGCCGTGAAAGCCTACACGTTATGATTGAAGGAATTGGTTTAGCAGATGCGTTTTGTTACTTGGACAGTATAATAACTTCAGATGGTCGGAGTGCAGAAGATATAAAATAGAGAATAGCTATGGGAAGAAAAGGATACCTGATGAAGAGAAATTGTTTGTTATTTCGCTTTTTATTTTTGGCATCAAATATCTTGAACACTTTCTAAAGTAGTCTATGTCCTTACTCATCATTCAAGCTGTGTTCGGGCCAAATTTCATAAAATTTGGTCCAGCGATATAGTCGTGAATGTGTAAGAGATAGATTTGCATTCATATGGACAATATTGGAATGAATTCTAGAACTGTTGCAAGTAAAACAAACCCGCGTCGGAGGTTCTAATCCTCCAGCAGGCATGGATGTGTGTATTATCCTTAGCTTAGTTTAACTTTGTTTAAGTAGTTTGTAAGGCTAGCGACTGATGACCAACGTAGTTTGGTCACATAAGAATTACAAACAACTGAAGTAAAACAGACACTTTCGGACACTTGCTGCGTAATATATATCTGTGATGGACATTGTTGAAGCCGCGTAGGAATGGCCGCTGTGTCTGAGGCGTCATGTCTCCGATTCTTCGGGAACTCCAACGGAGGTTCGAGTCCTCCATCGGACAAGGGTGTATGTGGTGTCCTTAGATTAAGTTACTTTTAGTAGTTTTTAAGTCTCTTGCTCTCTTAGAATTAGAAACATTTGAATTTTTGACCTTATACAACTACCTAAATATGCTCCAGTCATAGCACAGCGCAGACAAATATGTTCCTGTTTAAACAATACTGACAGAACAGTGGGGAATAAGCATCCTCAGTACTCATTCCACATTCCTCATCAAATTTTATCATGTGAATATATTTACGCTCTTTTAACGCATAACACCCCAAACCCCTTTACCCAATCTGTCATCGTAATCGTAAAGAAGTTATCAACACATAGTCCTCTTTGACTGCCACTCTCTAGATATGTCTCTCTTCCACAGTCTCGGTTTCCTCGTATTAGCACTTTCATCTATCTGGCTTCCCACTGTCACTGCCTTCATCCCTTTCTGTTCATTTTGGCTGCCTTATTCAGCCATTGTCTATGTCCCATTGGCTTTCTCTTACATTGGTACTGCTTCTTTCTTTGTCACAGTCTGCTCTCTGTTTCTTCAATCACAAATATCTCCTCTTTACACCTATCCTTGAGGATGTTTTGCTGGGGGTTCTGAGAAACCAACGCGTAGGTTTGGGAGATGAGGGGAAGCGGACAAAATTTTTCTTCTTGAAGTCCGCCGCCTAGGAGAATGCAGATACTCAAAACGTGTGTATAGTCTACATCCATCTCTCTTTTTCACTTGCACTGTCTTCTGTGACTTTTTCTTTCCATGTTACTGTCTCGATTCGTTCATCTTTTTTTAATGTCCTTGCCTCCCACCCATATGATTCACTCTTCACTGTAAAATGTAATTACTTATCTTTACGATAGGCCTATTTCCGCAAAATAGCCATTAGCAGGTTATCTGCAAGTAAAAGGTAAATGTTTTTAGGACAATGTTTCTGCTACAGTAGATACGGTGTACGTACATGGTACAATAATCATGTCCCATTTACCTGTAGATAACACTTTGATGGCTATTTTGCTGAAATAGGCACACCGCAATATATATATATATATATATATATATATATATATATATATATATATATATATATATATATATATATATATATACAGGGTGTTACAAAAAGGTACGGCCAAACGTTCAGAAAACATTCCTCACACACAAAAAAAAGAAAAAGAAAATATGTTATGTGAACATGTGTCCGGAAACGTTTAATTTCCATGTTACAGCTCATTTTATTACTTCTCTTCAAATCACATCAATCATGGAATGTAAACACAGAGCAAAAGAACGTACCAGCGTGACTTCAAACACTTTGTTACAGGAAATGTTCAAAATGTCTTCCGTTAGCGAGGATACATGCATCTACACTCCGTCGCATGGAATCCCTGATGCGGTGATGCAGCCCTGGAGAATGGTGTATTGTATCACACCCGTCCACAATACGAGCACAAAGAGTCTCTACATTTGGTACCGGGGTTGCGTAGACAAGAGCTTTCAAATGCCCCCATAAATGAAAGAGGGTTGAGGTCAGGAGAGCGTGGAGGCTATGGAATTGGTCCGCCTCTTCCAAACCATCGGTCACCGAATCTGTTGTTGAGAAGCGTACGAACACGTCGACTGAAATGTGCAGGAGCTCCGCCCCATCGTGCATGAACCACATGTGGTGTCGTACTTGTAAAGGCACATTTTCTAGCAGCACAGGTAGAGTATCCCGTATGAAATCATGATAACGTGGTCCAGTGAGCGTAGGTGGAAGCACATGAGGCCCAATGAAGACATCACCAACAGTTCCTGCCCAAACGATCACAGAAAATCTGTGTTGATGACGTGAATCGAGGAAGTACAGTACATACTAACGAAACAAATGGGTATTTTGACAATTGTCTGCACGAATTATTTAAATTTACATTTAAAGAGAAATACTAAAATGAGCTCTAATATGGAGATTAAGCGTTTGCGGACACATGTCCACATAACATATTTTCTTTCTTTGTGTGAGAGGAATGTCTCCTGAAAGTTTAATCGTAACTTTTTAACACCCTGTATATACAGGGTGTCCCAGTTATCTTGTCCACCCAACATATCTCTGGAACAATAACAGCTATTGGAAAACGACTTTCACCGGTATCAATGTATGTCTGGGGCCCATGAATGTACATATTTGGAAACATTCTAAAAGGAAAGCAAATGTCTTTTTTAACACAAATCTCTGTAAGGGCTTTCCTGCAGTGCGCGTGTGGCCTTTCGCCGTCGGAGGTTCGAGACCTCCTTCGGGCATGTATGTGTGTGTGTGTGTGTGTGTGTGTGTGTGTGTGTGTGTGTGTGTGCGTGTTGTTCTTAGGGTAACTTTTCAAATATTTGAACATTTCAATAACGTAGTGTGACATCTACGGACGCAAAGCATGTGTCGTCACCTCCCCCCAAAAATTCAAGTCTCTAACCTAAGAAGTCGAGGTGACGTTCACCATCGTTTTTGACGTCCGTGGTCTGATATTCATCGAATTGCTTGAGCCCGGAGAAAACAAAGAAAGTGACGTACTGTTAGACGTTCCGTAGTCTACACAAGTCTATCAAGAGCAAACGCCCCAGGCTGCTCGTTGAGGGAGTGATTCTGTTCCAGACGTCTCCAGGCTCATAGAGTGTACTCGCCAAGTTCAAGTGGAAGCAGCTTGACCATCCGACCTACAGCCCGGACATGTCACCCTGTTTGGTTCGCCGAAAAACATCTCAAACGGAAGCCGTTCAACTCGTACGACGAACTGAAGGATACAGTATACCACTGACTCTTGTTACAGCAACAGGAATTCTTAGAGTGAGAACAGGGAATCCTTCGGCTCATTAACAAGTAGGATAGCTGGGGACAGGCTTCTGGCTTTTGAGTAAATACTTCAATTATACCCATAGTCTCGTTTAATTTGAAGTAGCGTTCTCCATTGATATAATTGTGTTTACTGTGGTGTCACCGAGGACTTCACTTTCCTCTACTATCGGACCCGTGGGGAGGGGGCAAATGTATCTAGTGCTGAAGCTCGGCAGACTTCTTCATGTACTGCGCGAAACGTAAATACCGAGCTCACGTAATCAGTATTATTGCACAGTACTCAGTTTAATGCAATAACTAGTCGCCCCCTCTTAAACGGACCTCAACGTGGAGAAAAAAAAACTGACTGATGGTGTAATTATCAGGACAAAAGTAATGAAAAAATTAGGCATCCTACCAGGAAATAATATGATAGCTGCTCTGATTGCCATAGATAGTTAGCGACCAGTTGAAGCTGAAAGGGCTGCGGAAGCCACCACTAAAGAGTCCACAGTAAGGAAAAGACACATGAAAAATTCTGCAGAGGATAAAGAAGCTGCTGGCCAGTAAGGTTATGTTCTGAAGGAGGCACAAGGTGAGTCAAAAACACTGAACATTCTTTTCTCATTCTCGAAACTACATTTTCAGAACATCACGTCCATGTACCTTCGTAATGTTTTTAGCTAAGTTTACCAAATTTCTCCAAATTGAAGATTGGGACAGTATCTGTTTATTATGTCTAATACGTTGCAGAAATTATCTATGTCTGTCGTTCTGTAAATAATTTTAAGATTAACTTTTAGACTAGTAATGAAGCGTAACAATCAGTTCTCTGTTTCCTTAGATATACTCCAAACTACAAAGCTAGACGCATGTGTTCCTACGAATATTGACAGTAGCCTGCCACAGTCTAAATGCTATTAGACTGATGGTGCACCAGAAAACGGTTCAGGAATGCGAAAATGTATTATAAATACATCTATTAGGGAAAATATTATAATTCTTAAACTATAACAGTTATTTGAATAAATTTCCTATTACAGCTTGAGTTAATGGCATTCAGTGTTGCTACAAAATCGCAGCTTTCTCCGCATTGTGGATCAAGAGTAACTAGTATCGCCTGTGGTCGAAAATCGACCAATTCTGTTTACAATGGTCACTGGGGGTAAAATTTTACTTATCATGTCGGCGGCCTCGCGTGATTATGTTGGTAACACCAACAACACGATAGAAAATCTTTGCCCATTTGTTCGAATCACAATAGAATGACTCGATTAGCGTATCGTACAGATCACGAAGTAAACAAATAATGCTGTTCCTGCTTTATGGTTCACAGGTTCTAATTGCTCTCGTAAATCGAAGATTCATTGAGAAAAAAATCAGCGTTGTCAAGCGATTGGCTAAAATAAAGACTCAAAGAATTCTCACTATTCAGCATCTGTTGCCAACATTATCATAGGAGGCCGCTGGGATATTTGGTAAAATTTAACCGGCACTGGGAGGTATGAAACGGTATCTTTTACGTGTTAAGGAAAATGCCTGACACAATAATAACAAATAAAAACGGAAGTATATACTTCTCATGCCATTTTCGAATTACATAACTTTCATTAGCCTAATATTTGTCCCGTCGACAGCGTGGTCATTAGAGACGGCCTAATATTTGAAATGGAACTACAATTTCGGTGTTATTTCTATACTGCGATATTCAGAATTCCAGTGCTGACAACATGTCGACTTCGTAGTTCCACCCGTGCACCGCTACAGGCCTCTCCCGGAGCATCATCATTTATATCGGCGTTCTCGACTTCGTAGTTCCACCCGAGCACCGCTAGATGCCTCTCCCGGCGCATCATCCTTTATAGCAGCATTCATACGAAAACATTAATTTCCTTTAACCACTCACTGCAAAAATGAGGAATTGAACGGCACAAGAAAGTGAGTTGGGAGCATTCCATGTTTCGATATTGACTTACTTTAATACTGCGCTGAATTACAGCGTCTTTGGTCGAGGCGAATAGTCAATCAGCGAGCTGATTGTTGGAGAAAGTAGAACTTGATCCAAGCTGTAGACAGGAAAATTTCTACTTCCTTTTACCACTTTTAATGGCTAAATGCACACATAATATTTATATTCGTGAAATCCATGACAAACCATCTTACAATTATGTAACTTTCATTGGCCTTCTTGTACGAATAAATTAGTAATCTATACCACAATTTTCGTGTTAGCATATTTATATAATCGTGTGCACCGAAAGCAAGGTAAGAAAATACAACCCGTTCACGTGCAGGTCCCCTTAAGGACATGTCTTGTGTAAAGGCTCGGAGCTGCCTGCCCCTGTAGTTTATTTACCGGTGTTTCGCAGTATAGATCCACCTCCCTCCGCACCTCTGAATCTTCGTCAGTCCCGTAGCGTGTGACCCAGATCTCGGGCGGTACGTGTGGGAAAGGCGTTGCGTAGGCGGGCGAGCGTCGTTTTATTGGGCCTGCTCTTCACACATGAAGCGGAGCAGTGCACGCGCACGCCGCACCTTTAATGAGGGCGACAAAGCGGGGGGAAAGCCTGACTGGCAACACTTTGCCCCGGTGCAACAAAGTGAGCGAAAGCTTGCACGCAGTACGATGGTCCACCGCAGTCGTTACTCCACTCTGTAACGTTATAAACGGATAGCAGAGTACGATGTGACGACAGAGAACTGTTTCCTAGTGTTTCCTAATTTCAGCTTTTTGGGTGTTACGCTTTAAGTGAAGACGTTGTTAGCCAATGTACAAGATATTATTCCACCGCAATAAATTTATACAGCACTTCGTAATTGCTAATATGTACGAGAATTGGATATACACCCTAATCTTCCTCTCCTTCCCTCTCTTTACCATTCTCCTCTCCTCCTCCATCCCTTTGTCTCTCTCCTCCTCCCCCATCCATTTGTTAATCTCCTCCTCCTGTCCAACTCCCTGTTCTTATCCTACAATCTATCCATCTCCTTCTATCCATGTCTGTATCCTCCCTCCCTTTCTTTGTTGTTGTCTTCAGTCCGGAGACTGGTTTGATGCAGCATTCCACCTTACTCTATCCTGAAGAAGCCTCTTCATCTCCTCATATGAACGGTAACCACATCCATCTGGATCCGCTTACTGCAATCATCTCTTTGTCCCCCTCTACGACTTTTTCCCCACACACTTCCCTCCAAAGCTAAATTTACGATTCCTTGATGCCTAAGAATGCGTCCTACCAAACGATCCCTTCTTTTAGTCAATGTATGCTAGAAATTCCTTTTCTCGCTAATTATGTTTAATATGAAATGTTCAAATGTTTGTACAGCTTATGGGACATAACTATGGGGTCATCAGCCCCTAAACTTACAAACTACTTATGAACTAGCTAATCCTAAGGACGGCACAAATATCCATGCCCGAGGGGGGATTCGAACCCCCCGACCATAGTGGCCGTGCAGACCGTGGCTGGAGCGCCTCAGTCCCCTCGGCCACCGCGGCCGGCTATGTTTAATAGCTCTTCAGTAGTTACGCAATATTCCCACATAATCTTCAGCATTCTTCTGTAGCACCACTTTTCAAAAGCGTCTATCCACTTCCTGTCTGAACTATTTATCGTTCATGTTTCACTTCCTCAAGAGGCAATACTTGACACAAATCCCTTCATAAAAGACTTACTTACGCTTAAATTAATATTCGATGTTACCATTTTTCTCTTTTTCAAAAATCATATCTTTCCCATTGCTATTCTGCATTTTATATCCTCTTTACTGCTACCGTCATACGTTTTTTTACTACCCAAGTAACAAAACTCATATACCACCTTTATTGTTTCGTCACCTAATCCAATTCTTTCAGCATCGCCTGAGTTTCTAAGACTGCGTTCCATTACCCTTGTTTTGATCTGGATAATGTTCATGTTATATGCTCCTTTCAACACACTGTCCATTACCTTCAGCTGATCTTCCAGGTCCTTTTCTGTCTCTGGCAGAATTACAGTGTCAGCGGCAAAACACATTTTTTTTCTTCACCCTGAACTCTTATTCCTTCGTCAAATTTCTCTTTGCTTTCTTTCACAACTTCCTCAATTTACAAATTGAACAGCATTGGAGAAAGGCTTCAGTCCTGTCTTACTCGCTTCCCAACCACTGCGTCTCTTTCAAGCCTTTCAACTCTTTCAACTCTAATAACAGCTGTCTGGTAATTGTACAAATTGTAAATAACCTTACGTTTTCTATATTTTATCTCCGCTGACTTCAGAATTTGAAAGAGTATTCCAATCAACATTGTCAAAAGCTTTCTCCAAATCTACAAAAGCTAGAAATGTTCCCGTCCTTTATATCCATTTATTTATTCCTCATCTTTGTATCCCTCCTCCCTACTTCTTAATTCCTCCTCCTTCCCTTTCCCTTTTATAGGCTTCCAGCCACCTCCCTGTTTCCGTCACCATCTTCCCCCGTTCTCTCACAGTCTCCTCCTTCGTCTGTATAAGAAATAGTAGCACAATGGTTCGCATTCCGGAGGACATTGGTTCAAATCCACCTCCGACCAACCAGATTTAGGTTTTCCGCGAGTTTCCTAAATCACTACGGGTAAATTCCGCGATGGATTGTTTGGAAGTGATCGGCCAATATCTTCCACATCCACACCCAAAAATCTGAGCATGTTCTCCGTCTCCAATGACTTAGCTGTCGACGGGACGTTAAACCCCAAGCTTCCTTCCTCTTCCTTCTTGTATAAGAAACATTACATATATCTGTAACATGTTATGGTGCTCGGTTAAACAGCGCTGAAGTGTGTACTAAGGTTCGTTGGAGCATAAACTATACGAAATCTTATGCAGAGTGTTGTGTTTTTCCTATTTTGAAATTGAAGTGTGAAAAATTTAACCAATAACGAAATAAAATAAAATTTTCGTTGGGTGAAAGTTCTTGAAAACAATGGATGCAACAAATTGTTCACATACCTGTCATAATTTATTGTTCCGTGAAAAATGAGTCGACTAGTCATTTCCCAGACTTCGGCAGCCGAAATTCGTCGAGTGTTCGTAAATGTGTTCAGGAGATGCCAGGCCGCTCTTTCCATAGAGGGACATAATTTTGAACATCTACTGTAAATAAAGGTTAGTCAGGTGACAATGTTTTTTAACCTTTAACTACAATCAGTATTAGACGCCCGCGGCCCAATAGAGTCCGAGAATCGGACGCAGCCGTGGCCGGCGGATGCGGTGGCGGCAGCCGGGAACCGTACCGCGCGATCCGCGGTCGCCTGGCAGGCGTCTTTCGTGAGACACCCTGTATTTGAAAACGGGAGGTTCTCGTCTCTGGCGGCCAACTATTATATGTGTAATGTTTGGTGCCGATCGGTCGAACGGTTCGACTTAAAAACTCGAAACACGTTACGTCGTCAAATCGCCGTTATTTTTGCAAATATCTCTGAAACGATACGAGGTATGAAAAAGACGTAAGAGAGCAAAAGTGTAGGGAATTTTCTCCTCCGCAAATTAGATTACTCAGTTTTCGTGTCAGATGAATGGTTAAAGCCGTTATTTTCATTTAAATTTCGAGCTGTCAAAAGACGATCGCAAAGGCCCCCTATTAGTGTTACTACCATAATCTAAAGTGAGCCAAAAACATAATTTTGCGTTGAAAATAATACTTCTTTAGGTTTTAGACTGTCTCATAGTACCTACTTTTATAAGCTCCTACCGTATGTTCATGACCGTGAAAGTCGTTATTCAATATCTGATGTAGTTCCAGAGCTATCCGGGGTTAAAGAGTTTGAGTGCTTGACTTTAAATGTGAATAGAGTGGTGGGGGCAATACGTGAAGCTAGAGCGACTAGTACTGAACGGGAAGCATGCTCTATAACCAGCGTCTGCATTCACTGTAGCTTTCTTGTCTGAAGTTGAGTTGAATGCCAATTTATCCCGCAGTTAACTGTCGTCGAACTGCTACTGTTGTGCGCTGCAATTTGTAATCACAAGGACGCACTACTGTCATATGCAGCACTACATGCACAAGCAGTTACAAATGAATTCGTGGTAAAATGTTGATCAGTTGGTGAGATATCTAAAAAATGAAGTATGTACTAGTCACGGACTTTTACAATGCCCCACTGTTATCGGCAGAAGTCGGCTGAGGTCGTATGTCAACGTTTATGTTTATGCCCTGTATTAACCTTAGCCGGCCGCGGTGGCCGAGGGGACTACGGCGCGCCAGTCACGGTCTGCACGGCCAGAACGCTCGGGGGTTCTAATACCCGCCTCGGGCATGGATATTTGTGCCGTCCTTAGTGTTAGCTAGTTCATAAGTAGTTTCTACGTTTGGGACTGATGACCCCGTAGTTAAGTGGATGGATGGATGCTTAGGGTTTAACGTCCCGTCGACAGCTTGGCCATTAGAGACGGAGCTAACGCTCGGAGTTTTTGGGTTAGGATGAGGAAGGAAATCGGCCGTGCCCTTTGAAAGGAACCATCCCAGCATATACCTGGAGTGATTTAGGGAAATCACGGAAAACCTAAATCTGGATGGCCGGAGGTGGATTTGAACCACCATCCTCCCGAATGCGAGTCCAGTGCGTTACCACTGCGCCACCTCGCTCGGTAGCGTAGTTAAGTCCCATACGCTATACAAACATTTGAAACATAAAAGTAATAGCTTTATGCGCCCTAGACATTATGAATGTGTTGTTGATTCGTGTATGGTATTCATTGTTGACTCAACATTGTTGTTTACACAACAAGTTCCACGTACCCCTACGACTCCTTTGAGAAAAAAGAAGGCTTCCACTTGTAGTAGTGTCAGAAATGTGATTATGACCGGTATTCAGTGCTGCGACAATGAAAGTAGGCAGAAAACGTGTCTTCACACTCTTCATAAGTCATTTAAAATATTCATATTTGGTAGGTATAACTTGGAGTTTACGATTTCTGATACTTAAAGTGATGGTTTATTTTGTGTTCCTCCTGGGTCGCTTTAAGAATTACTCTTAATGTGAAAGAAAATGAATACTTACCTAAAGCCGATTTCTTTCTTCCAGCCACTGTTATAAATGAAGTTAATTAAGGCACAACGTAAAAGTTTCATAATTAGGTCAAGAAAAGTAATCGTACTTTATGTTTAATTGAAATAAACTTCCTTTTGTGATTTCTCGAGCACCAGACGCCCGAGACGGGTCATGCAGCTTATAAATACAAGTGCATGATAACTAAATTCTAATACGAAAAGAAGTGCTAACGCACAATTAATATTTTTTGCTAAGTCGTTCCATCTGTTCTCTCAGCAGTCTATGACTTTGCCATTAAGTTGACTACTTGATGTCGTGAACGTACTTTACAGATCTGCCAATTAGGAAAGCCTGAGAGTACTTTACAATCAATTTATTTTCACATAAAAAATCAACTTTAGGAGTGCAGGTGGAGTTAATGAAGTGTCAGAGGTGGCTAGTAATTACTTTGGTTTAAAAGGAAAAATTTACTACCGACCCTAAGGTTAACGAGTGTGTAATGCTTTCGCCTGAATCATGGATGCGATTTTTATGATCCATTAAAGCGGATATTCGTCGGTGAAGACGCACTGGTAGCGCAGGAAACAATTACAAGTGTGGCAACGATTCGTTTTTGCAATGAAAATGAAATGGCCGCGAGATAAAACGTCCAGCTGCGACAATTGGTGGTTTTCACAAGAAGGAAAGTTTAACTGTCGAACGTGAACGGAAAGGAGTTACTAATGCCATTGACCTGACGACCGTTAACAAGGAAAGAAACCATAAATCTGGTAATTATAAGTATTATTAAAGTATTCACAGCCTGATGTCATCATAAGGCTAGCGTGAAAGTCTATAATCATGATAACGTTCTTAACACGCCGAAGCACAGTATTGAAACGTGTCTCTCAGTTTCTGAAATAAATATTCTTTATAATAAAACTGTGAAAGAATACACAATACGAATTAAATACCTGAATAAGGTATAGTGAAATGGTCCTGCAAAAGTTTCCCGCAAGAATGACTATAAATTACAACATAATTTATAAGTTCGGTTTTAAATACAAGAATGTAAATGATAAATAGGCACAGACACGGAACGATATTAAGAGACACACTCCAATTTTGTGGTTCCGTTTCATATGACGTCAACTATTGTACCTTGACAAATTCATCTGAAAAAAATTAAATAAACTGTAACTACTCATATTAGCAAGCAACAAACCACCCAATAATTATGTCGTAGCTGTTTCAGTGCTGATGGTTGGCATCCGGTCGACAATGTAACGGTTGCAGTCAACGCTACCGATCACTCACAAAATATCCGCGGCTAGCTCAAAAAATTAGTACAACTGATTTTATGAATAAACCAGCGGCGATCTCAAGGACGTGATTCCGGAGTAAATCAAACTTACTGAAATGAAATTATGTTTGCATTTCGTCTCCCTGTATAAATGGCGGAATACCATCATTGGCAATCTCTCTAAACTAAAAGAAATATCACATATTATTAAAAGGAATTAGCAAACTGAAACTCATTTAGACTCAAGATCGTTTTTGACTGATAATTATTATCCACTAGGTGCTTCAGTTCAGGACGATATAAAAACATACCTTACATTAAACGTAAAATAAAGTGAATTAACGAGAAGTCTAGATAGACTCTAGACACACGTCCGGTCTCTATGAAAGCTAAAACGGAGGAGAGCCATCGCTCTAGTTCATTAAAGGTTCTTGCGTCTAACAAATGACTGTTCTTTGTTTCCTACGATCTTAATTACTTTGCATCCTTCATTTAAAATGTCCCTTTTTCTTTGATTAAAAACTTGTCTTTAAAGACTCATGAAGTAACAGTATAGCGTGTAGAAATTACAGTGTTACACAGGACTCAGCAGAAGCCACTCATTAATGCTTACCTTCAGCAGGGGTACAAAAATTCCGGGAACTTGGTAGATTGATACTTTAATTTACTATTTCGAAAAGTACCATAGATTTTCTATGGAAATCACAGGTGATGATTTAAGGGCAATTCAAAGTGCGATGCATGTTAGAGTGTTCGGAATATCCGACGGCGTTGTTCATTCGGTAACTGCATGAGATGAACTTGCTTTAACCAACACCCGAAATTCAGCGAAGCTGGCGCCAAAGGTTGCCAATATTTTTGCAACAGCGCCCACACATAGAAGGCAAAGTTCAGATGAATTCGTCCAGATCCACCGTAACCGTATCTGATGCACAGCTAGTGGCTGCTGCATTAGCGGTTTTGGTGCAGTGGAGTGGCCGAGCGTTCTGAGGCGCCTTGTTGCGGAGCGCGCGGTTTCTCTCCAGCTCCATCGGAGGTTCGAGTCCTCGCTCTGGCATGGTGTGTGTGTTGTCTTTAGTGTATGTTGGTTTAAGTAGTTTGTAAGTCTAGGGACTGATGACCATAGCAGATTGGTCCAATAGGTTTACGAAGATTTCCATTAGCGATTTTGAGTGTGATAGTTATATTTTGTCATTGTGAAAAAGAAAAAAAAGCCAAACAATGTAAAAGATAGTGGTGTCTATTGCTTCACTTCGAAATTAAATGTTTGTAAATCTATGAGACTTAACTACTCTGGTCATCAGTGACTTATGCTAAGGACAACAAATACATCCAAAGCTGAGGGAGGACTCGTACCTCCGACGGCGACCAGTGACGCGTTCCTCAGCAAGGCGCCTCAGAACGCTCGGCCACTCCTCCACGGGTGCATGCATTACTTCCTCGCGTGCATCTTGGATTCAGTAACTTTTCAACTAATCTGTACACATTATTAAAATAGGATATATATCTGTTCCTTCAAATGATTGAAGCAAATAAAATAAAATAAACAGAGAGAGAGAGAAGCTATACCTGGTGCTTTTGACTGTGACGTTTCGATTTCGTGCTACAGGAGACAGACTAAAAAGCCTACATTTCCTCTTTAAAATATTCATGTAAGTGACATCATCGGATGTACTTGGAGTTTACAATTCGATTTTTGTGGTTGCTTTCAAAAATGAATCTATCGCTGATACAGCTCTACTATTTACAAAGACGTTTTCAAACTTTAAAATAAGTCCGACGAAGAAAGAACCAACAAATAAATACAGTTTCGAGTCGAGTAGACGACAAAGACAAAATGAAACAACGTAGGTGACAATGTGTTGACGGCGTAGTGATCGCAAATATATATTACTAGACTGGCAACGCTGTATGCAGTATTATTGGTGTCAATGACGTCTCTTCGCCATAATTCTGTACTATAAACATGTGAGCAGTCGTGTGTGTAATTACAGAAAACTAAAATACAGACGAACTGACGAAACTACGCAGTCGTTAGAGCTTTGACACAATGGTCAGGTCGTGTGTTGAATATAGCTGTTATATATCTTAAAGCAAATGGAAGATACTAGGAAAAGAACACATTTCAATCCATGCTGCTGTTACGAACCTTATTCAATTTCGCCTTATTCTTTCAGAAGTATGGTCATTATGAAAGTAATATTTGGCGTGGACAATTCGTATCTTTTCTCTTTTTAATGTCTTTTACGAAATTACAGTATTCTTTTACACGTACAGAATGAGTTAGGTTAATTTGTTATTTTTCAATACTCTGTTACCAGTTTCGATCAAATTCGGCTTTTGTTTCATTAGTATGACCGTAATAAATGTTCTGTTTGTTGTGGATAACACTTATCTTTATTATTCTGTTTTTCCATTAACTAAAGTCTTGAATAATATGATAATTGTAGCAGTCTAGATCCTAATATGATATATATTTTATTGTGATGAGCGGTTTCGATCAATAAAGATGATCCACAGACCATTTCCTTGCTGAGGATGATCTTTATTGGTCAAAACCTGTCATCACAATAAAATAAATATCATATTGCGATGTAGACTGCTACAGTTACTATATAATTCATAAAATGTTTTGATCATTGTTAATTTCCAGGGAACAGTGTCCCATAAAATATTAACGTCTTCCTTAATTGTGTGTAACATGGTATTCTCATAACACGACTCTACAACGTGTTAACCCTTAAATGCATAGTGTTGCATATCTGCAACATTGATTTTAATATTGTTTTATCCGCGTTTAGTGGGAATTTTGTCAACTAACACGTGTTTAAGAGATGCAGCAGAGTTTGCAGAAAGTGTCTGTGGTGTTTGTTGAGTCGAGGTTGGCTGCAGTGTGAGCTTATGTTAACATCATTGCCTGTGTTCGGAAAAAAAGTCAGATTTTGACGATTTGTTTTCCATATACAGATCCAGTTTTGGGAGGAGGAAAATATCACACCAATTAGGACAGGTATGGAGAACCATAATAAGCACAAATATTTGTTTAGACTATCCAACTATGAAAATTAAATAACAAGATTCTGTATGTTGGATATGTGCTTTCGTTTTCTTTTAAACTAGCAACATAGGAATTTTTTTTAACTATTTTTCCCTTTCTTTGTACAACTTATAAAATACGAAAATACTTTTGTGGAAATAAAAAAAATGCATTTAAGGATTCATTTCAACTACTACGGAAGTATTAGCTGAAATGAAAAGCTTGT
The DNA here is from genome assembly GCA_026315105.1 of Locusta migratoria. Lineage (NCBI taxonomy): Eukaryota > Metazoa > Arthropoda > Insecta > Orthoptera > Acrididae > Locusta > Locusta migratoria. The sequence goes on from CM048751.1 coordinate 205,788,029, forward strand.
TCAAACCAACTAGTAAAGCTTGCAACGTCATTTCGTGTTATAAAAAGATAGTAGTATCACACGGAAACTTTTTGATGTGAGGTAATGTAAGTTTCCCAATCTAGTATATATGTCTATGGTACTGATATTATCCCAACGTCCTTTGATGTTTGTTCAAAACACCGACAAGCAACGAATTGTCAACTAAATTGTTGCTCATCGCTCGTAGTACTATAAGAATAAAGCAAGGTACATAGCACACAATAAGCCCAAACACAGTATACCGCAATGTCAAATTTTAAAAAAAGTCCTCAATCAAATTTGCAGAAGTTTCCAATTGGGGACCGCAAAACCATGGAGACAGGCTAAAAAAATTACAAGCGAACAGCGGACCAAAATAAAATAACTAAAGTAAGAAATCGTGAAATGTTAGTAACCAGTGCACAGTAACTGTACTACTCCAGAATTCTCGCATAGCCCATGTGCGATTGTAAGTCGTTTTTGGAATCTGTCATCGAAGCTAGAGATGGCGTTTGACGCCACTGAAATGATGTATCCCAGGGGTCATTTTCACCTGAGTTTAAATTTCAGAATCGTTGTATACTCGTTTGCTGTGGGAAGACAGCATTCGTTGCAGTCGAGCAGTGCTTGCCGGTGAGTCGGCCAGTAGTGACGTAAGCGGCGCGCACCGGTCTTACGGGAAGATTCGCACGCAACGCGTGTGGTCGCCCAGACGCCCGCTGCTGACGCGTCGAGTTGCAGCAGGCAGACTTCCAGGAAGGGCGCTGGTTGCGTAGCAAGGCGTGACCCTGTCTGCCCAGCCAACGAGCGGTGTCTTCTACTGGTGGCAGAACGAGACCGCACCGACGGCAGTGTGTAAACTTGTAAAGGCTGCAGCTGCCGACAGGGCGTGACCTGCTCTGGGCTAACGCAATCAACCGGCACCACACACACAGCCACTGCGAGGCACCAGTCACTTCACCGGTCTACGTGCACAGGAAGACATTTCCACGAGCACCATAGAACCGAAGGGACCCCATTTTGGGAAGAGAAGGTGCTGGTTTTTCCAGTTTACAATAATTATCATCACCGTTTGCAGTTTCAAATGTTCAAATGTTTATTAAGCTTATGGGACTTACCTACGGGGTCATCAGTCCCTAAACTTACAAACTATTTACGAACTACCTTATACTAAGGACGGCACAAATATCCATGCCCGAGGGGGGATTAGAGCCCCCGACCGTAGTGGCCGTGCAGACCGTGACTGGAGCGCCTCAGTCCCCGCTTTGCAGTTTCCAGACCCTGCTTGGGTCTTTTTCTAACAACAGCATCTCCATTGTCTTCTATCCTCCCACCACCTTGCTCTTTGCATTCTGTCCCACACTTCCCCTCCTTTCCTCACGCCCCTACTCTACCTCAATCCACTTATTTCTTGGCCAACCTTTCTCTTTCCCTCAAAGTTGCTTATCTTCCTCGGTATTCTGTTATCCTCCAATTTCTTCACCTGCCCCTACCATCTCAGTCTTCACGCCTCCATGATCTCCTGAACGCATAGGCTTCACCAATTCTATTGCAGGGGTTACGATTCAACAGACACGGTATAGATTATAGAAATTTCCTTGAAAGAAGAAGGGAAAAACGCGAATTACAGTCGAGGGAATAGAAAAAACGTCTGGAGGATTGAGATCTAGCGCTATGATGGATGTTCAAGTTGCAACACCCCGTTTTTTTCCGTTTGACGATGTTGGCTGAATGTGAGAGAGCGACGTCATGCAACTTCTACAGAGAGCATACGCACCAGTCCTCAAGCCACTTCTTCCTATTCCCTCGACTTAACCTCGCTTTGAAAGGAAAGAGATTTGACGATATTGCTGACATTCAGCGAAACGTGACGAGGCTTTTGAACACAATCGCAAAGGAAGACTTCTTGAAAAATTTCAAAATGTTCAAATGTTTTTTAAGCTTATGGTACTTAACTGATAGGTCATCAGTTCCTAAACATACAAACTACCTATGAACTACCTTATACTAAAGGCATCACAAACATCCATGCCCCGATGGGGAACGGCCTCACGCATCGGAGCATACAGCCTCAATCCGCTATCTTCGAATCCATAAGCCAAAGATACTGTTTCTTTTCCCATGCTTGTTACTTGTCCCTGCCATCTCAGCCTGTTTGCTCCAACTGCTTCATCTACGGTGTTCATTCCCAGTTTTTTTATCTGATTTTCCTACTATGGACACCCTCCTGCCATTGTTCCCATTGTGACTGCAATCATCCTAGCTTCTTTCATATCTGTAATCTCAACATTATTATTAAGGTATCCTGTATCCACGCAGCTTTCACTCCTATACAACAAAGTTGGTCGACATATAGAACGGTGCACTACTTAGTCTTGATACTAAATTCCTTCTTGCAGAAGAATCTTAGCTGAGCGCTCACTGCATTAGCTTTGCTACAGTTTGATTCCAGTTATTTCACTCTGTTCCCATCCTGTGAGAAAATACATCCTAAGTACTTGAAACTGTCCACCTCTTCTAATTCTATTCCTCCTATTTGGCATTCAAACTGTTTAAATCGTTTTCTCACTGACATTACTTTCGTTTTGGAGATGCTGCTCTTCATACCATAACCCGTACATTTCTGATCTAGCTCTGAATTACTAGATTGTTAACTTTCAATGAAATCGAATCATAAGTTGCACGTACGATTATATTTTACAACCAATTCGGAAATGGCGACTCCTGTCTGGATCACATGTTCGTTGATGTAAATGGATCAAAGAGTGACAATTCAAAATTTCATGGGTGACCAGGACTCGAATTTGGATTTCCCGTTCATGCGATTGGTCGCCTTAATCAATTCGACTACCAGGACCGACCGAACTTCTACATGCCTCACATCCATTTCCCGTAACAGCGTGATCATACGTCCTGATTAATCGTCATTGTACTGATTTTGAGCCTCAAAATGGTGTCCAGACTTCCTTTTTAACTACCAGTTTGTCCAGATTTTCAATACATTATTTTTAAACATTTCCAAACCGGTTAAAATATTTTATGACTGTCAATTTTATGTTGTTGTTATGGTCTTCAGTTCAGAGACTGGTTTGATGCAGCTCTCCACCCTACTCTATCCTGAGCAAGCCTTTTCATCTCCTCATAAGAACGACAACCCACATCCACTTGAATCTGCTTACTATACGCGTCTCTTGGTCTCCCTCTGCGATTTTTACCCCACACACTTCCCTCCAATGCTAAATTTACGATTCCTTGATGTCTAAGAATGTGTCCTACCAAGCGATCCCTTCTTTTAGTCAGGGTGTGCCAAAAATTCCTTTTCTCACCAATTCTGTTAAGTACCTCTTCATTAATTATGCGATCTACCCAACTAATCTTCAACATTCTTCTGTAGCACCACATTTCAAAGGCCTCTATCCTCTACCTGTCCGCACTGCTTATCGTCCATGTTTCACTCCCGTACAAGGCAACACTCCACACAAAAGCCTTCACAAAAGACTTCCTTACACTTAAATTAATATTCGATGTTAGCAAATTTCTCTTTTTCAAAAATGCTTTTCTTCCCATTGCCATTCTGCATTTTATATCCTCTGTACTGCGACCATCGCATGTTATTTTACTACCCAAGTAACAAAACTCATCTACCACCTTCATTGTTTCGTTACCTAATCTAATTCCTTCAGCATCACCTGATTTTCTAAGACCGCATTCCATTATTTTTGTTTTGCTCTTGTTAATGTTCATTTTATACGCTCTCTTCAACACACTGTCCATTCCATTCAACTGCCCTTCCAGGTCCTTTGCTGTCTCTGACAGAAGTCAATTTTATACCCGCAAAAAAGTAATTGATATTTTATGACTTCAAATAACTAGTAACATAAAAATAATTACAGTATCCCATGTTGTCAAACACCACGGTTGTAATAACTTTAATCTTAATCTATACACAAAAAATTGAATTCATCTCTGTTAGGTGATCCTGCTATGTTAAATGTAGCTTCAAAAAATACGTTGGCTATGTGGAAAACAAAAGAATATTAATTCGTTGTGTTGATTCAAAACTTCTTGTCATGACAGTTACTCCATGCCCTTTTATGTTCTGAACTGTAAATGTTACCATTAATAGTAACTAAAATTTTGAAAGCTTGAAATGTTCTTCTTTATAATTTTCCACTGTTTATTTCCTTTCGTACGCATAAATCAATTTAGTACCCTCATATCAGTAAACACTAAATTTCTAGAGAACGGGAAATGCCAGAATTAAAAATGATATTTAGCGATTAAAAGTTGTATTCTAATTTTTAGCCAAGTGAAGGTATGAAATCCCACTTTCGTCTAAAGAAACGATGGTCTCCCTCTGCTCTAGAGCTCATACCTGCTCGTGTCTTTCGTGCAAAGGCAGGAACAAATGTTATCCTTGTGATTGCCTTGCATTGGCGCATACTATTTTATTTTAACGATCTGAAAAAAACCACTTTCTGTGGTTGGATGTATTTCACAACAAATGTAAGGCAGTCATCAAGCCACTGTCTCGCTGCAGAACGCGCGGTTGCTCGCCGTGGAGGTTCGAGTCCTCTCTGGGGCATGGGTGTGTGTGTATGTTTGTGTGTTGTTCTTAGGTTAGTTTATCTAGGTTTCAGTAGTTTGTAAGCTACAGACTGATGACCACGCAGTTTGGTCCGATAGATTTACAAACATTTGAACATTTGAACAAACCACTGTGCTCTACTTGGCATGGTTCTGTTAGGAGAGGGTAAGTCGATGACTCCCTCCGCCCTTACTTAGCCAACCAGTTATAGCGGGACCTACAGAGTAACGTGGTTTTCGAACCACGGTGCAACTCAGCATTTCCACATAAACAACTTTGCCATAAGGGAAAAAAGTGATGAGTAACAGGTAATACCTCTAGGACTGAACGGAAAGTTCATATAAATGGTCATTTACATTCACAAAGAGCGGATAAAGAAAATAATGGTAATTCCCGATTTCGTCGTGAAAATTGCCAAAATAAGTTAAACATATGTACTAGCTGAAAAACCCTGCGTATTTATTTATTTATTCATGCCTCAAGTTAGTACTTATCCTATCCCTTCTCTGTCGTTTTCCATCTTCTTTTTTGCAATAACAAATTTATCAGAGAATATGTAAAAATAAGGCTGTCTTGCATAATATACAAAATTTTAAGTTGTTGTTGTGGTCTTCAGACCGGAGACTGGTTTGATGCAGCTCTCCACCCTACTCTATCCTGAGCAAGCCTCTTCATCTCCTCATTAGAACTGCAAACAACATCCATTTGAATCTGCTTACTGTATACATCTCTTGGTCTCCCTCTTTGATCCCCCCCCCCCACTTCCCTCCAATGCTAAATTCACGATTCCTTGATGTCTAAGAATGTGTCCTACTAACTGATCCCTTCTTTTAGTCAAGGTATGCCAGAAATTCCTTTTCTCCCCTATCCTTTTCAGTACCTCTTCATTAGTTACGCGATCCATTCACCTAATCTTCAGCGTTCTTCTGTAACACCACATTTCAAAAGCCTCTATCCTCTTCCTGTCTACACTGTTTATCATCCATGTTTCACTCCCATACAAGGCAACACTCCACACAAATGCCTTCAGAAACGACTTCCTTACACTTAAATTAACAAATTTTCTTCCCAGTGCCATTCTGCATTTTATATCGTCTGTACTGCGTCCATCATATGTTATTTTACTGCTCAAGTAAATAAACTCATTTACCACCTTTATTGTTCCGTTACCTATCTTCAGCATCGTCTGATTTTCTTAGACTGCACTCTATTACGATTGTTTTTCTCTTGCTAATGTTCATTTTATAAGCATCTTTCAACACGCTGTCCATTCCGTTCAACTGCTCATCCAGATCTTTTGCTGTGTCTTAGAGATTCACAATATCATTGGCAAAACGAAATCTTTTTATTTCTTCCCCCTGCACTTTAATTCCTACTCCAAATTTCTCCTTGCTTTCCTTTATAGCTTGTTCAATGTACAAACTGAATAGCATTGAAGAAAGGCTCCAACGCTGTCTTACTCTCTTCCCAATCTCTGCCTCCCTTTCATGCCCTTCAACTCTGATAACCGCTGTCTGGCTTTTGTACAATTGTAAATAAATTTCCGTTCCCTATATTTTACTCCTGCTGATTTCAGAATTTGAAAGAGTGTATTCCAATCAACATTGTCAAAAGCTTTCTCCAAATCTACAAAAGCTAGAAATTTTTGTTTCCCTTTCCTTGATCTATCTTCCAAGATAAGCCGTAAAGTGAGTATTGCATCCCGTCTTCCTACATGTCTCCTGAATCCAAACTCATCTTCCCTGAGGTCAGCTTCTACCAGCTTCTCCAGCCTTCTGTAAATAATTGGTGTTAAAATTTTGCGACCTTGACATATTAAACTGATGGTTCTGTAATTTTCACACCTATTTGCACCTCCTTTCTTTGGAATGGGGATTATTACATTTTTCTTAAAGTCTGCGGTCATTTCGCCTGTCTCATATATCTTACACACCAAGTGAAATAGTTTTGTCATGGCTGTTTCTCCCAGAGACTTTAGTAGTGTGAGACGGGGGCTGTAATTAGTCTGTTTTTCATACTAACCTTGCGTTACTGTACCTTTCTCTTTACGCTAATTGAAATATGTAACATTTTTCTTTGTAGATCTTCATTTATTTTGATTTCTGTGCCTTTGGGGACACATCAGGGGTGATGGGCTCCTGGGATTGTAGTACATTCTATGTTTACATGAAAATTTCGGGATTTTAATATTTATTGGCGCAGCTTGGCTGCTAAAAAGTGGTTTTATTTGTTGGGCAGGGCCAGGCTGAGCAGAGCAAAGACGCTCCCCCTCACACCAACTTTCGCTCGCCTTCGGGGAAGGACGAGAGGGGTTGGCTTGACCTGTATGGCGGCAGACTGTGTGGAATGCTTTACAATGCTGGCCCGCGGTTTATGGTGGGCGATAGCGGGGACTGCCTTTTTAGTCATTCCACCGTTTTGCAAGAGAGGAATTTGCCGGATGCAAACAATAGCAGAGTGCTCTGGGCCCCGGGCTATTTATGGAGACGTATTGCCCCTAGGCGTTATGTAAAAAAACTTCCTAGAAAGCAGCAGAGTTTGAACACAGTTAGAGTGACAAATGGTTAGGTTGAGAGGAAAGCTTTCTGCCCGTCTGGCGCCACAGAGGTTTGGCTCCAGCGGCTGTATATATAGCACAACATTAACATTTTTAGGTCGTGTGAAATTCCTTGCAGGGCATTCACCCTGGGAACGGTGAAATCCGCGGGAAGCGTTGGTGACGTGGGCGGAGCCTCTTGGCAGCCGCAGAGAACGCGTCCTGATTCGGCAAAGTATTTTAGTATGACAGCTAAACAATTTGTCAACGGCGCTACGCTATCCGATTGGTTTGACTATTAGCCGTTAGCACATATTAGTGCATCTTTTCGCGCGTGGGTGTGGCCGCCCGGCACTTGCCATAAGCTGCGGCAGAGTGCGAGGACGTACGTGAACTGCTGTGTGAGCGTACGAAGTGTTCGGACCTCGCTAGACTCCTGTTTGTGCGTTCGAGGGGTAAGGACCTCGGGAGACTCTCGTGTCTGAGCGTCCGAAGTGTACGGACCTCGGGAGACACGGAATATTCCGCTTAGATTCGCGGGGAGGACATCGTCTTAAACGGTCCTCTGGTTAGACTTGTGTGTGATTCCGAAGATTCGGAACTTGTGTTTACTTCGCGGACGTTACATTGTCCTGTGGTTACGCTGTGAGCGGCCACAGTTTAGTTTTCGTTTTGCTAAAAGTCTCTATTTGAGCATTCGTGCCTTTGCGAATCGTGCATTGTTTTTACAGATCTTATTACGCAAGTGACTGATCGATTTGTGCCAAGTGGCCTTTGTGTCACCTATGCTAAAAATTGATTTGTCTACTAGCGTGATAGAATCGCACAGCAACTGCCTAGCGACGCCGACGCCAGTGACGCTGTGTTAAGTTACATGTCGACCCCGTTTAACAGGTCGCAGCAATTACGGTCTGATAAAAATTTCAGTTCATCTGCTCCCACCGCCTGTTGCCTGCGAGCCTGAGACGCTGCCGTCAATGATCATCTGTGTGGGTAAGGTGACGCGCTTGTTGGAGGGTTATATGAATCAGACTTGTTGGATTCTGTCCCTTATTTTATTCTTTTGAGATCTGCCTATTTGCTCTGGGGAGGTTAGGGTTAACGATAATTTCAAGCCCCTGTGTAACCAATCTAATAGAATTCTGTTTTGCAAAACCTCCGACCTTTGACTCAGCCAGTCATTTTTTGTGTCTAAGTGTATTAACATTTGTAAAATATTGTGTAAATACCATTATCTTTTTTTTATCATGATAGGAAATGTCATCTGCATGTTTAATTATAATAAATTGATTTTGAGCAGATCGTCTTTCATTTAAGAACATTCCTTTTTCACTGTTTTGGAGGGGAAACAGAATAGTTAAATTCCACAGTTTACCAATAATTTTTCAAGTACAGTTTTTGTTTGTTTGGTACAACTGATACATTGCAATATTATATGTTTGAAAATATCTATGATCACATAATAGCTGATCAGTAACATTTTAATTTTCCATATTTTAGAGAAATATGGTGGTGACCCAAGATAATTGATGTGTGTGTGTTAAATTCCTAACCAAGGACATAGTTCACACCCGACAACTCTAGCCATAGAACAATCGAATCGTTACAGTAGTTCTGAGGGAATATCATCTACTCCAGGGGCCTTGTTTCGACTTAGGTCTTTCAGGGCTCTGTCAAATTCTTCTCTCAGTACAGTATCTATTTCATCTTCATTTATTTCCTCATCCCTTATTACAATATTGTCTGTAAGTTCACGTCCTTTCAGCTTTCCCTTCTTTACTGAGAACTGGTTTTGCATCTGAGTTCTTTATATTCATACATCTGCTTTTCTTGTATTCAAATGTCTCTTTTATTTTCCTGTAGGCGGTATCTATTTTTTCCCCTATTTATACATTCTTCTACAGACTTGTATTTGCCTTCTAGCCACTCCTGCTTAGCTATTTTGGACTTCCTGTCAATCTTATTTATTAGTCGTCTGCAGTGTTGCCAGACGTAGGGAATTTTCCCTACACGTACCAACTTTTAAGCATTAAAATAATGTAGGGAATTTTCATCCAAAAGTCCCCAACGCATAGGTACTTTGGTAAAATTTTACAATCGCCGGCGCATGCCTAGCAGGGAATGTTGCCAACGGAACGGTTGTCAGCACGCGAGAATGAAGCCTACCAATTGTGGCAGAGTTTGAAGTAGCCAATGGTATTTTAGACGGCATAGTTGTTTTGTTATTAATTTGAAAACTTCGTTTCGGACACATTAAAATTGATGAGAAATATTATGATTTCAATGTATATCAGTGGCATGGAGAGTCGGTTTGGAAACAGTGTTAGAAAATGTCAGCAAAAGGAAAATTCATTGTTTCCATGAACGAAAGACGTTATATTACCTTGACTATTATTTATTTGCGTCAGGACTATATACTAGTTAGTAGTTGTAAATGAAAAGATGCTGACAAGAAAACGCTAAAATATTTGCGACAGCCATCGTTATAAATGAACAAAGCGCTAATAGCATTACTGTTTGGAAATCGAATCATGCAGAATGACGGACTTCCTTTTTTGTGCAGACTGCGAACTAAATAATAACTGCTGTTTCTACACTGCTGTTTCTACTCTATGGTTGATGGTGCCTCGATGTATCCTTGTGCGGTCAATAAATCAGTTACACTCGTGTAGCAGTGCATTCGGAATTCGCGGCATATTTGTGGAAACTAATTAATGCTGTTCCTCTCTATGGTTGACAGGTTCTTGATGTACCCTTGTCCGATCGATAAATCGGTAATCTTCTTGTAACAGAGCACTTGGAATTCGCGGCATAATCTACACATGACTCCATCAATCAGTAAATATCAGTCAATGGAAAAAACATCTCTAGCAAGTGAAGCATGATGACAAATATTTATTTTCAAAATTGTAACGTGTCACATTAATGAATTGGTTGACCTCTGCTGGCTGGACTCTGAGATTCAGCCCCTCCCCGACGCAAATCTTGGCTTACGACCCTGATGTAGGGGCATTAATGAGGAGCTAGGGAGAAAGTAGGGAAAACGTAGGTACATTTTGTGAGACTGTAGGTATTTTCTCTCTCTGCCATCTGGCAACAATGGTCGTCTGTATTCCATTTTGCCTGTTTCATTTACTGCATTTTTATATTTTCCCTTTTAATCAATGAAATTTAGTATTTTCTATAATATCCAAGGATTTTTTGTAGGTCTTGCCTTTCTACATATTTTGTCCTCTGCTGAATTCACTATTTCGTCTCTCAATGCCACACATTCCTCTTCTACTGTTTTATTTCCTCTCGTTTCTCTCAAGTGTTGCCTAAAGCTACCTCTGAAATTCTTAATAACTTCAGGTTTCCTCAATTTATCCAAGTCCCATCCAGTTTGTTGCAACTTGCTAAATACTGTCATTCTCATGTAGTGTACTTATAAAGTATCGTCGCATATGTGGCTGTTTCTTGCAACTACTATTGTTTATGACATATCTCCCGAACCATGTGTCTTACTCGTAGGTTGTTCTTACCCCTACAGCAATAGTTACCTCACGTAGAGAATATGTATACCAAATTTCATTGCAATCGGTCCAGCGGTTTAGGAGTAAATGTAGAGCATTGTCGTTTAACGTTGCAGTTTTTCGTGCATCTCATTGTTTATGACGCCATATCTCGTGAACTATGTGTTGTACGTGATTCTTACACTTATGGCGACCGTACTCTTGGATTGAAGCTTATATGTGCATAATTTCATAAAGAATGGAACAAAACGTAGATTTGTGTACAATACGGACACACAAACAAACACATGGACACACTGCTTTATATATAAAGAAGAAGATTGAAGCAACAGGAGACAAATACGCAACAACAACTCACTTATCAATTAATGACTGGAAAGAAAATCATAAACATCTGGGATCACGTCTGAGAAAATTGGCTGCTTAACCAACACCGTCGTAAGAAGGAACAAAACTAAACAAAGGCCGGTGATGATATCAGTGGTGGTTTGGGTTTGTAATAATGCCTTTAAACAATGTACAAATTACGCTTGTTGCTAAGACGTAAGTTAGGAAAGTAACCTTTCTGATATGTGCGATGTACTGCGCCCACTTGTGCGTGGGGAAATAGCCGTTAAGTTCCTTCAACGCAGATTACAACTGGTCACACTGCTTACTGGACAGGACATTCGTTACGTCGTTCCCACTGCAGCTCAAGTTGTGTACACTAGCGAGCACGTCTGCAGACCCGTAGAACGTCTTAAGGCGGCCACACACATTGCAGCTTGCTTGCACAAGCATGCTTGAGCGTGTGTAGGATACATTTCATCAATCATCAGGCTTGTACAAACAGGTTGATACTGGATCGAATTTCGATTATGCATGCTTGTGCAAGTGTTCAAGCGTATACGTGCAAACCGTGTGTGGACAATTAAGATGCTTGTGTAAGCATTTGATTGAGTGAGGCTGCATACCATGAGCGTCCTTTGTTTTCGATAAGTTTCAATTAGTGCTGTAATAGCAATGTCTGAATTAAGAAAGATAAACCACGACCCCTTGAAGGTATTTTTTAGACTGTATGAAACGTATCTCTGCTTGTGGAATATTAAATGTAAGGACTATCATGATAAAAATAGACGCTGCATATGACATACTACTCGTGAAATATAAACATCCAGCAGCAACAAAAGAGACTGCTGTGAAGAAAATATATTCCTTAAGAACTAATTACAGAAGAGAAAAGAAAAAAAAAAAAATGAGAAATGAGTTTCAAATCAGAAGTTGGTGCTGATGAAACAGTGGTATATTTGAGGTCTTCATAACTTCTTCCCTTCGAGAGAAACCGCAATACTGCTGTTAGTCTCTCATTTGTGCCCTGCTTCTTGATCAAACGCGTAACGAGAGACAGATGATTCAAATACGAGGATATATCTTCAGTTTACTGAGTATTTGTATGTGAATACAATTTTCGATCTTTTATCCACTCTTTACACCAAGTTTTGCGTCTTTTCTTCACCATTTTTTTCCCAACACGAGCATAAAAGCTGCCACAGCCAGCACATAGTCGTCTTAGCTCGACATTTTCAGATGTAAACAAACCGTTGCTTGTACAAGGATGCTGGAGCCGTGTAGGTGCGCCAGCAATATGCGCATGCTTGTACAAGCACGCTTGAGTAAGCGTGATTGTCAAGCACCCTGTTACGTGTGTGGCCGCCATTACGCGAACTGCGACATAACTACAGTAGGAGCAAGCAGCGGGTCTGTCAAAAGTTAGGCTTGCTCTACGTCACGCATTCTATGGCAGCCAATAAGAGTCCACTGTTGTTATGGATGCTCTGCTGCGGCTCACGCAGGCATTGCCAAAATTAAATTTGATCCTGGCGAGTTATTCATTGGATTATTTTTTCTATTTGTTACAAGTTGTAATCGCTGATGGTGCTGGCATGCAACGAATTCATTTCTAAGGAAGCGATAGCCATTATTTGCAGGCTTCAAGGTTTCTTCAAACACAAAGATAAGCGTACTTCAACTATCGCTTGAAACCGTCAAAAGATGCTTTCCCACATTTGTGTAGACATACACGACCTGCCTTCGTTCGTTGTGGGACACCTTACACTGGTCAAAACAAGTAGGGAATCAGTTGAGATATCTAGGTTCAGAAGTGTTGTAATCGGGAGAACGAACTAAAATGGTTCGACATCTTTCCGTGCCGGCCGCGGTGGCCGAGGGGACTGAAGCGCTCCAGTCACGGTCTGCACGGCCACTACGGTCGGGGGTTCGAATCCCCCCTCGGGCATGGATATTTGTGCCGTCCTTAGTCTTAGCTAGTTCATAAGTAGTTTGTAAGCTTAGAGACTGATGACCCCGTAGTTGTCCCATTAGCTATACAAACATTTCATTTTATTTCATCTTTCCGTCGGTTCTACGGAGTTGCCATCGCGGAAACCGAGAAACTGGTAAAAAGTTGCTGCAGAAGTTGATGTTGAGTAGTGTTTACTTTAGCGCACAAATTACGCAAGCAGTTGGGTTCAGATAGTATAGTGAGCTGGTGGTGCAGTGCAGCAACAACGTGACTTACTCGATGCTATGGCATGGAGAGCGATAGGAAGGTGCAGGTTTTCAGACGTCTGTGCTCCCTTTTGCCTGCTTCACTTTCACAGACCTTTTCAATTTTCAGAGGCACCTCCCGCCAGACGATAAGAAAGTCTTCTACTTTTAAACCGGCAGACATTTCCCTTTCCTCTCGTTACGTGCTGTTGGTTTAGCACTGACCTATTTTCCCAGAGCTGGCACTATTCTGGTATGTATGTCGAGGAGAACCTCTCTCGTTGGTCCCGCTGTCTTAATTCGAAGGCGTTCCCCCAACAGCGACATTCCGATAGAGCATTTATCTTGGGCGTGGAGGACTGTTTCAGCGGACCGCGCGGCGAGCGAGAACCCACGTGTGTCGGCGTGTCCAACGTCGAATCGAGTCGTTACGCAAATACAAAGTCAGGAACTCCGCCCTGGGGGCTGACCTTTCACCGGCGCATCGCGTCTCGTCCCGTCCCGTACCGTGCTGTGCCGTGCTGTGCCTCGGTCTCGCGTGTCGCAAGCTTCTGTGAAGGCGCCCTTGGCTCGCGAATGTAGGATACCGGACCGGACTGGGACGAGCCGAGCCGAACCGAAGCGAAACGAAACGAAACGCCCGTCCCTACGTGAGGCAACGCGCCTCTTCCGACGCGGTGACGGGCGAAGAGGCGGTCTGCAAAGTTCACCGCGGAAAAGGGGGCGCGCCTGCTTACGTGTGCGAGAGGCACCCTGAAACAGCCTGCAGAGGGAGAAGGGCGCCGCAAATTGCGAAAACACTAACAAGGGGAACACCAAGTACGGTACCAACGGAATTTGATGGGTCGTAGGTATGTTGTGAGGGAATTCCTCCAGACCATCAAGCTAAAGGATTTGTTCCAATGGGCCTTGATTTCCCAGAAAATCGAAATCAAATTCGCAGGAAATTACCACGCGTGACGTGTCTACTTATACATGGCGGATACCGCTCAGCGAGACAGTGTGGTATAATCGGCAAAAGATATACAATATCAAGTTACGAGCCACGCCATATTGCACTCAGTGTCAGCTGCTGGACACGTTAGCGCACGCATTTGTCTGTCGAGATCAGACTGAAATCTGGACGTGGGCTAGAAGAATACTAGCTCTTATGACTCGCGCCACCGCACTGAATATTACTGTACATGACATACTGCGCCCTGATTGGAAATATTACCCCGAAGCCAAGCATAATAGTTCCACTTGGCTTCTTGGACAGTTTATTTATTATGCAATTAATCGGAAAGCTTCTACCTTACAAGATTTCATACTCTATATTAACGACCTGCATTAAGTTCTACAAAAGCATTCCAAATGCAAGAATTTGTTCCAAAACTTTTTAAACGTTTCATTTACATATTGAATATCATTTTCATTTGTTTGAATTACGAGCTTAAATTTTCTTCTTGTTACACGGAGTGGGTAGTTCTTATTCATTCGATAGAGCATGATTTTAGTTTCGTATTATGATTTGAAGGGAAGACGCAATTGATTTGTTTTGCAATACAACACTGGTACCTACAGCAGAGGAATGTTTTGTTTTATGGCATTTGAAGCCGACGCCGAAGAAGGCGAACACTGGTGAGCGCAAGGCAGGGCTAAAAAAAAAAAAAAAAAAAAAAAAAAAAAAAAAAAAAAAAAAAAAAAAAAAAAAAAAAAACATGTAACATTCGCTCAATGTAATATGTATTGCGCGACGATTATTTTATTGATTTTGTTTTTTGGAAGCACACTTAAAGGCGATTGAAGGATATTTCGAAATCAGTAAACAGTCTTTCGTTAATACCTATAATATTTGGACTACATTTAATACCTATGTTTACAGTTCCTGACCATGCTGTTTTTATCTCTTCCTATGACGTGTGTACCCACATGACGCGTCCCAGTGGACTATTATGCTACGACCTGTTGGTTAGTCATTCATAGCGTGTCGTTCATGCGTGCGGAAAGTAGTGCAACATGGAGAACAAATGCGCTATGAAGCATATCATTATGCACAATATTGGTTATTTTTTTAATCGTCTGACTTTTAACATTTTTTGCTTAATTATTTTTTTAAATATAAAAAGTAGCAATTACAATTTTTAAATATTGTTCTGCCGCTAGGTAATGAACCCGGGTTTCCTGCATGGGAGCCTAGCACCTTGCCGATTACACCACGCTGTCTCGCTGAGCGGTAACCGGTAGACACGTTACGCGTGGTAATTTGCTGCGAATTTGATCTCGACTTTCTTAGAAATCAAGGCCCATTGGAATAAATCCTTTTAGGCTGATGGTCTGGAGGAATTCCCTCGCAACATACCTGCGACGCATCAAAACCCGTTGGTACCATACTTGCTGTTCCCCTTGTAAATGTTGCTTTGAATATACTGAAACGTAAGACTGGTACGTATCACACTGGATGCATAAAAAGTGTCATTTACTTATTGGGGGACGGTGTTAGTCAAAACTTAAAAAATAATAAATAAATAAATAAATGTGCCTGTAAAAAAGAATGTCAATTTGTTTGTTTATAGCTTTAAAGACTGGTATTAGACAGGGATAATTACAGAATGATGAAGGCATGACTCGAGTTAATATATAGATTTGTAAGGGAGGAAAGATGGGCTGGTGTTTAGGTCATTAAAATTAATTTTTAATTTAATAAATAAACGCGTATTATGTGAAATAATGCTTGTGTAACGTAACTCACCTGATCGTAAACTCGTTGTTAGCTACGTTTAAACTCGTAAATAAAATGCCAAGTGAATGTAATTAAATTTTGATTAATTTGCAGACCAGTTAGTGTAATTAACAAAGCTATGGCCCGATCTGACAACTTTACAAAAGATTTCACTCACCTTAACCTACCATAAAATCTTCTTTCGGAGACGTGTAAACACCAGATAGCTGAAAATAAATCTACCGCGTATGTGGAATGCGTATTTTGTAATTTACACGCCTATGATAGCAATAATTTTGATAGTGACCTTTCTTATGATAATCAAGGCAACGTGGTTGGTTTCTGGCTGCAAACCAACCACTATAATCTTAATATTTTATAAATAGCACTTCTTTTGGTAAAATTGCAAGTTTTACGTATGTTAAGCTTTCAAAATATTTACATTCGTTAATTGAAAAAATGATTGGTTCTGGTAAGACAGATTTTGATGGTGGCAAGAATTGTTGAACTCAGTTTTCAGTGTGAGTCCAAACATTAAGTTATCCAATTAATAAACTTTGAATTATTATTATTATTTGGAATTTGTTTCAGAAAATGTTTGTATAGCTTATGGGACTTAACTACGGGGTCATCAGTCCCTAAACTTACAAACTACTTATGAACTACTTACGAACTAGGACGGCACAAGTATCCATGCCCGAGGGGGGATTCGAACCTCCGACCGTAGTGGCCGTGCAGACCGTGACTGGAGCGCCTCAGTCTCCTCGGCCACCGCGGCCGGCTTGGAATTTGTGTTTGATCAATATTAATGATTATCAAAGTCTTATCCGAGTTCATTTACTGATCAGCAATACGAATCGTAATAATGGCGTCTGCCATTTTAAGTTCAAGTGCAGTTAAGTTAATCAAGTTTCACTCTCAAGATAATCATTCGTTACTGAACCTGCATTCAAGTTGTCTCTCTCTCTCGTTTTGTAAGGAAAGGAAGATTGTGCTGCTATCGTCAATCTATTTTGTTACTTAGCTCAAGAAGGAGAAGGGGAAGTTACATAACTTTACCTTTATATTTGAAAATATTCAATTCAGCAAGCAAAGTTACTTTAACATTAATTACAATTAATTTGACATGAATATGCAGTTGCTACTTATCTTAGTTAATTGTCCAGCGATGTCCATTACAATCACATTGACAATGTTTCCCTCCAAAACAATCATCAGCTTACAAAATTTCTCTTTCACTCAAATTCTTCTTTTTGCTCCTCCTTCCGCAGCTTAACAGCAGTATGATGAATTATTTTCGCGTACTGCCGGTTTATCCGCGACCGTGAGCGTCCGCGACGACGCTATACCCGTTCCGCACGACACGACGGAAACCGTTTTTGCACCCACGAATCCTGCCTTCAGCAGAACGCACGAATAACTTCTTCATTCAATATATTTCACTTATTTCACTTTTAACACTTGTAATTGTCATACTTTTCACTTTCAAAATAATACTGTATCCATTATCAATTTGAGCACTCCGCGAGTCACGATACGTACGTCCGACAGTTGTCACGGGGCGGAAGATACTGCTGTGCTGCCTGCGCTACAACTAGCAAGCGCCACAGTCTAACATTCTCTTTGGTCTGAGAGGAGCTGCTTTATGCAACTATCGTTCTTTGAATTTCCACACAAAGCAAAACATTTTACATAATTAAACAAGACATCATAAATAAATGCAACTAATACAAAATGCTTTTACAAAACAATTATAAAAAATAAACCTTGCCACATACGATGTACATTATTCTAAACAGATGACAACAAATCATTACGTTTACATAGAGTACACATATTACGCTGTACATCATCAAAGAGATGACATTTATGCGATAAAAAAATTACGTAGACATTTCACACGTTTTTAAAATCTAGTTTTCATTCGCTTAACACGTAAGAGTTAGCTTACAAGATCAATCAGTTAACTCGGGAATAAATAATATTTCATTGCCTCGTCTTTGCAGATGAACTGTCAATTTTAAATAGGGGCGGTACCACAGCTAAAAATCAAATTGAAATTATTAAAGAAGTTGCGGAAAAAGTAGGACTACAAATATGATTCGAAAATACAGAATACATAACGTGTAACAAACAAGAACCAAAGTTTTTCAACAAGAAATGTAGAGAAATAAAAAGGGTTTCTCACTTTAACCCTTTACTTGGTGCACACAGAAATGATGCGAAGGAAAAAATATTGAGTTATTTAAATTAGACCTGTGACACTTTAGTAGGATTTTTTTCCCAAAATACAATTTCTTCCCTCTAAGTAACCTTGCCGAAAAAGTGTATGGGTCTTGCAATATAAATGATACAGTGTTGTTCCTATAGCTCTAGAAATTATCGTATTTTGGACTATTTCATGTGAAATGTCTGTAAACAAGTCCTTTTTTGTACAAAGACCAGAACAATCCCATAATTTTTGGCAAGTGACAATAATTGTCAGATCTGCCATATCGTACATCATTCACTGGTACAATATATCCTTTTTTTTGGAATGGTTATTAATTTAGTAGTAGTTTACCAGGCAGCACTTCCCAAAATATCATCAGTCCATTTGCACTGTTCCAGATAAGAATTTTTCGGGGCCTTTGCATTCTAAATCATCTTCGAAGCATACTCTTTCCCTTTATAAACAGTTTTCCATGTATCAGATAAAATATTGTCACAAAATTGAACTAGTAGCCCGATAACTTATGCTTGAATAGTCTGCTACAGATTCAGATTATTGCAAAAATTTTCGCAAATGACAACAAAACATCGTTGTATTAGAAACTTTAAATGTTCGTTTCAAGCACTATTGCCTATCCAAGGATTAAACTTGAAACATGTTGCAGAAAACCAGTCTCAGTTTTGATGTTGCTTGAAAGCAAATAAAGGGTTAAATACTTGGGGGTAATCATAAAACAAAATGGTATGGAGAAAGGTGCAAAAAATTGCGTCAAAATGGCTACTTAATGCAGATAACACAAAACTTTTATAATAAAAATCACTTTCGAAATTCAGCAAACTTTGGCATTGCAGATCTGAAATCAAACTGCTAATACTTATAAAACTTGTTCGGAAGATGTTATGACCACAGACCTGAATTATTAATTAGGTAGTGCCCCAACATTTGAAAAGGAGAAGGGTGAACCATACCGTTCGTAATTATGTTACGGATGGTATATGAACGAAGTTCGAAACTGTACATTCATCCATTTACATTGTTGATGCGAATATGATTAAGCAAATTGATAATTGGTGTATGAAACCAATGCGTAGATTGTTTACTGTCACTGAAACAGATTAGCAAGGGATTGTTCTTTATAATGTAAGGAAAGAACAGAAACAAATTTTACAATTTCACCAATAAAAACAAAACACAGAGCCAGCAGGTAGATAAATTCATTGGAGACCATGAAAGCGATACGAACTTTACTTACGCATGTGACTTCTAGTACAAAATAATTCTATAATTCAAGGTCAAGGTCAAGTTCCAATGTACAATATTTAATACTCGGAAACAATACATGTGGTCGTCAACAGATTGTAAAGCGTTAAATTTGCGTGAGAAGTACGTTGGAAGAGGATTTGTCCAAGTCGAATTCAGTGTGTTGAGCACACTGTGGTGGTTCAATTTTTGTGGAAATTAATTGTTTACTTGATTTTGTTATATTTCTTAATTTTTATTTCGTTTAGTGTTGTAGTAATTTTAATATCATCCCACGTGGAACTTCGGGCAGACATTTCTGTAAAAAGTGTCTTTTCTTTAAAAGTTAGCAGTCAAACATGGGAAAGAGGTAATAAAAACCAAGCATCTACTTGTTCGGAAATTATGTAATAGATAACATATGAAGGAAATATGTTTTTCAGTATAAGCATATATTTTTAGAAGGAGGAACTGTGTAATGTAATGAGATGTTTGCAACAACCTAAAAGTGCTGCGACTCTTTCTGAGAGTGTAATTTTAATGTGAATGATGTAGGAGTGCTGTGCGCATATGTAAATACCTTACTGAACTTGTATAATGGAAAAGATAGGTCTGTAAGTTTATCTAGAAATAATTCGTGTGCAACATTAGATGGAATATGTCTGCAATTATTGGAACGTTCAACTGAAAATATTTCCCTGTTATTTGACTACTGAGAAACTAGAAGTCATTAGTTCCTGTCACTGTAAAAACAGTTGATTGAAAATACGTCGTTAAATTAAAGTATAAGATTTATGACAAGTTATTGTTAAGTGTTTATGGTACTATTGACATATACTACTCCATTTTTTATTTTTAGTAGTATAAGAGATCAGGGCAATATTTCGTCTATAATTTGTAGTAATTTTATAATTAAGATGAATTATCATATGCAAATATAATTATAGTATGGAGAAGGGGGCAGGAAAAAGAGTTTCTGTGTATGGAAAGAGATAAAGAGACAAACAGAGAGAGAGAGAGAGAGAGAGAGAGAGAGAGAGAGAGAGAGAGAGAGAGAGACGAAGAGAGAGATGGAGGGGATTGGGGGGGGGCAGAGACAGAGACTCCTCTTCCTATCCCCTTCCCAATATTATGTTCCTATAAGTTCAGTGCCTATGATAATTGATCTTAAATATAAAATTACTATGAAATTATAGACATAATATAGCCCTGATCCGTTACATTAATGAAAATAAAATATTGTAGTAGTAGAGGTCAATTGTACCATTAATATTTAACATTAACTTGTCACAAATAATGCAATTTCATCTAAAGACTTATTTTCAATCACTTATAATTTATTTATTTTAAATGCCGGTGTCACCGATGAGTTCTGTCCTAAAGCAAAATCTTTACGCAATATTTTTGTCGAAAATCTTTGTTTATTTCCTGTATAGCGCGTGGGACCTTTGCTAAAGAGTATTTATAGTGTGCAGTTTCTCTTACAGAGAAGTAAGTGGAACAAGTACAACAGTGCTATGGTTGTTACTAATTGCGAGCGCTTAGAAGATTTATTTGTATCGTTCTTTAATTGTTGCAAATACGTTACTCCCACTTACACAAAATGTAGAATAAAAGGCTTTTTACCATTTGATGAGGATTTGAAAGTCATTTAAAAAGACAGAAAAAGCCACTGGTCGCTGGTTTATTATATATATATATATATATATATATATATATATATATATATATATATATATATATATATTTGGGTTGCGATTTAATACACAAGTACTACAGTGGTCCAAACAATTTGGGGATCAAATGAGTAATCTACGTTATGAAGTTTTGTTGTCGGCAGAATGAACTGAAATGATACGATGTCTTTCTGTCGGTTTTACGGAGACAACTTTACGGCGACCGAGATAGTGGTAATGAAAAGTGCTGCAGAGGGGGTTGGTGTTGACTTGTGTTTACCAAACGAACTACATAAGCGGTTTGGTTCGGATAGTGTAGTGAGCAGGTAGTGTAATGCAACAATAACGTGACTTACCCGAAGCTACGGCACCGAGAGCCATAGCGATGTGGAAAGCGGGACAGACACAGAGAGAGAGAGAGAGAGAGGTGGCTGCAGCTGTTGGGGTGTCCCAAAGTGGAATTTACAGGACCAGAACGCGATTTGAGACAGGAGCCATTAAAAGAAGGCAAGGCCAAAGTCGTCCATTAGTAACTTCAGAATGAGATGATCGTTATCTCCGGTTAACATCCCGTCGAGATAGGCGGCTGAATGCAACTCAGCCCCAACGCTCCTTCCAGGCGGCAGCAACGGGAGGCGCAATATCAACGCAGACAGTGCGAAATCGCCTTCAGGAATGTGGGCTCTACACATGGAAGCCTATGATGTGTGTCCCATTAGAACCACGACACCGTTTATCCCGCAGAAACTGGGCGGAGGGACATCAGGAATGGAGTCGTGACGAATGACGCCGTGTTCTGTTCAGAAATAAGATTTTGTTTTCAGCCGGATGATAGTAGTTCCCTCATACGGAGTAAGCGTGGAACTCGGAACAATACTGTTTACATGAAATAAATCGCAATTTGCGATCAGTTATGGCTTCACTGTACTGGGTTTAGATGGAATACCAAAGTGCAGCGAATGAAAATTTATGCCCGGCAGGGATTCGAACCCGGGAGCTCCTGGTTACTAGGCAGACACGTTGACCACTCCGCCAGCGAGGATACAGTGACCAGCCTGACTGCAGAGGACTCTTCCCTGCACGTCTCCCGCCACACCCAAATCTCCATTCGCCACGCTGTCTCTTTCCTATTACCAATATGGTCTGCCTAGTAAGCAGGAAATCCCGGGTTCGAATCCCGGCCGGGCACAAATTTTCATTCCTGCACTTCGGTATGCCATCTAAACCTAATACAATGAAGCCATAACTGACCGCAAATTGCGATTTATTTCATTTATTGAACGCTGTAACGTCGTCAAAAATATATAATTGAATACTGTTTACGTACAGAAAACATATATGGTGGTGGACAAATGGCGTGGGCAGGAGTCAGTATTGGCGGACTTATGGACCTCTACGTCGTTCAGTATGACGCTTTCACTGCTCAGAGCTAGAGATGAGATTGATCAACCTTTTGTTGTGCCCTACGCTGCTGCCATAGGAGATGAGTTCCTTATGGTGAACGCTAACCCTCGTCTCCATAGAGTTGCACTGATGGACAATATGCTTGAAGCTGAAGGAAATGAACGAAAGGAGTGGTCACTTTCTTCACCGGACTTAAACCAGAATGCGTGGGACGCACTTGGCGGACGCAATGCATGCATACCAGCACCTCCCACAACGGCTGCACACATGGAAGAATGGCCGAATATCCCTCAAGAGCTGGCTGATAAATTTATACTCTCAAGCCACGTAGGTTTGCAACTGTACTGGCCGTCCGAAGTGATCACACGCCATATTAGAGGGCAACGGGAATGACTTTTTCACTGTTATGGTAGCCCCATGGACCCCCTCTCTACGTAAATCCATGTAAATATTCGAGAGAGCTAAATATCGTTCTGTATAATAAATAAACTTCAATGTAGTATTTTAGAAATGGAAGACGAAGTGGAGGAAGAGAAGATAGGAGAAACGATATTGCGAGAAGAATTTGACAGAGCGCTGAAAGATTTGAGCCGAAACAAGGCCCCTGAAATAGATGACATTCCGTCTGAGCTGCTGATATTGTTAGGAGAGCCAGTCCTGAAGAAATTGTTCCAACTGGTATGCGAAATGTTTGAGACAGGGGAAATACCCTCCGATATCAAGAAGGATGTAGTAATTGCAATTCCAAAGAAAGCAAGTACAGACAAATGTGAAATTTACAGAACTATCAGTTTAATAACTCATAGCTGCAAAATATTAACATGAATTATTTACAGACGAATGGGAAAACTTGTGAAATCCAACCTCGGGGAAGATCAGTTTGGATTTAGGAGAAATGTAGGAACACGGGAGGCAATACTCACATTACGACTTATCTTAGAAGATAGGCTAAGGAAAGGCAAACCTATGTTTTTAGCATTTGTAGATTTGGAAAAAAGCTTTTGACAATGTCGACATGAATACAGTTTTCCAAATTCTGAAGGTAGCGGGGTTAAAATATAGGGAGCGAAGAGTTATATTCAACCTATACAAAAACCAGACAGCAGTTATTAGAGTCGAAGGGCAAGAAAGGGATGCGGAGGTTGGGAAGGGATTAAGACAGGGTTGTAGCCTTTCCCCAATGTTGTTCAATCTGTACATTGAGCAAGCAGTGAAGGAATGCAAGAGAAAATTTAGTGAAGGAAGTAAAGTTCAGGAAGAAGAAATAAAAACATTGCGGTTTGCCGATGACATAGTAACTTTGTCAGAGAGTGCAAAGGATGTGGAAGAGCAATTGAATGGAATGGACAGTGTTCTGAAAGGAAGGTGTAAGATAAACATCAGCAAGAGTAAAACATGGATAATGGAATGTAGCGTCAGAAAGCCAGGCGATGCTGAAGGAATTAGATTAGGTACTGAGAAAATAAAAGTAGTAGATCAGTTTTGTTATTTGGGTAGCAAGATAACTTCTGATGGCCGAAGTAAGAAAGATATAAAATGCAGAATGGCTTTGGGAAGAAAAGCGTTTCTCAAGAAACTAAATTTGTTGTGATCCAATATTAAGTTAAATGTTAGGAAGTCCTTTATGAAAGTATTTGTCTGGAGTGTAGCATTGTACGCCCGTGAAACATGGACGATAAGGAGTTCAGACAAAAAAGATGATAGAAGCTTTTGAAATGTAGTGCTACTGACGAATGATGAAAATTAGATGGGTAGATCATGTAACGAAGAAGGAGGAGCTTAACCGAATTGGGGAGAAAAGGAGTTTCTGGCATATCACAACTAAAAGAAGTGATAGATTGGTGGGACACATTCTGAGACATCAAGGAATCTTCAACTTAGAATTATAGGGAAGTGTATGGGGCAAGAATAGTAGAGGGAGACCGAGGGACGAATACAAAAGGATATAGATAGTCGAACGTATTCTCAGATGACGTGACTAGCACAGGACAGGGTGACTTGGAGAGCTGAATCAAACTAGTCTACAGACTGAAGAGTACAACAACATCACACACAAATTATAACTGTAACGGATATCTGAATAAAGTACGTTACCACATGTATATCATCTATTACATTGTCACGTTGAAAACTGCAGGTTGTCCGGAATTCGATGGCTGGTCGTTAATAGAGCACAACACTTTACACTTAGAACAAGTTTATTGCTAAAACAATTGTACCCTCAGTACATACTGACTCGTGCTTGAAGTGCTCCACTATTTATACATAGTAAGAATTTTCTGGAATTTACAAGTACATCAAACATAAGAAACACTTAGAACATTCTACATACAGAAAAAAAATCCTGCCGGTGGCGAGATTTGAACTTTTTATTTATTTTATTTATTTATTTTTTTCATTCCGAGATCCGCCCGGGTTTCGAATCCGCGACCTTTCGGTTTCTTTTTCTTTATTATTATTTTTTATTTTGTTGACCACAATAAGAACAGAACCTCAACCCCTTCAGGTGTTCGTGCCTAACTAAAACTACCCCTGGAAAGTACCTATATAAGGGAAAAGAAACAATGGAAAGGAAGGGCAATTTGTGGTAGAAAAGAACAATCTTCATCATCATCATTATCATTAGAGACTGATTATGCCATTCAGCGTTCAGTCTGGAGCATAGTATGTCTAATAAAATTCCTCCATGATCCCCTATTCAATGCTAACATTGATTCCTCGTCTGATGTTAAGCCTTTTACTTCCAAATCATTCTGCACCGAATCTAAGTACTTTCTTCTTGGTCTACCTCGACTCCTCTTACCCTCCGCTGCCGAGTTCATGAGTCTCTTAGGTAACCTTGCTTCTCCCATGCGTGTAACATGACCCCACCATCTCAGTCTGTTCTCTCTAACTCCATCTATGGTGTTCATTCCCAGTTTTTCTTTGATTTCCTCATTATGGACACCCTCCTGCCATTGTTCTCATCTATTAGTACCTGCAATCATTCTTGCTACTTTCATATCTGTAACCTCTACCTTATGAATAAGGTAACCTGTTGGTCGAAAGACAGAGCGGTGCACTGCTAACTTAGTCTTGGTACTGACTTCCTTCTTGCAGAAGAGAGTAGATTTTAGCTGAGCACTCACTGCATTAGCTTTGCTGCACCTCGATTCCAGTTCTTTCGCTATGTTGCCATCCTGTGACAAAACACATCCCAGATAAGAACAAAGCAAAGAAAATCTCTTTGTTCTTATTATGATGAATCTTTTATTTTATTACTTTTTTCTTATTAATAGATGTTGATGTGCATAGTTTAGAAGATCTCGGTTCCTTGCGCCTAGTAAGGTTAGTCATGGCTTCTCGTAGAATGTGCATTCCGTTGAACAGTTCAAGAACAGCAGTTCAAACAGTTAAAATTCATCTCTCTTGACTGAATACATTGCAACTGCGGGGAGGGTCTTTGATGGTACTACAACTGAAGTCTGAAAAGTATTGTCTGTATTTAGTGTGACGTACAACTCTATATGGCGTTCCGTGAGATAGGTTCAAAAATCAAGTTTACATTTTGCAGTATTTTCAAAAAGATAGTGAATAGCATGTCAGCGAATCCAATTCACAACACTGGTCTTAGCCTTGGGAAAATAGACTCGGTCTGGAAATAAAAAAAAAAAAAAAAAAAAAAAAAAAAAAAAAAAAAATGAGGAGTAATACTCTCTGGAAGAGTCCTCGTGAGGAAAGCTATGTTACGGCAAATCAGTTGTCAAACGTCAGCAGCAATACCGCAAACAAAACGATGTTCGTCAGTGTCAGAGAGGTGATTCGGCGAGGTGGATGCGATGAAGGCGGAATCGGAAAACATGCTGACCATTGGGAGTAAGGTACCAGACCGACTGTTAACTGGGGACCGCAAGCACAGCGATCTGCGATGCTAACCAGTGCACCAGCTGTCGGAAGACACGCTGATCCTCCATTTGTTTTGAGCAGTGTATTTTTAACGTCTGGAGCAGATATATTTTACAGCGAGTTTAAAACAAAGTCCGTACATAGTTCTGGAATCCGTTCCGGCCGAAAATAAGTCCCATCTCAACCGGTAGAAGTACTGAAACCTACATAGCGTCAGGACCATAGTCCTTTCTCGGGTTTAAGCCACAGAAATTAACTTTACATATTACAAAGACTCTAAAATGTCTGTCACAGCTAATTCATATTGATTTCATTCACCTATATCGTTTAGACAAGGATATAATTCAAAAATTTTCAAATTTTCAAATGTTTGTATAGCTTATGGGACTTACAAACATGAACTAGCTAACACTAAGGACGGCACAAATATCCATGCCCTAGGGGGAATTCGAACCCCCGACCGTAGTGGCCGTGCAGACCGTGACTGACGTGCCGCAGTCCCCTCGGCCACCGCGGCCGGCGGATATAATTCGATGTGGATCTTGTTTTCTGTTCCTCCCTAACGAGTAAGCAGAATGCAAGCAGAGTGGATCTGAAATGAAGTTTCAACACTGTCAAGTCTTCAAGAGGTTACTGCTGTCTATATTTGACCCCAGGTTAATCCGCGTCGTTTCTGCTATTTAAAGCTTGCTATTTTCAGGTGCTTAAAGGCAATCATCTAGGAAATTGCGGGCTGAATAAGCGTTTCCGCCTCAGTTACGCTTTACGCAGACTCGACGAACACAAAGAATCGTTCCTACGTTTAAACACTAATGCGCAGGTACATTTCAACACTAATACACCCGCCTGTGGAATTAACTGTTAGTCATCGCCTTTAGATAAAGCTAGCACAGGAAATATGATTGCATAATTTTATTACATATTCCACATTTAGCACACTCTCAGAAATGCTGAAGATACCCACAATTTTATCTACATGGACTCTAGAACGTCCATAAAGTTTGTCCAGGTTTCTTGGTGGCAATAGTAAATTCATCGTGTAAACGAAATAAGATTGTAGGCCATTATCTACTTAGGTTACTACCCTAGAGTTCACGACAGTCAAGTATTGTTTGGGATTAAGACAGCACGCTCTTAGACCCCGTACTAAAATTCTGCGGAAAGGAAGTTAACGAAAGTGACTAAATATTAGAAACTCGGCTACAATTAAAATATATAAAAATGCCATAAACGTGGGACGCACACACACACACACACATACATACATACGTACAGCAGAGGGAGGGAGGGAGGGTGATGATGATGATCGTGTGGCATTTATGACCGTTAGACCCCAACTGGGGTAGGGAGGGAGGGGGAAAGAGAGAGAGAGAGAGAAAGAGAGAGAGAGAGAGAGAGAGAGAGAGAGAGAGAGAGAGAGAGAGAGAGAGAGAGAGAGAGAGAGGGGGAGCGAGAGAGAGAAAGAAGGAGAGAGAGAATTACGAATATCAAACATGTACCTTCATTTATCCATATTACTGAAAGACATTCCCGGGACTCACTCCCCACCTGTTACACGGCATCCAAATAACGGCTTCCATAAATAAAAATTTGATTTTCAATAATTCGCGTGATGGTCGACAAATTTAAAAACTGTAAATGGTACCTTTTTCTGATCCTAGATAAAAAGGCTTTTGAGACGGGATGACATTCTTAATGGTAAGCCATTTGGGATTTGTGGTCATGGCCCATGAAAATCTTCAGTTCCTTAAGTTTCGTCCAGAACAGCACTGAACATCTTCAGGGGCATAGCTCCTCCGTTGAGACACGCTGACTGACGGGCCGGACACCTGGAGCGACATATATACTGTAAAAAGGAGGCGTGGCCAAAAAGTTATACGTAATGAGTAGGGATAACCCATGTCAGAGACAAAACGTAACTATCAAATATTCAAATGTTTGTTAAGCTTAAGGGACTTAACTGCGGGGTCATCAGTCCCTAAACTTACAAACTACTTATGAACTACCTTATACTAAAGACGACACAAACATCCATGCCCGAGGGGGGATTCGAACCCCCGACGGGGAGCGGCCTCGCGCATCGTAGCAGAGCGCCTCAATGCGCTTGGCCACTCCGCCACGGAAAACGTACAGCTGATGCGATTTCGTATACATTACTTGTACTTCAATTTTCGCCGTTAGCATTGCCACTACATTTTAATTCCTTTCTTTTATTTAATAACTATATTCGTAACACTTTTTGCAGACAATCTCTAGATACACGATTGCATGTCGGGTACCTGCGTAATTATGTCACTTAACGAACCATAGTTCAAGAGATATGACGTGATAAACATACGTATTAAGAACTAACTATTGCTTTTACATTACCCAGCACAAACGTTAGCGCCAGGCGTGACATTTTAACTTATTACTGCAGTTTTGAAACTGTTGTTGTTATGGTTCAATTCGCAGACTAGTTAGATGCAGTTCTCCACGCTACCGTGTCCTGTACAACTCTCTTCATCTGAGAATACGAACGGCAACCTACATCCTTTTGAATCTGCCTACTGCATTCGTCCCTGTGTCCCTTTATGATTTTTATCCCACACACTTATTTCTAATGCTAAGTTGACGATTCCTTGATGTCTCAGAATATGTTCCACCAATCTATCCCTTCTCTTAGGATATGTCCGAAAGTCCTTTCCTCCCCAATTCTGTTGAGTACCTCCTAAGTAATACGTGATCTACCCATATAATTATCGTCATTCGTCTATAGCAACATATTTCGAAAGCTTCTATAATCTTTTCGTCTGAACGCCTTATCGTCCACGTTTCCCGTACAATGCTGCACTCTTGCCAAATGGTTTCAGAAAGGACTTCCTAGTATTTAAATTGATTTGAGATGACAGAAAATTTAGCTTTTTCAGAAATGCCTTTCTTCCTTTAGCCATTCTGCATTTTATATATTCTTTAATTCGGACATAAGAAGTGATTTTGCTACCTTAGAAACAAAACTCGCCCACGACTTTTATTACCTAATATAATTCCTTCAGCACCTCCTGATTGTCTTAAACTGCATTGCATTACCATTGATTTTAATCATGAAACTATCCACAAAATTACATCATGATACGACAAATAGTGCAGAAGACATCACGCCGCAATGCTACCTACCGGTAATGCGTCGGCGGCTCTTTAGGTCGCTATAAATCGAAGGTACAGGCGCATATACGAACCATACTGACATGCAGTACCAACTCAGGGCCTTAACGTGTGGGGTGTTATCGGGTTACTGTTGTTGTGGTTTTCAGTCCAGAGACTGGTTTGATACAGCTGTCCAGCCTACTCTATCGTGAGCAAGCCTCTTCATCTCCTCATAACAACAGCAACCTACATCTATTAGAGTCTGCTTACTATATTCTTCTCTTGGTCTACCTCTGCGTTTTTTACGCTACAGACTTCCTTCCAATGTTAAATATTCGGTTGCTTGATGTCTAACAATGTTCAAATTGTGTTCACTGTCTCCTTATTAGTTAAACGATCTACCCACCTAATCGTCAGCACCGCATTTCAAAGCCGGCCGCGGTGGTCGAGGGGACTGAGGCGCTCCAGTCACGGTCTGCGCGGCCACTACGATCGGGGGTTCGAATCCCCCCTCGGGCATGGATATTTGTGCCATCCTTAGTGTTAGTTCATAAGTAGTTTGTAAGTTTAGGGACTGATGACCCTGTAGTCAAGTCCCATAAGCTCTACAAACATTTGAATTTCACATTTCAAAAGCCTCCCTTTTGTTCCTGTCTGAAAAATGTATAGTCCGTGTTTCAATACAAAGCAACACTCCACACAAATGCCTTCAGACAAAACTTCCTAAATTAATATTTGATGTTAGCAACTTTCTCCTTTTCAGAAACGCTTTTCTTCCCATTGACATTGCCGTATTGGTTACAACCACATATACGTGACCAGATCACTGTGACTATTTGACCTACGTTAGTGACAAGACCCGTAGCGTTGGCGATTTTGCGCACCTTAATATGCCATATTTTTCGGCAAGACTATATAAAACCAAGAGCACCTTATACAGGGTGTTACCAAAAAGATACGACCAAACTTTCAGGAAACGTTCCTCACACACAAAGAAAGAAAATATGTTATGTGGACATGTGTCCATTAATTTCCTTGTTAGAGCTCATTTTACTGTTTCTCTTTAAATGTAAATTGAAATAATTCGGGTAAATTATCACAATCAACATGCGTGGGCTGACGAGAATCCGCACGCAATTGTGCAATCACGTCATCAACACAGATTTTCTGTGAACGTTTGGACAGGAATTGTTAGTGATGTCTTGATTGGGCCTCATGTTCTTCCACCTACGCTCACTGGAGCACGTTATCATGATTTCATACGGGATAGTCTACCTGTGCTGCTAGAACATGTACCTTTACAAGTACGACACAACATGTGGTTCATGCACGATGGAGCTCCTGCACATTTCAGTCGACGTGTTCGTACGCTTCCCAACAACAGATTCGGTGACCGATGGATTGGTAGAGGCGGACCAATTCCATGGTCTCCACGCTCTCCTGACCTCAACCCTCTTGACTTCCATTTATGGGGGCATTTGAAAGCTCTTGTTTACGCAACCCCGGCACCAAATGTAGAGACTCTTCGTGCTCGTATTGTGGACAGCTTTGAAACAATACGCCATTCTCCAGGGCTGCATCGGCGCATCAGGGATTCCATGCGTCGGAGGGTGGATGGATGTACCTCGCTAACGGAGGACATTTCGAACATTTCCTGTAACAAAGTGTTTGAAGTCACGCTGGTACGTTCTGTTGTTGTGTGTTTCCATCCATGATTAATGTGATTTGATGATAAGTAATAAAATGAGCTCTAACATGGAAATTAAGCGTTTCCGGACACATGTCCATATAAAAAATTTTCTTCCTCTGTGTGTGAGGAATATTTCCTGAAAGTTTGGCCGTACCTTTTTGTAACACCTTGTATATGTCACACTATATATACAAGCAGCTACAAATGAATTTGTGGTGAAATGGTGATCATTCTGGGAGATAATAGAAAAAATTAGGGAAGGTAGCTGATCAGCTACTATGCAGTAAAAGATTAATGAGACGAGAGTATTGGCAAGAGAATCGTATTACTGTGCACGCATTTATAAGGAAGCTACTGAAATTCAAAAACACCAGAAGAATTTTAATAGAAAAGAAGAATGTGTAGACAAGATATGGATGTCTACTATCAGCCAACAAAACGACAATAGATTACTTTAACGACAGCATACAGAGATAGCCAACTAGTCGGTATCACGTGATGACCAGTTGCGCCCTCTATGCTCTCTACAAGAGAGTCCTTCTAGCCACTTTGGCATTTACCGGAAGACCTCAGACGACGTCGCTAGCAGATGGGAAATGTTAAGCCCTTTCTATACGACACGTGCAACATGCACAAGAAAGTCGTCGTCAGCTGCAGCGCCCCTTGCGATAGACCGTCGAACTACAAAGAAGCGTTCAAACGGTACGAATTTGCTGAGTCGTCTGCTTCAAGCGTCTACTTCGTTTGTTGTCAACTTAAAGCAAATGAATCGCCGCGTTAGCAGCACTTTCCGAAACTGTATGATATGTTGTGATGATTAAAACATTTATTTGGGTTTCAGACTGCCACTGTGAAACTGTATTTAATTGTTTTCGTCTACTTCATGCGTAACTACGTCGCTCACATGTGTTAACGTCCTCATTATAAAATGGGATTACATGTGTTAACGTCCTCATTATAAAATGGGATTACATTCTTCCAGCCCCTGTGGCTTGTGACGCCCTATGTATATGATGAACAAGCTCAGTTGTCTATACATAGACCCTTAACTGTGATAAAGCTTCAAACAATGATCACCAAAAACAAATATTTCGTATGTTAACTACAGCATGTTTCAGGAAAAATAGCAAATATTTTAGAAGCTGGTAATAAAGACGATTTGCAGTTAAAATTTCATATAACGTGTGTCCAATTTTTATTGGTACAGAGATACAGGTCTTGGTATGTACAAAAAACTGATTTGGATATTTTGACTGATTCTTTCGTCGGTTCTTGGTAGATCACCATGTTGACTTCTATTTAAATAACCGGTTTCGACGTTGTTTAAAGTCTGAATACGTCCTAGTAAGCAGAAAACCGGGTAAGTACGTGGAAATGAACGTGTAGAACATACAGAAAATTCTTCTTTTAAATAAGTGTAATGTTGTACTAACAAGAACCGACGGATAAATCAGTGAAAATTTCTTGATTTACATTTGCTCTAAGTTTGTTTGGATTTCATATTAACAGCTATATCTCTATATTCAATAAAAATTGTACACAAGTTATATTAAATGTTTAATGCGATTCCTCTATAGTATCACCTCCTAAAATACTTACGACTGAGTCGAAAAACTACGTTCCTCTGAGCAGGAGACAAGTAGTCATTCTCAAACAAATTCCCAACACGGTTTCGTTTGTCAGCTGGGTTCCCCATTCTGTCGTCTGCGCATGCGCGAAGCACTTCCATACGCGTGAGAGTAGGATGCATCCTATTCCGTCTACTAGCGATCGTATGCGTTCATCTTGAGCAAGTGGACGCGTCTACACTGTACGCGGACGGCGTGACTGGTGCATCATGGGTAATCTTGTAAGCCCTCACTTTCCGTGTAGAAAGGGCTTTACACATCGACACGCTCGTGACCACCTGCAGCGGAAAGTCAAGTTGAACGCACGCGGTAAGTCGTACCGCGTGCACTCCTCCGCTAGGCGTCGCTGCCGCGGAGATCCAGTACATGAACGCACTCCAGGGGCGTGGCCAGCAGTAGCCACGTGTGCACAGTAGTCTTGCGCATAACAGTCCGCGACCGGAAGCGCTCACTTTAGTTGGTAGTTCCGTCGTGAACTAGTTCGCTCTTTTAGTTCGTCCGCTCCCACTGACGACCGAGCGGTGTAGTCTGCTGCGCATGCAGGTGGAAGGAGAAGTTCCCCCACCTAGCTGCTTCGTGCGCTTGCTGCGTGAGCCACTAACGATTTCACGAAGACCGAAATAAACAGTTTGTCGATATTAAAATGATTTCCATCGCTTCTATTAAGGTAATCTTAAAAATCGGTTTTATGTTTCTCACATCTTTACCGAGTATGTTCCAGCTGTAATTCGTTGTTACCCGATCATTTGTAGGATGACAAGGAAATCCAAAAAATTCCAGAAAAATTGAAACACCGCAATAACATCTTACGGTGTAACACCACGGAGAGCGCATTGTAAGCTTTGTTTAGCATATGTACTGTCTTGGCCGGCCGCGGTGGCCGAGGAGACTGAGGCGCTCCAGTCACGGTCTGCACGGCCACTGCGGTCGGGCGTTCGAATCCCCCCTCGGGCATGGATATTGGTGCCGCCCTTAGAATAAGGTAGATGATAAGTAGTTTGTAAGTTTAGGGACTGATGACCACGTAGTTAAGTCCCATAAGCTAAACAAACATTTGAACGTTTGAACGTTTAACACAAATAAGCCCATGTACCATTATAACCGTTTGTAATTTTGTGTAAATTCTGTCACGCAGATAATCTGAAGATGCTCTGCTAAAGGGCGAAACGCGTCATTAACTAATAAAATAATTCCAATCAAGACAGTTTGAAGGAATATGTTTGTCGATATTTTTCGCGTTTAAGTTTTGCGTTATCTTTGTGTCTTGGCATTATGGAATTCATTAATCAGATACTGCAGAGTGCAGAGTAGTTTAAAACAGAAGTATTGTCGCACTGAACTATGTAACTCTAGCTGGCTCTCATCGGCAGAAGGCAAGCACGTGATTTTTAAGTCTGGTGCACCTTCTCGTTATTGCCCGTCGGTCATCGGAAAAGGATCCAACGATCTAAGGAGCGGGCCACGTTTAGTATGATAGTTCGCGACCGGCAGTACATATTTCAGTTCGCGACCGGTAGTGCATATTTTAGATCGCGACTGGTAGCTCTCATTTTAGTTCGCAGCTCCGTCGCGAAGTAGGTCGCTCTTTTTAGTTCGTCAGCTCCCATTCCCGAGACGGATCGTTACTCGTTGCCGGCCGCGGTGGTCGAGGGAACTGCGGCGCGTCAGTCACGGTCTGCACGGCCACTACGGTCGGAGGTTCGAATCCCCCCTCGGGCATGGATATTTGTGCCGTCCTTAGTGTTAGCTAGTTCATAAGTAGTTTGTAAGTTTAGGGACTGATGACCCTTAGTTAAGTCCAATAAGCTATACAAAAATTTGAACATTCGTTATTCGTTAGCTCCTTTTGGCTTTTGCTATCGCTGCTCTAAATACTCTTTCTTTTTATATGGTAGCTTTTTTTATATATAACGATCAGTGTTGCTCAAGCGTGTGTTATTAGCAGCAATTTTGGGCAATTAGACACCAAATAGGCAGTTATTTATTTATTAGTTCATTGAAGAATCATTTGCTATAAAATATGCTGAATGCGTTTATTTTGGCGAATGAAAATACTTTATATATATATATATATAGGGTGAGTCACCTAACATTACCGCTGGATATATTTCGTAAACCACATCAAATACGAACCGATTCCACAGACCGAACGTGAGGAGAGGGGCTAGTGTAATAGGTTAATACAAACCATTAAAAAGTGCACGGAAGTATGTTTTTTAACACAAACCTATGTTTTTTTTAATGGAACCCCGTTAGTTTTGTTAGCACATCTGAACATATAAACAAATACGTAATCAGTGCCGTTTGTTGCATTGTAAAATTATAATTACATCCGCAGATATTGCAACCTGAAGCCGGCCGCGGTGGCCGAGGGGACTGAGGCGCTTCAGTCACTGCCACAGTCACTGCACTGCCACTACGGTCGGGGGTTCGAGTCCCCCCTCGGGCATGGATATTTGTGCCGTCCTAGTTCTTAAGTAGTTCATAAGTAGTTTGTAAGTTTGTAAGTAGTTTGTAAGTTTGAGTCCCATAGGCTTTACAAACATTTGATTTTGCAACCTGAAGTTGACGCTTGGAACCTCCGACGTTCAGTTGCGTGTTATAACAAACACAGGCCACGGTAGACGAGGAGCAACTGCAGGGACATGTTTACGATGACGACCATGTTTACGAGTGTGGCTGTAGTGCACTGTTGTGGTTTGGTCTAGCTGTCGCAGTGCCCGCATGTAGCGCTTGCTGCTATTGTTATTTTGCATTCGCCTTTGCACGCAGAGTAACTGTAGTACACTGTGTTACCAGACGTCTGTGATAGTGTAGAGTTGTAGGAACTGTGACCATGGTGTATTCGAACTCTGAAAAGTCGGAGATGATACACATCTATGGCGAGTGTCGACAAAATGCAGCTGAAGCCTGCAGGGTGTATGCAGAACGGTACCCGGATAGAGAGCATCCAACGTGCCGCACATTTCAAAACATCTACCGCCAACTGTATGCAACAGGTATGGTCGTAGCAAGCAAAACGGGTCCATAACAGGCCCGTCACAGGGGAAGCGGGTGCAGTTGGTGTGTTAGCTGCTGTTGCCCTGAACCCACACAGGAGTACACGGGACATTGCGAGAGCCGGTGGACTGAGTCAAAGTAGTGTCATGCGCATACTGCATCGTCACTGCTTTCACCCGTTTCATGTGTCGCTACATCAGCAATTACATGGTGATGACTTTAATCATCGAGTGCAATTCTGTCAATGGGCATTAAAAGAGAATGTGTTGCAGTTCTACCTGTTTACCGATGAAGCAGGTTTCACAAACCACGGGGCAGTGAATCTACGGAACATGCATTACTAGTCCGTGGACAATCCTCGCAGGCTCCAACAGGTATTGCGACAGCGACCGTGGACTGTAAATGTATGGTGCGGAGTCATTGGCGACCACCTCATTGGTCCTCACTTCACTGCAGTGGCCCAAACAGCTGTAGCATACATCGCGTTTCTACAGAATGATCTGCCAACGTTACTCGAAAATGTCCCACTGCAAACGCGTCGACATATATGGTATCAGCATGATGGTGCACCTGCACATTCCGCAATTAACACTAGACTGACCCTTGACAGAATGTTCGACGGGCGTTTCATAGGACGTGGAAGACGCATAAATTGGCCAGCCCATTCTCCTGATCTTACACCTCTGGACTTCTTTCTGTGGGGTTCGTTAAAGGAGAATGTGTACCGTGATGTGCCTACAACCCCAGAGGATATGAAACAACGTATTGTGGCAGCCTGCGGCGACATTACACCAGATGTACTGCGGCGTTTACGACATTCATTACGCCATAGATTGCAATTGTGTGCAGCAAATGATGGCCACCACTTTGAACGTCTATTGGCCTGACATGTCGGGACACACTCTATTCCACTCCGTAATTGAAAACGGAAATCACTTGTGTACGTGTACCTCACCCCTCATGGTAATGTACGTGTGCGTCAGTGAAAAAGACCAATAAAGGTGTTAGCATGTGGACGTAATGTGTTGTTCTAGTCTCTTCTGTACCTAAGGTACATCACCGTTCCCTTTGGATCCCTACTTAATTCGGTGCTCTCCGATGCACACGATCGAACAGCGGAGGAGTGGCACTCAAGCGTCAACTTTAGGTTACAATATATCCGGATGTAATTAACATTTTACAATGCAACAAACAGCACTGATTACGTATTTGTTTATGTGCTCAGATGTGTTAACAAAACTAACGGGGTTCCATTTAAAAAAACGTAGGTTTGCGTTAAAAAACTTACTTCTGTGCATTTTTTTATGTTTTGTATTAACCAATTACTCTAGCCCCTCTCCTCACGTTCGGTCTGTGGAGTCGGTTCGTCAGTATTTAATGTGGTTTACAAATATATCCAGCGGTAATGTCAGGTGACTCATATATATATGAAGTTTACTTACCAGGCGAAGGAGCACAGGTAGTGATAGTAACAAACAGGCGCACATATACACACATAAACGAAAGCTTTCGCAACCCAGTTGTTTCTTCAGGCAGAAGGGAAGAAGAGGGAAAAGGAAATGATCAGGGTATGTCTGAATAGGTGTGTTTGCGTTCGTGTATTTGTGTGGGTGGATGTGTATTTGTTTACCTTCCTTTTTTCCCCGGAGGTAAGTCTTTTCTCTCCCGGTATTGAAATGGCTCCTTACCTATTCCCTTAAAACCCTCATCATTTCCTTTTCCCTCTCCTTTCCTTCTGCGCGAGTTTTATATGTTGCTATCACTACCTGTGCTCCTTCGCCTGGTAAGTAAGCTTCATCTACTTTATATACATATATTTGACCTGCTAGGAATATTTCCTCTACAATATTCGTATTATATATATATATATATAAACCATCACAGTGTCCAGAATAACCTATGACTGCTAACTGACATAACTCTTGCACACAGTATAACTGTCTCCCATCGTAGTTGACTCCAGATCGTAGACTGGCCCGAATCCGTGGCGTGGTGCCCTTTTACCGATGAGCTGACCCATCACAGAATACTGGGCAGTACTGATGTGTAGTTCGTGAACGAAATAGTTCGGAAGAGCGGTCCCACAGATACCTTCCATCTTAGTTCGTTCGCTCCTTTTCCGAAGACTGATATATATATATATATATATATATATATATATATATATATATATATATATATATATATATCGTTATTCTCCGCGCTCTCGCGTCCTCTCACTGTTCCCCGTCAGTCTTCGGAAAAGGACCGAACGAACTAAGATGCAAGGTATCTGTGGGACCGCTCTTCCGAACTATTTTGTTCACGAACTACACATCACTACTGCCCAGTATTCTGTGATTAGTCAGCTCATCGGTAAAAGGGCAGCACGCCACGGATTCGGGCCAGTCTACGATCTGGAGTCAACTACGATGGGAGACAGTTATACTGTGTGCAAGAGTTATGTCAGTTAGCAGTCATAGGTTATTCTGGACACTGTGATGGTGCTGCGATTTATGTGTTGAATGTATTCTCATGTCTGTGGACAAGTACTAATATTATATTGATGAACTACCTGAAAACAATATTGGCACTCGTATACAGTTCTAAAAAAAAGTTAAGTATTCGTCTTTGTATATATGAATTTATGTGTCATACTAATAAATGTACTGACTGTTAAGAAGAGTCGCATCACTTGCAACAAGTCCCAGCACTATTGACGAGTCTCAAAAGAGACGATACCTCAGGAGTAAGAAGTTTTATGCATGATGTAACGTCCCCTTGGGTGGCCCAAAAGAAAAACTTTAATACTTAATATATAACGATGTATGTGTCGTAGATAAAAAGTATTTGCGTTTAAGTCAGTGCCAAAGTATACATATACTCTGGTGAATTAATAATTATCAATGGCTATATTGTGCATAAAGAAATACTCTGATCAATTATAAAAGAGCACGCCTCTTGTTACGATTGTCTTTTTTACTATCTGATCGTGTCGTTTGTGGTTGTCGGCATATGTTTTACAGATTGTATTTTTCCTCTTGTCCTGTGGTCGTTTATACTGATGTGTAAGGTGCGTAATGTAAATGTTTTATTTTAATAATACATGATATTTCAGCATAAAAGTAAATGTTTTGTTTTAATATGTAGTTATCTGATGTAACATTAGACCCGCAGTTGCCCTAGAATGATAAATTTTTAATGAACATTTTGTTGTGAATTGTTGGCAGCCATCTGGCCCCAAAAATTATTTTCGTAAATTACAGTGACAATTTTACTTTTTAAATGTACTGGTGGCTTTCATGTATTATACATATAACTTTCTGTACCATCGACGAAATATTTTCAACATTATTTAGCCGCAATTTTATATTTGTTCTCTCTCAATATTAATAATGATTACCAGCCTATTCTAGTAACAGCTATAAAGAACCCGCCTGAGATTGCCGTGCTCTACAAAAAACATTCTTTTGTGACTACCTTACAAAAAATCAATGAAGCTACATATCACTATTTCTGACATTAGCCCCAAGTCTTATTTATAAAACTAATACCCACATTAATTACAAATAAGTAAGTAATTAAAAGAAAAATATTCTTTTTAATTTGTTAACGCATAATGGACCACGGCCGCTCAGCCCGGAAGTTTTACCAGAACGAACTGTTCAGTTCTAAGATGAGTCATGACGCCTACGTACAAAATCACCGTGATGGGGACTGCGCCACTTCAAGTGCGAGATCAACGGACATGTTGCCAGTCAGAGATGCGTGAGATATGGTGAAAGGACAGGAGACTGGTAGATCGCTGTGGCCCTAGAACAACCACCACAAATGGAGAACTGCAAATGTGATACGAAATCGGATCGGTAGAAGCCAACCGCTATTATAATAATCAGTACTACTGCTTTCAGGCCGAATAGGTCTCAATGGTGTAAGTCAAACAACAGACACAAACGGCGTCATCGTGACGCGTTTCAGATTTTATCTGTCATCTGATAAGTATTTGTACTACTCTGTGAATATCTGTATAGCGGTCACCTGTAACGTTCATTTATGTGCAGTTATCCGTCACGGACACATACTAATCTTACAATGGATAAATTCAGGCCGCGGCGGAGTGGCCGAGCGGATTGAGGCGCTATGCTCCGTTGCGCGATGCCGATCCCCGTCGGGGGGTTCGAATCCCCCCTCGGGCATCGATGTTTGTGCTGTCTTTAGTATAAGTTAGCTCCTAAGTAGTTTGCAAGTTTAGGGAGTGATGACCCCGCAGTTAAATCCCATAAGCTTACTAAGCATTTGAACGTTTTGATTCACCTGGGACCAAAGAAGTACAGAATGCGGCACATTCGTGGCTCGCGACCCA
This sequence comes from Locusta migratoria, assembly GCA_026315105.1. NCBI lineage: Eukaryota > Metazoa > Arthropoda > Insecta > Orthoptera > Acrididae > Locusta > Locusta migratoria. The sequence goes on from CM048751.1 coordinate 205,828,094, forward strand.
GCCGAAAAACTTTTTTTTTTCTTTTTTTTTTTATATATATAAATTCAGGGGAAAAGCAGGAAATTGTGGTTCATCCGTAAAGAATACCGCGATTACAAGTGCCACAGATTATTGAATACTGATCGTGTCTTTGGGATTCTCCATATATGATGACGTAAAGCAGTTTATGAGGCATGCTCCCAGATCTGTTGCCGCGGTGGAGTAGCCGAGCGGTCTAAAGCGTCTCGCTGCGGAGCGCGCGGTTGCTCGCCGTGGAGGTTCGAGTCCTCCCTTGGGCATGGGTGTGTGTGTTCGTCCTTAGATTAGCTTACCTAGGTTTAAGTAGTTTGTAAGCTACGGACTGATGACCACGCAGTTTGGTCCGATAGATTTACAAACATTTGAAAATTTCTCCTAGATCTGTTAATCGTAGGTTTGCGACATTATGTGGTCTTCACGTGTAGACCAAACTATGCAGTATTGGACAAACAAAACAAACACATACTGGGATATGTACGGCACTGTTAAAGAAATATGTATCCATTTAGCCTCAAGACAAATGGTACACGTCTGCGTTCATGCCTGGGAAGTACAAAATAATCTTCTAATGTTTGTAAATCTATCGGACCAAACTGCGTGGTCATCAGTCCGTAGCGTATAAACTACCTAAATTAAGGTAAACTAATCTAAGGACAACACACACACACACACACCCATACCCCAGGGAGCACTCGAACCTCCACGGCGAGCAACCGCGTGCTCCGCAGTGAGACGTCTTAGACCGCTCGGCTACTCCACCACCGCCAGGAAGTACAGTAGCTGCAAATAGTACCTTGTACCCGTGGTCCTACAGTCAGTGATTCTCGTCATAATAGTAAACACTCGAATACGAGTACGTTGGTCTTGTAAACGGAGTACGTAGGTGACTATTAAGCCAGTTCTGTAGCGACAAACTGCTCCACTGTGACCGCTGATATTTCCGCTTGGTGCCAGCGCGGTCCCTCCTTTACTTCTTCTTATGATCGTCGGCTGTTGTCTTCAAAGAGCCGTGTTCCGTGATGGATGAATCTGTAACACAAATTCAGAAGTGAATTTTACTGTCTTCAAAGCTTGGTTGTGTAAATATGTGTTTTAAACTTAGTGTGTGTGTGAATAATTATGTGTGTTACTATGTTTGGTTGTGTGGTCATCTTTCGCAGCAGCAGGAACAAAAATGAAGAAAAGAACAGATGGTGTGCAATGACATACAATAACAAATACACACACAGAGTATCCAACATTTTCAAAAAACAAGGCATCAAAATAGCTCACCAAACCAACAACTCACTTCAAAAATATTTTCCAAAATCAATAGAAAAAACACATCCATACAGAAAAACCGGAATATACCAACTGAAATGCAACACATGTGATGGGAGATACATGGGTCAGACTACAAGAACATTTGATACCAGATAGAAAAATCATGTACGCACCTAGAAGTATAAAACAAGTCATTCAATATTTTAAAAAAACTTACACCAAAACTAATATAAAATCACCACTATAGACACAGACATGGAAATCATAAGAATAAACAACAAGAAACACCTCTTCACCCTTCAAGAAAACTACCGCATCCAAAACACAATAACAGTAAAGAAACATCTCATAAATGACCAAACCAGTCTAGCAAACAACACACTTATCAAGCTTATTGACCATCTAACATAAAAATAAAACATTCTGATATCAACCTCCCCCCTCACAAACACTCAAACCACTACGCACAACCCTCGCCCCCCCCCCCCCCGTCACTTCCCAGTTAAACCTACATTTACTTATCTGAAAAACACATCAGACATCCTGTGCTCTGAAATTAAAAATCTCTCATGCACACACACACACACACACACACACACACACACACACACACACACACACATGTTGAATTAAATTGTGTATATATGCAGGGTGAGGTAGCTAAGTTATAACACCCCTTGTGTCGTCGCCCCAACCGTAATATATACAAAGATGTTGTTTGGATAGTGAATTGCAGGGACAGGAGGTACTTGAAAACGTGACATTTCATTTTTATGCTATTTTTATTACATAGGTATGAGGCCGCCTTAATTTTTTTTTAATGGAACCCTATGTTAAATTTTAGCGTAACATTTTGGGCTTAAAAAGGCGGTTTCAAATATGTGTATCATAATATTCAGGCGAATAGTTTTTGAGACACAGATATGTTCCCGTATCGTATTCGTCCATCGAAGCGGCGTTGTTTGTGTAAGGACGGACTCGCGACGTTTGCCGTGTAGTCTACACAACAGGAAAGGTCGCATTGGACAACGCCGCTTCAAAGGCCGAATACGATAGGAGAACACATACGTGTCTCAAAAACTTTTCCCCTAAATATTATGATATATTTGAAAACGTCTTTTAAAGCCTATCATGTTACGCTAAAATTTAACGTAGGGTTCCATTAAAGAAGAAAAGGCCTCATATTTCTGCAATAAGAAACAGCACAAACATGAAATGTGATGTATTCAAGTAGCCTCTCCCTGCAATTCTCTGTCCAAAACGGCATCATTGTATCTGCTACGGTTGTGGAGATACAACGGGTGTTATGACTTAGCTGCCTCACCCTGTATGTTGTTATGATCTTCAGTGCGGACACTGGTTTTGTGTCTTGTTGTGTTGGTTGGTTTGAATTTCGGCGTCATTCATGTGTTGAAATTCCACTTTTTTTAATCTAAGTCTAATTTTATTCTGCAGAGACATACTGTCCAGATGAGTAAGTGTTAATATGAGGTGGCTTAAATTGTTGTATCTCTTACCTCCGAACAATCAAAATTCTTTCACTGAACAAGTTTATTTTCCAAATTATTTTCAATTTTATTTTTGTTATCAAAGTCAGTAAATACATTTTATTGTTTTCGTAGAATCTGTTTTACTGTCTTATATGTGTGTCATAACCTCATGTTGCGCTACACCCACTTAAGTAATTAGTTAATTATTATTGTTAATTGTATGTACCATAGATAGTGCCCAACTGGGCTGGCGACCGAAATCAGATGTTTCTAAAGTAATTTTATTTCCTGCATAGAGTAGTTTATGTATGGTCCATTAGCATGCATGCTTAAAGACTTACGTGTTAGCTACAATTATTTCAAATTTCAACTAATTAAATCGACAGAGAGTACAGTATGTGGAACAGGTTATCTTTTACGATAATTCGTTGTGGCAACTCTCCCTTACTTGTCGGTATTTTGTGCACAATACTTCGGGAACGGTAGCTTTATCCAACTCATTGTAGGCAACACTTAATCACTGTCCACTGAAATTAATATAAAGTTAGGTAGTAAGTGAGGGGTGGTGTTGCAAACCGTCTTAGTCCATGGTCTCCCAGGTGGTGACGTCATTATCACACAATTTCATATTGGCCGTCATTACAACTTTAAACCGTGTGTTCTGGCCTTCGACACGTGGTTTGCCATCTGCTAGCTCTGAATATAACGCCTGCTTGCGAGCACGGAAGTCAGTCATGGCATGTCCAGTGCAACTGGCTTTTTACAATTCAATGCTTGTTGTCTGGGCTTGTTCAAGGACACTGGTGTTTGTGCGACTACCTTTCCACGTAATTTTAAAAATTCTTCTCAAGCAAAGCTGGTGTTATTGCTCCCGCTTTCTGAGATGCCGCCTGTAATATGTCCAGCACTCGGCTCCATAAAGCAATGTTGGAATTAACGCCGGAGTTGTACACAAGAATCTTCGTAGTCATGTTGACATCACGATTATCAAAAACTCTTGATCTGAGTTTGCCAAAAGCTGAAGTAGTTTGTTCTATTCTGTCTTGGATTTCAGAATCAACAGTTGCTGATGATGAGATAATACTTCAGAGGTAAGAGAACTGACTGTTTTTAAGCTTTCTCCAATATTGTGATACTGATGCTCTTTTCCTCTTCTCCTGTAGCTGGTTGGTGAAGAATTTGGATTTTGCTGGTATTTGGTCTCAGGGACGCGATAATAACTCCTTGCTTAATTCTGGTGTTGATACTAAAACGCTCGCTGACCGAGCAACAGTTGATGACTGCTGCCATGGTGTCTGAATGCAGCAACCTTAAGATAGCAACGAATCCATACAGAGCCAATATATTCCACAAAGTTTCACGAATTACTGAGTCAAATGACTTTCTGAGGTCAGACACTATATGCATGTTATAACATTTGAGAAACAATTATGAAACATAGAATTAAAATAAATAATTAACTCTGCTATTTCAATCGCAAGCCCGGGGCCTCTAAGTGGAAGAGTAGCAGAAGAGGGAAGGAGAGGATAATAAATAAATAAATAAAAGGGTCCAGCTGACGCGGCTGGTAACGCCCTTTAAGGACCCCTGCCTAGGGTACAGTTGAAAACTGGACAATGACTTCGGAGGCGAAAGAAGATCATTTACATCATCTCAACGGCAAGGAAGGCAGAAGAACCACTGTGAGAAGACTGGCCACTTTAACGTGGAAAGGCAACCAAACTATGGGAGGAAAACCTAAATAAACCTACCAGAGCTTTCAACCTTGCTAGTAACCTGATTAAAGAATCGAATCTCTGGTGCGCCAAGACAATCTTAAACTAAAGCATGGAGGACAAACTCACGGAATGTACTACCCCAGGTGGTGTCAAATCCACATCCGCCTCTGGCAGTGTTAGAGAGCCTTTGGATTCAGTGGAGTCCACGCCAACATGCCCTGAGAACGAGTCGGAGCGTCCTGGAACCATCAACAAGAAAATCAGACATTAGCAACAGAACTACTTTCACAGATTAAACATAACGTCGCTACTCAAAATAAGAAAACTAAAACATTTAACAGACACTGCGACTCGCCACGAGATACTGCTCACAGCGATACAGGAAACCAGGCATAAAGATGAACATGATTTTGATTCAGAGGGAAAATGAAGGAAGTTCCTCACCTGGGAACCGGGTTCATTGTAAACCATATGATGCTTGATTCAGTAACTGACTTCAGTTCGTCCAGTAGTCGAGTGTCTCTACAAACCTTTCGGTGCACAAATAAGATCTATACTGTAGCAAATATTCACGCATCCGTCTATATGGGCAACAAGCGTAACCCCGAAAAAAACTGAAAAGTTTGGGGAAGAACTAGGAAACATCGTCAGCAGGTCCCAGAACGTCATCCTATTTGAGGGATTTCAGCGCCCAGCTGGGAAAAGAACGCGAATTTAGATACATCGCAGGAGATTACCCAACCCACAAACAGGAAAGGAGAGTGCCTTGTGGTAGTCTGTAAGGCTTTCTACTTGCCAATGAAGTCGACGGCCTTCAAGAGACTACCAAAGAAGGAGAAGACCTGGTCTTCACCCAACATCCTCTTGGGAGAATTTCAGTTTGATCACGTTAACTTCTCAAAGAAATCACATAGAGAGATCCAGTAGTGAAAATTGTTACAGAAACTCCACAACTACTAAAACAAAATAAGCATTCCTGGTAGACAACTACCTGTGACGAAGCAGTGATGCTGAGAAAGGTGTCCTGGATTAACTCACAGAAACCATGAAACGAGAGAGACAAGTCATTGAACAACGAAATTTAACGGTCAGAACCATCGGACAAGTAATAATAATAATAACAATTTCGTGTGGGTCATTGGCCTGGTGCAAGTCTTTCAATTGGACGCTACCTCGGCGACTTGCGTGTTCCTAGCCTACCCCAGTTACCCAACCGGGGAAAAGGGGACTTCAGCTTAACGTGGAATCCGAACCACGTGTAGTGTCTGGCGACTCCTCACATCGTTGAGAGGTGAAGGATGGGTTAAAGTGCAGACTGAAAAATCCGAGGTCCGACCGGATTTTGAACCCGCGACGCTTCGGTTTCCCCCACCGGGTCCGACATCGGACAAGTAAAACGGCAGTTCACAAAACACCAATTGACAGAAATGGATGACGAAGCCACAACAATCTACCACCCTATATTGAAAAGATAACAGCCATCTCCTGACCAAATATTTTGAGAATCTCTTGAACTGTGAATCACGCCACACGTTCTTTGCTTACGAGAACAAAATCAAGCATCGAAACTCGCAACCACTGACCAAAGAAGAAATAACAGAAATCATCCAGTCCCTGAAAATCAACAATGCATCAGTAGATGACTAAATAGTGGCCGAACTATCGAAGATGGCAGCAAGAAAGTTGGCGGAAAGCCTAAAAATAAATAAAAAGCAGTTATCGAGGATTTTCCTTGGTACCTGTCACATAAAAGATTTTCTCCAAGAGCTTAATAAACAAAGTCGAACCTCAACTAGACTCACAACTAGGGGCATTAGAGACATGATTTAGAAGAGGACACTTGTACTGAACAGATACACAGTCTGAAATCAGTGGTACAAGTAAAAATGACTTTTAAAATAATGTCGTTATCATCATTGACTTTAAGAAGGCATATGACTCAGCTGATGGATTCACTATCCTGCACATACCAGGGCTGGATACGAAGACTCATAAACTTATCCAACAGACTTAAGCAACACAAGAAAATGGTCGGTCCTCTCACCCCTTTAACCATGTCCTATTTTTTTTTTTTTTTTTTTTTTTATTTTTTTTTTTTTTTTTTTTTTTTTTTTTTTTTTTTTTTTTTTTTTTTTTTTTTTTTGTAACGTGTCTCTGTCATGAGACAAATTTGCTATCGCGGATTGACCCACTCGAGTGGAATGGATTCTTGATGAACATTTGTATCAACTTGTATTGCCTCGCAAAGAGAATATATTCAACAGAATTACTGTATGGACAGTTGTGATTGTTGGTGAAATCATAATTGTAGTGGAAGATATAGAGGAGAATTCTCACCAAAAGATGAGTACTAAACTGTTTTTGTAATGTGAATTGATATAGCATTTGTGTTAAATAAGAGTTAAACAAGAGTTATAAACTTTTTTTTTCAAACGAAAATCCTTGATCAAACTAAGTAACCTTTGGATAATAAATTGCAACAATAATTTAAAAGTAAACAGATAAGAAAATTAGTTTAGAAGTGAACTTCAAGTGGCTAAGACATTTGATGTTATATCATTCAGTGCCGATTACATTTGAAGACAGAGAATTTAAGTTAATTTATTTTGTGTGCTACGGAAATTTCATTAATGACAGTATAGTCATTCTCATATTAAAATATTTACCCAGAGACATTTTCATAGTAGTAATCATGCAGATAGCAAATCATAAGATACTGTGACAGCTGATGAACAAAAAATTATTACTGAAATTAATCAAAATAGTTAGCGCCAATAGTACATATAGATACATATCTATATATGTGTGTACTGCAATTGTCATGGTATAACAAAACTCATAGCATAGATCAAAAGACAGTTACTTTCAAAACGATAGTGTAAGGTGTACATTTTCAGCCACAATAAAGCACACAGAAATTTTTCTTTTGTGGTAACACAATTACAGCTAAATCCAGTTTGCATCACAATATATCTCCTGGATATATTATGAGGAGGTAAGTAGAATTTTCAGTGAAGTAATCAGCAGCACAAAAAAATCGAAATTATTAATCAAGTTGTAGAGCTAATTAATGACCTAATTAAACTCTTCGATAGTAACAGGGTATACATTAAGAAGTGAACTGTATTTCGAATGTGCAAAGTTGACAGACAGTTACGATCTTTTATCAGTATATTTTCGGGTTTAAAAAAAATACAAACGATGGTCATTTATGTTTATTTACAATCAAATGCAATATTTAAACCCCTACCCCACCTCATAACCTTGCCTTACATACGATCCCATCAATTTGAATAATTAAGCGACATACTATGTCGCATTTATGTGATAGGTTCTATCAGTAAGCCAGTATCATTTTCATTGTCATCATCGACATGCAAGTCACCGAAGTGGCGTCAATTAAAAAGACTTGCGCTAGGCGGCGGAACAATCCCACACGGGATCTCCCGGCCAAAAATATACGATCATTTCACAGAGAAGCTGCATGATCATAAAAGTGAATCTCCGAGTGGACGATGGTTTCATTTTCGTGATATTCTGTTGAGTAAAATAAATATATATATGACATTTTAAACTGACTCCAGATTGATCCTGCTTTTACTAACATACTAAGCATTCAGCGTATCGCCCCCGAAGGTAAGAGATATTAGGGATCTTACGGTCGCGGCGGAGTAGCCAAGCACATTGAGGCGCCATGCTCCGATACGCGAGGCCTTTTCCCGTCGGGGGTTCGAATCCTCCCCTTCGCGCATGGATGTCTGTGATGTCGTTAGTATAAGATAGTTCATAAGTAGTCAGTAAGATCAGGGTCTTATGACCCCGCAGTTAAGTCCCATATACTTAACAAACATTTGAACATTTGGACCAAAAAAAATGTTCAGATGTTTGTAAATCTTATGGGAGTTAACTACGGGGTCATCAGTCCCTAAACATACAAACTACTTATGAACTACTTACGAACTAGGACGGCACAAATATCCATGCCCGGCGGGGGATTCGAACCCCCGACCGTAGTGGCCGTGTGGGCCGAGACTGAAGCGCCTCAGTACTCTCGGCCACCGCGGCCGGCACATTTGAACCTTACGGAGACAGGTAGATAGTTGTTTTCCTCGCTGTGTTTGCGGATGTAACAGTAAGGGAAGAAGATGAGTACAAGGTACCTGAACCTACTCGACGAACCGTGCGGTTGCCTGTGGAGTCTGCAATTAGATGTGGATTTGATCTCAAAGACACCATACAGTAACAGTGTATCGGAAACACTGAATAAAAAAATTTATTATAACATTTACGTATGTTTTAGTATATTTTTAACATTTCAGTTGTCAAGCAACCACGGATGGAGATGAATGAGAAGCAGGCAATTCTGCACAAACGGCAGTTTCTCTCTAAATGTGCGTGCAAATCGACGTGAAACACTACACCATGCAAATGTTTAATAATTGCATTTAATTCTAGACTTTAACGTTGGCAGTAAGCTGACAATAAAGTAAGAGATGATAAAATCTCTGACCCAAAGGACGTCTGCCAATGTCAGCGGGTAATGGGGAAGCTGAAAAACAAACCGCTCGCTTCGCGTGACGAAAACCGCTTAACGAGGATCCGTTTTCGCCTGGTGAGGGATAACACCGTTAAACAACCTGTTGGTCGATGATGGCACTCCTGCAGCGTGTGATTACATAAGGCGGGAGGTCGCCTCACTTGCTCACAGAGAGGCGCACTTGTTGCTCTGCCGAAGGCCATCGCCGCACCCAAGTCTGCAACGTCTCAAATTTATCATTGTCCCAAACACGAGACACAGCAATACACTACAACAGGAGGAAATGATGTGGACATGTTCATCTACGTATGTTGTTTTATGTTTACTATGACCACAATAACAAAAGGGTGATTACGACACTGAACCACACTAACAAGGAAAGTACTTGCGCTCGAACAAACACATATACACCAAAATCGTATGAGAGATAAAGGTCCCTTATTGCACCAGTGATACTCCTGAATCTGCAAAACTCTGCAGTCGTCCGTTAGAGGCCTCTGCGTGTGCCATGCCGCATTGCACTTTGACCTGTCGGTTCGCCAGTAGGGACGGTGCAGTGTGACTCCGGAGTCGCGTTTAGTGACGTTATTTGTGTGGTGAAGCGACAGATGGGGCGGTCATTGGTAATCAATCCTGCTAATGTTTTGCGATTGGTTGAGATGAAGTTACGAAGAACCCTTCTTCGTGAAGATGGTATTAGTGTAGAAGATGATTCATTCGCACGCTTTCTCGTATCTGTTATGGTACAGAAATATGAGCAAAGTTAGATACTGTTGTAACACCAACACAAAATGATGATAATAGGGATGATAATGACGAACAACTCATTGCAAGCGGTAGTGCTACGGTAAGTGCGGGAAAAGCAATGGAAGCAGTGGCAGTGAATACTAACAGTCTTCCGAGAAGAAGGTTAAAGTTGCTACTATCATCACGGTTTTTGATGACAATACGCTAGAGAACGTGTTCGATGATTATAACATAAGTTATAGTTAAGATATTTCCATTACGTATGGCGTCTACAATTACATCTACAGTGCCATCTAGAGCATTATTGCAGAGTTTGGCATAAAAACGACACCCACCAGCAGATTGAGGTGTACGTAGAGATCCTGTAAACAAACGTTCATACAGATATATTTGTTCGAGTCCATGTACTTTCCTTGTAAGTAAAAAACCGTACATTGTGAGGATACATGAGGTAGGAGTTAGGAAAGTGAAGGGAGTGGGAAAATTTATTTATTTATAAGCGTAATATTTTTCTCTATTATTATTTTTTTAATTCAATATGTTCCATTTTGTTTCTCCAATCCCAGCATATGATATAAAGACATCGACTACAAATTATTTCTATGATTATTAAGCATATAATTGAAACAAATTGTTTGTGATTGTTGATCAGTCGCAAAATATGAGAATAATCATAGTTCTCTGCTGTTTGTGAGCCGATTTCGATGCACTGTATGGACATGATGTATAAAAAGTTTCTCTTTTTTACAAAGTTTAAGATACAGTGTGAAAACATAAGGAAGTGTACCAAAAGTTATTCAGTTACACCCATCAGGCCTTAGTAATGACACCCTCACCCAGTGGCGGCGCGTCCTGTGTGGTGACTGGTTCAGTGAACCCCCAGAAAAAGCTCGTCGTGAACAAAAGTAAGGAAGTAAATAAAATAAAAGTGTTTTTAAACTATAATCCTTCGTTTCGTTCTTCTATCAGATTATTTTATATGCACATTCAAACTATTTTTGTCTGATGAGAAACGTTTTTGGTCGCGGAGTCAGCACGTATATAGGCGGCAGGGGCCACAGCGTTGCAATGCGCATGCGCGGCTGAAGTTCAAATTCTCTTTTGAACCCCCTGGAGGCAGCATATGGGCGCAACCGCAGCAGGGAGGGGCGAGGGGAAACGCCGCTTTTAACATTGGTGTTGTAGCTGGTGGAGAGACCAGCTCCTGGCTACTCGAGCCCTGACGGTTACGCACGAATGCTTCCGAAGCAAAGACAACGGGGCTACTGTGCACTTCGCCTTGCGCATGCGTAAATTCTCCATGAAGGCAACATCCACCCTTCGTATTATTCTGTTTTTGGCTCATTGACGATTCATTAAAAACACATCAATTTGGCAAAATACCTTAAAACTATAAATTAAAGACGCATCAACAGTAAATGCTCCTAGAAGATTAGATAATGAATAATAATGAAGCCACTACTCGCCACCTAGCCGTGTGGTTAGCGGCATTGCTATCCGTTGTCGAATGTAGTACAAGAATTTTTTTTAAACCCAATCTTCTTTTTAACAGATACGGGAACAATGACTTTTGTATTTTTACTTGCCACATATACTTTGGACGTTTTTGCAAATGTGTCGCGATTTTGAGGGTAAATGGCATTTATACTCTTCATGTACAAATTTTTAAATCTTTGAAAAGCAGTGTCAGGAGGAGCAGCCTTTGCGCATGCGTAAGGTTAGGAGAGGGGGCTGCTTGCAGTGTCACGTGACCCGAAGGTAGCTTGTCTCTTCGTCGTAACAGATTCATTTTGTTAGTCACAGTCACGTAACAGTGTAATCAGTTACTTATTGTGTTTCAGTCTTCATGTGCACATTCATACGTTCTTGCTGTTTATTATCAAAGAAAAATGAACAACGTTCAGTATGTTTTAGAAATAAATTACGCAGCTTTAAACTTGGAAGTGTGAAATAACGAAGTTTGGTAAGACGACGCCTTAGCTAGAGTTGAAGCAAGCGCAAAGACACCAAGGTAAAACATTCTGCAGATCTTTTAACGAAAATATATCTAACGGAGAAGGAAGCGCCGAAACATCAACGCACCGAACGAGGGGGCGGGGGGGGGCGGTATCACTCTCAAGATACGGTACTGAAAGAAGTGAACCCCCAGTCATCTGAAGCGCTAACCGCCAATGCCCTCACCCATTGTTTTTCCCAAGTTACGTCACGGTATTGTTGTGCTATTTTTACAGCCGGTTTACAGTACTAACAAGATCACCGATTATTAAAGAGAAATGACAATTTCTATTCGAATGTCTGATACCAGTTCAAACATTTACAGTGATTTCAGCATTATTTTTATTAAATAATTTCATATTAATAATATTAGTTTATATTATAACATGAAATGGATCGGACAGTGTGTGGAAAGAAATATCAACAGCATGCAATACCAAACATCTTCTTCTAAGTTGACATCAATGCTTCCGACTAAATACGACACACGACCACAGCGCACAACTGATGTACGAAGTCTTCGGCGTCATCTTGCAGTATATTGTTCTCCTACGATCAACACAAATGATCAGTGAAGTGCGAATCTCTGACTCTTGAAGAGTCCAACTCGTTGGTTTGCAGATACTGACAGCATCTATGACAAATTGGGTTCACTGTTTAACGTTTCAAATGGTCAAATGTTTGTGAAGCTAAAGGACCAACCTGCTTTTTGTCATCGGTCCCGCCGCGAAGGAATGACCGCGAGTCCTAGGCACCGTGTCAGGAGCTGAGCGATCGCTCCCGTCGGAGGATCGAGTCCTCCCTCGGACATGCATGTGTGTGTTGTCCACAGTACAAGTTAGATTATGTATTTTGTAAGTCTAGGGACCGATGACAACAATGGAGGACTCCAAACTGCGGCTGGGTTGGCAGCGAAATTCGTAGCGACAGTAACGTCGGCAGAGTACACAAAACAAGATAAAACGCCCTCGGCAAAAAAGGAATAGTGGGCGAAACACGAATTTAACTGACAACGGCCGATAAACATTGAGCACGATTGTGGACAGACAAAATAGAACTACTGCGGCAGAAACGCAAGCGAAACTCAACACTCGCTCGAGTAATACTGTTCAGGTAAAAACAGTATGGGTGGAAGTTGACATTCATAGAAGGTTGCAGTTGTTAACCACTTAACAACGGATTCTTAGGCCATCATCAGGTAAAAACTGAACGTCGCTATGTTCATAGATTCTAGGTATGAGGTACGCCTAATATGCAAACACTATTTTTTTTACACCAAAACATGTTTCAGCACCTCTGTCCCGACATCAGTGGGTTTTTCATTTATTTATTGCTGCGTAAAACAAAATACATTGATTTCAGTACAATGCTGTGTGTAAATGTAGGCCTAAAAAGTCGTAAGTCTTATTTTCATTTTTACCTTGTTTATACATTCTGTGGTCCTTTCTATATAATTACATACTGGTAACGTTGTCATCTGCAAGCAAATAATCTGTTTGAATTTTGTGACTGTTTTAAAAACGCTACTGTAGTGTGAAAACATATATTTGGTAAGTGGGGATACTTCGATCGTCAGGTTATTGTCTATTACTTACGGTTTCTTTTGGCGCACACTTTCTCTTCCGCATTTTTGTTGACAACACGCATGTAAGACACATATTTTGTGGACTTTTTCATTTGACGACTGTATACACTTTTTAGTATGCGTACCTATTAGTCGGTCTTCACTTGTTCTCCAGTGGAGTGGCGGTGGATTTTAATTTTGATTATTTTCTCTCTGTGCTGTTGTCTGTCTGTAAATCTATCGGACCAAACAGCGTGGTCATCAGTCCGTAGCTTACAAACTACTTAAACCTAGGTAAACTAACCTAAGGAAAACAAATACACACACCCATGCCCCAGGGAGGACTCCAACGTCCACGGCGAGCAACCGCGCGCTCCGCAGCGAGGTGCTTTAGACCGCTCGGCTACTCCACCGCGGCTTCTCTCTAAAATGTTCAAATGTTTGTTAAGCTTATGGGACTTCGGGGTCATCAGTCCCTAAACTTACAAACTACTAATGAACTACCTTATACTAAGGACGGCACAAATATCTATGCCCGAGGGGGGATTCGAACCCCCGACCGTAGTGGTCGTGCAGATTGTGACTGGAGCGCCTCAGTCCCCTCGGCCACCGCGGCCGGCGCTTCTCTCTGTGCCTGTGTGTGTGTGTGTGTGTGTGTGTGTGTGTGTGTGTGTGAGAGAGAGAGAGAGAGAGAGAGAGAGAGAGAGAGAGAGAGAGAGAGAGAGAGAGAGAGAGAGTTTGTGTGTGTGTGTACGTACACGTTTTAACTGTGACTGTCGTCCTTTCTGTACAGGTCCTTTAATGCGTTAAATAATGCTTTTTTGCATAGTGTGCTATTTTCCTTCTGCTATTGCTTTTTGTAGGGGAGTTTTTCTGTTGTCAGACTTTGGTACAGCTTGTGGCTTGTTTTTAATATTTTCAAGTCTATTTTGGTCGGGTGATCGTTTTGGACTATTAATGTTCAAATGTTTGTATAGTCTATGGGACTAAACTTACAAACTACTTATGAACTACTTACGAACTAGGACGGCACAAATATCCATGCCCGAGGGGGGATTAGAACCCCCGACCGTAGTAGCCGTGCAGACCGTGACTGAAGCGCCTCAGTCCCCTCGGCCACCGCGGCCGGCTTTGGGCTATTAGGTGGTCTGCAAATGTGCTATGGGAACTGTGACTTTTTAGTGCCTTGAGGTGTTACCAATATCAGGTTGTCAAATTCCTACACGTTCGTCCATCGTATATTGATTGACAGGAGTAGCATGTGATTTCATATATGCCTGATCTGTTGGATTTGTCAGTTAGTGTTATCTGTATTCTGAGTTATTTCAGTACTGTGTTGTCTATCCTGCATCCTATTTGGAGTCCCTGTTTCTTTGATAGATTGCTTATCCTCTGAACTATTTTGTTGTTATAGGTGAGTGTGTGCCATTTGTTTCCTTTTCTGTGTTGTACTGTTGTGTCATGTAAATGGTCCTTGTCAGGGTGTTGTGTTCTTCTGCAGTGTGTATGGTCTAGTGTGTGTTTGTGGCTCGTTCATTATGTTTCTTTTGCACATATGCTATCTGTTTTATTGTGAAAAAACCATTGATGATGGCACAGAGGTGCTGAAACATGTTTGGGTTTGAAACAAAATAGTGTTTGCAAATCAGACCGACCTTATACCTATAATTTACAGTAGTGTTTACAGTAGTTAGATCCTTATGGCACTGAATTACACATACTAAAGTATAAGTACAAAAGCTGATATTTATATGCAGAGTCTCAAAGCTGAAATATTGAGTATTTTAGTTAAAAGAGTGAGAGGGAAGTTGGTAGGTAGGTGGTGAGCGGGGTTTTTACATTTTGAAATAATACTACAGTGGTAACACGGAATACATTTAATAAAGTGATACATGTTATTGTTGCTAATAGGCTATTTTCGTACAGTTGATTTTAGGTCATACATTGCTGAAATGTAGATATCATATCCAAATTTTATTTCAAGTTGAGAGCAGAATGATAACTTATTTGGTTCTCAAGATATCTGTTAGCGCACGATGTTCGAAAAAATACCGTTACAATTTTCAAAATTGTGTTCGCGCTATCACAATAGGTAGAAAAATAATTATTGGGTATCCAAAGCACCAGTTCTGTGGACTGGCACATCTATAAATTCTGTTTATGTCAAATTTTAGATATTTTTTAGATATGTTCTTAAGATGAAGATCCCAGTAAGCCATGAAACTATTTTTCATCTTACTACCCGTTATCGATAGCCAAAGACCCAAAATAGCCGAACTTCTCCACGTAAAATAGGCTCGCAACATCTGGTTTGAAGTGTAACTGTACCGACCGTACAACAACAGGGTTTTGGTTCCGAGCTAACGAAACTATGTTTCTACTTGCCATTTACTCACCAATAATATTTATAAAAGTTACAAATCACCATACATTTGGTCTGTAATGGAAAATTTTTCTATTTTTACTAGTATTCGTCACAGATCGCCTTACAGTGTGCCTGTGACAAAGATTTTGTATTTTTCATGGTTATAAGCGTCACATATTGCCGTAAATCGCGCCTGTGACAAAAAATTCTTTAGTTAAGATAGTATACCATTTGCATATTAACATTAATCGGGACTGTCTGAGCCATTTTCAGGATAATGGTGAACAACTCGGTTCATAAAATGATTTCAACACCAGTAATTCAATAGAAGAAATAGACGTTTATCTAGAAATATAATTTTCTACTTTTCGAAAGTATTTATTCTTTATCAAGATGAGCACGAGACTCAATGATACTTTGATACCAAAACTGTCACTTGTACTAAGAGACAACGGTCAGACTGTTATGAAACCAATTATACGATTTTATGAATCCTAATCGTCGTAAACATTTGATTTTTTTTCCGTAACTTGCAGTTTGATACCTTCGATCTGTGAAGGTTTCATTTTTATTTTCGTTATTGTGCAGCATTGTGCAAAGTGAGTAAGGTAATGCAACATATTTTAAAGACTGTAAATTAGTCTACTTTTGACCAGAGCGTTTCTCTTTATTTTAAAGTCTCTTCTGTGGTCAAGGTTTTTTTATGTTACCCTCTTCATAAGATTTTGTAGTACACTGACACTTGCTGTCACTATTAACAATTACACTATTCACAATTACACATTTTTATAAAAGTTGCCGAAAACTCGCCATGTCTGAATCCTCGCGGGCTTTTACAGTTGCAAAAAACCGTGACGTAACCTATACGAACTGTATAGATGCAACCACGGAAGAGGAGGCCAAAACAACGAAGAAGAACTATGTATATGTATCAAATTAGGAGAAGGTATCGAAATTTTATTTAATAATGATAGCACATTTTCAAGATATTGGTTTAATATCCGGCGAACGGACCCACGTAGCGTGCCAACCTCTGTCTAATTACTTATCATTCCATTTCAAAACCACTGTTCTGTGAGAAATTTTGATTAGACATCGGTACGGTCTGATACCATCTCTCGATAAGCTACGGAATTTCTTTTTGTTATTTGTCCATATACAAATGTATCGAAGCATAGAAAGAAATCATCAAATCTTTACTTAGACATAGAATTTGTTTTATACGAGGGTAAGTAAAAAATTATCCGCAATGTAGCCATAACGTTTCTTACATCGTTCGTACTTAATACTGTCGTAGTTAAAAAAAAATGTTCAAATGTCTGTAAATCTATCGGACCAAACTGCGTGGTCATCAGTCCGTAGCTTTCAAACTACTTAAACCTAGTTAAACTGACCTGCGGACAAACAGACACACCCATGCCCCAGGAAGGACTCGAACATCCACGGCGAGCAACCGCGCGCTCCGCAGGGAGCTGCTTTAAACCGCTTTTTTTTTTTTTTTCTTCTTTTTTTTCCTTTCTGTCCGTTGCGGTCGTTGTTCGTGTTTGTTCGTTCTCATTTTCGGTGTGTTCTTGGCTCAGCTTTTCTATTACAGAGGGAGTTCAACCGCCTGACCGGGTGCGCTAAGCCACGGCGCCCGACTCGGCTACTCCACCGCGGCTGTCGTAGTTTATTTTATTGATATATGTTGTGGTCATTCTACTAAAGTTTGATCTTAATAACTCCATTTATCTTCCTTTTGTCGTACGTAATTCAATGGCTGCTCCATTACAAGTTTGCGCCAAAGAGGAACAACGAACACCGTTCATAAAGTGTGTCAGGTGCCAAAATTTATCAAAGACAATACGGTAATAGCGGCCTGCTACAGCGAAGTAACTACTAATGGACTGAGAAATTGGAAAAAAACGGTCGCACAAGAGGTACGCATGGGGAAAGAGTCAAACTACCATCGAAAGCCAAAACTGACAACACTGAGCTTGCATGTGACCTGGTTCTTTTAGACAGACGAGCGACTACTGATGTGAAGTGCTACGTCGTCTGCAAATTAGTCATCTTTCTGCCTACTAAATCATCCGCAGGCTAAAGCATGCAGTTCGAAGCAAACGCTGAGGTGAGGACTACTGTGAAAAGGTGTCGCCTTGTTGCCCGACAATATCAGTTCATGTACAGTTTGAAACGTGTCCATAGAAAATATATATTGCTGAATTTGTAAGAAAATGTCTAATATTGTGCCTCCTGTTTTGTGTCGAGTAACTTGCTTGAAAGAAAATGTATAGTATTGCTTCTACTGTGTGTATCGATATGTATACATAAATATGTGAAATTTCATCTTTGGCAATGATTATGTATTGCATAACATTGTAGCTCGTGCAGAGAGACAGAGTCGGACTTGTGGTTCAGCTCGCTTAGAGAGCAGTTGTGTTGTGTATATGGCTCCGATGTAGCGCAGAGGCTGCTGTGCCAGCAAGTTGATTTGATTGTATTTGGAATATATTTCTTATTATTGTGAAAACGTTATACCACCACTAGAATGAAGGTAATTGCATTTCAGTAATTATAAGAACGTTGTATCATTTACGTAATGTAATGGTGATTATTAATAATAAGTTGACCTTTCTTTCCTGTTTCATTTACGTAGTTAGAAGATTAACCTACTTCCTTTATTTGATAATTAGTTATTTGTGGATTAAAGGGCAATATTGGTTTTGGTAATCTTGTTGAACAGATTTCGTTATTGGTACCGTAGTAAATGATTGTTATGCAACACTGTAGTTAATTGAGTATGATACTGCATTTTGATAATCAGGTACTGATCTGAATAAAAGTCTCGTAGTCAAACATTGAGAAAGTGGTTTGTGTTTTTAACATCTTTCTCGCAGTGAAATTTTTTGAGTATAGTCTGTCTGTGTTTCATGCAGATTACTTGTCACAACAATCAGGGGGACGCACAGGACACCGTGCCCACGGGTGCGGTTCCTGTAGGGGTATGCTTGTCCACTAGTTGGTTCGAGCTGATCTCTACGAGATTACGAGAGTAACTCGGGCGTCCGAGCTTTGATTGTCGTGAGTGCATTCGTGTCCTCTCGATAATCCATTTTTAGTCCGGGGCAAGTCCCGGAGACAAATTAAATTGGTCCCAATCCCCCGGTTCCGACCAAGGTTTTCGGGAGGTTTTCCTTGGTTGTAAGGCGTATATCGGAACTGGTAAGCCCCTCCCACTTATGCCCTATTGGGATCCCCCTTTTCCCCACTATCAGCTTGTCTGATAATTGGCTGAATAGAACCGCGACTCTTTATGGGCCGGATCTCAAACAGCCCGCTCCACTCCTCGGAGTGGAGAATGAAAAGAATAAGTTTTTTTTTTTTTTTTTTTTTTTTTTTTTTTTTTTTTTTTTTTTAAATTACTTGTCACAGTTGTTTTGTTAAAAGATCCGTTGCGCACATAATCCGTTTAACGCACTGTTTTTATTTAACTGTATGTACATCAATATCAGGGCCATAATTAAACCAAATTATTGTGTTAATGAACGATGTACGTGTTCAGTTAAATTTTGGTGAAGTTATCCGATGACTTAGTGTTCTTGACTGTTAAACATCAATATATGTCAACCATTTGGACTACAACTAATACGAGATCAGGTTTTGAATGAGTAACTTTGAAATAAACTATTATTGCTGTCTGATTAAACGATAGATTCAACGTCAAACAACACACACAACTCTTAAGCTGCCCACACTGCTGAAACGATCCGGAGGCTCACGTTTGTCGTAATGGTTCATGCTCCATATACTCCTGGTCTTGTCACTTTTGACTAATGTGGTTCACTCAAGGAAGCATTAAGGGGCCGTCGATTCACCTGGGCCACGGCGGGGCGGCCGAGCGCATTGAGGCGCTATGTTCAGATGCGCGAGGTCGTTCCCCGGATCCCCCTCGGACATGAATCTTTGTGCTGTCTTTAACATGTTAGTTCATAAGTAGTTTGTAAGTTTAGGGACTGATGACCCCGCAGTTACGTCCCATAAGCTTTACAAACATTTGAACATTTTGATTCACCTGGGACCAAAGAAGTACAGAATGCAGCACATTCTTGGCTCGCTACCCAGCCGAAAAACTTTTCTTCTTCTGAGAATATCGGGAAGCGTGTGCAACGATGTACTAAATGCGTTGAAAAGCAAGAAGAATACACTGAAGTTAACGTAAATGTGCTGTTCGTATTGAAGTTAAAGTTGCGGTTAATTTTTGTCTTACCCTGATGATCAAAAGAAAAGAAAGGACCCAGCAGGAAAATGTGCTTGTCGGAGCACAGAAAAGGCAGATATGTTTTCCTGTTTTAAACATCTCTAACGGAAAAGTGGGGAACCAGCTGTCTCGGTCCTCGTGCCGCTTTCTTCACGAAAGGTTTTGACATGAGAACACATTCGCGCTGGTTTGTGCTCAAAGAGATTTTTAGAGTATAGAATATACATAAACTTTAGAATCTGCATTCCCCATTCTGGCGAACTTCAATAACAAAAATTTGGTCCGCTTTCCCCCATTTCCTAAACTTACGTGTTAGTTTCTCGGTCAAGGAGTAAGAACTCCGAGCAAACAATCCGCAAGAATACGTGCAAATAGGTGATAATCGTAATTCAGGAAACAGAGAAGCCTGTGAGGAAGAAAGAAAGAGGCTGTCGCATTGTAAGAGAATAAGAATGGGACATAGACAATGGCAGAGGAAGACAGCCAAAATGGAGAGAACATGATAAGACAGTGGTAGTGGTAGTGGAAGAGACCTACAGAAGAAATCGCTAATAGGGTGAAATCGAGCCAGCGGGAGACAGACATATCTATACAGTGGCAGTGAAAGGGAGAGGTTATGTATGAAACATTATATACGATGAGAGACTGTGTGAAAGGGTTTAGTGTTAGAAGAGTACGAGTACGTACAAATGCAAACATTTTTCGTGATTAAGCCGGAATGATAACAGGTGTCTGGTTCCCCACTTGTAATGCAACATCACATTGACCAACGCCACTGTCTGCGTGTGTAAACACGATCAATAAAAATGACAGCGGATAGCATGAAAATATGTATAACCTATATGTATATACAGGGTGAATCACCTAACACTTGCACCGCAAATATTGCCGAAAGGAAAGTGCGATTGATGTGGGGTTTTCACAGAATGGATTGTTAGTCAGAGGCTCGTATTTTTAGCCAACAAACAGATTGTAATATTACTTAGAAAATGTATTTCTTATGCAAACATAATTTTTTTTAAATGTTACAATGGTTGTTTCCATCATGCACTGGAATTTGTGACACCATCTGTGTACAAAGAATTTTGAATGACATTTTTATCACGTTTAGTTTGGCAGCTACAACCATTCAAAGTTTCGGGGGCGGAGGCTGCGATAGCCTAGCTGACTGGCCGAGTGGCTAGCCCCTGGGGCACGGCCCTCTGTCTCACGACCACTAGCCAGTCAGCTACGCTGTCGTAGTCCCCGCTCCCAAAACTTTGAAAGGTTGTAGCTGCCAATCTAAACGTGATAAAAATGTCATTCAAAATTATTTGTACACAGTTGGTGTCGAAAATTCATGTGCATTATGAAAACAACCGTAGTTCCATTTGAAAAATTGTATGTTTGCAAATAAATAAATAAATAAAAATAAAAATAAAAATAAAATAAAAATAACAATAAAAAATAAAAAACAATAAATAATAAAAATGAAAAAATAAAAAAAAGGAAAATACACATTCTAGGTAGTTTTACAATCTGTTTATTTGCTAACAATAAGAGTCCTTGACTACCAATCCATACTGTGAAAACCGCACATCAATCGCACTTTCCGTTTCCGCAGTATTTGCGGTGCAGATGTTACGTGATTCACCCTGTATATCGCGTGTAAATTGGTTAATTTTCTCGGGTAAGTAAATTATGTAAATGACGAATGTTTAAATGATTTCATATTGTACTGAGATACAAATGTAAATAATTGTAGTAGATATGTTGGCTTAGCGAGGGCCATGTTCTTAGTGTCTGTGCGTGGAGCAGTTGTTATCGCTGAATGCAGTATAGCGTGAGGCGCGAGAGAGAAAAGTTGTTGTTGAGCGCTAGAGGTGAACGGTAGAAAAGTCGGGCAGCAGTTGTAAACTGCAGTATTGTGATTTTACGACGTGTTGGTACTAGCAGCAGTTTATGCAATAGGGCACTGGCAAATAGTTGACGTGGGCACAGCATGAAAACTTCAAGAGGAATGCTTTGAGCCCCAAAGTTTCGTCGCCAAGAAGATCCCATCTTTGCCAGTCATTATAAAGTGCCAGCAACAGTGTGCTGCTTTATGTGTTTGTTGTTCGGCAGAGAAAATTCGGGGTGTGAAACAACTTGGACGCTATAAGGCGTTGACGTTCTGGGACATTTAACACAGAATATAAAGAAACACGAGCGTTCTACAGTACATACGACTGCGAAGCTAGAGCACAACCTGCAACATTCCTATCTGATCTCACCAATAAGACTTGGGCAAAACGTAACTCGGGTAGTAAAGTTTATGGCTCGTTGTCTCTGTTCATAGGCGTGCGTTATGTATGTCAGCTTCTATGCCCTAAACAGCTACCCAATCTGTTTACACAAGATCAATAATTAATCTGTAGTTTAGCCAGTCTATCAATCTGCATATGATGACGTGAAAATATATGTAAATAAACATAAATTAAACTTCTGAATGACCAACAAAATGGATTGTAAGATAATGAAGTGATTCACTCACGAAGTAATTCTTTTAAAAGGAGTTTATTACTCTTATTAGACATGACACGCGGAGGTGGTCCTACTTTATACATCAGTAAATAACTGAATATTTCTTCTACTACTGTTCATGAGAGGCACAATAACTGTCACACGCACTCGAGAGTAAAAGTTCTAAATTAGAGTCAGAGTAGGCCATCGAAATTTGCAGTTCCAAGTTAATCCGCAATTAATTACAGTATATGTTATAAAACACCGTTTGTCATCACACGAGTAGACGATTGCTGAATTATTACAGTTTCACAGCCCTACTACCGTGCATAGTTTATCACTTTTCACGCAGAGACTAAGTTCTGCAGTGACAGTCCCGTAAATTTTCTATGTCCTCACATGCCTCTCTCTTCACATCTCAAGTTCGTAACGTGGCTTCAGACCGACCAGTGTCACAACCTTTCACCACCAAGTTACGAGTCCCTTCCCAAGCGTTCCAAAGCGTGCTCCCAAAATAGTATCCTTCCGCGCATCCTAACGCCTCATCTTTAAAATATAATTTCCCTTCCAAACATTATACATTTGAATATTATAGAATTAAGTGCTTTGACCACCTCCCTACAAATATTGTTAAACAAACAAATATATATTTAAGAATACAAAAACGGGTGAGACTTAAGTTCTTTGCTCAGATAGACGTCGAAATATAGTTACACAATTAATATTTCATTTATCGTGGCTTTTTATGCTAATATATTCAGTTCTTGTCTACAGATACATATAATTGTTTATATACAAATTATCTACTGCATATTTTCTATTTTTAGACGGCCATGAAATATTTAGCTGAGAGTCTTCAACATAAAAAATGAAATTTACAAAGAAAATTAATTATAATAAAATTCATACATAAATTTAATGCGATTCGCTGGGTTCATGTTTTGTGTTTCTGTGCTGGAATCTATGTTCTGACACAAGAATATTTTACCTGAACGAAAACCAGAACAAGAGAGAGAAACAAAGTTTAATGAAAGAATACGGAAATAACGTGGTAAGTCTTTTAAGATAGGTAGCGTGGTGCAATGCTGCCCATTTGCTTCTTAAGTTGTTACATATAAACACTACGTATCAATAATTGTAAATATAAGTCTTATAATGTTATTTGAGTACTGAAATTTGTCAGCTTTTTATCTGTAAGGAATATTGAAATTGTAATTACGGCGTTTGATTCTCTCAAATCTCCTGAATCCATTCATATAATTATATTTGCCATATGATCATTCCCTGATTTTATATGGATTTTTAGAATAATGTTTGTGGATATATTGTATTTCAGTTGCAATCTGGAATACCCGCTCTCGCTCAGCCAAGTGTTTCCGGTTCCGAGCACATTAGGGTGACCCTGATTACCTGCTGTATCCCATTCACTAGGTCCAAACTGGTAGCCGGCCGGCTGGGGAATCCAACATCTTGGCAAAACCCGCCTTTCACATGGAAACAATCAGCTTCCCCCTGTATCTGTAATGTCACAAACCTTTTAGGAAAACACGATAATAGATAACACTTGGACCGTGGTTACAGACAGGCAGTTAAAGGCACAATGATCACATTCGAAAAAATCGTTATGTGATCTCTAAAACTACGGATTGCATTCAATTTTGTGGTGCTTTTGAGCTCGCACTTCGTGGACATGATGAATGCAGTGATTCATTAAATCCGGGTATTTTTTGCGGTCTTATATTTCACAGCTGAACTCGATGTTGCGCTCGATGACCACCTTTCGCGGGCTACTGTTTTCAAAGGCACTTCGAAACATTTTCATAAGGATTTACTTTTTTGTATGGTGGCAGTTTGTCATGATCTAGTAAGAAAGGAAATCATTGAAGCTTATTTCTGTCAATTATTGCAGATGAAACAACTGATACTTCAACAGTTTCACAGTTCGTCGTGGTTATCAGGTACGTTTCAACGGAAGGTAAACCTGTAGAAAGGTTCTGGAATTTCCTTACTCCTTGTGCACATGATGCACAAGTTTTAACAGTATCGCTTTAAAAAACTGTAAAAGACATTGTGGGCAATTTAGATAAAGTTATTTCTCAGAGCTACAATGGTACAACTGTTAGTAGGCCTACTGGGGAAATAATATAATAAAATAAAATAAGCCACGGGAAATACACTACCTCACAGGTGGCATGGAAACGTGTGCATGAATTAGAGAGTACAGCTTTAAAATGGCTTTTTCTCAGACAACGTAAATATTAGAAAAATAGTATCAGAACAGATTTTGCAGATAATTACACAGCGTTTGTTGATAACTACACAATCTACAATTTCTGTCTGAGATATTTTTGCACACACAGGATTGATGGGGAATTCTCACAATTACATTATAAGGGTATCACAAACGTTCATGCAAATATTCAGCTTGCCAGGAATTAATGCAAGAATGAATGTCTATTTTGACTGAGATATTATTTTTTATAGTCTACCTTTTTGCTTTTCCATTTTTTCCTTTTTTTACCATCTGCAATTTTCTTAACTATGTTCTTTGAACCACCCAGAAAAATCTACCCGAACCGCCACTGACTGGAACACCCATAAATGTGATCTCCATGGAGCGATTCATAGACACATCAAAAACGTTTGTATGAACGTTCTGAGTGTTGTACTCAAGTGTGGACAGTCTATGTAGAAATTCTGAAATATTAAAACTGCATTCAAATGTTCCTTTTGTTTTGTTTTGTTTTGTTTTGTTTTGTTTTGTTTTGTTATTGTGATTCCTTAATTTCTCCTGGCGAATAACAACTTCGAAAAACTTACGGGTATTCTGTCAGGTACCAAAATCGACGACGGCCGATATTTCGGCGGGAGACCACCCTGCCATTTTCAAGGCGAAACTGCAGTAAGGAAGCAATGTGCAACGATCTTTAAAACCTCAGTTTACAATGAGTAAACAGGAAAGACAACACACACCGAGCAAGGAAGCATACAGTGCTAACACGACCAAAGATGTAACCGGTCAGAATATCGATAGTAAACATCAGTTATCGACTGATGAGGTCGGATTAGTTTTCTCCCTCTGTTTTTTGACAAGTGAGAGAGCAGGATCCCAAGCGGAATTTAAGCAGAGGCCTCCATCCTTATTCATAAGGTTGTCACCTAGTTTTATTTCTATCGCTTCCTTGATAACACAGTCACAGTAGTTTGAAGTGCATGACAGAATTTCAGTTTTGTCATATTCCATAAGGTGACCTGTGTCAGGACAGTGTTCGGCCACAGCAGATTTGTTAGGCTGTTGTAAACGTGTGTGACGTTTATGCTCAATACAACGGTCCTCAACAGTCCTAATAGTTTGACCGACATATGATATGCCAGAGCTACGTGGGATACGGTAGAAACCCGCCTTACGCAAACCGAGTTCATCCTTAAAGGAACCCAACAGTGCTTTAATTTTTGAAGGTGGACGAAACACACGTTTTACATTATTTTTACGCAAAATGCGACCAATCTTATTAGAAGTGCTGCCAACGTATGGCAGAAAGGCTACTGACGTGGGTGTCGACTCAGTGTTATCATCACTAGCACGTTGCACATGTGGTCGATAGCGCAACGCTATTTTAACCTGCTCTTCACCATAGCCATTCTGTCGAAATGTTACCTACAGATGAGACAGCTCAGCGGGTAAACTTTCTGGGTCAGAAATCACATGAGCCCTATATACTAAGGTTCGAAGAACCCCTTCACGTTGAGCTGGGTGGTGACAACTATCAGCTTGCAAATACAAATCAGTATGCTTACTATAAACCGAATGTCCCAACGTACCATCTGCCTTTCTCCTGACCAACACATCAAGGAAGGGAAGGCAACCATTCTTTTCCACTTCCATTGTAAAACGTATGTTGGGGTGGATTGAATTTAAATGTTCCACAAAATGATTCAAGTTCTCACTACCATGAGGCCAAACAACAAACGTGTCGTCTACATATCTTAAAAAACGAAGCAGGTTTCAACGCCGCTGACTCCAGTGCACGATCTTCGAAGTCCTCCATTAATAAATTAGGAATGATGGGCGACAAAGGGCTTCCCATCGCAACTCCATTTGTCTGCTCGTAGTACTCGTCATTGAATAAAAAGTACGTGGATGTCAAAACATGTCGAAATAAATTCGTTAAATCAGTACCAAACTTCGTCTCAATTAATTGCAACGAATCAGACAGAGGAACGCGAGTGAAAAGAGAAACCACATCAAAACTAACTAAAATATCCGAGTAAGCCAAGTGCAAACCCTCCATTCGACGTAGAAAATCCACAGAGTTCTTAATGTGGTGTTCACAGCGGCCTACCAGTGGGCTCAACAAACCAGCAAGATGTTTTGCAACACGATATGTGGGAGCACCAATGTTTGACACGATAGGTCTAAGAGGGCAACCATATTTATGCACCTTAGGGAGGCCATATAATCTGGGAGGTTTTAAAGATCGTTGCACATTGCTTCCTTACTGCAGTTTCGCCTTGAAAATGGCAGGGTGGTCTCCTGCCGAAATATCGGCCGTCGTCGATTTTGCTACCGGGCAGCATACCCGTAAGTTATTCGAAGATATTTTTTTATTGTTTTTATTTATTTATTTATTTGTATTAATCCAGTCTTCAAACTTTTTGAACTGGTAGATGCACTGCTTACAGTGCTGATTACAACATTACTTTATTTATACACTATAAAAATATATACTGAATAATTATATCAACTTAAGTTAACTGACGCTAACTCTTGAACGCTGTTATTGGAAATATGCTATATTTTATGTAGATAGACAATCACGGCACGCAGATTTTTCGCATACAGCCATCTGGAAACAAAAAAAAATTCTCTTCTTTTCTTATTTTACTGCGACAAATGCACAAGCGTGACAAAATATTGACGGATGGTTACAATCACCAAATAGCTTTTTATTTTATTTTTTATTTTTATTTTCAAAAAGTAAAATATTTAAGGTTTAGTTAGTGTCCTTCTATATACTTAAAGCCTAGTATGATTCTCGGGCGGTAAAATGTTATTTATTTTTAGCGTTGTCAAGTACTAACTGTATCTCACAAAGCTCTGTATATGATTAATCCCGATTTTGCATCTTTTGTGTCTTAAGTTAGTCGCACATATT
Source organism: Locusta migratoria (assembly GCA_026315105.1). Lineage (NCBI taxonomy): Eukaryota > Metazoa > Arthropoda > Insecta > Orthoptera > Acrididae > Locusta > Locusta migratoria. Next base: position 205,855,668 of record CM048751.1, read on the forward strand.
TGCAAAGCAGACTGCTTACTTGATTTACAGCAAGTCAGTCTTATGGTCTTTGGTCAGAGTCAGAATAACAACTTCAGTTTTCCTTAATGCGATCGCAACTAAAACAGGCGAGACCACAGCCGCGCTCTGGAGTCGAGTTCCTCGTCCCTCGGAGAACCTGAGCAACGCACGGGTGAAAGGCACTCGCCCATGTTTAAAACAACAAGCGTGCGCTTCACGGGTAGCTGTTCTTTCTGTCGCTGGGTTTCTATGCAAATGGCCCCATAATTAATTCATTTGTCATGTTAATGCCGCACGGCAGCTGTTTGTGGTCCACCTACACAACTCCCGCCGTGACACAGGCGGGTGAAAGAGCCCTTGTGAATGGAGTGTGTAGTCTTCACACATATGTTAGCAGCGTGACTTCTGCTTCGACATACAGCCTTTCTCTGGATCAGCACGAGTACTTCTCTTTCAGTGACTGAAATGACGCTAAAGGCTGTTGGTACACTCCCAGAAAAGAAGTGCAACATCTTCAGTGATCGTTGAGTGTTATCAAATATAACTCGTTTGACTGCTATGAACTCAGAAACTAATCAACCATTGAGCGCGCCGCGGTGTACACAGCAGAACCTTTAGTTTACTGAGTGTCCACAGGGTGCCGATAGTACTCGGCTTACATGGAATGTAGTTTTCGACCTTCACCGCAGGTGGAGTGTGTTTCGCCTGGTGTGAAACTAGAGGTGGCCAACGTTTTGTCGCAATACCTTTTTATTAAGGTTTCAATCAGGCATGCGGTCTGTTTGCCACCATGCACCCATTTGGTCTACTGCTTTTGCTTCTGATTTTGTACAGATATTTTCAATATTTATTCTTATGTACGGTTTTAGTAAGTTATTTATGCATTTATTTATCTTAAGGTACGTTTAGACGGGCTATAAAAATTGCATATTTTCGGCTATATATTCCGACAATGTTGTTGGGCAACATTGCAGCCACACGAATTGCAGCCACACCAACGACAACATATCGGCAACTATTGCCCTGCAATGTTTGGGGCAACAAATTTCCGAACCAGAAATACTTGCGCATAACCACACTAGTTCACACAAAAAATATGAACGCGAGGTTATGGAAGTGAGTGCGGTTCTCCTACTTTTAAATGAGACAAGTAATAATGTTATTAGAAACAGAAACAAGAGAACCCGGACTTTGAGTAGGCAGAATGGGTCGGATTCAGAAAATTTAACTCTTGAGTTAATGCTAGATACCTACCTGTTCCAGAATTTTACTCGAATGTCGAAAAACGATTTTGAATATCTCGCCCAGGCAATTGGTCCAAAAATAGCTAAATCCAATACGAACATGAGAGACTTCATTCCAGTAACAACACGACTTGCAATCACACTTCTGTTTTTAGCTACTGGAGACTCATATAGAAGTTTGATGTACCTGTTTAAAGTCCACTATTCTTCAATAAGCATCTTGGTACCAGAAGTTTGCAGTGCTTTAATAGAAGGACTGAAGGATTTCATTAAGGTGAGTTTTAAAGGTAGAAATTTCACTTACCATGCCAGCTCCGTAGGGCGCCAATGTCGGCAGCGATCGCTGAATGCTCTTTTAAAATGCACTCACAAAGAGTGAGGTAAATAATCCTTTATTTTAAATTAAATATCCTCGTAAAATGAAAGTTTCGTTGCCAACATTAGCGCACATGCCGCTAACACCGGAAGTAAAATGTAATCACTTTAAATAAGAAAACCATTATTATTTATATTTTATTTTTGCTCACAAAACAAACACCATAGTCCATACTAAAATGAATTACTGCTGCTGTCCTTCTCCTTCATCAATAATTACGATAGCAGCAATAATATCGGCATATGCATTGTTATGTCCGTTGTTTTCGTCACAATAAACAGTACCTGAGGAAGTGGTGGAAGTAGATGGTCCACCTTCTGATTGAAGTCTGCTTCATAAAGCATCTTACTTATTTTAAATCCGAAGATTGGTCTGAACACCACAGTGCTTTACTAGGCATGGTCCTGTTTGGAGGTGGTATGCCGTTGCCTTCCTCCGACCTTCGAACTGACTTACCCAGCCAGTTATAGGGGAACCTACAGTTCAACGTGGGTTCCGAACCACGGTGCTACACGGTATTTTTCACATGAGCAGTACTGCCAGAGGTGAAAAAAAGTGGAAAGTGACAGATAAAACTCCTAGGACCTGGCGGAGATCGAACCCGCAGCCTTTTCATTTGTAGTCTGGCACTCTACCACTGTGCAACCGAGGCGCACACCTCTGCCATTATGAATTTATTATAGCCAAGTAACTTGGTAGCCACAATCTCACCAAACGCAGAAAATGGATTTTTGCGCTTTGGTGACGCATTATTCACTATTTCAATCGCTCTCTCAATAGCTTGTCTTTGCTCTTCACTTTGCTCATTACAGTATTTTCTAATTTTTCTTGGGGTAGATAGTACGTTAGGCGGTTCCAACGGCACATTCTCTTCCTCCTTTGATATTTCAGTCTCCAACTGAGTCTGCAAAGAAATTGCTAAGCATAAATCAGTATACAATAGATGATGTACGAGTATACCCTTTGAATAAATGTCCAGTATATACACAATTAACTTGTGAATCATTACATATCTAGCATACATCCTGCTTTTGTATTTATTGTAGTTATTATTTTTCTAGATGCCATCAACACCTGAAGAGTGAAGAACCATTTCCCAAGAAACCAGGATAAATGGAACTTTCCTAACTGAGTAGGGGCAATGGCTGGAAAGCACATAGCCATTACCTGCCCACCTAATTGTGGTAGTAAATACTTCAACTATAAACATTTTTTCAGCATAGTGTTGTTTGCAGTAGTGAATGCAAATTACCAATTCATATATGTGCACACTGGTTGCCAAGGGAGGATCTCAAAAGGGGAGTTTTTAGGCACACTGTATTTGGTGAAGCACTTCTTAACAAATCACTGAATTTACCAGAACCTGTGCCTCTTCCAGGGAGGGAAATGCCAACCCCTTTTGTATTTACGGCAGACGATGCGTTTCCATTAACGGAAAACATTATGAAGCCCTTTTCTACAGATGTAGCTCCCCATTCACCGTAGCGTGTGTGCAATTATCGGATATCTAGATCCAGAAGAACTGCAGAAAACACTTTTGGATTACTGGTGGCAGTTTTTCGTATCCTGCACAAAGCAATAGACTTAAAAGTGGAAAATACTGTAATAATTGTTTTGGCTTGTGCATATCTACATAATTTTTTGCGTCGTAATGCACAGAGCCAAATGCTTTATTCACCTCCTGGGGTTTTTTACAGTGAAGATGCAGAAACGGGGAGACTAGTACCTGGATCTTGGCGAAACAACAACGTCGATATACAAGGCCTCCAGCAAGTACCAAGAAACCTAAGCACAAGAGCCAAAGAAGTAAGAGAAGAATTTATGAATTATTTTATAAGTGATTAGGGTCGAGTACCCTGGCAAGATGTATACTAAATAATGTATAATCAAATTGGTTTATATAAATAAAAGTTTTTGCTTACCTCTCCATCTGTGTGTATGGTATCAACACCCACTTCAGGCACATCCCTAGATAAAATGAAATTAATTGCGCTAAACGCAAACCACGTGGAAGAAGTTCCTCCAGTGCTTCCACTTTTCTTCTTTAACTTCCCTGCCTCGCATTCAGCATAAGTCCTGAGACTTCGAAATTTTTTGTACGATTCATTGACAGTGATGCCGAACTCTTCCGCTACAACTTTCAAGCTTTGTTTCTTTATGTTCCTGTCTTTATAAAAATGGATTTCAATCTCCCACAGCTCAGGCCGTAGATTTATCGCATTTATAAATGAGATAGTTTTATCGTTTGTCCATTTCTCCATTTCTGATACATGAAATAAATTCGCTACACGAAACAACAACTTGAAGCAATTCAAAACATGCGCGTAAAAGAGTGAACAAAAGCGAAAACGAAACTGTTTCGTTCAGACACTTGACAGCAGCGCTGTTCGCGAGAGAAGTTGGAAACAAAGGTGAGAGAGAGAGAGGAATATTTACAGACAAGGACAGAGATAGATATTGCTCTGCAATACGATATATTCTCCACCCTTCGTGGACAACACGGCAATCCCTCGGCAATACCCCGATAACTAACTGCAACATCAGTAATATTGACCAGCCATACCGAAATATTGCTGTGTATTACAGTCATATTGCAGCAGTGTTGACAGCAACACCATTTCAGATAAATATTTAGGTCAAATATTACCCGTCTAAACGTACCTTTAGCGACATTGTGAAGGTTCCTGAAGAGATCCTACGAAGACTAGCGGAAGTTTATGAAGGTGAATTGATACGTGATGAGTCTGATGACGTTGTTGATGCGGGAGAGCAAATTATTCAATCTAATGACCAAAACCCTGTCGCAGGTTAGAAATGACAGTAAGGAAACTATTCCACTTGATGTTATGGTAGGTAGATACAAAATTTATATTGGTAAAGACAATGAAACTCTTTGGAATAGTTAATCTCTGACGACAGGAAAAACAAGTGCAGAAAGCATTCTTAGAATTTTTTCTGCGCCAAAAGTAAGTGCCAGAAATGCACTTACACATTTAGAAGCATTCCATCTGCTTACCAATGAAAATATGGTAGAAAACATAGTAGCTCATTCCAGCTGACTGATTGGTAATAGACACAGTGATACCAACTATACTCAAGTTTGTAAAGACACTACAACACAAATTTTTTTTAAACTCTTTTGGGGCAATGTTACTAAGTGTGGAATTTGTCACGTATGTGGACGTCATTATTATGGTCTTCAGACAGCAAAAAGGTTTGATGCAACTCTCCACGCTGCCATGTCCTGTGCAAGCTTCTTTATCTGAGAATTAGAACGGCAACCTACATCCTTTTGAATCTGCTTACTGTATTCGTCCCTCTCTCACCCTCTTCAATTTTTATCCCACACACTTCCTTGTAATATTAACTTCCTGATTTCTTTATGTCTCAGAATGAGTCCCACCAACTTATCCCTTCTCTTAGTCGGGATATGCCAGAAACTCCCTTTCTCCCCAATTCTGTTGAGCACCTCCTCATTAGTTATGTGGTCCACGCATCTAATCATCATTCGTTTGTAGCACCAAATTTCAAAAGCTTTGTCTGAACTTCTTATCGTCCACGGTTCACTCCCATACAATGCTGCACTCCAGACAAATCCTTTCAGAAAGGACTTCCTATCACTTATTGGATTTAAGGCAAATTTCGCTTCCGCAGAAACGTTTTCCTTCCCATAGCCATTCTGCATTTTAAATCTAATTTACATCAGACGTTACTCGCATTTTGCTACCCAAATAACAAAACTCATCTACTACTTTTGCAGTCTCATTATTTAATCTAATTCCTTCAGTATCGCCTGATTGTCTTAGACTACATTACATTACCCTTGATTTTCTCTTGTTAATGTTCGTCGTATACTCTACTTTCAACACACTGTCCTTTCTTTTTAATTGTTCTTGCAGGTCCATTGCTGTCTCTGACAGAATTAGTACGTCGTCAGCAGACAGCAAGGCTTTTATTTTTCTCCCTGAACTTAAATTCTCTCTCTAAACATCTCCTTGCTTCCTTCACTTCTTGCTGAATATACAGACTGAACAGCATTGGAGAAACGCTATAACTCTGTCTTACTCCCTTCCAAACCACTGCATCCCTTTCAAGCCCTTCGATTCGTACAACTGCTTTCTGATTTTTGTACAGGTTGAGTGTAATTCTTCGCTCCCTATATTTTACCCCTGATACCCACAGAATTTGAAAGAGTGTATTCCAGTCAATATTCGCAAAAGCTTTCTCCAGATCTTCAAACGCTAAAAACGTAGCTTTCCCTTTCCTTGACATATTTTCTATATCGTAATGTATTGCTTCGCGTCTTCCTACATTTCTCCTAGATCCAAACTGCTCTTCTCCAAGGTCGGACAGCTGCGACGGAATAGCCGTGCGCACTGAGGCGTCGTGCTGTGGTTCGTGTGGCCGTTCGCCGTGGAGGTTCGGGTCCTCCCTCGGACACGGGTGAATGTGTTGTCCTTGAGTCCTTGAGCGCTGAAAAGTCTGTAAACTTAGGGACTAACAACCAAGCAGTTGAGTCCCATAGATTTACAAACGTATGAACATTTCATTTTCAAGGTCGGATTCCATCAGATTTTCATTTGTCTGTAAATAGTTCGTATTGGTATTTTGCAACCATGACTTGTTAAACTGACAGTTTTGTAATTTTACATTTGCCTGCACTTGTTATCTTAGGAACTGGTATTACTCTATTCTTCTGAAGTCGTAGGGGATATTCCCTGTCTGATATATCATGCATTTCAGGTCGACGAGGAGGAATAATTCGTGGGAGAATTGTGGAAACCATGTCTGCAAGAAGCATTCTAGTGAGACTGTGTTGTCTTTCTGCTGTGATTCTAAGGACCAGAAGGTGGGAATTTGTTCAAATTGCAGATGATTTCCAACATATTTTCTAAATAATGTTAACTGCTTTTTTAATTATTTCCCTTCAAATAAATACTTGTGACAATGACAAGTTATTTTAGTTCGGTTTAAACTCTTAGGTTTCACTAAAAAGTATACGTAAGAAATTGCGGTCTAAATGCCGCGGTGCGATAACTCACGAAAAATAAGGATGAGCGCCCACCAGAGTTTTAAAAAATGTTCAAATGTTTGTAAATCTATGGGATTCAACTGGTTGGTTATCAGTCTCTAGACTTACAAACTGTTTAAACTAACCTAATGACAACACACACAGAGACAGACACACACAAGCCCGAGGGAGAGTTGAAACCCCCGACGGCGAACGGTCGCGTGCACTGCAGCACAGCGCGCCAGTGCGCACGGCTATTCCGCCGAGGCACCAGAGGGTTAATGATATTTTGTGCAGAAGATAGTTTTTATCTCTATCATGACCTCAATATTTTTTTACTGTAAATTCAATGTTGTGGTAGCCTGTCCGACCATCTAGGGCCAGAACCTGGATCTTAACCTTTAAACATCTAGGATGCGTAAGCATCCAAAATGGCGGGGTGCTACTGATTTCAAACCTTTCCTTGATGCTACAATTTATTATACTTTACACACGTTTTCCATGTTTTTTTTTTTTTTTTTTTTTTTTTTGAGCGGTTGGTGTATTTCAATTCTAATTCTGCTGTGTATTATTTTCAGAAAAATCTAAACTCAGTAATGTGTGCAACAAAAATGCACCGCAGACGCGTAGAGAGAACTGTGTGTACGTCACCGAAGTCCTAAACCGCTGGACCGATATTGATTACATTCTGTGTGTGTGTTAAGTGGGTCCATGGCTTGTTTATATCCACAACACGATCTGGTAGATAGCGCTGAAAAATCGAATGAACTGAAATTGGTGATTTTGGTAACTTTGGATTAAAATGTTCAAATGTTTGTATAGTCTATGGGACTTAACTACGGGGTCATCAGTCCCTAAACTTACAAACTATTTATGAACTACTTACGAACTAGGACGGCACAAATATCCATGCCCGAGGGGGGATTCGAACCCCCGACCGCAGTGGCCGTGCAGACCGTGACTGGAGCGCCTTAGTCCCCTCGGCCGGCAACTTTGGATTAGATCCATATTTTATGCAGTGCCATACGATTCATCAAAGTACGAAAAAAGGTTTCACACTTGGCCTTCAAAACCGGAGAAACCGCACTGTCTGCATGGGATTTTGAATGATGCATGGCAGATGATACTTTACAACAACAACTTCGAAACCAGATGATACTTTACAACAACTTCGAAACCAATCTACAGTTATATTCCAATACTGACGAAATTTTGCGCACTTCGTCTCAAAACAAGAGAAACACTGACTAGATAAGAGGAGGATGACGAGGAGCAGGCGGAGGTTTGCGGAGAGGAGGGGATGGGCATAGGAGGGAGGTGGCAATGAACAGAGATGAGAGGAAAGAGCACATGGACTATAGGAATGGGTGGTCGGTAATGACATATTACAGCAATAACGTGTTCAAAACTACGAAAGAAAGGGAAACTTAAAAGGTAGCTGAAGATTAAAAAAAAAAAAAAAAAAAAAAAAAAATTGATAGTTTACAAGAGGTGCTCGAAAGAGCGGCCGCTAACAGCGATATAAGATTAACGCGAGACATAACTGAAGACCGGGATACCACATGTCAACTTCACCCATGACGTCTTCAACATGTCGGAAAACCCTTATATGGAATAATATCATAATACTTATGTACTGTAGATAATAAATAATCTGTGGTTATCCTCGTAAATTATAGATTACAAAAACAGAATGTGCCACCGATCACAGGTATCAGCCCAAAAAAACACTCACAAAAAAAAAAAAAAAAAAAAAAAAAAAAAAAAAAAAAAAAAAAAAGCAACAACAACTCTGAACCTCTACCTCACTATCAGAGTGAAGCTACAGATCATTTTTTTAAATCATTTTTTAAAACAAAATCTTAATCTACAATATATGTTCTCCTTGTGAACAAACTATCGCCTTTAACTAATTCAACACATAATTACTCTCACCACCTACAAACACGTACGCACACGACAACGCGCCGAAGCCACGGGTCAAAGCCGACGGGCGTTATCTCCGTCTTCAGATGAACCCACAGGGACGCTACATGGATCGGCGTACGTTAGCAATGACGTCAGGTGATTGGACCACATGTCCAGCAGCAACAAACACGCGGACAACTAGATCTTCTTTGGATGTGACAGGACTCTCATACATCAAGGTTTTAATATGGCACCGAGGGAAGAAATCCACATGTATCACTGTCTACAATTCACTGAAACAGAACGTTATGAATTGGATAACACAACATTGGCGTTGACGCTCCCAGCGCTTAGTGCAGGTACTCGGGGTAATGGGACACATCCACGTTCTGACGTTGACAGAAGACAATTGAGTGAACATAAGTAGATTACACATCCGTCATTTCGTCAACCATCGTCAGATGAAGAGTTGTACTAGTAGAATGTACACCAACGAAGAGAAGGTAGAACTGCTACTCATCTATGGGGAATGTAAGTTAGCAGAACAGTAATTGCAATGCTATTGTCTTATGAACAATACGGGTACATTCAGTACAGTAGTTTAGTCCTTTGAAATACTGTTCTGTTGATTAGGTATACAGTAAAAGCTATCCTTACTACAAACTACATCGACATAACGTTTCTTTTATTGTTGCTGAAAGTAGGCGAAATGCTGCGCAGGCAGAGTGACTGTACTGAGAGCGATATCCTGACAAGAACCCACCTTCCCCATGTCTCGTTGCAACTCTTCAGGAAACGGGAAGTTTCAACCCACGACGACGTAATCGTCGCAGCACTCGCACAGACGAAGCTGCCGAAGTTACTGTTTCCGATTCCATTGCTACGAATCCACATGTGAGCACACGACAGCTTGAACACGAGACTGGAATTCCTAAAACCAGTGTATATCTTATTCTTACACGTCATCGGTCCCATAATTCCATGTTCACATACATCAAGAATTTCATGGGAATGATTTCCGCCGGCCGCGGTGGCCGAGGAGACTAAGGCGCTCCAGTCACGGTCTGCGCGGCCACTACGGTCGGGGGTTCGAATCCCCCCTCGGGCATGGATATTTGTGCCGTCCTAGTTCGTAAGTAGTTCATAAGTAGTTCATAAGTAGTTTGTAAGTTTAGGGACTGATGACCACGTAGTTAAGTCCCTTAGACTATACAAACATTTGAACATTTTGAATGATTTCCAGAATCGTGTACAATTCCGTCAGTGACCATAGCAGCAATTCCTCGGTAACCCTAACTTCTTTTTCAATGTTCTATTTACCGATGAGTGCTCCTTCTCAGACAAAGAACAGGTAAATACAAGGAACAGGCGTTATTGGTCCAGCGACAACCCTCGATGGCTTAGACAGGTGGAACATCAGCTTCAATGGACAGTTAACGTCTGGTGTGGAATCCAGAATGAAACTTTCACTCTGCAGCGGAGTGTGCGCTGATATGAAACTTCCTGGCAGATTAAAATTGTGTGTCGGAACCGGGACTCGAACCTGGGACCTTTGTCTTTGCCTTTCTACTCTTCTGAGTGAAGTGCCGCTAAGAACCAGCATGCTTATGTGGATGTGCAGCACATAATTCCTCGCGTGCATGTCGTGTTCTGAACCTTAGGTATCCTGCCAGATGGTTTGGTCAAGGAGGAATAGTTACTAGGCCTGCTAGGTCTCCTGATTAAATTCTCTTGACTGTTTTCTTTGGGGATTCATTAAATACGTTGTCTATTCCAACAACTCCAGAGGACACGCAGGAATGTATCGTGCTTGCTTGTAATTCTCTTCAGCAGGCAATACTGGAAGCAATAATTCTTTCATTCAACGGTTGCACCAGTGTATCAGTGTCAGGGTCACCACTTTGTGCACCTTTGAATGTTCTATACCTGGGCATTGGTGCAGGGAGTCAGTCAATTTTGTGTTATGTTTTTACTTGGTTTACATTTGTTTTCTGACAACTCTAGCAAGTTGACGAGTTTGTGATCCCGGGCTCAAAGTCAATTTTGTGTTATGAAATTAATAACGTTGTGTTTCAGTGAATGGTACTCTGTGATACATCTTTGTTCTTTAGGAGAGGAAAAGGATTACCGAATAAAAAAATACAGGTTGCCCTTTAAGAACGTTATACCGCTGTTCATATCTTTGTAAAAAGCAAAGCTACAAAGAAGGGAATCATGCTGAATAATGTCCCCCTGACGGCTAAGGAACATGTGCTTGAAATATTTCGTGATTTTGCATCTGAACAAAGAATTATTTAGGTTAGTCAAGATAAATGGGACACCCTCTACAATCCGCAAGCAACCCTATGGTGCATGGCAATTGGTACCTTGCAATATAATTGACTTTGTTTAACTGATCACCAGGACAATAAGCAGGTGTATGTGATTGTTCCAAGATAGAAGAGGAGATAAGCTTAGGAGGTGAAGCTAAACAGAGGACAAAAGGGTGAACAGAGGGGAAAAGGGGGGAGATGGAGCGATAAATGGAGAGGGGAGCTGAACAGTGGGAGGAGAGAGGAAGAGAGAGAGATATGAACAGAGGGGAGATGGACTATCGAGGAAATAGAGTAAATAAATACTTGGGCAACACCAGGTTTTCAGCTAGTTTGTAACATTTTTGGACAGGGCTTGGCCTGAGGAGCGACAGTATACCGTCAAAACCTTAGCGAAATGGTTGGTGTCGAGTACGTTATTACTCGTAAATGTGTCAGAAATGCTTTTCAGAGGTTTAGGTTGGATTTAGATTGCGACAACAATTAGACAAACGCGGATAAGCATTAAAGACAATATGCAAAGGTTAACATAAACTATAAGCGTTTAATTTGTTTCAGGGTTAACTGATTTATCTTTTGCTGTATTAAAGTACCTAGTTATGCAAGAAACTTTGTTCATAAATTTAATAATATTTAATCTCATTACAAGTAATGATTTAAGAAAACTACTCACATATTTATTATGACCACAGATTGCAAGGCTACAGTGACACCCTATTCCAAATCATGTTCATAATGCATCATTGTTCCTATACCAAAGAAGACAGCAGCTACAAAATGTACAGTACCAAACTTTAAGCCTAATATCATATGCGTTAAAAATTTTTATAAAAATAATTCTGAGAAGAATTTAAATGAATGTGGAGGTTATGCTAAGTGAAGATAAGTTTGGATTCAGAAGGGGATTGGGAACAAGAGAAGCGATTCTGGTACTGAGGCTACTTATCGAAAAGCAATTACATAAAAATAAACCAACTTGTATTGCCTTTGTAGACCTGGAAAAGGCATTTGATAATGTTATCTGGCAAGGGATGTTCAGAATCCTGAAGAAAAGTGGAATGAAATACAAAGACATCCGTGTGATATTAGGTCTCAGTGAGTAGGAACTTTCATCAGGATCAAGAAGCAAATATGAGAAAAGGGGTAAGACAAGGATGTACTCTCTCTCCTCTTATATTTAACGCCTAAATCCAGGCAGCTATAGACCAATTTCGTGAAACTACAGAGGTGGGGATCAAGATTAATAGGCAGAGGATAGACATGCTACGCTATGCAAGACGATATTGCTATAGTCACAGAGACAAATGAACACCTAGAAGAAGTCCTCAGATCAATGGAAAGGATTCTCTATCAAATGTTTAAATGTTTGTATAGCTTATGGGACTTAACTACGGGGTCGTCAGTCCCTAAACGTACAAACTACTTATGAACTAATTAAGACTAAGGACGGCACAAATATCCATGCTCGAGGGGGGATTCGAACCCCATACCGTGACTGGAGCACCTCAGTCCCCTCGGCCACCGCGGCCGTCAAAGGATTCTCTACAACCAGTATGATATGAGAATAACAACAACAAGAAAAAAGGACTAAAGTAATGGTATGCAGTTCAGAAGCAGAAAATGAACCTCCAAGAATAAGAATTGGAAGAGAGGAGCTGAAAGTGATAGAGGAATTTACTTACTTGGGAAGCTGGAAATAAATTGTGAGCAGAATACAACAGTTCAAAATTGCATTCAGTCTGAGGAAGAACTTACTCACCAGCAAGAACATCAGTATGGAGATAAGAAAACGTATAATGAAGGCTTTTGTTTGGAGTGTGGCTCTATACGGTTGCGAAACTTGGACAATGGGAAGAGAGGAGAGAAGGCGGCTAGAAGCCCTGGAGATGTGATGTTATAGAAGGATGATGAAGATCAGCTAGAAAGAAAGAGTGACAAATGAAGAGGTGCTAGAAGAGTACAGGAAAACAAATCGCTGTGGACGCACATCCAAACAAAACGAGACAAACTTATACGGCACATCCTACCACACAGTAACATCATTGGAACAATAACAGAAGGAGCTATTGAGGGAAGAAACCGACGGGGGCGACCAAGAATCTTATACATGCCTAACCGATCATGAATTATGTTATATGTAACACGTATGTGTAAAAGAAGAGGAAGGCAAACAGGAGAGAGGAATGGAGCTCTGCTGCAAACCAACCTCAGCGTTGAACACTGAAGAAGAAGAAGAATGGAGAGGAAACACAGGTCTGTTGCATATAATGTAAGCCTTACCATCAACTGAGCCTCATACATTCACTCCGCAACGCACATTCGGAATACAGCCGATAACAGTGGTGCACCTGTAATCGTGAAGAACTATGCAGCAATAATTTGCCTCACGCTACCGGACACATTCAGCGACTGTAATTTAGTTTCATTCTCAGGATTCGAATTAATTACCTCCAAGACGCACTCCGCCTGCTAGTACGCAAGTTGACCTCGGTTACGATGGCGAATACCGTTCCTGCTGTAACGTTTCTATTTCCGTATCGACTGTTCATCAATATTCATGCCTAGTAAATCACACTTCAGGGTTTCGCAGCGCACTTGGCACAAAACGAAGCTCGCAAGCCCCATACTAAAACTCTGGGAAACATGCGAGGATTCCACATTGATTATTTGGTAAGTTTCCGGTGAACGTGATTTATCGTGGTCTTTTGGCAACATTTAAATAATTCATGTTTTAATGAATACTATTCACATCAGAAGTTAGTTGTACAGTTTACTGATTCACGATTATATGGCGTTATTTTACATGCCAAAAGTAAAATGTGTTGGATTCCCTAGAAGTAGAAAGACGTTAAATATGTACATTTTTATTAATCACATATATTTTATGAAACGTTTGAAATTTTTCTTCTATTACAATTCTCTATGGATTACGTAAAAATTAGTAGGATAGATTCAGCGCCTAGACGTCAAACTGACCACATTACGGCGTAGCATTCTTATAAATCATGAAATTTTTAAGAAGTAGGCCCTACACGTAGGGAAGTGGTTGTTGTATGATAATATGGGGAAAAAATTACACACAGCCCTATACTCAAAGTGTTGATTTTTTAACGTAGACCATAAACCCGGCGTTACCCGGGTGTTTATTTATTTTTTGCTACCTTGAGTTACTACCTCTGCTATCCCTGATCTCTCTGACCATCTCCTTTTTTCTAAAAAGGTGTTACATTTATCGGAGGATATATAAGCCATGCGTCTCCATACGTCGTCGAACTGTTCGTGCAGATGGTTGTTGTCTTGCAAACGTCCCAATCTGTTGAATCAGGCATCGAGACGTGGCTGCACGATCCCTTACAGCCATGTGGATTAGTTGCCTGTCATCTCGACTGCTAGTGAATACTAACTAATGTTTTAAATGTCAAAGGATCCTGCATCAGTAACGTTATTGACAACCAGATCGGGACGAGGAAACAACAAAAAGGCGACGAGGTCACAACATGTTTAATATAAGGACTTTATAATGAAAAAAAGGGTGAGAAATTTATGACTGGATTTGTACAAAACTGTAGATGCGTAACGAATTCGTACCAGTATATCAGGAAACACTGTACTGACATCAAAATTAAAATATATATATGACTTAAGAAGAACACATGAAAGAAGGAGCTGACTCTAAGGAAACCGTCGATGACATAAGGTCTAAGGCGCCTCGCTGCGGAACGCGCGGTTGCTCGCCGTCGGAAGTTCGAGTCCTCCCTGGGCCATGGGTGTGTGTGTGTGTGTGTGTGTGTGTGTGTGTGTTTGTCCTTAGGTTAGTTTACCTTAGTTAAAGAAGTTTGTAACCTACGGACTGATAACCACGCAGTTTGGTCCGATAGATTTACAAACATTTGAACATATTTTGATGACATAAGAATTATATGCTTTCACGAAAGAACGAAACAGTATCAAAAAATAAATACACAAAATTCAAAACCGCAGGAAAAGCAATGTGCCATATAGCAACTCAGAGCAAGCATAAAAAGTTCGATTTTTCAAAAAGTGGGGGCTGGCGGAAAATCTATTTTCGCTTCCCATTTGAAAACTATTTGTCCGAGGACATTTTTGTTCTGGAGCAACGTTCAGAGCAACTAGAGAAACTCAGAGCAAGCATAAAAAGTTCGATTTTTCAAAAAGTGGGGGCTGGTGGAAATCTGTTTTTTGGTTTAATTGTTGGCCTATTTTTAAATTTACAGATGTTTCCCTCTGGAGCAAAGCAGAGCAACCATAGAGCAACCCAGAGCAACAAAAGACATTAAAAAATTTTCACAGTTGGGGGCTAACTTCACGTACACTCCTAAGTGCCAACAAGAAGTTACCATCTGGTTACTAGCAATGGAAATGAAGGCAGAAACACATCCCTTCTTCCAGTCACAGCACAGCATGGACCTGCACGGCTCGAATGGAGCCATCAGAGCGTCACCTGAAAGATGGAATGGCAGGCCGAGGCCTTCAGTGATGAAATCAGATTCAGCCTATACGCACATAATTGAGTAGCCTAATATCAAACATGGACACCTGATCTAATGGTCGAAATTTAGTTAGCAGTCGTGCCTGAAGAAAGTTTTTCCGTTCGTTTCATTGGTGAGGTCAGTTTTTTTCCAGAAATTACCGTAAATATGATAAATCACACATTAAATTTGACTGTTCATATCAAAAGCGGACACCTACATAAATGCTTGATATCAAATTCGTACACTTGTTCAATGAAGCAGTGTGCACCAGTGGGAAACAGTATATGATGACATGAAAGCATGTGCCAGGTACTAAGACGTATTAGCCCGTACTTAAGTTTTTCAGTAATATTTTATAGTATTATTATTAACAACCAGCGAGTGAAGCGAGTGAAATGGCACATAATATATCACCAGCTTCCAAAGTTAGGAAGTGGTTGAGACAACCTCAAAAGTGGAAAATAAACATTAAAAAGAAACAAAGGTAAGAGTAGATTGTAAACTACACTGTTCCATTGTAAGGTGTGTTGTACGAAATTATCACTTGTTGGAAAGAAGTTCGATGTCAGAAATAACGTAAGGATGTTTACGGAAAAATCTGGCGACAGTTTCAACAGACTTTATGCTAATAATTTTAGAGATTCAGCGCCGTAACATTTCCCTTTGTATATAAAATTAAAAATATTATTGTGATTATTGTAGTTATTCATTTTTCCAATATGTACTATAGTTCAGAATTTAATATTTTCCACTTTATGTCGATATACCTATAATTTCCCTGATTATACACCTGTAAAAGAATGTCGTCAGCTATAAGCAAATCTCTGTGTATCAAAAACAGACATCTGAAAGCGTGTTGTCATCAAAAGCGGACACCAACACGTTTTGGTTTCAAAGACTGACATCTGTATTTTCAAACACAATTTTGAAGGAGCTTGAGTAATGAAATTGATATTAGCCACTTCCAGGTATTAATCCTCGAGCATTAAAATTGATAATGGTCAAATCAGTTTACAAAAATATTAACTCTACGTTTTGCAATAAAAACGACGTTTATCTCAATTTCTGACAAACGACAGATGTCCGTCTTTGATAATAGGCTACTCAATTGTCGTTTTCGTGTATGATATAAACCTGGCGAGTGCTGTTTCGTAGAGTTTGTTCGTCTAACAGAGACTGGTCCCAGCCTAGACCTTTTACGGTCTGTCGTGCGATAAATAAATATTCACGTTCTTTTCTTTTGTAGAGGGAACAGTGACCAGATGTATGGTTTCTTTATTGAAGAGTATGATGTACGGACTTGTTTCCAATAGAGCAGATTTGGAGTATGATGGGATTACTCGTCAACCCAGAATTCTTCCAGAAGTACGTAAACGAATCAGAGCAGGCGTTGAATAATTTGTCCCAAGACAGTATTCGCCATCTGTAAGATCGAATGGATGCCGAAATCAGACCCTGTACTGCTGCTCGTGGTAGCTGCACCATGTACTAATATGGGTGCTTGAGAATGGATCAACACCTGATACCTCATCTTCGCTTGAGATATTGATCTGGAGATGTGATTATTTCCTGTACTCCATACGCAATGTTTGAAATCTTGAGTGAATTTTGAAAACTCTACGAGGTTGTACTTACTTTTCCTGCAGTATTGTATATGGTGTTCATTTTTTTAACTGAAGACATTCGAATATCACGGATACTATAAGTCGGATCAATAAAAGTTACTATACTAATCTGTTTGTATTGGAGAGGGGACATACCATGATACTACACTCGACGGGAAACCCACGGTTTTTATCGCAGATTGAGATTGTGCCTCTAAAACTACATACATTTCGTCATTTTTCCATTTCGACACAGATGGTGCTGTAAGCAACGGAATCGAAATAAGTCCGAAACATACATACTTACTCTGCAATCCACACAAAGGTGCTTGGCGGGGGATACTCAATACCACTATTGGCTACTTGCTTTGCTGTTTCACTCCCATATAGAGGAAAGGAAAAATGAAACCTAGTATACATCCGTACGAGCCCTATCCTCTCTGATCTTATGTTTGCGGTCTTTACGCGAAATGTAGGTTGGCCGCAGTAGAATCGATCTGCAGTCCGCCACAAATTCCGGCCCTCTCAATTTCTGCAACAGTGCTTCTCGAAAAGAACATCACCTTCTCGCTCGAGACTCACATGTGAGGTCCTGAAACATTTCAGTAACACTCGCGCATTGATCGAATCTGACAGTTACAAATCTAGCCGCCTGCCTCTGAACTGTTTCAATGTTGTTGTTGTTGTGGTCTTCAGTGCGGAGACTGGTTTGATGCAGCTCTCCACCCTACTCTACCCTGAGCAAGACTCTTCGTTTCCTCATAAGAACGGCAACCTACATCCATTTGAATTTGCTTACTATATTCATCTCTTCGTCTCCCTCTGCGATTTTTACCCCTCACACTTCCCTCCAATGCTGAATTCACAATTCCTTCATGTCTAGGAATGTGTCCTACCAATCGATCTTTTTGTCCCCAATTCTGTTCACTACCTCCTCGTTAGTTACGCGATGCACCCACCTAAAGTTCAGCATTCTTCTGTAGCATCACATTTCAAAAGTCTCTATGCTCTTACTGTCCGCACTGTTTATCGTCCATGTTTCACTCCCACACAAGGCAACACTCCACACAAATGCCTTCAGGAAGGACTGCCTTATGCTTAAAATAATATTCGCTGTTATCAAATTTCTCTTTTTCAAAACACTTTTCTTCCCATTGCCATTCTGCATTTTATATGCTCTGTACTGCGACCATCATATCAACAAAAGTCATTTACCAACTTTATTGATTCATTACCTAATTTAATTCCTTCAGCATCGCCTGATTTTCTAAGACTGCATTCCTTTACTTTTTTTCTCTTGTTAATGCTCATCTTATATGCTCCTTTCAACACACTGTCAATTTCGTTCAATTGCTCCTCCAGGTCCTTTTCTGTCTCTGACAGAATTACAATGTCTTCAGCAAAACGCAAGGTTTTTATTTCTTCGCCCTGAACTTTAATTCCTTCTCCGTATTTCTCCTTGCTTTCCTTTATAGCTTGCTCAAAGTACAAATTGAATAACATTAGAGAAAGGCTACAACCCTGTCTTAATTCCTTCCCAACCTCTGCATCCCTTTCATGCTCTTCAACTCTGATAACTGCTATCTGGTTTATGTACAAGGTGTAAATAATCTTCCGTTTCCTATTTTTTAATCCTGCTGATTTCAGAATTTGAAAGAGTCTATTCCAGTCTGGTCCTAGAGAAGGTAATCCGAAAATGAAAAAATAAAGCGAAGGGGTAGAGCTAAATGGAATAACAGATTTATTAGGATATGTAGACGACACTGCAGTGCTAGGAGAATCAGAAGAAGAGATGACAGTAACTGGGGAGCACCTAGCGCAAAATGCAAGTGAGATCGTGCTAATGATTAACGCAGAAAACCTTAAGTATTGGAGGCATCCAGAGAAGCCACTAATTACATTCCATTACAGGTAGGCATTTGAAACTTTACTAAAGTGGAAAATTTTAAGAATGCACCCAGAAGCGCTATGCAAACAGCATCACTTATACGTGAACGTATAGAGAGTCAGACTGTGATCGTGATCAGTTCCTGGTGAAAAGTAAAATTAACATTATAAGAAGGTGTGCAGAATAGCAAAGCAGGCTGCATCTTATTACAGAAATAGGTTAAAATAAACAGTAGTAAGAAGAGAGTATGAGTTAACAGTAGCAGAAAGCGTAAAGAGTTCTGATAAGTTGGTAGGTACCAGTGACGTGAACAGTGGCTGGTCTAAAATTACATCTACATCTACCTGGAATACTCTGCAAATAACTTTTAAGTGCCTGACAGAGGGTCATCGAACCACCTTTATACTATTTGTCTCCCATTCCATTTTCGAATATCGCTCGGGAAGAAAGAACACCTGAATCTCTCCGTTCGATGTCTGATTTCTCGTATTTTATTCTGGTGATTATTTCTACCTACGTAAGTGGGAGTCGATAATACATTTTGGCATTCGGAGGAGAATGCTGTCGATTGGAGTTTCGTAAGTAGCCCACGCCGTAGCGATAAGCGCCGTTGTAATGATTCCCATCCCAGATCCTGTATCATTTTCGTAACACTGTCTCTCCTGTATCGTGACAATACAAAACGAACTGCCCTTCTTTGGACTCTTTCGACGTCCTCCGTCAAACCCACCTGATAAGGATCCCACACTGGGCAGCAATGCTCCAGAAAAGGACGCACAAGCGTAGTGTATGCAGTTTCTTTAGTAGTTCTGGTGCATCTTTTAAGGGTGCTGCCAATAAAACGCAGTCTCTGGTTCGCCTCGCCTTTCCCATGACATTATCTACGTGTTCTTTCCAGTTTAAGGCTGATGTAACAGTAATTCCTAGGTATTTAGTGTAATTTACGGCCTTCACTTTTGATTGATTTATCTTGTAAACAAAGTTTAACGGATTACTTTTCGTACTCATATGGACGACATCATACCTCTCATTATTTAGAGTCAATTGCCAATTTTTACACCGTAGTTATATGTCATTCACATCGTTCTGCAGTTGGTTTTGATCTTCAGATGACCGCGTCATCTGCAAACAACCTAAGAGAACTACTTAGATTTTCTCCCATAACAACGCAATTGGATTAAAAGCCTTCTGGAAATCTAGAAATACGGAATCTATTTGCGAACCCTTGTCGATAGCACTCATCACTTCGTGTGATTAAAAAGCTAGTTGTGTTTCGCATCTACGATATTTAGTAAATCCGTGTTGAATTTGGGTCAGTAGATCATTCTTTTCGAGATAATACGCAATATTTAAATACAGGATATGTTCGAAAACACTGCTGCAGATTGACGCCTGTAGTTTAGTGTGTTACTTCTACAGCCTATCTTGAATATAGGTGTGTAACTTTCCAATCTTTTGGTACAGATCCTTCTTTGAGACAGCGGTTGCATATGGCTGTTAAGTAAGGAGCTATCGCTTCAGCATAATCAGATAAAAATCTAATGGGTATACAGTCCTGACTAGAAGACTTGTTCTTGTTAAGTGAAGAGTAAGCAGTGAAGCCTGTAAGATTCTGGGTAAACGGAAAAAGTCGTATTAAGTGTGTGCAACCAACTGTGCTAGCAAAACTTTTTAGAAAGAAGGTTGGCTAGGAAGATGTGATTAGAAAATCTGTTCGACCACAATCTCAGATTGATTATGATGATGCTGATGCACAGGTCGTCGTTACGCTAAGGAACGCCCCGTCTGGCCCTTGATCGCCGGTTTGATGATGATGATGATGCACAGGTCGTCATTACACTGAGGAACGCCTCGCCTCGTCCTTGATCGCCGGTTTGATGGTGGTGGTGATGATGATGATGATGATGCACAGGTCGTCGTTACGATAAGGAACGCTCCGCCAGGTCCTTGATCGCTGGGTTGATGGTAATGATGATGATGATGCACAGGTCATCGTTACACTAAGGAACATCCCGCCTGGTCCTTGTTCGAAGGTTTGATGGTGGTGATAATGATGCTGATGATGGTGCACAGGTTGTCGTTACGCTAAGGAACGCCCCGCCTTGTCCTTGATCGCCGGTCTGATGATGATGATGATGCGCTATTACACTAAGGTATGCCCCGCTTGTAGAGGGTCTGGCGGTGCGACTCGGTGACGCACAACGAGAGGGAAAGCGTTCTCCAGGAACGGAAGCTGATGATGCCACAGTGGCGGCCAGCGGTGACCGATTTATGTGTCTGCGGGGGCGGCGGCCCACTTTCGCGGAGGCGGCGGTGTCGGCGCACAAGAGCGGCCGCTGCGTCACCCGCCACACCACAGTGGACCACAGGCCGCTGCCGCCGCTGCTGCTGCGGTTGCGTCACCGCGGGCAGGCCTGACGCCGACGGCGCCACACCAGCAGGGCCCAGGCGTCGCGCCAGCCTCCACTCACCTCGACGCGGTCCTTCGCGGAACGTGCAAACGACTGAGCTTGACCAAAACTGTTTAGGGACTATAGTCGGGCCGCTGAAACATGTCACTTGACAGTTTGTACGTAGTTCGCGCGAAGTTGGCTATACTGCGACTGCGAGGTTGCAATAACTACGCAGCAGACGACTACAGCGTCAGCTGATAGCTCAGAACGTCCGAAATATGTACTGGAATTGTCGCCTAAGACCGTGAATAAGAACGGTCGCATAATAATTTATACGAAAGTATAACGCAGAATGTGTTTTTTCAACAGTCAAAACACCAACAGAGAAATACGATTTGTTAATATGCGAAACCGTGAAATAAATAAAATAGTCTAACTTAAGGACAGTGTCTATGAGATGTTATTCCGAATTGTTAACGTAATAGATGCAAATGAAATGTCGTACAATAATGTAAAGATATTCATAACAAAGAACACGCAACCAACAATCTTAATACGAAATAAAGAAACAGTTGCATTCTGCGATGCAGAGTGAAAGAATTAATTTTGCATAAATTTACACTCACCGGTTTATGAAGTCAATGGCGTAATTCCGTCAAGTTCTCCATCATCACTGGCATCCGAATCAGCACCAAACCCGCCGCCGTCGTCGTCATCATCATCATCGAGGGAAATCATCAATTGTTCATGTTCATTTATTATTCCATCTATAGTCTGTGCTTCTTTAATAAGTTTCGAAACATGCTCTACCTTCTTTCTCCACGAGTTGGCGTCAACAGTAGCAAGTCATTCAAGTAAAAGTCTTTCCACTTCCGTTATAGTGAAAGACTTGTTTTTCTTCCTAATATACGTCTTTACGTCACCCCAAATCAATTCAATGGGGTTGAAATGGCAGTGATACGGTGGTAGCCTAATTACCGTATGACCCTGTTCCCTTGCCACTTCGTCTACTACATACGTAGGCGTCACAGGTTTATTTTGTTTCACGAGTGAATACAACAGCAGCTTTGTCACACTCATATCTGCAGCAATGTCTCTCGCTAGCAACCACTGTACCATAGTTTCTTTCCGGTCACTAGTTGTCGGAGTTTTGTCTAGTATGACCGAATGGTAAGGTGCATTGTCCATTACAAACACTGTTGGGACACTAAACTGCGACAACAAATTCTTAAACCACTGCAGGAAACGTTGGTGGCCCATATCTTCGTGGTAATCACCAGTTTTTCTGGATCGGAAGACCAAAAGTCCGTCATTCACAAATCCACTTGAAGATCCTGCATGTGCCACAATTAATCTGGCACCTCTTCCTGTTGGCTGATGACCACTACTATTTGGAGTATTGTCTGTCCAGCATTTATCAACAGCTTCTCCGGCGTTGACCCAGGTTTCATCTAACCATACAATGGAATGTATATCACTACCTTTAATTTTATGTAAGAATATACTTCTAGCTGCAACAACATGCGGCTTTTCAAGTAATAGTCTTCGTCCATTTAACTTTTTGAAGCGGAAGCCGATACTTCTTAACACCGTTTTCAGAGACGTTTTTCCACCCGAGAAAAGATCGCATGCTTTTAACGAAATTAGCAACTTCGCTGCAGTCGGATATTCTTTCCGGCTATAACAGTCATAAATATGACGAGGGATTGCGTCCGTTTGAAACAAATCGAGATTGGTAACAGGGCGAGGCTGCTTCTTTTCCTTGCCTGGGGTAGCTAAAACACACTGTTTTCTTCACCCGGATTATCTTCCACACGGTTTGTGTCACTGTCTTGAAGTTCTTGAAGCAGCACACCTTTCCTTATAATGGTTCTTTGACTACTCAGTCCTAGAGTTTTCGAGGTACGCTCTAAGACTTTATCAGCCGGAATTGATGGTTCCCCGTGAACAGAAACAAACTCTCTTGTTCGTAGAACTACCGCGTTCTTCAAATTAATTCCATTGCCTGGATATTTAACGGCACTCCGCGACGCAATGGATTGTCGTTTGATTGAAGACGCCGTTTCGGTGACATTTTTTTAATAAATAAAAAAAATGTACGCAAAGCAGTACAATCACACACGATACAAAAGCAGACGATAGCCCACGAGCACACAAAGCTTTCATAGAACGCGGCAACGTGGTAGTGACGACGACGGAACCGGCATTCGTAGCTGTGCTGTGATTGGTTCAGAAGACGCAGCGTCTCGCGTTCGTCATTTGTTTTTCACTCATACTGGCAACTTCAAAACACTCGTGGAGTGACCTTGAAGTGACATGTTTCAGCAGCCCGACTATAGGCCTGAGCGCTGTCGCGTGACGTCACACAGAGTAGGCCGCGAATGCGTAGCTAATTGGCTGTTGTCTGGGGGGCAACCCACTGTCTCATGGCGGCCAGCCAGTAATCTGCGCGATCACGATCTCGTGTTTGTTCCATTAGAGCAGTGTTTTTCGACATTATAATATCTTTATTTCTGTGAATGTTCACAAATTTCTCAGCGTTTTGTCGACCGGTTTCGGTCAGTGATGACCATCTTCAAGTCTACATAAATCAGAAAAGATAGGACACATTTAGTAATAGTCTACCTTATAAAACGTGTTGAAAAATGTCATACAGTATAGCTGTTGTCACATTCCTTAATGTAATATAGCCATAATGGGATCGTCACAACATAAGAGTATTTTCATGCGTGAGTTATGATGCAAGTTTGAAGTAAACATCGAAATGGTGCACAGAGCTGGTGACAACATGTTTACTACGCTACCCCTGCAGAACAAACTGTAGTTCAGAAGCTGTTTACTAGTAATTTGATCGTACAAATGTTAGGTGTCGTTACTGCGGTCCTTAACATATTCATCTTTTATTT
The DNA here is from genome assembly GCA_026315105.1 of Locusta migratoria. NCBI lineage: Eukaryota > Metazoa > Arthropoda > Insecta > Orthoptera > Acrididae > Locusta > Locusta migratoria. The sequence goes on from CM048751.1 coordinate 205,879,803, forward strand.
AATAACTAACTGCATGTATCCGGCTTTGCCTGGGTTTAAAATAAGGTTTTCTGTAGAAGCGTACAAAACCATTTATTTGAGCAAAACTGTGGATTTTGGCGAAATCCATAAGTACCCTCCACCATGCACTGAACGAACTTTTATGGAGACAGTGCCTTCCTCTTGCTTTAAAGGTCAATTGTGCAAAATTTTATCAAGATCAGTGAGAAGATATAGATTTACACGAACACATTGAAAACGCACTTTCAGTTTTTCTCAAATTTTCCGGTTCGTTTTCCAAAAGAGAAAAAAAGGGAACAAAACCTGTTTAAGAATCTTTCACGTGTAATTTTTGTACTTGTGCCAAATTTCACGTTATTTGGTTGTCTGGATCTTGAGCTGTAAGAGAACAGACAGGCAACAAATACGTCTTATAAGTAAAGAGATACTAAAGATAAAGATATTTTGCGAGAAAGGATATCTTATGTTAATTTACAAAAATTTGCAACTTAAAATTGTAATCAACTGTATATTTATAAAAAATGTGTAGATATCTGAAAATTAAAAGATTAACGAGAAAGTTGTTACAGTAACAATGAGACTCTTTAAGTAAATTATGGATGAAATATTGCAGAATAAATTTAAAGAACTTATAAACATTGCTAATATTTTCAAACTTTTGGAATAAGCTACCCCCTTCCAAGTAAAAATATTCTGGTAACCGCCGCCCACTCCAACCTCAAGAACCGTAACAGATCCTTCTGTATTTTGCTTCAGATTTCTTTTAAATTCTTGGCCGCAGATTTTTTTATGTATTTTTCGGAATAATATTCTACAGAAGAATATATTTTCCTTAACGATTGTTTCGCATTTCAGGCAAGACTCAGAAGCGAATTATGCTCGTTAAGAAAGGTCATGAAAGCGCCGCAGTGGTTGGGAAGGGAGTATGACAGGGTTGTAGCCTATCCCCAATGTTGTTCAATCTGTACACTGAACAAGCTGTGAAGGAATACAAGAAGAAATTTGGTGAGGCAATTAAAGTCCAGAGAGAGGGAGCTAAAACGTTGCGGTTTTACTGACGACATAGTAATTCTGTCAGAGACAGCAAAAGATCTGGAAGAGCAATTAAATGGAAAGGTCAGTGTTTTGAAAGGAAGGTGTAACATGAACATTAACAAGAGTAAAACAAAGTTAACTGAATGTAGTGTTAGAAAATCAGGCGATGCTGAAGGAATTAGATTAGGTAATGAGACAATAAAAGTAGTAGATGAGTTTTGTTGTTTAGGTAGCAAGATAAATTCTGATGACCGAAGTAAAGAAGACACAAAATCCAGAATGGCTATGGGAAGAAAAGTGTTTCTAAAGAAGAGAAATTTGTTGACATCCAATTTTAGTTAATTGTTCAGAAGTATTTTTTGAAAGCATTTTTCTGGATTGTAGCATTGTATGGGAGTGAAACTTGGGCGATTAGGAGTTCAGACAAAAAGATGATAAAAGCAACTAATGAGTAGGTGCTTAACAAAATTGGGGAGAAAAGGAGTTTCTGCATATTCTGACTAACAAGGATACATGGGCTCGAACAAACATATCTGTATGAACGTTTGGTTACAGGATCTCTACGTACACCTCAATGTGCTGGTGGGTGTCGTTTCTCTGCAAAGCTCTGCAACCATGCTCTAGATAGCACCGTAGATGTAATTGTAGACGCCATACGTAATGCAGATATCTTAACTATAACTTATGTAATAATCATCCTACATGTTCTCTAGCGAATTGTCATCAAAAGCCGTGATGATAGTTGCACTTTAACCTTCTTCCCGAAAGACTACCGCTTGCAATGAGTTGTTCGTCATTACCATCCCCATTATCATTGTTATGAGTTTGTAACAACAGTATCTAACATATGTAGATCTAGATGCTCATATTTTTGAACCATAACAGATACGAGAAAGCGTGCAAATGATTCATCTTCCACACTAATACCATCTTCACGAAGAAGGATTCTTCGTAACTTCATCTCAACTAATCGCAATACATTAGCAGGATTGATTAGCAATCGCCGTCCCATCTGACGCTTCACCACACAAATAACGTCACTAAACGTCACTAAACGCGACTATCACTAGTGCAATAAGGGATCTTTAAATTATCTCTCATACGATTTTGGTGTATATGTGTTTGTTCGAGCCCAAGTACTTTCCTTGTAAGAGAAGGGGTAGGTTCATGCGACACATTCTGAGACATCAACGTATCGTCAACTTGGCATTAGAAGGAAGTACGTGGGGTAAAATTCGTACAAAGAGACAGACGGACGAATACGAATAACTTCGCGTTATTCAATTAAGTGTAGTTTTTTGAGTGAAAAAATGTAAAGTTATGGAATTATTAATTAATGTACTGGTATTTTTTCATCAGTTACAAATGTTTATTTCTTTATTTGTTATCCAACGAGTTATGGTGCTGCAACTTAGTTTTCCAAAAGTAATAGTAGCTACATTTCCTTCAGTTTGTCACCTAGCACTAACAGGTAAACTGTATTTCAGTCGTGTTATATGCGAAAATACTAGTAAATGACAGATATATTCTGTTCTCTTTACTTTCTGATGGACTGACTTGTTCTCATTTCCTCGCATAATAAAGAACCCTTATTGAGAAAATTAGAATCTCCTTTTCTTATACCTAAAATATTGAATAGTTTTGAACATAGGACATACACAGCTGAGATATTGCTTCACTTTTTCCTGGATAAATATAAAGCTTTACTGTAAGGAAGATCATAGTCCACTACAGTTGTAAATTTAATAGGGTCTTTTAGATTACTACACGATCGGCTTCGAGACGACTATCAGTTTCATCTTTTGGTGTATTACATAAAATCCCTTGTCAATTATTACATAAAAGTTACATAAAGACCGATTACATTAAAGATGCCCAATAAACATAAAAATGTGTCTCAGTGATTTGGTTTATACTATATTAAAAATAACTAATTTAATAGACGTTCATGACTGCTATTTCAGGACTTGTTTTCCGGTAAAATAATAATAATAATTTCGTGTGGCTCAGTGGCCTGGTGCAAGTCTTTCAACTGGTCGCCACTTCGGCGACTTGCGTGTCCCTAGCCTACCCCAGTTATCCAACTGGGCCTACAACTTAACGTGGAATCCGAACCACGTGTCGTTTTATTAGGTGACGACGCGGTATTCAGTATGCCTGGCTAACCTGGAAACAACTCCCGAAATAGCAGTCATCGACGTCCATTAATATCGTATAAACCAATTCATTGAGACTATTTTTATGGCTTATTGGGCCTTTTTAGTGTGATCGGACTTTATATAACTTTTATGTATTAATTGACAAGGATTTTAAATCTATCTTTTGTACTTAACTGATCGAAAGTTCCATGAAAAAATGAAAAATTGAAATTTAATATTACATAGAAATGTATAACAACACTTTTGTAGACTGCAATTATTGAACTTCATGGGTTAAGAAGGCGGTACCAGTATCGCTAAGTAAGGGTGCTACGCAGAAGTAAACTCTGCCTAACTATTAGCAGCTCTAATACTGAACATGAGTAATAACATGATGGTGAGCGGATCCTAGTGCGTCACATTTAGTTGAAATTATCTCAAGTTATAAAGTTTTCACCAAGTTCCTGTTTGGAGTGAACGAAATTTTTTTAACAACATTGAATTCGATGTTATCAAATAAATTCAATAGCAAGAAAGTTCCTCGGATGTGAAAAATTTCGTTCCGTCGTCAGAAAATACATGTTCGTAAACTGTCAGTGTGTCCTCTTAATAAATTACTAGAGGACCCGTCCGAATACATCGCACCGTTCACGCATAGTTTTCTTCAGAATCAATCAATGCAAGTGTTTAAAAGCGCAAATGAATGAGGTTGATCCGCTGAGTGTTGTTAAGTGAAAAGTATTGCGTACCTTAGTTAGATCCGAAAATATCGTAAAACAAACCGATTACAATATTTAATGCAAGGGTAGAAGGATACCGCATTTGAAGAAATATAAAGGCTGCAGAGACGTAAGACAATTCCGATACTTGATCACGAATCTGCGAATCAATATCTTTCATTTAAATAAAAAATGAAGGAAATCGGTCGGATAGGAAGGCTTTGCCGCGCGGGAGTAGCCGAGCGGTCTTGAGCGCCACGTTACGGATCGCGCGACCGCCCGCGTCGGAGGTTCAAATCATCTCTCGCACATGGATGTGTGTGTTGTCCTTAGGTTAGTTTAACTTAGTTTAAGTAGTTAGTAAGTCTTGATGAACAACGGACCGCGGTGGAGTGACCAAACGCATTAAGGGCTATGCTACGGTGCGCGAGGCCGTTCCCCGTCGGTAGTTCGAATCCCTCTTCGGGCATGGATGTTTGTGCTGTCTTTAGTATAAGCTAGTTCATAAGTAGTTTGTAAGTTTAGGGACTGATGACCCCGCAGTTAAGTCCCATAAGTCTTACAAACTTTTGAACATTTGTAGTTTGGTCCCATGAGAATTACAAGAATTTGAACATTTCAACATTTGAAAGGCTTGACTGATTGACTTTAATTTACAGCAAGGAAATCCCCATAAGAAATTTACATAAGGAAGACGCGTTTGAGTATAGAAAAAAAAGGCGAGAGCTATGTAAATTTTGATACTTGATGACAAATCTGTGGATGAATACCTTTCGTTCAAAACAAAAATAAAGGAAATCGGCCGGGTAGTTTGGTCTGGCCGACTATCTTTAGTTTTCGTAGATTCTTTTAATATATAAAATTACCAAAAATAAAACGAAAAAGAAAATTTAGTGTAGTTTTTCATGAATACATTGATGCAACTGCCACGTTGATACAGTGAATAGTTTGCGAGTGCGAGAGAATTGAATGAAACGCGAGGTAACGCGTGAGCTTCGTCCGGGACGTGGCAGCTCCTGTAGCTTGGGGAAAAATGCCGGACAGATCGGCTCGGATTTGACGTGACACAGTGAAATTACTCGCCATTCACTACATTTCAAAGCATGGAAGGAAGAATCTGCCACGTCAGATATTTTTTTTTTTTTTTTTTTTTTTTTTTTTTTTTTTTTCTTTTCCGTCGTCGAAAGGTGCCAATTATGTAGCATCATGTAAGTTCGTCATACTTGGGGAGGGGGGGGGGGAGGGGAGAGGGGGGGGTCTGTTCAAGTAATTTATTATGGAAAACAGCCAAGGTCGCTAATAATCTTTATTCTGTTGTCTGGTTTCGACAGAATAAACTGCTATCATGGGATCTTTCATATCATACACCACATCACGAGCGAAATAAGTACTGGACGTGACGTGAAGTCTTTGTGGATGTATGCAGCCACGATTATTAATCTTATTAGAATGAATTTAAAAAGAATACCGTCTACGAAAGCTGAAGCATCAGTTAAGAAACTGATTAGACATTTTGGAGGAAATTGCGACGTGTGTTAACAACCAAAACACTCCAGATATTTTAATTAATGAACAGGTGATGGGATGTCGTAATTCGTTTGCCCACTTCTTCGACGAATTGTTGTTGCGTAATGACAAACAACTTGTTTAGGTTTATGGACACAACGCTAACCCCTTAATTTTACCTGTGCTACGTTTTTAAGCTTTCTTCTTAACACTTTACAGTTGCTTTCTTCTTTTACTTTATCCGTAAATTCAGTGGTCCGCTGAAGAGAATCAACCCTTTACCGTATGCTTATTCTACATGTTACGTACATCTGCTGTTTTTTTTTTTTTTTTTTTTTTTTTTTTTTTTTTTTTTTTTTTTTTTTTTTTTTACCGCTCCACATAACGTTATGTAACAATAAATTTTGTTTTATGATTTGTAGCTTTTATTTGTTTTCATTTTACCTACTGACGTGTACATTCGTGTATCGGTCATTGTAGAGGTGCTGCCCTCTAATCAAGGAGGTTACAATAGAGAGAGAGACGCCCTAACACTGAAAAAGTGCAGCCTGCGTCCGCCATAGTGCTGAGTCTTGGAGAAGTGTTCGTTTTGTATACCTGATGTTTTATGTCACTTAAAACAGGTATAATAGTCCGGCGGTTTTCCCATGATGTACAACGTGTTAAAAGAGTGAAAACTAGCGTTAAAAATTAATTTTTCAAATATCTTATGATGATTATTTATTCAAGAAATTATAAGACCGTATATGCTTTGTACATACTGTCAATTCAATGCATTAACACTAAGAGGGTCGAATTCACCAACAGTTTTAACGGAGAAATAGCATTCCACAAGTTACAAAGATGGCGGATAGGCATCATCTGTCGTATATCTGCTCGGCATACATAACGTCATCTTCCTTTATTTTAACATCCTTGCCCCTAATGTTCGTCGCCGCAGCCCTAGGGCCGCTGTAATTTTTAGATCAGTAGACAAAGAACACTCGGCGTATGTAATCTGAAAAAAAAAAAAAAAGAAAAGAAAACGACGCATATTGTCACTGTTGCACTATAGATGGCATTTATTAAACGGCCATTTCATACTTCTCAATTCTGTCAACTTTCTTTCATGGTATATACTACATTTGTAAATTGCTGTAATATTTTATTTTCACATTTCTGTTAATCTGTTGGTACTGCAATTTGTCTTCAATGTGTAGTACTATTTTTATTACATACTCTGAAGATGGGCTTTCCCTGAAACGCATAAACACGAGTAGAATTAAGAACTTTTCTGAATGTTTCTCTTGCCAGAGGCTTTTCAGCATTTTTAAAGTCATTCTAATTACATGGAAAGAAGTACTTTTGTATAGTACGTTTGTGAAAGGTTTCCCTTGTGATGTGGCGAATGAAATGATGGTTGTGTAGTCTGTCGACACCGGTCATTTGAATAAAGAAATGAAGATGTAGCATCATTTTCATGTCAGAAACACTTTTCGATAAACTACAGCATCATCCCCTAAACAGTCTCACTGAAGGTCTGATGTTATCTAGGAGGTCATTTACATATATTGTGAAAAGCAACGATCCTGTAATAACCCCTGGCTAACACCTGATGTCACTTCTGAAGACTTCTCTCCTTTGAGAATGACTTTTTGCGTCTGTTAGCTACAGACTGACACCTAGATATATAGTTTTCTTATTAAACTATACTTCGGATCATAATTTGACAGAGTACTCCAACTATATCCCTTCACTTCATTTGTTCTGATCCTAGCCTTTAGAAGTTCACTTCCTCTGCATGCTTCAGATTCTTCTCCCTTGAGCAGTCACAGCAGTTTTTATCACGATATATTTTGCCTCATCGAAAAGAGAAACCGTTATGGAAGTATTAAATACAGATAATGAATTCCTTGACAGAATGAAATAATTTAAATATATTGTATCACAAATCAATAAAACGAACGAAATTACAAAGGAAATAAAGTTTGGAACACTCGGTAAAAACAAAGTGAGTATTGACCTTAGCAATTCACTACATCCCAGAAATTTGCGAAGAAAATTAAAGCTGAAGATGTCCAATACTATATTGGTCCCAGTGGTTTGATATGCCTGACTCTTAAAGTGCACGAAAGATTGTTGTCCTTCGAAAATAAAGTTCTAAGATAAATTTGTGGACCAATACAACATCCAGTTACAATTCAGCGCAGGAAACGAAAATGTGGTGAGATCAGAGATATGACAACCAGCCTATTATGACTAACGAAGATATTAGCATATGAAATAGGTTCACAGTTTGTGACTGGCTGGAAGACTTCCTAAATACGCAGTACGTTGTTCTCGACGGCGACTGTTCATAAGAGACGAGTGTATCGACAGGCGTGCCCCAGATGAGAGTGATAGGACCGCTGTTGTTTTCTATCTATATAAATGATCTAATGGACAGAGTAAGTTGTAATTTGCGACTGTCTGCTAATGATGCTGTGGTGTATGGGAAGGTGACTTTAATTGGCTCTAATAGCATACAGGATTACTTAGACAAAATGTCTAGTTGGTGCGAAGAATTGCAGCTAGCTCTAAAAGTAGAAAAATGTAAGGTGATGCGCATGAGTAGGAAAAACAATCCCATGATGTTCGAATATAGCATTAGTAGTGAGCTTCTTGATGCTGTATCGTCGTTCAAATACCTAGGCGTAACATTGCAGAGCGATATGAAATGGAACAAACGTATAAGGGCAGTTATGAGTAAGGCGGATAGCCGACTTCGGTTTATTGGGAGAATTTTGGGAAGATGTACTTCATCTGTAAAGGAGACCGCGTATAAAACGCTTGCACGACCACGTCTTGAGTATTGCTCAAGTGTTTGGGACCCTCAGCAGATCAGTTTAAAGGAAGACAAGCAGTTCAAGGAGAACAGCTAGGTTTGTTATTGGTTGGTTCGACCAATCCGCGAGTGTCACGGAAATGCTCCGGGAACTCAAATGGGGATCGCCGGAGGAATGAAGACGTTCTTTTCAAGAAATTCTGTTGGGAAACTTAGAGGGCCGCAATTTGAAGCTGACTGCCGAACGATCTTTCTGCCGCCCACTTACTTACATTTCGCGTAGTGACCGCAATCACTAGAGAAATTAGTGCTCGTACGGAGGCATATAGACAATCTTTTTTTCCTCGTTTCTATTTGGGAGTAGGAAAGGAAATGCCTAGTAGTGGTACAGTGTGTGGATTGTGGTTTATATGTGTATATGTAGTACAATAAATGATGACTTGAGCAGGTCATGAAGTTAGGGCAGACAATAGCTAGCGTACCATAGTACACGGTGTATAAATGTTTAAATGTTTTTAAACCCATTGGACAAAACTGCTATGGTCATCAGTTCCGAGACTTACACACTACTTAAACTAACTTACACTGAGGAAACACACACATCCATGTCCGATGGAGGACTCCAACTTCCGACGGGAACGACCGCTCAGTCCGTAGTATGATGCCTTTACCAGCGGCTAATCAGTGCGGCCACCGTATATAGAGCTAGGTAACACGCAAGAAGGCCAACACAGCGACGAAGACAACGTTGGAAGCTAGAAGGAGGTGGCAACGTGAACGGGATAGATTTGGAACACGTTTCAAGTACAAGAACTAGTTGGAGGGCCGTGACAAGGGACGCCAAAAAGCTGCAAGTGTTATTTCGCCACGTTAACTAACCAAAACCAAGTATATTTTACCTGTCACTGCAGAGACAGGTGTATTCCACAATCAAAATTTCGTCACATCGCACAATGTCTTGAGGGTAATAGTGGAAAGAAACAGACATCTTTCACCTACCAACAGGCGATCAAGAAGTCTGCATCCCAGGCGTACTCTGCCGCAAATAAAAATATTTTCTTAGAATTTTCCGATTAACTCTTATCTGTCAATCTTGTTTGTTGCAACCAGCAGCCACTGATGGTGACTCAGGAGACATCCTAGTGCCAACTGAAATGGGGCGACTCAACAAACCGGATTGATAAACTGATGACAAACACGCAATGAAAATGGTACCCAGCTTGCACGATACCCAGTAACTAACATAACCAAACCCTTGCATGATCTGTCGCAGATAGTAAGAAATCCGCTACCGCTCTTACTACCCGCCCATGACTGTCGCAGAGGCTTTTTTTCCCCTTGGAACTTGATTTGCCACTTTTTCCCTTTGTCCTTAAAACCAGTCTTGTTTTGAAAAACTTTCGTCTATTTACTATCTCCGGATGGACCGTATTAATCGGTAATCTTATCCACACGTACGGCACACGTCACATTTACCGCTCCTATGACTCCTGCATTTGATTGCAAGCAGCATTGTTGCGCAACTGTCAAAGCACGACCACCTTGTGCGGAAATTCTCTGAAAGGAGCATCCCACCATCGGAAAGCCATATTTGACCACCTTCCAACAACTAAGTTGGTTGATGGAAGCACGAGTGCGTCTCCGTAGCATAGCGACTGCTCGTTTCACACGTTGATGTCACACTGAACTCTATGGCTGTAAACATTTCCCACTATAGGTACACACAACAGTTATTTCACTACGCTGTGTCTTAGCGGACGACGTTGAAACCACTTTCAGTACAACCACTATCCCCCCCATTTGGCACCTGCTGTCACCAGGTCAAGTAGGAACAAAATATGTAAATAATTCTTCTTTGTGTTTTTGGCCACCTTTTCCGCAGTTGCAGTTATACAATTTGTATAGGTTATGGGAGCGTCTTATGCAACTGTAAATTAGTCTACTTTAGACCAGACGCGTTTCGCTTTATTCTAAAGCATCTTCAGTGGTCATCTGTACAAGAATGGTTTGTATTACATTATTTGTTTGAATTTCACTAAATTCGATCGGTAACCGTTCTCATGCAATAGGATTGTTTTGAGTCTGAATAAAATAAACTACTAATATTACTCACTAATTTTTATGTTTTCCTCTTCATGTGTGATTTGTAGCACATTGCCACTTGCTGTCACTGCTTCTATTTACACTTTTTACAGTTACACGTCTTACAAAGGTTTTTGAAAAATAGCCATTTCTGTGGCCTGGCAGGCTATGGTGTCATTTATTTCGTTTTTGTTTATAGTCTGTGTGTGTGTGTGTGTGTGTGTGTGTGTGTGTGTGTGTGTGTTATTTGCTTACAAGTTCTTTGGTTCGCGCTATGAGATGTGTTTTTGTTTCGTTTCTTCAAAACAGGTGTCAGCTAGCAACTTTGAGTGTGATGTTCTGACTGTATTTTGTGTGTGTTTATAAATATGATTTTTAGTTCAACTACCGACTTGCTGTGTGTTTGTATGTATGTGTGTGTGTGTCAGAGAGAGAGAGAGACAGAGAGAGAGAGAGAGAGAGAGGGGGGTTGAGTGGGATTCTGGTTTTCTTAATACGATCACATAAAACGACAACAACAAATTCCTACACACACACACACACACACACACACACACACACCTGCAGAAAATCAGAAGCCCTCCTCTCTCTCTCTCTCTCTCTCTCTCTCTCTCCCTCTCTCCCTCTCTCTCTCTCTCTCTCACACACACACACAGACACACACACACACACAAGCACACAGCAAGTTGCTAGTTGAACTAAATATAATATTTATAAACACACACAAAATACAGTCAGAACATCACACACAAAGTTGCTAGCAGACGCTTGTTTTGATAGAAACGAAACAAAAACACATCTAACAGCGCGAAACAAAGAACTTGTAAGCAAATAACACACATACACACGCACACACACACAAACACACACACACACACACACACACACAGAGAGAGAGAGAGACGATAAACAAAAACGACTATTACTGTGGTTTATGAGGGCTTCTGCAACTTGAATATATCGAGTTTAGGTAGAGGTAAGTGGTATGTAGGAGGAGGTTATTTTTGTGTCAACCCTACACCTCAGAATATACAAATGATTATTAAAGCTGTATATCACGACTTGATCATTGCGCCTTTGTATAACAAGAGCAAGGTCATCGTTTGCAGATATATACAAAAGATCATAACTAACTTGTTTAAAGTTTGTGGACAGTATTTTTGTGTTATCTATAACTCTCACTGTCGTGGCCACGCATTGTGACTTAAAGGTTAATTATACTTAACCCCCATCGGTGTTTCGAATCCCCCCTTCGGGCATGGATGTTTGTGCTGTCTTTAGTATATGTTTATAAACAGTTTGTATGTTTAGGGTCTGATGACCCTGCAGTGAAGTCCCAGAAGCTTAACAAACATTTGAAACAATTTTATTGTTGGCACTACACACACTTAGACCTTTACTAGAGGAAATCACTTCCTTTAAGAATCTCTGGCAGAAATATAACTTTTTTTAATTCCCGCCTCATCGCCTCCTTCTGAAAATGCAATACAAATTGCAAATTGTAACCCTGCACGGCCGCTACGGTCGGAGATTCGAGTCCTACAGCGGGCATGGGTGTTTGTGTTGTCGTTAGCGTAAGTTAGCATAAGTTGGTCGAGTAATTAGCGTGTAAGTCTAGCGACTGATAACCACGAAGTTTGGTCGCATAATACCTCACGCACATTTGAACATTTTGTGGTATTGTTTAGACCAGTACACAGTCAACAATAATTTGTTCTGTAAGTAAGAAACGTTTCAGACTAGTGCATCACAAGGTAGAGTAATAATTACATGCTCAGTTCCGCGTATATTGTAGTATATGTTATCAACTTATTATTAACTTATGCATTGCCCAAGACAGATGTAATTTTCAAAAAAACGTTCATTTTCGAACTAAGAGATCATGGTCTTTCTAATGGAGTTGTAGATTACAACAAGGCTTTATTCATTCAGTAAATAGTGTTTTCGTAACAATTTCGTTTTCAGAATACAGACCATTAACGACGGTGTTGATTTTATCAGACTGAAATGCTTCTACACGCAGCTTTATCGTTCCCACGACAAGAGCCGCTGACGAGGTGTGAATCCACGACCTTGTCCAGCTGACGACACCATCACACTGACCCTGGGGATGGCTACGTCAGGCCTCCCCTTTGTGACATTTTGACTACACGAGGGTTTTTCCGCTGTGACCCCGAGTAACGAACCACGCAGTTGGGGAATGTTCATTTGTTTACCTACCGCATTCTGCTGACAGCTGCAGTGAGTTACGTTCTCAAATCTGCATACGCGTTAGCGAATAAGAATCGAACCCTAAGAAACGCATGAAGGCCTTTTACTCTGAAGGAAATATGGAGCCCCTAAGCTATATTCCGAGAATTCCAATAAGTTTCTAATTCTTAACCGTCTTATGATGCCTGGGGCCTTTTTAGACCCCAAGGCTCATTTAACTATAAATACAGTTTTAATGTGGGTGTAGACAACTCATTCTTCAGATATGCTATCCACGGACTTTTCATTATAATTGGGTAAAATATTTATGGTTATATCTCATTTTGCAGTACAACAATTCGAAATGTTTGCAGTGGGGTTAGAAAATACCTCAGGTATACAATACGTGATTTTAAGTGTCATATATAGGTTTTGTTACGAAAATGAATCTTGGCAACAATGTACCTTATAAAGCGATATTCATTTGTACATTGTTGTAAAAATGAATATAATATACAATTACGTGCAGTGTTACGAAAAAATCTGTTTGGAATTGAGTTCTATGCAAAGCAGACGTGGTGTCATAGTTTATTCATAATGGATGGTGATATACGTTTTGGGAGGGCTACAGTCTCGAACACGCTTTGGCAGATTTACAAAAGACTGACAGTGATAATGAATAAATTTTTGGAAACGAGGATGATAGTCATGCTGATGGAGAAATGATAGAGGAAGTTGTACAGGTCGGAAGTGAAGTGAATGTGTGTGACTATGGAGAAGTTGATAAGGGCATTCAGGTAAGTAGTGCATCTACTTTTGTGTCTAAAATCGACATATAACATATAACACAATACCATCTGATGTGCGCAAGCAGGTTTCAAGGAATGTATTACGTGAAACTGCGCATATTCCACGTCATTTTAGACCACAATTACAGACAAGGGCAGACTGTTTGAGACTTTTAATCACCAATCACGTGCAGAGTGTAATAGTAATGCCTATCAATAATCATGCAAAATATAATAATATTATGTACCCAACTCTTGAACGCTGGATTGAAATGGATTGACACTGAGAGCGAGTAGGAGTGTATTTCTGATAAAATTCCATGTAAATGATGTTTCACATGATACTAATAAATTTCAGTATTGGTACATAGTATGTGGATTATGAATATTTTGTGTCAAATTAATTTTTGGAATCAAAAGAACTAAACAAAACATGTATTCAGATTTGAAACAAATGTAGTAAGTAATCACAACTTATATGTAACTTAATTATATGACGAAATTGTGAAGTTGTAAAATCAACTTTCTTTCTCAATAAATTATATTTACTTTTTATCTCCATAAAGTCGCTTGAACCCCCTTGGCGTAAAAAAAGACCCCAGGAATACAATACGTTTTTCTAGATACCATGCGAGGTTTAATTACTTCAATTTGAATAGTTTCCGACCTTATTATATGGAAATGTAGGGGTTTCGTTGGAACTTAGAATCTGCAAACCAGAGTCCGACCGAAACATGATTTATGAAACGGTAACCGAATATTCGGTCCCTCTTCTAGTTTCGGCCGAAACCGAAACTCGGTAACTGAGTTAAAATTTCTGCATATTTACGTTATACAACAAATCACTAGTCTCTAAGGTGTGTGTTAGCCCAATCAGGAGTTCATACAAGATGATATGAAAGGCGAACAATTTTAGATAAATTCACGGTGCTTTTATTAAAGTACTTCCAAATTCGATTCTTTTATCGTCGACATTTTCTACCTAAAAAAGAAAACTAAAGACAGTTACACAATACGTACACTGAACACGATACAGTGGAGTCTCGATAAATCGAGTTTCGGATGTTCAAACTATTCAAATGTATGTAAATCTATCGGATCAAACTGCGTGGTCATTAGTCCGTAGCTTACAAACTACTTAAACTAAGTTGCACTAACCTAAGGACAATCACACACATCCATGCCGTAGGGAGGACTCGAACCTCCGAAGCGCGCTCCGTAGCAAGGCGCCGTAGACCGCTCGGCTACTCCACCGCGGCCGAGTCTCGGAATTAGCAACCTTTAGGGTGCTAATGTAAATGACTGTTTAAATAATTTATTTTAAAAGGCGTCATTTTTTGTACACGTGTATTCTTTTCATGGTCGATTTTCTTCTTTTTCACACGTAAATTTTGATATTTCAACGTGATCCCGCTCCCGTTTACCTCAAGTTAACGAGACTACTATATTGCTACAACAAATTCCAAGTTCTGCCTACCTTCTTGTAGGAAGATAGTCTTTAGGGAGACAATAAACATGCCAAGTAGATAGTACGAAATGTCAGAGCCTCATTTGGAAAAGGAAATAAAGTTCAAGGTGAAGAATTGAAAACATTGTGTTTTGCCGACGACATAGTAATTCTGTCAGAGAAAGCAAAGGACCTGGAACAGCAGCTGAACGGAATGGACAGTGTGCTGAAAGGTGCATATAAGATGAAGATTAACAAGAGCACAACTAGGGTAATGGAGTGCAGTCTAAGAAAATCAGGTCATTCTGAAGAAATTAGATTAGGTAACGAAACAATACAGGAGGTAGATGAGTTTTGTTACTTGGGCAGTAAAATAAAAAATGATGGTCGCAGTACAGAGGATATAAAATGCAGAATGGCAATGGGTAGAAAAGCGTTCATGAAAAAGAGAAATTTATTAACATAGAATATTGATTTAAGCCTAAGGAAGTCCTTTCTGAAGGCATTTGTATGGAGTGTTGCCTTGTATGGGAGTGAAAGATGGACGATAAACAGTGCGGACAGGAAGAGGATTGAGGCTTTTGAAATGTGGTGCTACAGAAGAATGATGAAGATTAGGTGCGTGAATCGCGTAACTAATGAGGAGGTACTGAACAGAATTGGGTAGAAAAGGAATTTTTGGCATACCTTGACTAAAAGAAGGGATAGATTGGTAGGACACATTCTTAGACATCAAGGGATTGTGAATTTAGCGTTGGAGGGAAGTGTGTGGGGAAAAATCGCAGAGGAAGACAAAGAGATGGATACAGTAAGCAGATTCAAACAGGTTGCCGTTCTCATGTGGAGTTGAAGAGGCTTGCTCAGGATAGAGTATTGTGGAGAGCTGCATCAAATCAGTCTCCGGACTGAAGACCACAACACACACACACACACACACACACACACACACACACAAACACACACACACCACATGACTACCACAATACAGAATAGGCAGAAAGTAATCATTTGTTTGCTTCCATGAGATCTCTACGATTTCGTTTCTGAGAGCGCTAGCTTTATGTTGCTATTTTCACTTCCATTTTTTTCCAATTGACAAACAACTTTACATGTCTCATTTTTGGCATTCCTGAATACATAGCAGCTTCAATCAGTGCTGCAGAAAGTACTTCGTAAAATAAAGTCACAGTTCCGACTTACGGTATGATTGTTGTCAGTATAAATTTACACAAACTTAACAGGAAAAGGTCTCGTGAATCCACATTAGTTATATATATATATATATATATATATATATATATATATATATATATATATATATATATATATATATATAAATCTCGCCACTTTCATAGAAAGTCATTAATAAAACTTTACAGCATAACAATACGATAACTCGTTCTTTACGTACAACAATCATTAAGTTAAGTTGTTACTAACATAGTATACCTCTGTTCTTGTTGTGGTCTTCAGTCCGCGAACTGGTTTGATGCAGCTTTCTACTCAGTGGCGTAGCTATCATAGGGCTGGGCGGGGCAGTGCGCCGGGGCCGCAGAGCTCAAGGGGCCCCTCGGCCTCCATGAGACACGTTCCAATGTTTACGCCCTGCATAACAATCGGCACACTTCAATCGGCTTAGCAGCAGAAGTAGCGGCACCTTCAAAGCTGCTCACAGCCTTCCAAGTCATGGGGAGCCCATAGTAGATGCGCAAAACCGAGATTTTTCTCCGTTCTGCGCATTACGTCACCGTCGAGAAGCTCCGTACAGTTCGCGCGCTCTCCTACTTGTTACAGCAAGTGTATTAGTTGTTGTTATTGTTTATTTTTGTGTTCTATCACGATCTGGTTGACATTAATAATACCGAATAGTGCTGCTGTTGCATCTGTGAAAACAGAATAAAAGACTCTTCAAAAATTTCTGAAAGACCCTGAAACGTGTACTTGATGGATTTAGCTTTATAGAAGACTAGGTGAAAACCCGGGGTTGCCCGGGTATTTATGTTGTTTTTACTATAATTTTTTAGGTATATATTTATTTGAATAAGGGCTGCATGTCTGTAAAATCTCTTGGGAATACTATTAGTAGTAAAGACGTAATAGATTAAAACTTGGTGCATGATGGGGTGGTTTTCCATGAACGTTACTGCTTATGTGCTCATATCTCATTAACTACGTGTCGTACTGTGACACAATTTAGAAGCTACATTAAACTATATACGTGTATACTGTCTGTAAAATTTCCTGTCGCTACAATTTGTAGTGTTCAAATTATAAATTGTGACGTCATACCGACGTGTACGGTAAGGAATGTGTGTACCAAATTTCGTTGAAATCGGTCTAATGGTTTATGAGAAAATGAGCAGCATTGTCGCAAAATGCCGCAGTTTGTCCCGCATCGCATTGTTTATGACGTCATATCTCGTGAACTATATATCGTATGTGATTATTACACTTATGCAACCGTCCTTATGAATTGAAGCTCACTTATACAAAATTTCATGAAGATTGGAACAAAACTGTAGATTTGTATGCAACACGTACAAACATACGGACACACTGCTTTATATATTAGAAGTGAAAGTCTCCATATTAAAAACGCGAGTATTCGTAACATGTGTTTTAAAGAAGACGATTATTTGCGTAATTTTTAAACTATCTCTAAGAATTACTGAGACTTCAACCAAAAAAGATCTTAAAGCTTACTACAGTTCCTACATTGCACAATTTTAGAGCCGCTTCTGTTGCGACTTCGTCTCCTTTCAAATAAAGAAATGCCAGAAGATAGTGAAACACGTAAAAGTGCACTTAAGAATTTCGCTTCACTGACACAAAGGAAAGAAAATGAATCGGAGCACACTGACTGTGTTAAAATGAAACTCACTACATTTTAATTGTGTACCCATATTATTATTACTGTAATGTACTACAGCTATGAAAACGTAGCGAGAGTGAGTTGTTTGCACTGAAAACAGTCCGCCTGCTGTCACCGCGGCCGCACGAGTGCTGACTTGACTGTTCCCGGTTTGTTTCGCGGCAGGAGCCATGTTTTCGTGGTTGAGTTAATTTTTTACTAGTTTCTGCCTGCGACTTCATTCGTCTAGTATGGATCAACTTAGAAAACTGTACCATGCGGTCGTTTTATCTTTATGTCCTACCCATGTCTAACTCTATTCTTCTACAGAATTTCATCCAAATCCACGTAGTAATTTTTGCGTGAAAGCATAACAAACAAACGAACTTTCACAGTTATAACTATATTAGAGAGTACGATTAAATATTATCTGCCGCGGCGGCGGAGCGGCCGAGCGCATTGAGGCGCTATGCTCCGATGCGCGACGCCGTTCCCCGTTTGGGGTTCGAATCCCCCCCCCCCCCCTCGGGCATGGATGTTTGTGCTGTCTTTCTTATAAGTTAGTTCAAAAAAGTTTGTAAGTTTAGGAACTGATGACCTTGCAGTTAAGTCCAATAAGCTTTACAAACATTTGAACATTTTGAAATATTATCTGCTGCCTGTCACATAATAATTTACTTAGTAGTATTTATTATATCTTCTAGTGGGCGGTAAGGAGCTGATGATGCAGTAGTTTTGCATCTGTATAGTGGAAAGAGGGCCCCAATGTCACTTTGCCCCGGGGCCCTTGGTGACATAGCTACGCCACTGTCTACGCTACCCTGTCCTGCTTACTATATTCGTCCCTCGGTCTCCCTCTACGATTCCCCCCCCCCCCCTGCCCCACGCTTCCTTCTAACGCTAAGTTGACAATTCCTTGATGTCTCAGAATGTGTCCAACCAATCTATCCCTTCTCTTAGTCAGGATATGCTAGAAATTCCTTTTCTCCCCGATTCGGTTAAGCATCTCCTCATTAGTTACATGATCTACCCATCTAATTTTCATCATTCGTCTGTAGCACAACATTTCTAAACCTTCTATCATCTTATTATCTGAACTCCTTATCGTCCACGTGTCATTCCCATACAAAGATACACTCCAGACAAATGCTTTCGGAAAGGACTTCCTAACATTTAAATTAATATTGCATGTTTATAAGTTTCGCTTCTTTAGAAACGCTTTTCTTCCCATAGCCATTCTACATTTTATATCTTCTTTACTACGGCCATCAGAAGTTATCTTGCTGCTCAAATAACAAAATTTATCAACTACTTTTATTGCCTCATTACCTAACGTAATATCTTCAGCATCGCCTGATTTTCTGACATTGCATACCATTACCTTCATTTTACTCTTGTTAATGTTCATCTTTTATCTTCCTTTCAAGACACCGTCCATTCGATTCAATTGCTCTTCCAGATCCTTTGCGGTCTCTGACAGCATTACTATGTCATCGGCAAAGCGCAATGTTTTTATTTCTTCTCCTTGCACATTAAAGCCGTCTCCAAATTTCTCCTTCCATTCCTCCACTGCCTGCTCAATGTATAGATTGAACAACATTGGGGAAAGGCTACAACCCTGTCTTACTCCCTTCCCAACCTCTGCGTCCCTTTCTTGCCCTTCGACTCTAATAACCGCTGTCTGGTTTTTGTATAGTTTGAATATAATTTTTCGCTCCCTACATTTTACCCCTGCTACCTTCAGAATTTGGACGAGTGTATTCCTGTCGATATTGTCAAGAAATCTTTCTCCAAATCGACAAACGCTAAAAACGTAGGTTTCAATTTCCTTAGCGTATCTTCTAAGCTAAATCGTAATGTGAGTATTGCCTCCCATGTTCCTACATTTCCCCTAAATCCAAACAGATTTTCCCCGATGTCAGCTTCTACCAGTTTTTCCATTCTCCTGTAGATAATTCGTGTCAAAATTTTGCAAACATGACTTATCAAACTGATGGTTCTGTAATTTTCACACTTGTCTGCACTTGCTTTCTTTGGAATTGGAATAATGATATTCTTCTTGAAGTCGGAGGGTATCTCCCCTATCTCATACATCTTGCATACCATGTGATACAAGTTTTTCACGACGGGCTCTCCTAAAGATATCAGCAGTTCTGACGGAATATCATCTACTCCAGGGGCCTTGTTTCGACTCAGGTCCTTCAGCGCTTTGTCAAATTCTTCTCGCAGTATCATATCTTCTATCTCATCTTCCTCCACTTCGTCTTCAATTTCTAGAATACTGCTTTCAAGTTTATTTCCTTTGTATAGGCCCTCTATATATTCCTTCCAAAGTTCAGCTTTCCCATCTTTGCTTAGTACTGGTTTTCCGACTGAGTTCTTGATATTCATACAGCTGCTTTTCTTGTCTCCAAATATCTCCATTTTTTCTGTAGGTGGTTTTATGTCTCAGCCTCGTCGCCTCTTTTGTGTCTCGTTTCCGTCGTAGGTGTCGGTGGCCGAGTTGAATGAGACCGACATAGGAATAAAGATAGCACGCTGGTGCAGGTACGGAGGGGAGCAGCCAGAAACTAGAAACACTAGAGTAAATTAGAATGAGATATATATTGCACAGAATTTATACAATACTTAACTTTCACACAATTCAGTACTGCAGAGTGCTGATACATAGTTGAGTTAGAGGCCTGCCTAGTGCCTGTCCAATAGCCAAGTCTTCACTGGTGCCTATCTGATTCCGAAGGTCCTAACTGGTTCCTATCTCAGTCCCAAGTCAACGATGTCCTTCAGTGGTGGCCACGAGCGGAGTTGCAGCAGAGGGCGCTCGCGGCTGTCGTCGTGAGAACACCGCGCCGTGCGTGCATGGCGGCGCGCGGCGAAAGTAGGTGGCGCGCACTTTGGACTTGTGCGACACCACACCCCTCCCCCCCCCCCCAAACCACCGCGCCATCGTGGCGTAGGGTTGAGGGCCACGGCGACGGCACTGGGAGGAGGGCCTGGGCGGGGGCGTTACTGGTGGGACGGGCGTCGTAGCAGAGGCTGGGATCGAGACGCCGTCCGCGCCCCGGCATCCGCCTTGCGATCCTCCAGGAAACCCACCGAAACCTGGGGAAGGGCGCACACCCCCCGCCCAGAGGGAGCAGGTCATCTTCTTCTGAGGTGCGTGGCCCAAGCTGGGGGGGCCCGCACGGTCCCGGAGTCCCTCTCGGTGACGCTGTCATCTGCGGCGGCGACGGAGGCGGAGGGGTCGACTGCGTAGGAGGCGCGTCGACATCCATTGGGATCTCGTAGCCCGGGGAAGGTGTACCCGACGGCGAGCGATGTGGCTGTGCTCCCTGACGGTGAACTGGGTCTGGAATCAAGAAACCGGAGACAGGATCGCGCGGCCTGTGCAAGCGCAATTGGTTTGCGTGGCGCCGCAGCTCCGACCCTGTGGAAGAACGTACAACAAACATATTGCGCCCGAGCACGCGCTGAATGATGCCTGGCAACCATGTCTTCTTGTTGCCAGCAAACACCCTGTACAGCACCGGCGTAGAAACCTGAAAACGCGTAGCGCTATACGAACCGACTCGGTGCGTGGGAGGCTGCAGCAGGTGAAGGAGAGTGCGGTGACGGCGGCCGTGTAGCAGCTCGGCAGGAGACGGGCCGTCACGTGGCATGCACCGATACGTAGACAGGAAAATTTGAAGAGCTTGCTGCCTGGAGTGCTGACCTTTCATCTTTTCCATGTGAGACTTGAATGTTCGAACGAAACGTTCTGCTTCACCATTGGACTGAAGGTGAAAAGGTGCGGTGGTGATATGCTGAATGCCATTCACACGACAAAACTGTTGAAATTCCGCACTAACAAACTGAGGTCCATTGTCACTGACGATAGTTTCAGGCAAACCTTTGATATAAAACACTGATGTTAAGGCACTAATTGTACTAGAAGCCGTCGTTGAGTTCATGGCAATCACGAAAGGAAACGTGCTGAAAGCGTCTACAACAATTAACCAGCGCGTGTTCCAGAAAGGTCCGGCAAAGTCAATGTGTAAACGTTGCCATGGTCCCTTGGGGCGTGGCCAGTCTGAGAAACGTTGCGGAGGAGCCGCCTGATGCTCCGCACAAACTGTACACTGTGACGTCATGCTCTCTATCTGAGCGTCCATACCAACCCAGGTACAATGACGTCTGGCCAATTACTTTGTCCTAACAATACCCCAATGACCTTGATGCAGGAGGCGTAACACATCTCGTTGCAGGGTACGAGGAACAATCACTCTTGCTTGGTCGTTGTCGGTATGCAATAACAGTACACCGTGACTTAAAGATAATGCATGACGTGCAAAATAACGTCGAACCAGAGGCCACTCAATGTCTTTGGCTCTGGCAGGCCAACCAAAGCGAACAAAACGTGCTACCACACTTAAATCTGCATCCGCAGCTGTTTCCTGTGCAACCCGACGAGAGTACAAAGGGAAATCTGCGACAGCGGAAGCATCTTTGGAGTCTATCTGACAACATGCCAGTTCCGAAGAATCAAATGACACATCCTGGCCAACCGGAAGTCGGGAAAGAGTGTCCGCGTTGGCATGTTTAGTGGTAGGTCGGTACAAAATCTCATACTGATAATTAGACAGTATTAAGGACCATCTCTGAAGCTTTTGTGCCGTTCGTGGCGGAATTGGCTTTGTGGGTGAGAACAACGACGTGATAGGCTTGAGGTCTGTCAACAAATAGAATTTTCTGCCATAGAGATAATGATGAAACTTTGTGAC
Organism: Locusta migratoria; assembly: GCA_026315105.1. Taxonomy (NCBI): domain Eukaryota; kingdom Metazoa; phylum Arthropoda; class Insecta; order Orthoptera; family Acrididae; genus Locusta; species Locusta migratoria. Next base: position 205,902,122 of record CM048751.1, read on the forward strand.
GCCGTAAATGATTGCTAAGGCCTCCTTTTCTATCTGACTGTAATTCTGTTGCGTCGGCGTCAGTAGCTTGGATGCAAAGGCAATAGGACGATCGTGAGAACCAATACGATGTGACAAAACTGCACCCACACCGTACGACGAGGCATCAACTGCTAGCACTACAGGCTTCTGTGGGTCAAAGGGAATCAAACATGCATCACAGAGTAGTGCAGACTTTAATTTGTCAAAGGCAACCTGACAATTTTTAGACCATACAAAAGGAACATTCTTCCTACGTAAGCGATGCAGTGGAGCTGCAATCTGAGAGGCATTGGGAATAAATCTGAAATAATAATTAAGCTTTTCCATTACTGCGTGCAATTCATGCACATTCTTAGGAGGAGGCAAGTCTTTTATTGCTCTAAGATGTGACTGTAAGGGATGAATTCCTTGGGCATTAATCACATGGCCTAGGTACTCTATTTCAGTTTGAAAAAACGAACACTTTGCTTTATTGCAACGTAGACCTGCTGCAGTCAAAACTTTGAAAAGGCACTCCAGGTTTGCTAAATGTTCTTCAACTGTACGTCCGGATACCACAATATCATCTAAGTAGTTCGAGCAACACGGTACAGAAACTGTCAGCTGTTCCAAGAAACGCTGAAAAATAGCGGGGGCGGAAGAACTGCCAAAGGGTAGGCGTTGAAATTGAAAAAGGCCCATGTGAGTATTAATGACGAAAAACTTTTTTGACTCGTCATCAAGCGGAATTTGCAAGTATGCCTCTGCTAAATCAGTCTTGGAAAAGAAGCGAGACTGTCCTAATTTGTCCATAAGTTCGTCAGGTCTGGGCAGAGGATATGTGTCTATAATTGTTTGACTGTTCACTGTTGATTTGAAGTCCGCACAGAGGCGAAGTTTTCGTGACTTCTTGGGTATAATTACTATAGGCGAGGCCCACTGACTCGCAGAAACAGGAGAAATCACCTCACTATCTTGCCAACGTTTAAGTTCGTCTGCAACTTTATCACGAATTGCGATAGGCACTGGTCTAGCTTTACGAAATTTTGGAACTGCAGATTCTTTTAAAGTTACATGTGCCACGAAGTCTTTTGCACAACCGAGTTCCAGCGAAAAACAAGTCACTATATTTTTCACAAAAAGCATTAATTTTGTCCTGAGGCACTACTGACGAAATTTGAAGCACATCTCTTTGAACTGATAAGCCAAACAAGTCGAATGCATCTAGTCCAAAAATGTTCTGTGTAGATTTGGCTTGAAGAACAACAAAAGCAACTGTTTTTGTTACACCTTGAAAAGAGGCAGGCAGGCTACACGTTCCTAGCACGGGAATATTTTGACCTGTATATGCTGTTAACACTTGTTGACACGGCGACAATTTTGGCGAACCCAGAAGTTCATAAGTATCTTTATTTATTAATGTGACAGCGGAACCAGTATCAAGCTGAAATTGCACAGTCTTATTTTCTATGCAAAGATTCACAAAAAGTTTTTGCTTGTGGCGCTCGACAGGTGCGCGAATGTGGGCAACGTCTGCTACGCCTTGTTTGATACGCTTGCGCATGCGCGGGCTGCGTAGTGAAGGAAGCAGCGCAGATTCGGCACGCAGGGGATTAACAACACCGTCACTAGATGGCACTACCGCCAGATCGGCGTCCGCGCAATGCGAGGCTACTGCAGAGTCACTAACTACTGCACTAATCTTTTGAGTAGCTACATCAATTCTATTGTCACTAGCTACACAGTACTGGGCACTTTTACAAGGAAAAGTTGAAGAAGGCACTACGTTCACTACAGGATTACACTGTACATAGTCACTTTGCTCGTCCCGAACCCTTTTCCGTTGCACAAAATTACGCGCTCATCGGCGCTTGCTACGTGGTGCACTATATAGTTTTGCCATAGGCGCAGAACTACTTTCTTGCAATTGAGATCCAAGGAAAGCACTGTTCAATTCCACAGCCCGTATAACATTTACAGAATGAACTGTTCTCGCACTCTGCGAAGCACTGTTTCTAACGGTACCGTTCTTTGAGTTTTTAATTTGCATGCACACAGACTGTACATGTCCTGATTTGCCACATTGATAACAGGTTGCGTTTCGACTAGGGCAATGAGCACGCTTGTGGCGAGACACACACTGGGGGCAAGATTTACGTACATTTTTCTGAAATGAGCGTTGTCGCCCGTTATTCAAATCACTGTTTCTAACACGACGGGGCGACCTTTGTGTCGCACTTTTACACTGGCTACTGTTCAGTGTCTGTTCAGCACGGCCTGTACTATTGTAAGAATCACTAGTGCTACACTGAGAACTACGGCTAGGAAAGCGTCCGTTACGGCGCAGTGAATTTACACTGTGGCTTTGCATTTCTACATCTGCTAAGTCAAAAATATCGTGCGCTTCTATAAGCTGCAGTACACTGTCTAATGAAGGGTCTGACTGTTTTAGAATTGCTGCCCTAATTCTGGGGTCCTGAATGTTCTGCGTAATCGCATCCCTCAACATCACGTCACTATACGAAAGTCCACAAGAGCAAGTAAATTTATATTTGCGGGTTAAGCCCTTCAGTTCCGTAATCCACTCTTGGTGTGACTGCTCAGGTAATTTTTTAAGTCTGAAAAATAGGTACCATGCCGCAGCTACGAGAACTTTTCTCTCATAATGAGCATTTAGTGCCTCTACTATTTGTTCAAAGTCTACATCACGAGGAGATGCTTGGAAAAGTTTGTGCAGTAATACGAAGGTTTTGTGGCCCACCACAGACAATAAAAGGGAGTTGGGTGATTCGCGCCGTCTGTAACTGAACAATTTCCATTAAGTTTGGGTTCGGGGTAGTGGCCATGCTGACCGATTAGACGCCGCGCATACAAGTAAATTAGATAACACACAAATGCAATATGAAAGAAGACGCTCTGCAACAAAAAAATCCACAAAACACGTAACTGAAAATGTTCCCCCAAAAATCTTATAATAAGGGTGGGTGGGCGGGAGCAATTTCTGCGTGCTCCGACTGCTGCTGTCTGGCTGCTGTAAGCGGGCTGGTCCACGGTTCGTCTATCACTCCTCGTCGCCACTTTTATGTCTCAGCCTCGTCGCCGCTTTTGTGTCTCGTTTCCGTTGTAGGTGTCGGTGGCCGAGTGGAATGAGACTGACATAGGAATAAAGATGGCACGCTGGTGCAGGTACGGAGGGGAGCAGCCAGAAACTAGAAACACTAGAGTAAATTAGAATAAGATATATATTGCACAGAATTTATACAATACTTAACTTTTACACAATTCAGTACTGCAGAGTGCTGATACATAGTTGAGTTAGAGGCCTGCCTAGTGCCTGTCCAATAGCCAAGTCTTCACTGGTGCCTATCTGATTCCGAAGGTCCTAACTGGTTCCTATCTCAGTCCCAAGTCAACGATGTCCTTCAGTGGTGGCCACGAGCGGAGTTGCAGCAGAGGGCGCTCGCGGCTGTCGTCGTAAGAACACCGCGCTGTGCGTGCATGGCGGCGCGCGGCGAAAGTAGGTGGCGCGCACTTTGGACTTGTGCGACACCACAGGTGGTATCTATCTTTCCACTAGTTTTGTATTCTTCTACAGTTCTGCATTTGTCCTCTAGCCACTCCTGCTTAGCCAGTCTGTACTTCCTGTCAATCTCATTTTTTCAGACGTTTGTACTCTCTTTTTCCTGTTTCACTTGCTGAATTTTTATATTTTCTCCTCTCATCAATTAAGTTCAGTATATCCTGTGTTATCCGGGGATTTCTATTACGCCTTGTCCTTCTGCCTATATGATCCTTCACTACCTTATCTATCAAAGCTAGCCATTCTTCTTCTACTGTATTACTTTACCCGTTTCAACCAATCCTTGCCTAATGCTCCCTCTGAAACTCTCAACCACCTCTGGTTCCTTCAATCTGTCCAGGTTTCATCTCCTAACCTTTCTACCTTTCTGCAGTCTCTTAAGTTTTAATCTGCAGTTCATAACCAGTAAGTTACGGTCAGAGTCTATATCTGCCCCTAAATATGTCTTACAGCTTAGAACCTGGTTTCTAAATCTATTCCTTACCATTATAAAGGAACGATTACTTCATACTGTGTTTAATAAAAAATAAAATACCCACATTTCTACGCGAGAGGAAGGACTCCTAGCAGTTAAACAGCGTGACGTACTGAGGTAAAGCGACTGAATCCATGCAGAACGCGACCGGACTCCATCAGTAAGTTGAAGAAGGCTAGTTTCTGCCAAGCCGAAGATTCGGCTGATTTCTGGTCGAAACTGAAACTGCGGTTGAAAGCATTATTTTGGCTGAAACTGGGCGGAACCGAAACCGAATATTCGGTCGGTCCTTACTGCAAACCAATAAATTACAATTACATAAAAAATTAATTTCATTTTAAATAGAAATTTATACATCCCGAGACCGTTTTTCGTCTCAATAATGTCAGAGACATTATTGATAAAGGTGAAGCATTGAATTAAAATTTGTGATTTGGGCGTGGATGGAACCCGGACCTCCATGCTTACTACGCAGACGTCTTACCGCTAGATCACCGCATCAGTAGCGATTAAAGCGCATCGTAATAGTCTAAGCACGATTTCCGTCCACGTCACAAACTTTAATTCAGCTTCTGTGTTGCCACATCTGCCAAGGCTCTCCGTGCAGCGGAATAGCACCTCGGCAATGGACAGATCGGAACCTTCCTGCCTTTAACCTCAGGCTAAGCTGATATGAATATCATTAGAAATTTAGACACCCTGACACTGTTTTTCGTTTCGGTAAGACGTCTCCCTAGTAAGCATGGAGGCCCGGGTTCGATTCTCGGCCGCATCAAAAATTTTAATTAATTGCTTCACCTTTATCATGACTGTCTCTAAAATTAATTTCGTTTCAATATAATCACACTGTTTGAATCTCGACCACAGGCGATGCTACTTTTCCCTAATTACTCCGATTGTTCTTTCGCTGATGAGCTTGTTGCCTGGAATACTGCTAAAGAGCATGCTTAATGCAGTAGCATCCAACAAACTTCCGTCGCAGAGCGTCGCTGTATTACTCAGCAGCCGTTGCAAGGACCCTGAGGCCCTCTGGGCGGTGAAGAAGAGCTGGTATTAGGCTGTGTTACTCGAATGACGACGCCACCTTCTGGTGTCCTTGAGGGCCCCGTTGCAGGCTCCAAACGCAGTAGCATCGCCAGAGGTCTGTGTCTATGTTGCCGCACGTCACCGTTAAAAATATGCGTGGATCGGTTTCAAGAAGTATGCAGGCGTCATCTGCCGACTCCTGCAAAGCTGGGAGCGGCACCAGGCAAAAAACACTCACGACACCCGTAGCTACTCTCCTACTGTTCATCCGCGATGGCGCATAACGCGTAAATGATAAGTGACCACCTCGACGTGGTGAGGAGATTTGCATATCACAGAGCTCTCCTTTCCGGAGCTGCGCTGAAGAGTGGTACACCTGCCTGTTATCGTGTTGGTACCCCGCGAACACGATGAAGTGCCTCAACACGACGTGGTATGGAGTCCTTTAATGTATCAAGTAATCATCATACAACCTTGCACTGGTGTCCGTTTACGGCGGGGTGAAGAAGTCTTCTGAACAGTACGTTGAAAAGCATCCCAGATATCCTTAATAATGAAACTTCTGGCAGATTACAATTGTGTGCCGGAACCGGGACTCGAACCTGCGACCTTTGCCTTTCGTGGGCAACCGCTCTACCACTGAACTATCCCGACACGGCTTACGGTGCCGCCCCACAACTTCAATTCCGCCAGTACTTCGCCTCCTACTTTCCAAACTTCATAGATGTTCTCCTACGAAACTTGCAAGACTAGCACTCCTGGAAGAAAAGATATGATGGAAATATGGGATGTTTCCAAAATGAAACTTTCACTCTGCTGCGCAGTGTGCAAGATATGAAATTTCCTTAATTCTGGAAACATTCGTTAGGTTGTAAAATGTTCAAATGTTTGTATAGCTTATGGGACTTAACTACGTGGTCATCAGTCCCTAAACTTACAAACTAATTACGAACTAGCTAACACTAAGGACGGCAAAAATAGCCATGCCCGTGGGAGGATTCGAACCCCCGACCGTAGTGGCCGTGCAGACCGTGACTGACGCGCCGCAGTCCTCTTGGCCACCGCGGCCGGCCCTTAAGTTGTAGCTAAGCCATGTCTCCACCATATATTTTCTTACAGGAGTAATTGTCTTGCAAGGTTCGCAGGAGAATTTCTATGAAGTCTGGAAAGTAGGAGGCGAGGTACTAGCAGAATTGAAGTTGTGGGGCGGCACCGCGAGTCGTGTCGGGATACCAAAGTGCTGGAGCGCTTTCCCGCGAAATGCAAAAGTTCCAAGTTCGAGTCCCGGTTCCGGCATACAATTTTAATCTGTCAGGAAGTTTCATATCAGCGCACACTCCGCTACAGAGTGAAAGTTTCATTCTATGCTTAATAATGTTCGTATCTGCTTGGCCAGCGGAGGTGTTTAAATTCTGAAGAACGTTCTTGGAGTCACTTGTAACTATTCTTACCATTTGAGGTATCGAATTGTCGTGTTGGAATTTCCCCAGTCCTTCGGAACGCACAATGGACATGAATGGATGCTGACGATCAGGCAGGATGAATACGTACGTGTCACCTGTCAGAGTCGTATTTACACGTATTAGGGGCTCCACACGTCCCACACCATTTAGAACCTACACTTTCTTGAACAGTCCAATGCTGACATACGAGTTCAGGGTCCATGCATTCATGACGTTGTCTCCATACCCGTACACTTCCATCCTCTACATACAAATGGAAACAAGACTCGTCAGTAGAATTTTAGAACATATACTTTGTTCGAAGATAATGAACTACCTAGAAGAGAACGACCTATTAATAGTCACCACGTCACTATCGCTCTTCCGGAACAGAGCTTGCCCTTTATTCACATGAAGTGATAAGAGCCATCGACAAAGGATCTAAAATCGATTCCGTATTTCTGGACTTCCGGAAGGCTTTTGGCACTGTGTCTCACAAGCGGCATCTAATGAAATAGCGTGCTTATGGAATATCGCCCCAATTGTGCGATTGTTTCACGATTTGTTATCAGAAAGGACACAGTTCATAGTAATTGTCGGTAAGTCATCCAGTAAAACAGAAGATCCCCTACATTTCCTTGTGTTTATAAACGATTTAGGAGACAATCCGAATAGCTCCCATAGACTGTTCGCAGATGATGCTGTCGTTAATCGGTTAGTGAAGTCAACAGAGAATCAAAAGCAACTGCAAAGCGATTTAGACAAAATTTCCACATGGTGCGAAAATTGGCAATTAACACTAAATAATGAAAAGTGGGAAGTAATACACATGACCACTAAAAGAAATCCGCTAAACTTCAATTACATGATAAATCAGTGAAACCTTAAGGTCGTAAATTCTACCAAATGCCTAGGAGTTACAATTACGAAAAACTTAGACTGGAGAGAACACATACAAAATATTGTGGGGAAGTCGAACCAAGGTTACGTTTCATTGGCACACCGCTTAGAAGATGCAACATCTCCACCAAAGATACTGCCTACATCACACCTGTGCGTCCTCTCCTGGAGTACTGTTGTCTAGTGTGGAACCCTCACCAGGTGGGACTGACGGAAGTTTCAGAGGAGGGCAGCTCGTTTTGTTTATCACGTTATAGGGGCGAAAGCGTCACAGAAATGATGCACGGTTTGAGTTGGGAATCATTAAAAGAACGACGTTATTCGTTGAGGCGATATCTGTTCGCGAAATTTCAATCACCGACTGTTACTTCTGAACGTGAAAATATTTTGCTAGCACCCACCTACATAGGGAGACATGACCATACCAACAAAATGAGAGAAATCAGATCGAAAACGGAACGATTTATGTGTTCTTTCTTCCCGCGAGCTATTAGAGATTGGAACGGTAGAGACAGCTTAGGATAGTGGTTAATGAACCCTCTGCCAGGCATCTAAATGTGATTAACAGAGTATCTTTGTAGATGTAGATGTCAGATCTGACATGTTTGCAGTCATCAACAATCCAATCTCAGTGTTGACGTGCCCAGGCTACACGTAAAACTTTGTATCAATGGTACACCAGTGGGTCTTCCGCTCCGAAAACCCATATGGATGATGTTTCTTTGAATGGTTCGCACGATGACACATGCTTATGTCCCAGTATTGAAATCCGCTGCTGTTTATGGAAGGATTGCACTTCTGTCACAATGAACGAGTCTCTTCAGTCATTATTTGTCCCGTTCTTGCAGGATCTTTATCCGGCCGCAGAGAAGTCTTTGATATTTTATTGGATTATCGTTATTCACGGTGCATTCGGGAACTGATCGTGAAGGAAAATCCCCACCTCAGCGCTACTTCGGACATGCTGTATCCCGTCTCCCGTTGCCGTCTATAACAGCACGTTCAAACGCACTTATATCGTGATGACCTCCCATTGTAATAGCAGTAGCCGATCTAACGCCTGCACCAGAGACCTGTTGTCTCACATAGACGTTGCCAACAGCAGCGCCGTCCTTTGAGTGTTTACATATTGCTGCATGATGTCTCGCGGCATTGCTCCCTCTCCTGGAAAAACAGCGATCCGCTGTTACGTTCCCTGTGGAGCCAGCTGCAATGTCCTGGATCTTGACCTTGTCATGGGTCCTCTGTATGGCAGTTCTACAGAATACTTCCCTTCTCCACGATTATCGACGACAGACGTTCCTGTGGTGGCTTCATCTGCAACAATATAGTCCTTAGAGTCCTTGAACAAGAAGTCTTTGTTGCCTACCTGCTCTTCAGGGTCGTAGTAAGGCTTCATCCGCGGGACGTGAACAATCTCTCTTCGTTTTTGTCGTTTCGACGACGGCTCGTAATTCTCAACTTCGTATGTGACGTCTGACAGGCGGCGTATGACATGATACGGATCAAAGTATCGCTTCAATAACTTTTCTGACAGTCCTATCTTCCGTACAGGGGTAAAAATCCATACCAGATCTCGTGGGCTGTACACAACAGATCGGTGCTTGTCGTTATACCGCTGACGGTCCTTCTCCTGGGCGTCCAGCGTCCGTATGCGAGCCAACTGTCTTGCTTCTTCGACCCTGGTGATGGGCTGTTTAACATAGTCATCCTGAGTGTCGTCCGTTTGGAACGGGAACAGCGTATCCATTGTCGTCACTGGCTTCACGCCGTTTTTCCTGCTCCATGGCCGTGAAGCTGAGACGACAATGAATACGTTGTTCTCGTTCCAACCGGACGACACTCAGGATGACTATGTTAAACAGCTCATCACCGGGGTCGCATGCCTACACCAGATTCTTTGGAGATTTATTGTATGTTGCTAGTATAGTATTCCAGGCAAATTACACTGTTGGTGAAAGACAGTAGACGTCCTAGAAGTGTCTCTTCTTGGCAGTACTGGGCAGCAATAGTATAGGCTACGGCTCACAATGCTGTCACTGAATTCAGTCAAATACAGAGTGACAATTATTAAACTAATTGAGATAAAACCGTCATAACTTCTTAAAGGTTTCCCGAGGATCTCCTACTGGGTCACATCTTTTGCTTGGAGTTTTAATTACGTTTTTCAGAATAGCTACTTATCTGAGTACTGTTTACGACTGCCGTTCTTAGTATCTTTTATACAGTTTTAAGTAACGACCCATTACAGATATGCAGCTTTGTCTTAGGAACAATAAGTATCTAATGGCAATATATACGGATATTGAGAAAGGTTATGACGATGTTGACCTTTGGTTTAGGGTGACTAGATGTTTGCGTTTCGGAGGATTCTCCTGTTTTATGAAGTCTTATCTTGCGACCCGCCACGAGGTTAGAAAACCTTAAAAGAATCCCGCATTTCAATATTATCCTGCGAAATCCGATTATCGTCTTATTCAAGGGAATTTTATGATTCAATTCTGAGAAATTTTAAAGTCTTGAAAGTAATTCATTCAAGTGAAAAATATACGTGATTCTGCTTCACCATCTCAGATCATAGTATTCACCATAATCGTATTTCACCTTTATCATTTGTATCAATATATTTAGAGTGAAAAAGTTAAGTTGATGCGCATTATACTTTTTGCATGTCCCATTAATCAATTTAAAAAAGTAAATAAACAGGTAGTGAAAATGAGGTACTATTATGTTGCATATCCGGTAGATCTTGTTTTCTGTATCTGAAGATATGGTCACCCTACTTTGGTTACTATGCAAAAAGATGGAGAAACACGATATCTCTCCTAAATTTGTTTGCAACTTTATTTATCTACACAGAGAACGTTGTATGAAAGTTTGTAATAACAGTGGACCAAGAGGACGAGAAGGGCACCCCACAAGGGTCATCTCTTCCACCGACGCTGTTTAATATCTACACCACATACATGCACACCATTTTCGACAGCGATATTATCATATTATAATACGCTGATGATTCGTGTGTATACACAACAAGCGACAGTCTAGGTGAAGGACAGCGCAGAATGGACGCAGAAATATTCAGCTCTCGGCTACTGGCTACAGGAAAACGGCCTGACCATTTCACAGACCAAGTCTACTGTGAACATCTACACCAGACGTCGGATACAAGGGATTCCATATCTGACGTTAGGAGCATACGTTCTTCCGGTGAAGCAAATGATGAAATATCTTGGCCTACACATTGATTATAAACTACGAAGGACAGTACATATAAATAAAATAGTTGCAAAAATGTAAGATATTAACGTCTTAAGATCAGCTGAAAGTGTAACGGGGGACTGCTACACATTCATGGAAGTGTATCGTGCCATAACGCGGTCGCGGTTGGACTACGGAAGCATGTTCTACGGATCGGCAACGCGCCCCTCCTACAAAAACGTAATACGGTAGAATACTGCATTAGTTGCGGAAAGTAACGAACCACCTCTGCACTTACGACGGAAATATTTGAGCATGAAATTTCTGATGAAGAGGAGGCAATTTTCAGAAGACGTCTTCTTAACTCGCTTACAGGAAAATTCTGTAATATGTTACATGACTTATTATTGCCTGTGTAATGTAAAAACACTCGTATTTGATTTTTATTAATATTATTTATTGCATTAGTTATTGATTAATTATTTGTTCACATGATAGCTCTGTTAGTGTTAAATTTGACTTTAAGGTTTTGACTGTACGAGTATTTTTGCAACACAGTTCCACACTTTTTACCGCGAAAATAAATTTCTATTATTGGATTTAAATTCATTGTAGTTGTATGACGTTATTGGAACCTTTCGCTACTCGTACGTGATTTTTTAATCACTGCTCAATTAATAGTATCGAAAAATTATTAGCATTAAAGATGTTGTTCATAATTGCAAATAAATGAAGGTCCCCTGACAGAAAAGCCGATTAACTTTTATTTTTATATCTCACTCTGAAAACTATTAAATGAAATACTATCATCCTAACTGGCAAGAAATAAAAGTCACTGTTATAATCTTGTTGCACTCCGTGTCCTTATACAATGCCTTGATATATTACCACAAGTTTTGTAAAATTACATTTAAGTTCACTACAGTGTCCCTGAAGAGCTGAAATAAAATTATTAATTCATTACTAAGCTGATTACCACTCGACCCTGATTTGTTGGAGTTGCTGTTATCACGACTGCCACGCAATGGCGGCAGGATGCTGCAATCCAGGTCGGCGGTTTAAATATTTTGAAATTAAATTCAAATCGATACACGCATTTTTAATATATATATTTTAACATATTTAGGCAACGTTTTGTATTTACACACCTTTTCCTACTGATCGAATCCATTAATATCGAAAAATAAACTAGTGAAGTCAAAACTAAAATTATAACTCTCTCTCAGAAGTTCTACCATAACAAAATATTAACGGTCAAGGAAAACAATTTTTTGTGTTACAGACATTTATCTTAATATATATAAAAACTGAGGTGTATGTGCCTTTATATTACTCTGCACCCAAAACTACACATCGCAAACGAATAGTGTCTGTATGTGGTAGTAGGTATCAGTCTACCATTGTGTACTATGGTGGTAGAGGGTTGATAACGATAAGAGGGTGGAAGATATGGGAGTTGAAAGTTACCGACTAATTTAAAATTCTACGAATGGGTGTCAATATTCTGCTCGTCAGAAAAACCTACAAAATGGAAACGAACGATCTCTCTGTGTTGATGTAGTACAAAGTCTGCCGTAGTACACTACAGCAGTTCCGTGTTTATAGCTATAAGAGGGTGGACGATATAGTTGTTGAAAGTCGTCAGCTTATATAAAATTGGGACTGAAGACTAGCGATGCCTTTCGACACTATAATAGCAAAGAGGTTATATACAGCGAAACGTGATGCACATTCTTCAGTTGTTTTTCTGCAACAAGCGTACGAATAAACAAAAATAAGTGCATATTGCCGTTTGAAAAGTAAAACTACCAAGAAAGATGCCAAAGCATAAGAAAGAAATTTCGCGTTCTCGATCTGTTTCTAAACGCCAGAAAACGGCGCTGAAAAGTCAATCTAAAGACGAGAGAAACTTGAAATTTGCAGACGTTGTTGATCTTAAATTGTAGGCATTAGAGATTTTTCGATAGTCCCATCCCCAAGCGGGTGAAATAGCGGATGAACAGTTTTTTGAAAATATGTTGTTATTAAGGCAATTTTGAATCAAGAAATACAAAACTTCGGATTTAGATTTTTGATTGGAATTTTAAACAGACGTGTTTCGTTATATTTGGAAATTTAATCATTAAGCGGGTGAAATAAAGGAAAATCTTTTAAGGGTGCTACTGATACTATTTTGTTTCTAGAAAGTCGAGAATTTTGATTCTGAACAATGGTTAGAATTTTTTAAAAATGTGTTGAATTCTGCCATCAATGGTGCAATAGGGGGTGGCAAGTTATATCAAAATACTTGAAAGCATTTTAAAGCTAAATCTATGAAAATTTATATTTAGAAGTAAAAACAACCAATGAAGACCATTCAGTCTACACGTGCGAAGCAGTGGGAACTATGTTAGTACATTAATAATGACATAACAATGTTTTTACTGTAATTACATTATATTCGCAGCATTGTTAAAACATGAAAGGTTTTTTTTTTTTTTTTTTTTTTTTTTTTTTTTTTTTTTTTTTTTTTTTTTTTTTTTTGCACATTTTACATAATGTCACAACATTTCATCGTCGCAAACATCAATTAAAATGGGAGGACATTATAATAAGAACCTACCTCCACTTGCCATGGATTATATAGAGGTAGCAACCGAATAGCCGTCATCCGATTTGCCATCTTAAATTGACGACTGCTCATGTTTGGACGAAGTTACTGACGTACTGTAGTTGAACCTGACGTTCAGTGTTGATCCCCCAGATTCCCCACTCTGGCAAATCACGCTTTGCGGAAGTTCTGAGCCTAATATTGAGGCGAGAACGGAATGGGATGTGCTTTTTGGAATACCAATGCGCAAAAAGGTTGTAAGTAAAACTGCCAAAGGAAATGACAATAATGACTCACGGCTATCTTGGAAGTCCTCAAGCACTGCCTTACGGTTCCGGAGAAACATATTGTTTCTCATACTTCTTAAGTATTTTCGTAGAGGGCATAAAAACAACAAAGTAGCCCAAGACATAATCGCACACATAAACTACCTGGAAAGGAATTGACACAATGTCTCCATGTGCCGGATTAAAGCGCACAATAACATTCTGGGAGAACGAGATCGGTGACACATTTTCCAAGGAAGCGGTTTGCACTGGTACGGAAGAATATGCCTGCGTTCCAGCATCTTTCGCCAATTTAAAGAAAGAGAATTCGAACTGAATGGGACAAAGAATGGCAAGCTTCACGGAGAACTAAAGAAAAATAATATGCACAAGAAACACCAGTGTTACTAACGAGGCCTTGGTACAATGGATTTGCAGACACCACAGCACGACTGAAGTTCATCCACTGTCGACTGGGTAACTCCTTACGTCTTTTTCACTTCATCAACAGGCGGGACTTCAAATATGCTAATGTATTTTGTGAGCAGGAAGTAACAGTTAGCAACATCTGTGTCGACATTATTGGCAACCACAGACTTTGCAGCGTACAAATATTTCTCCTCTAACGGCGACGAAAAGAAAGGTATACACTCACTTACGTAAAAGGCATAACTATGTGTAATCTCAATACGTTATTTTAAATTGGTGGCTGTGTATGCACTACTCAAAGCCCAATAAAAAATCTAAGTCCATGTTCCTGCACTTCGCATCCTGTTGTACAAACTTTTGTATGTTGCGGCTATAATCATTTTACTCTCGTGATAAGTCACTTGACGTCACATCATTGCGTAAACGCGCCTATGAAAACAGATTACGATAGAAGAGACAATAACCGAACAGAAAATAACGTCGGCAACTTTACAAAGAAACACTCTCGAAGAAACAACAAATATGAATGAACAAATTCACGAATACCGCGAAAATAGTAACAAAGTGATTTTAACAGTTCTTTTTTTGGCCTCAGTTGCACGTACTCACAAAAACTGCTCAGGTGTACACATTGCTGACGCCACTACATCAAGGTCAACTGCCCACTCACTGATATTGGTGACTCATGTTCTCCGGAAAAGTATTCACGTTGACTGTCGCTAACCAACAGCTCTGTTTGATGAAGAATGACCTTCTGTAAGGTTATTTATAACAGCGAGCTTTTTTCTTTTTCACTTTGTAATGAGAATAGACGCTTATTCTATTCGGTACATAATTCATTAGCATTTACAGTATACATTAAGAATCAGGACGGTGTATTTTACATAAGATTCGAACTAATAGCCATAAAGCGAAACTCTTTGCCCTGTCATAAATACTTATTCTTGATACAATTTGCATCGCACATCACACTATATGGGATGGAACAAAGTGTATAACTTTACATTATAACGAGAAAAAAGTACAAATACACGAATTCTAGAGGTGCCATATATTATCTCAAATTTATCTATTCCAAAGCATTGAGAATATGTCTGCCGAGATTACAACCTCAGACGACAAAGTTCGGTGAATAATCCTGTATTCAAATGTTTTATTCATTGCAGCAATTGTGTTAAGTTAGGTTGGAAAAATTAACAGCCACTATATGCACGGTTGTAGATTTATTTGCAATCGGTTTCGAGCAATTATAGCCCTTCTTGAGGCATCTGTACAGAAAACAGTTAAGAATAGTATACAAATACAAATTCACAGTATTAAAGGGGGAAGAAGCTTTCTCAAAAAGTGACAAAATGTGAAACATTAATACGCAATTCTGCTGCATATTAATAAAATAAGGAACTGTACAAAGTATTAAGTTCATATAAACGAAGAATTTTTAAGTTCTTACAAAAATTGTGCCATATAGGTTTACAAAGAGCATGTTCAGTGTTGTTGCAGCATGCTCTGTGTAAACCTATATGGCACAATTTATGTAAGAACTTAAAAATTATTCGTTTATATGAACTTAATGGTTTGTACAGTTCCTTATTTTATCTATACGCAGCAGAATACCGTACTACTATTTCACATTTTGTTACTTGCTGAGAAAGCTTTATATACAGTGTACTTCTTGTTCCTTTAATACTGTGATTGTACTGAGAATTTTATGTAATATTTGTATTTGTACATTATTCTTAACTGTTTCCTGTACAGATACCTGAAGAAGGGCAATAATTACTCGAAACCGGTTGTAAATAAATCTACAACCTTGCAACTGGTGGCTGTTTACTATTCTAACCAAATTTTGTATTCGTATTAACATAGATGAACTATGAATGACAAAAACGTTTTAAGTGTTTGTAAATCTATTCCCAAGGCTTACAAATAAAGTGTGGGTCCCATTTTCCCGGTTGGATGGGGTAGGTTAGGGACACGCATCTACATCTACATGGGATACTCTACAAATCACATTTTAAGTGCCTGGAAGCGGGTTCATCTAGCCACCATTATACTATTTATATCCCATTCCATTCTCGAATAGCGCGCGGGAAAAAAGAACACCTGAATCTCTCCGTTCGAGCTCTGATTTCTCGTATTTTATTCTGATGATGTTTTCTACCTATGTAAGTCGGAGTCAAAAATATTTTTGCATTCGAATGTTGGAGATTGGAGTTTCGTCAGTACCACACACTGCAGCGATAGGCGCCGTTGTTGTAATGATTCCCATTCTGTGTCATACGAGTAACGCTGTCTCCCCTGTATCGTGACAATACAAAACAAGCAGCCCTTCTTTGGACTCTTTCGATGTCCTCAGTCAAACCTAGCAGATAAGGATCCCACACTGGGCAGCAATACTCCACAAAAAGGACGGACAAGCGTA
Source organism: Locusta migratoria (assembly GCA_026315105.1). Classification (NCBI taxonomy): domain Eukaryota; kingdom Metazoa; phylum Arthropoda; class Insecta; order Orthoptera; family Acrididae; genus Locusta; species Locusta migratoria. Next base: position 205,918,453 of record CM048751.1, read on the forward strand.
GTGTACGTAGTTTCTTTGGTATTTATGTTGCACCTTTTAAGTGCTCTGCCAATAAAACACAGTCTCTGGTTCGCCTTTCCCACAACATTATATACGTGTTCTACACAATTTAAGTCTGAAGCAATATTAATTTCTTGGTATTTTTTGGAGTTTACCTTGTAAACCAAGTTTAATGGATTTCTTTTCGTACTCATGTAGACGACTTCACACTTCTCATTATTTAGAGTTAACTGCCAATTTTTACATCATAGTGATATCTTATTTAGATCGTTCTGCAGATGCTTTTGATCTTCAGATGATTTTACCAGACCGTAAATGGCAGGGTCATCTGCAAACAACTGAAGAGCTGTTTAGATTTTCTCCCAAATACTCTATCTAAATAAGGAACAGCACCCATAACCCAAGTCGCCTAAGTGGTGTCCAGGCGAAAGATTTGCATCAGACCACAGAGCCATACAAAGTTATTATTAAAACTGCTTAAACTAACTTAAACTGACCTAAAGACAAACGCAAACACTCATGCCCGAGGGAGGTCTCGAACTTCCGACGGCCAGCGCCCGCAGCAAGGCGCTTTAGAATGCTCGGCCTTTTCACCGCGGGTATAAGCTGCACTTACTTCACTGTCCTTCGAAATAGCCACTTTCCATAACTGTGCACCGATGAGTTGAGTGATAATGTCCTGGAACCTTTCTTTGGGATGGTGTTCAAAAGCGTCGTCACGTTTCGCTGGATGTTAGGAATATTGTTAGAACTGTTTCTTCTAAAATCGAGTTCGAATCAAAGGAATAAGAAGTTTCGAGGATTGAAATCCGGCGAGTATGATGGATGTCCATGTTGCATCACCGTCCCCCCCTTTTTTTTTTCCAAAAATGACAATATTGGCCGTGTATAGGCGAGCGTTGTCGAGACCAAAAATTTGGTTCAAATGTTCAAATGTTTGTTAAGCTTATGGGAATTAACAACGGGGTCATCAGTCCCTAAACTTAAGGACGGCACAAATATCCATGCCCGAGGGGGGATTCGAACCCCCGACCGTAGTGGCCGTGCAGACCGTGACTGGAGCGCCTCAGTCCCCTCGGCCACCGCGGCCGGCACCAGCATTGCAACCATTTCTTTATGTGTCTTGCCAAGCTTAAAACAAAAATTTAATTTGATCCTTTTCTCGTTCATTAAACTGTTCTCAGTTCAGAATTCTAACACGGAACACACAGGATGCTGAACTGAAGTGCGGAGGAGACAGGGTGTGAACACCGGCCGCTATGCAGGTGCAGCGTTGTGATTCGCCTGCGTTGCCAGAGCGACCGTCCTGACTTCATTCACTGAACTCTATTGTCAGAGGTTATCTTATTACTATTGCTTTCAAACATTGATCAGAACACCAGATTTACCAAGCACACTGCGCTCCACTGTTAGTGGCGTCTAGCGACAAAATACGAAAATTCGTCCTAGCAATGGCATAAATCTTTCGGCAAATAAATGTCCTCAAGAATCTCCTACTAACTGACATATTTTTTTGACACACAATTATTCATGAAAGCCAAATTTGAAAAAAATCTTGAATATTAGTATGCACTACGAGCAATTAAAAGTTCATAGCTTGTCAGCTATATAGTGCTTCCATGATGTACCCGATGCAACACATAATACACTTTACGGCTTATCCTAGAAGATAGATTAAGAAAAGACAAACTTACATTTCTAGCTTTTGTAGATTTGGAGAAGGCTTTTGACAATATTGATTGGAATAAACTCTTTCAAGTTTTGAAGTAAGCAGGAGTAAAATATAGGGAGCGTAAGGTTATTTACAACTTGTACAAAAACCAGACAGCAGTTGTCACAGTTGATGGGCATGAAAGGGATGCAGTGCTTGCAAAGGGAGTAAGACGGTTGTAGCCTTTCCCCAATGTTATTCAATTTCTACATTGAGCAAGCTTTAAAGAAAAGCAAGGAGAAATTTGGAGAAGGAATTAAAATTCAGGGTGAAAAATTAAAAACATTGCGTTTTGTTGATGTCATAGTAATTATGTCAGATACAGCAAAGGACCTGGAAGAGCAATTGAACGGAATGGACAGTGTGCTGAAAGGTGCATATAAGATGAACATTAACAAGAGAAAAACTAGGGTAATGGAGTGCAGTGTAAGAAAATCAGGTGATGCTGAAGGAATTAGATTGGGAAACGAAGCAATAAAGGAGGTAGATGAGTTTTGTTACTTGGGCAGTAAAATAACGAATGATGGTCGCAGTACAGAGGATATAAAAAGCAGAATGGCAATGGGTAGAAAAGCGTTTTTGAAAATGAGAAATTTGTTAACATCGAATATTGATTTAAGCCTAAGGAAGTCCTTTCTGAAGGCATTTGTATGGAATGTTGCCTTGTATGGGAGTGAGACATGGACGATAAACAGTGCGGTCAGGAAGAGGATAGAGGCTTTTGAAAAATGGTGCTACAGAAGAATGCTGAAGATTAGGCAGGTGGATCGCGTAACTAATGAGGAGGTACTGAACAGACTTGAGGAGAAAAGAAATTTCTGGCATACCTTGACTAAAAGAAGGGATAGATTGGTAGGACACACTCTTAGACATCAAGGAATTGTGAATTTAGCATTAGAGGGAAGTGTGTGGGGTAAAAATCGCAGAGGAAGACCAAGAGATGGATACAGTAAGCAGATTCAGACAGATGTAGGTTGCCGTTCTTATGTGGAGATGAAGAGGCTTGCTCAGGATAGGGTATTGTGGAGAGCTGCATCAAACCAGTCTCCGGACTGAAGACCACAACAACAACAACAATACAAGTGCAGTATGTGATTGATTACGTGGCAAAGGAGGAATACTAAAGTAAACAAACGTACAAGTTAGGAGTAACTCAATGCAGTTGGCTAACTGATTCAGTCGCACTCCGCAATTTATAATTTCCAGGACGAGCTAGCTGCATGTGTAACACAATGTATACAAGCAGCTACAAATGAATTTGTGTTAAAATCAGTTTGATCAGTTTGCGAGTAATCGAATAAATAAGGTGTGTAACTGATCAGCTACACTATGCATTAAAGCGTTAACTTATACTGGCTGTTGGCATATGAGAACAAGGAAGGGAGGACTGCAGAAATTTGCACATTACTGCCACGGTCAATGCCGGAGTGCCGTCTGCTGGGTTACGACTTTTTTCGTTGACGTCACTCAGCCATTATTCTCGCGACGACAAAGAAGTCGTAAATTTTACTGCAGTGTGAATAAATTTTTGAGATGGCTTTAGCTGCCTACCACGCTAAACCTTCCAGTGGCTTTCAACGCTAATCTCCACAAAGTTTCTCAGTTAATAAAGACGACACGCTGAAAACGGAAAACGTTCCTAACAGTCTCCCAATCAAATTTTCTTGGATTAAATAAGTAATACATACAGCAAATCAAGAAAATGCTCTTTTTAAATATCATGTTCTGTTTCGCACCGATGGTACGCAATGACATACAAACACAAACTAACACATAAAATAACAAATACTTTCAAAAGGCAAGGTATAAAAATAGCTCTCAAAACAGATAACCCAATCCAAAAATTTATCCCAAAAATCAAAATCTACCAAAGAGCTGGAATATACCAATTACAATGCAACTCATGTGATGGAAGGTATGTAGGACAAACCAGCAGAACATTTGATACCCAATAAAAGGAACACATCAGAGCATGGAAATACGGGACAAACCACTCCACTTTTGCAGAACATCTGAAAGAATATAACCACAAACCCACCATAATAGTGGAGGTAATTAGAATAAATAATGGAAAACATCTCCTAACATTACAGGAAAATTATCACATATATAAAACAAAAGCTGAGAAAACGTTGCTACTAAATGACCAAATAAACACCTGACCAATCAATCACTGTTCCACTGATTGACCATATGATAGACACAAATCCCAACACATAATGACAAACTCGTCCCCCCTCCCACATACACACACAAACACAGAGAGATGAAAAAAGAAATTACGAACACACACACACACACACACACACACACACACACACACACACACACACAAAGATACATTCAACACACTTTGAATGAAATAGTTGAATTTCAAATAAGCTGAGAAGGTTGGCAACACTACAAAACAAACTACAGTGGACACAGTATGGCAGCAGGTGATAGTAGAACCAGAAAAATGCGAAGTTTTTCCTAAAACAGTGGAACCTATCGACCTGGTTGCCGGAAAGAGACGGATATTGAATAGCAAGTGCAGTAAGTAAACCATTTTATAGCAATCAACGAACTGTTTTAAATCAGAAACGAAATGTTTTGTACATTTAGAGTAGCAAAAGGCGCTTAAAAAAAAGTGAAATAGATAGTATTTAGCTGCTGCTCAAATGGCTACTAGAAGCAACGTATATACCAGAGAATTCATTTACGGCTGAAAAATTGTTACCTACAATTGGTATTGCTAATAACGTAATTTTTTAACAATTCTGGCTTACGAAAAATTATTTAAGGACAACGGGAGAGAGAACAAAAGGATTAGTGTGCTTATTTTGTTGTGTAGTTTGCTTGGAGTCATACAAGGTGTAACTCGGTCAACTAAACTATGATGTTTTAATTCCGGTTAGCTTAAGGGATTTTTGCATTTAGTACCAGGACTTTATATAGTTCAAAGTTTTAAGCATAGACAGACAATTGAATATATAGAAGTTCACTTCTGTTAGTTCGCTATTCGTGGCAAATCTCTCTGATGAACTGTCAATGTCACTGATTAGATTTTAATTTAGACCAATAAATGACAGTAATTCACACAAAAGAGCGTGTTTCAAGTGCATATCGGATTATGATATTTAGTTCCCTTGTCAGAGCAGTTCCATATAACCAGCGGTCTAGGATATCTACTACTACTGGTTAGACAATGATCTTAAAACACTTCACTTCTTGAATTTGTTCTTTATTGGCACTTTGAATCACACAGTAGAACAACCGTAACTACCAATCGTGAGAGCTGAGTGTGAATGACAAATGCGTGTGATAGAATTAGAAAGATTGCAGCCTGTCGTTTCATGCTGTATGAAACGAGGTAGTGTGTGATGTACTTCCTCCTAGTACTTTAAATGTTTTGGTGTTTAGTTTCCTTGTTACAATAAACATTATATTTATTTGAATTTTAACTACAAAAATTGGAAAGATAATGACTTGATTTAATTACTACAAATTTTGTATATACTTGCCGGAAAGGGAGAGACTACACCCTTCAACGGTCGCCCTCTAGCGACACAGCGAAGACAATTCTTTTTATATCGTATTAGAAATGTGATGATTTTATTTTCATGCATTGAGCCGAAAACTATGGTTGTACATACATCGCCACAGCACCTTGTGAGCTATTAAACTGTGGTGGTAAATGGACTTCACATTTGTCATCAGTTACTTACCGCAATGTGTCTTGAGCAAAGGTATAAACTGGTAATGGTAACAATAACACTAGTGCTTAACCGAAAAGTCTGTTTTTACAACAGAAGTGATCGCACGGAAAACTGAAACTTATTGTTGTAACTTATACTTCAAAAACGTTCAATTGTTTGTAAAGCTATGGGACCTAACTGCAGTGGTCATCGGTCCCTAAACTTACCAAGTAGTTAAACTAACTTATCCTTAACAACAGACACATCCATGTCCATGGGAAGATTCGAACTTACGACAACAAACGGCTGCGCGTACCATAGCAAAGCGCTGCGGCATAAATTTTAATTCTTATATTCAATATCTCTGATATAATGAGACAATACAAGGAGTTTAGAGTAGGAGGAGATTCCCTTACCGCCACAAAAGTGAAGCCAATGTCTCCATATTGCGGAGCCAATAACTTTTGTGGTGACGAGTGTGTATTCTGAGTTGTAAGAGGAACTTTAGCTACACAGAAAAAAGAAAACGGTTACCTGCGTTACTTATGAATGTGCAAGCAGAACAAAAAGATCATCTATTTTACATTCTTCTCTTCAGTACTGAACTTACGAAAATGATCAACATGTGTCTATCATCATTGGAAAAATCTAGTTCTGCATTTCCTGCGGACTACCACAGCTGACAATTTCCTTTCTCGATATGTAAGTCATACTTCTAGAATGAGATTTTGCGTTACTCACTCACAGTTCAGCTACGTGGAAGATCTGTATTTGTCAACAAAAGTACACCATATCTAATGTTGTAGTTGTTGTGGTCTTCAGTCCGCAGACTGGTTTGATGCCGCTCTTCCACGATACCATGTCCTGTGCAAGTCTCTTCATCTGAGAATACGTTCGGCAACCTACATCCTTTTGAATCTTCTTACTATATTCGTCCCTCGGTCTGCCTCTACGATTTTTACCCCACCTGCTTTCTTCTAATGCTAAGTTGACAATTCCTTGATGTCTCAGAATGTGTCCAATCAATATATCCCTTCTCTTAGTCAGGATATGCCACAAACTCCTTTTCTCCCCGATTCGGTTAAGCACCTCCTCAGTAGTTACGTGATCTACCCATCTAATTTTCGTCATTCGTCTGTAGCACCACATATCAAAAGCTTCTATCATCTTTTTGTCTGAACTCCTATCGTTCACGTTTCACTCCCATACAGTGCTACACTCCAGACAGTTCCTTTCAGAAAGAACTTCCTAACATTTAAATTAATATTGGATGTTAACAAGTTTCGCTTCTTCAGAAACAGTTTTCTTCCATAGCCATTCTGCATTTTATATCTTCTTTGCTTGGGCCATCAGAAGTTATCTTGCTACCCAAAAAACAAAACTCACGTACTACTTTCATTGACTCATTATCTAATCTAATTCCTTCAGCATCGCCTGATTTTCTGACACCACATTCTCTTTTACCATTGTTTTACTCTGGTCAATGTTCATCTTATACCTTCCTTTCAAGACCCTCTCCATTCCGTTCAATTTCTCTTCCAGATCCTTTGCTGTCTCTGGCAGAATTACTATGTCAAGGCTTTTAGTCCCTCTCCTTGGACTTTATTTCCCTCTCCAAATTTCTCCTTGCATTCCTTCACTGCCTGCTCAATGAACAGATTGAACAACATTGGGGAAGGGCTACAACCCTGTCTTACTCCCTTCCCAACCTCTTCGTCCCTTTCTTGCCCTTCGACACTAATAACTGCTGTCTGGTTTTTGTATAGGTTGAATATAACTCTTCGCTCCCTATATTGTACCCCTGATACCTTCAGAATATGGAAGACTGTATTCCAGTCGACATTGTCAAAAGTTTTTTCCAAATTGACAAACGCTAAAAACGTAGGTTTCTCTTTCCTTAGCCTATATTCTAAGATACGTCGTAGTGTGAGTATTGCCTCCCGTGTTCCTACATTTCTCTTAAATCCAAACTGATCTTTCCTGAGGTCGGATTCCACAAGTTTTTCCATTCGTCTGTAAATAATTGGTGTTAGTATTTTGCAACCATGACTTATTAAACTGATAGTTCTGTAATTTTAACACTTGTCTGCACTTGCTTTCTTTGGAATTATGAACTCAAAAATGGCAGTCATTTAAATGTTTGAAAATTAACAGGGCAAGAACCACAGAATGCTTTAATCTGAAAACATATTTCCTTGGCTCCGCAAGATGACGCACTGCCTTCAATCGACAGCTAAGCTTTGCATACAGTAGTAGCGCCATCTCCCCTTTATTTTAACCTTCTGGACACGATATAAGTTTCAGGAAATTGAATTATTGTTGATAATCTTCTGGAACTCTCACGAAATTCTCGTGCGGCTTTACGACCATAAAAATTGCTTAATTCCGGGATAGACAGACATTCTGGGGAGATTGCCAATCTGTATTTCTTCCACAATTTGCTGTACACCGGTGCCTGTCAGTTAGTCGGTAGTGAGTACGTAACGTCACAGATTGTTGCTCTACATCATGAGTAATTTTCACCATTTCAGTTTTTAGTATACCTTGAAATTATGTGCTATGTCATAAATTTTCGATTTAAACATAACTTGGGTTGTGAGTCGCGACGAAACTTCAAATATGAGAGTTGTTTAGATGTAAATGCATACCGCTAGGTACTGTTTGAGTTTGCGTCCACCGTGTTTCATTACGCTATATGGCAATCTCTCCCAGCCGATCGAAAGACACTGTCATATTACCTGGATAGATGGCTACCCTATAAACGTATTACATATTAAATTTTGACGGCATCGTTATTTTGTTCAGACTCGTTATTTGAAGTCCAGTACAAAGGCTACTGACTCAAGTTCAAATGTTCAAATGTTAGTAAATCTATCGGACCTAACTGCGTGGTTGTCAGTCCGTAGCTTACAAACTACTTAAACTAAGGTAAACTAACCTAAGGACAAACACACATACCCATGTCCCAGGGAGGACTCGAACCTCCGACGGCGAAAACCCGCGCACTCCGCAGCGAGGCGCCTCAGACCGCTCGGCTACTCCACCGCGGCACTGACTCAAGTGATAGTATTTGTGACGAAGAGTGCGTTGGATGTGAGGAAGACAAATCGGAAACAAATAAAACCGGTGATTGGACTGAGTCTATCAAGTATAAACATTTGGTTACACGAATCCTGCACACTGTATGTGGGTGTGTGCCATCGATGTGGCAGTGCCATTTTAAAAAACAGCCGGCCGCGGTGGCCGAGGGGACTGAGGCGCTCCAGTCACGGTCTGCACAGCCACTACGGTCGGGGGTTCGAATCCCCCCTCGGGCATGGATATTTGTGCCGTCTTTAGTAATAGCTAGTTCATAAGTAGTTTGTAAGTTTAGGGACTGATGACCCCGTAGTTACGTCCCATAAGCTGTACAAACATTTGAACATTTTTTTAAAACAAAATCTAGGTCTGTACACTAAAACTACTTCTTTATAAATTACGCTAACTCTGAAGTAAATTAAATGAGTAACTGAGGTGATTTCTTGCTACTTTCTATATAAAACGAGTATTTTCAACGATTAATACAATTGTAAAAAGAATCACTAGTTGTTCTGTGCTTTTAAAAATGACATTCACTTCAACGCATAATTTAATTACATTAATATCTTTATAAAATATTTTTTACATTAAGAGATTCAGTGAAATGTGTGTAATGTGTTACAAGTTCTTTTTAATATTTTTTCTCTCTGATTTTAAAGTGTTTAGTGCGATGGCCATCTAACGTTTACACGTCTGATCTAGACACTCGGGTAAGATTGCCAATTGGAACCACGGACGACGGCGGTCGAGTTTAGGCTTGGTATGCACATTACGTCACGCATTCGTCGTCAGCCAATGAGAGTTCAGTAAATGTCCTAAACGCTTTGTTGCGACTGTCGTAGGTATTGCCAACATTACACATTTTGTAGCGACTTATTCTGTATATTTTAGTCTATTTGTTGCAAGGTCACATCGCTGATGGTGTCGGTATGTAAGAAATTCTATCTAAGCAAGCAAGAGCCATTATTTGCGGGCTATAAGGTTTCTTAAAGAGTAAAGCACGTTTATATGTATACTTCAATTGTCGTTTCAAACCGGCGAAGATGCTGTTGTCTAGACATGGGCAACCTGCCATCCTTCGTGAGACCAAGTGTCGTTGTGGTCTTCAGTCCGGAGGCTGGTTTGATGCAGATCTCCGCCATACACTATCCTGAGAAAGCCTCTTCATCGCCTCATATTAACGGGAACTCACATCCTTCTGAATCTGACAACTATATTCGTATCTTGGTCTCCCTCTGCGATTTTTACCCCACACACTTCCTTCCAACGCTATATTCACAATTTCTTGACGTCTACCAATCGATCCCTTCTTTTAGTGAAGGTATGCCAAGAATTCCTTTTCTCCCCAATTCTGCTCAGCACCTCCTCATTAGTTACGCGATCGACCCATCTAATCTTCAGCATTCTTCTGTAACTCCACATTTCAAAAGCCTCCATTCTCTTCCTGTGTAAACTATTTATCGTCCATGTTTCACTCCCGTACAAGGCAACACTCAACACAAATGCCTTCAGAAAAGACTGAAATTACTATTCGATGTTCGCAAGTATCTGTTTTCAAAAAAACGCTTTTCGTCCCATTGCCATTCTGAATTTTATATCCTCTGTACTGCGACCATGATGTATTATTTTACTGGCCAAATAACAAAACTGATCTACGACCTTTATTGTTCCGTTAGCTAAACTAATCTATTTTGACTGTCTCATTCATCTTACTCACTAGGTGAAATAGTTTTGTCGTGGCTTGTTCTCCCAGAGACTTCAGTAGCTCCGAGGGAATGTCATCTACTGCAGGGGCCTTGTTTCGACTTAGGACTTTCAGTGCTGTGTCAAATTCATCTCTCAGTATAGCATCTCCTGTTTCATTTTCATCTACTTCCTCTTCCTTTCCTAATATATGGTCTCCAGTGCAACTATACTGTAAAATTTAGTATAGCTTTGTAAACAATCTCGTCTTTTTGAAGTGAAAATGCAATTTATGGAATATTTTAGGTTGTTCAAATTTATAAGGTTTGAGCCGTCCCGGCTCGTTTCTTCGAAACACCCTGTCCTTTATTAAATTACTGGCGCAACTACTAATCGATCTTTATGTGCTCCCACCGCTCGCGGTGCTGTTAGATCTATCGCGCGTCACTTGTCTTCATACTCGTGTGATCCTTGCCGCTAGTGGCGCTATTTGAGCTTGGCGCCGAGGCAGTTCCTGGAGGTCGGTTACCGGGTCAGTCAGTGAGAGTCGCTGCGGGGAACATCTGAGTAACAGTGTCGTGCAGTGTTAATTTGATGCACTGCATGGTGTCGCTGGAGCCGATTTATTTACATTACTTGACTGGTTGTGGCCGGGCCCGGCGTGTGCGCCGAAGTAGTTCCGCAGTGGCAACCTGTCAGCCTGTTGGAGCCATATATGCGATGATATGAACAGCTGAAGAAGTCTGGACACGGAGAGGGAATTGTGTCAAGTTCCAGCGACAGCTGGCCGGGGGCTGTTTACCACTTCTCCTCGGCTATGCGATCGTGTTCCTAGCGGCAGTACGAACTCACATTGGTTTCTCGCCAAGCACCGGAGTAGTCAACAACTTGTTCAAATGTCTGTAAATCTATCGGACCAAACTGCGTGGTCATCAGTCCATAGCTTACAAACTACTCCCATGCCCCAGGGAGGACTCGAACCTCCACGGCGAGCAACCGCGCGCTCCGCAGCGAGACGCTTTATTTAGACCGTTCGGCTACTCCACCGCAGTAGTCAAGAAGAACTTGTACTCCGCAGTCAGTCCCTGGCTGCGCCTCGCGTCGTTCCAGCTGCTTTCCACCTGGGATCCATGAAAGGCTTCAGGGCGTTTGTTGATATCATCCTCCTACACCAACCAGAGGGTGGCTGCACTCATCTTGGAGTGAGGAAATTAAGAGACCTGTGCATTCCTGCTCCGGAAATGTGTGTGTGTGTTTGCATGTATTTATCAGGATCGGTGGTCGTTCCCCAGGGACCGTCGTTGCCTATTTCTTCGTGTATTGATAAAACTTATGTTTTGTGCCGCACTTCTAGTTCGGCTCAATTAAATTGTTCTCTCTTTCGCTCAGTGTAGCAATTATTCAATTTTCACTAACCTGGTCAACGCCACTGCAGAATTTATCTGGTTTGTGCCCCTCGTCTAGCTAGCATATGCACGGGCGTCAGTTGTATAACTTTATTTTCTATCTTTTTCTTTTTTTTTTTTTTCTTTTTTTTAAATCTTCTGCTTGCAGACCATTTCCCTCCGTGAGGCATCGCTAACCCACGCTTGTAATTTGGCGCTGAGTCAGTTTCAGTATAAGTCCCTTCGTGTCAGAGCTGCAGTTCTCGTGGACGGTTGGACTGCCTGCCCCCCTCTCCTTCCTGTCTGGAGTCACCTCATCTGTGTTATATGTTGGGGTGTGTATTAAGTTAACGAGTGACAGTCCTGTTGTTAAATTAATTTTATATTACACATTGCTGTTTAAACATGTCTCTCGTTATGTTTAAAGTCTATCCCGAGTGCTTGTGTTTGTGCCCTGGTTTTAGGTAATCTTGCTTGAGCTCTTTTATTATTCCGCAAAGTCCGGTCTCTCTTACTGGGGTATCTAATTTGTTTACTCGGCCTTCTGCCTTGTGATATCGTTGAGCCGGCTTTCAGGGTATTGCTTATTATTGTATCACTAAGATAAAGAATTGTTTCGGGCCTTCAGCCATTTACCAAATTGCGTGATTTTTTTTTTAATCGGCCTTCAGCCTAATTTAGCTGGTTTCATTTAAATGTTGCTCATTTTTGCTTACTTATTGTAAAAGGTTGCTTCGAACCCTCAGCCAGTTATCAACCCACGTAAAAAAAAAAAAAAAAAAAAAAAATAAATAAATAAATAAAAATAAAAAATAAAAAATAAATAAAAAATCCTTTTTTGGTCTGGCTATTGTGTTGTTTTTATTGTGTTTATAAAAAAATGTTCAAATGTTTGTATAGTCTATGGGACTTAACTACGGGGTCATCAGTCCCTAAACTTACAAACTACTTATGAACTAACTAATCCTAAGGACGACAAAAATATCCATGCCCGAGGGGGGATTCGAACCCCCGACCGTAGTGGCCGTGAAGACCGTGACTGGAGCGCCTTAGTCCCCTCGGCCACCGCGGCCGGCTTGTGTTTATAAAAGGTTGCTTCGGGCCCTCAGCCCGTCATTGACTTTTCTAAAATAAATGAATGAATAAAATAAAAATTAACTTGGTCTTCAGCTTGATAATTTTACTTAATTTTGCAGACCCACTTGTTTGTCTTGTTTACCATATTTTATATACTTTTATAAAGGGTTGCTTCGTCCTTCTACCTTGCATCACCCTAGCTGAACTTTTGCTGTTTTTCTTCAAATTTAAAAAAGGGGAACAAAAAAATTGTTCGGGCCTTCAGCGTCACCTATGAAGGCGGCCCAGTTTTCAGCCGTTCTGCGCACCCCCTCCATTACCGCACTGACAGCCAATAATGTTCATTCTGTAGACCGCGTGGCTGGCCGCGAGTTACGCAATGCTTCTTCCTCAGGCTCCACTGTTGGCGTTCGGCCGTAGCTCCTCCCCTCCACACTGTCTTTATCGCTCCGCCTCTATGCGCGGAAGCGCCTTCTTGTATGACGCCAGGTATAGTTGTAAAATGAATTAAAACAAATATATATATATTAAAATAAAATGTGTCAAAGGAACGTAAACTGAGTACCCTTGCCTAACTTTACCAGTCAACTACCATCCGCTCCGGCTATCTCTACCAAGCTTTGTGATACCGGCTTTTGAAAAGAACTCATGGCCATCTAACTCGCATTTGTCCTATACGTCCTGTGTGGAAAGCGTTGCGGAGGAAGAAGAACCACAACAAGCGGACGGTGGGAAACCTGTTTGCCTGTTGATTTGGGGAGGTGCTCCTGCAGCCAGCCGGCTGGACACGGGGGAATGCCAGCCCCTCCAGCAGGGTCAAGGGTCTCCTGCAGGTGCGACATCCGCCGCGAAAAGCACGGCCTCCGTCTGGTGCGGTGGCGCCGCCGGTTTCGTCACAGCGGCTCACTGGCATTTCCCAGGAGGAACCGGAAGACCGGCCCATGGTCAACGAAACTTTCCCGTTTTGACTCAACAAGGCGAGCGTTGGACACACTTTCACATACCGATATTAAACCAAAAGGGGAAAGCAGTCGTCAATGCGAAGATTGTTTGAATATTACAGTCAGATGTGGCAAGCCGTTGCCTTCCTACAGCATTTGAACTGTCCTACAGAGACAGTTTTAGGATTCACTACAGTTTAACTTAGTCTCCGAACCACTGGGCAACTAGAGTTTTTTCACATCAGCCACCATAATAATAATGTCGTGTGGCTCTTTGGCCTGGTGCAAGTCTTTCAATTGGATTCGGCGACTTGCGTGTCCCTAGCCTACCCCAGTTATCAAACCGGGAAAAGGGGGCCTACAGCTTAACGTGGAATCCGAACCACGTGTCGTTTCCGGCGACTCCTCACTTCGTTGAGAGGTGAAGGACGAGTTAAAGTGCAGACTGAAAACCTCCGAGGTCCGACTGGGTTTCTAACTCGCGACCCTTCGGTTTCCAGTCGAGCGCTTTACCCCAAGACCACCGGGCACGACATCAGCCACCATAGCCAGAGGTGAAAGAATTTTTAAGTGATAGATGAAAATTCTGGTATTCACCGGCGATTTTTTTATTTAGTTCTTCGGGTAAATCGGTTCTTTGTGGACTGGGTTTGTGTTCTTTCGTTTTTGATAAGTTTTTGGTTCCCGCTGACTGGAGGTACTTGTGTGTGTGTGTGTGTGTGTGTGTGTGTTCATGTGAGTGTGTGGGGGATGTGACAAAACATTTGCATATTCACTGGTAATGATGGCTTTCTTGGCCGGGAGATCCCTTACGGGATTGTTCGCCCGCCTGAGTGTAATTTTTTTTCTATTTGACGCCGCGTGGGCGACTTACGTGCCAATGATGATGATGATGATGATTAGGACAACACACAACACCCAGTCCCCTGTCGGGAATCGAACACGGGCCTCCTACATGGTAGTCAGCGATGCTGCCACTGAACTACGGAGGCGGACTAGTGGTAATGATATGACGCTATTATATTGAAAATTTGCAGTCATACACATGACTACTAAAGGAAATACGATGAACTTCAAGTACACGATAAATCAGTCAAACCTTAAGGTCGTAAATTCTACTAAATACCTAGGAGTTATAATTACGACCAACCTAGACTGGAGAGAACACATGGAAAATATTGTGAGGAAGGCGAACCAAAGACTACGTTTCATTAGCAGAACGCTTCGAAGATGCAACAGTTCCACCAGAGAGACTGTCTACATCACACTTGTGCGTCCTCTCCTAGAGTACTGTTGCCCAATGTGGGCTCTTCACCAGGTGTGACTGACAGAAGACATTGAGGAGGTTCAGAGAAGGGCAGCTCGTTTTGTTTTATCATGTTACCAGGGGGGGGGAAAGCGACACGGAAATGTTGCACGGTTTGAGGTGGAAATCATTAAAATAACGACGTTATTCGTTGCGGCGAGTACTATTTGCGAAATTTCAATCACCGATTTCTGAATGTGAAAATATTTTGCTAGCACTCACCTACATAGGGAGACATGACCATCCCAATAAAATAAGAGAAATCTGATCGAAAACGGAACGAATTAGGTGTTCTTTCTTCCCGCGCGCTATTAGAGAATGGAACGGTAGAGAAAGGTTGTGATAGTGGTTAATGAACCCTGAGTCACGTACTTGAAAGTGATTTGCGGAATAGATGTAGATATTGCAAAAATGAAATCAAAATCTGTTGATTTGTTGTTTAGCAAGGTGGAAAATTTATCTTTTTTGTCTTGGGTACTGAAAAAATATTTTGCTGTATGGGATCAAATACTTGATTAAATATCCTGTAAATCACTGAGCCCTACTGATTGTGCAAACGTCTGATACGTTCTACTCTGTGATATTACACACACAAGGGAAGAATCTGATCTCAACAAAAATTTAATATAGCTCTCTATCGTGAAATATCGTGTGATTCAACGCTGACTAACTTTCCGCTAAGAAATAAAATGAAAGAGTTATGTATATTTTGCGCCGGCTACTCTGTCTGAGAATTAAATTAATCATGAGTAATACACGACATAATGTATGCCACAATACAGCATACATGTAACAGTTCCCCACAGGAATTAAGTAGTTCCAGAATTTAAATATTCTCACAAAATTACTCGTAGGTTAGCCACTTTCAGTCTTTATAGTCCGTGGACCTACTTACGTATATCTCATTTAAATCAATGTTATAAAAATCAATTCAGACTCCAGCCGCGTCCGTAGTCCACGCTGAAGATGAAAGGGTTAATGACCTATTATTTTGAAACTCCCATCCCTGAAACATTAAATAATAATTAGTCTGACTTGGCTGCGAAATGGCGTCTGGCGTCTCCATTTCAGCGATTCTGTTGGAGATGCTGCTGCTGGAGCTAATAGAAGCACTTGGAAGATTAATGACGTTCTGATTTTTTGAAGGAGAAATTATACGTGAATTGATAGATTTCAGGTTGTGGACGCACGATAGCTAGGTCTTTAGCCCCAAAATAGACGTAATACGAAAGGGGTTCGAACAAATTTAACCAAAATAACAAAATGTAAAAGCCATGAACCAAAATAAAAGAAGACAAATCTATTAAAATATGGTTGCAGGTAAATGAAAACACAAAAGCGTTTGTTACAAGTGAAGATCAGAACATTGTCTCCAAAAGGACAAAACTGGAGAAGTAGTGAAAACAACAGGTGACCATGGCTGGCAGAATATAAAAGGGTAAGGCACCACAAAATTTTGTTTAATAGTGATCATATTAATTTTAGCGTTTAATTAACCTACGGTAAAACTTTCAGCCCCATTAGTGACAGACGTTTCACATACATTAGTGTATAAAATGCTGTGCAAATGTTTCCTCTCCATATACTGCATATTTTTACAGCCAACAAACTGAACTGTAAAATAAATGGGTTGTCAGGCCTAAAAATGAACTACCCATTTCAACTTAGCAACACAACGTAAATCTATGGCACATAACTTCTGCGGTTATCAGTCCATAGGCTTACAAACTACTTCAACTAAATTAAGAACAACGCACGCACGCCCCCCCCCCCGCTCCACACACACACACACACACACACACACACACACACACACACACATTTATCGCCCAGGGAGGACTCCATCCTCCGACGGGGAGCAACCACGCGCTCCTCAGCAAGACGCCTTGGAGCGCTCGACACTACACGGCTCGGCGACACTATTCCAGCGTTTGAATGAGCTACTGCTAACTGTGAGGAACTGTGTGCATCCGCGTCTGTGGTAAAAGATTTACGTCTAAAACTACCACGTTTCAGTCCAGGCATAGAGAGTATCACTAACACCTAAAATAATCACTAGAAAAAATCGCAAAAATCTCACTTAGTTCAACATTTTATTTTGTTACAGCGTGAAATTGTAACAGACAAATGTTAAAGTCTTACAAGGGAATGGTCAGACATGTCATGCCGAAACATGTATTGATTTTTTTAGCACTGTTAGTTAACATTGAAGGAAGTCTGTATGCAGAATGTTAGCTGCTGACATGACTTGGATGTCACCTAAAAAAATCACGAAAATGGCTGTTTTTCCTGCTTAGCGCATGCGTTGACGGATGGGCACCCCTGGAAATGGCGAGTCGTGAGCTGTTGTTATGGTGAGCGTTGCGTGAATGGTCGGTCTTATCGCCGCGTTCACTAAAGAGGAATGTCGTTGCACGGTTTTGGTGGAAAGGGGAAACGAATATTCGTTTATTTGGCATGCACTTCCTTTTCATTTATGGTACGTATTTCGAAACATACCGTCCTGAAACTGGTTAAAGATGTGAAAGATATTCTGTACATCTACGTCTATACTCCGCAAGCCACTTTACGGTGAACATTCAATCTCCCCTCACAGGTGATGGCAAACACTGTAAATGTTTTGCTGCTTGCCATGGAGATATACCACAGACGCCAAATGAAGCAATCAACAGAAAACACGTGTGAAGACTATGTGATATGCGACATGGTAGTTAAACTTTTAGACGAGCATGTAAATAGCGCAGACATGTGAATAAAAACGACTGAAACACTCGATATTGCAGACTGTGAATCTAAAGAAGAAACGGAAGAAAGTTGCACACATAAAGACTCTTCGAGTGATAGTGCCACGTATCATCATCAATTATCTCCAAAAGCAACACCAGCAACTACAATTACATTATCAAACAAAGAAAAAGCGGTGAAGTATTGGTTGAACGAAAGTGGTAAGAAACGCCTACGTGTCAGTACTGTTCAAAATAGGTATCGCTTTGTCCGTTCTGAACGTTAATTGTATAGATGGAAAAAGAAAGTCGCTGGACGACGTAAGAGACGACTGGAAATTGCGAAGGAGAAAAATGCGCGACTTTTTGAGCAATTTACCGATGCCAGACGACAGTCATTGTGTCAGCGACACCACTTTGCGTGATTGGACGTTAGAGATTGCCAATGCGATTGGCACTAAAGAATTTATATCTTCTCAAAGTTGGACTAGTCGCTTCAAAAGATCACATAAAATTGTGGCATGAAAAATAACAAAATTTGTATCGAGAAACAGGTCGGAAAATGAAGTGACTCAAATGGGAATGATAGAAGCTTTTCTTACGACTGCAAAAAATAAGATCGCCAGTTTTAGTGAATCTTACGTTCAAAATGCAGATCAGTCAGGTTTTCAAAAAGAAATGCCTGCGAAAAGAATACTGTCATTCAAAGGGAAAAACATATTGAGGCAATTGCGCAGTCCATCACTGCACTCAACCATTCAGACACTATAATGCCCATAATTAGTCTGGATGGTTCATTGCTGCCTAAACTACATGTCTGTCTTCAAGAACCAACTGGACGTTTTGGACCATGTGTCAAACAAACAATGTTCTACGCAGACAATCTTGTGGTAGACACATCGAAGTCTAGAAAAATGGGAAATGATAAAGTTACACTTTTCATGCATCATGCTTTTCTTCCGTTCTGCGGGAACAAATATCTTCTCCTTCTAGATTCGTGGTCAGGTCATAAAAGTTCTGATTCATTAAAAGCTTCATTTCGGGCTCACCCTGACAAAGAAGTAGAGATACTTCAGATTCCACCCGGCACGACGAACGTAATTCAACCGGTAGACAGAGAATTTTTCCGCCAGTGGAAGGTATTTTACAGGAAACTAACAGAGAAAATTATTGTGTGCAAATCACTGCAGTTTCTTGTCTATCACCGTGACAATATTCTCAAGTTGCAATCAGTCGTACATTATTGGTTTTCCTCCCCACGGTTTCAAAATGTGATTAAATATGCGTGGCACGCCTCGAAATATACTGATGTTAGGCCTGATTCCTTCCTAACACCGGCCGAGTTTTGTCTACGGACGTCTAAAAACGTCTGTGATTCGCATGGCTATCATATGTCATCTTTGCTTCGAATTTATTATTATCGTATGTATTAATTATCGTACGATCGCTTTCACTGGGCGAATCAGCTCTCTCACTGCTGTGGCAGGAGAGCGGCGCGTAGCTAACGCTACCTTGTCCCTAGCTGGCGTTGGTACAACGTAGCGAGAGAGGTCAGGGTTGTACAACAGGCAGTTATAAGCGCGGAAACAATGCGACAATAATGTCATACTGCATAAAAGTTTTTATGAGACTTCCAGGTCATGTCACCAACTAACAGTCTGCAAACACACTTCTTTCATTGTTAACTCACAGTGGTAAAAATAGCAGAATAGGTTTCGACATGACAAGTCTGACCATTCCCTTCTAAGATTAGGCAAGCAGGTCATCGGTTGAGTCGTCTCGTGACGACAGCAGTCGCTGTGTCTGCGAGTTGGAAGTCTACAGTCAGCAGTGTGATGACTGCCACAGAAGACAAGAGAAGCGAGTGGTATATTCGTCAGCTTGTGATTATTTCATAACGACACCTAACTCTTTCACAAGAATGAATAGCCAGATGATAAGTCAGCGGTTAACAGGAACATTGATCAGTGCTTGGTTTGTAACTTTGGCTAGCACTACTACCTCACTTACTAAGGTTGAACCGAGAAACAAATGCTAAGAAATAAAAATCGATATCTTGCGCTGTTTGCGAGGTATTGATAGTGACCGTGCCAAATATCTCAAGAAATTAGCAACAAACGAAGGAACGGTTACCAGCAAATCTTAAAGCTCTGAGGGGGACATCCAATGACGCTACACTCGCCCCCCCCCCCTACCGAAACCCGTGTGGGGTGGTGGGAGGCAATTTTGAAATCTTTTACAGGAACGCCTACTTTTTATTGCAGTATCTTTTGTAAGGGTTCTTGTTTCTTCTCCTTCTGCTCATACTGCAAGTGCGGAAGAGCTGGAGTAACCCTTCTCTGTTTTAAAATCACGAACTTGTCTTCGTATTTAAGCTGTCTGTTCAGTAATTGTTTAATTACACATTGCCCATCCATTTTGAAGAATTACCACTAAGAACTGTCAAAGCACTCTGCACACTATGAAATAAATAACACAAACACAGCTGTTGTGAAACGTAACTAACACACAAATACGCTCTTTGTTCCTTTAAACTGATGCGGAGTTCGCCAAGAGCGAGTCGTGTCCGTTCGGCACATTTCGGAAGCGCTCGTGCTTGTGTTGCGACGAGGGATTCCGAAGCCTTGGCCTGTTGTTGGCCGCACTACCCCACACCACCCCTTGCTTCCCCTCACCTTAGCAAAGGCTGCGGCAGTGAGCGTACGAAGCTCTGTTCTCGCACTGTTGGAATGAAACGAACGAGACATATTTGACACTACGCGCTTCTTCATGACCGAAACTGGCTTCTATTGCCATTTTTCTTACTATTGGTTCTTAATTTCTGGTTTGCTTCAGATACGGGCTTCGGTGATAGCTTTGATAGCCCACAATATACGCCACTGACGTTGAGTGACCACTGCATCCACAAATGTCACATATTTTGTCCTAATTGTCCTAACGAACTGTGCCACACGTCATAGCTTCAGCTGATTTCTATATATATACTCCCCCTTTTGGAAGCGTCATTTATGGTCATTGGGATGGATGATACTCAGGAGAGTAGTCGTCGATCCGATGATGTTATCACTGTATTCGGCTTTTATCTTAGATAAAGTAGTGCAGACTGTAACCATTAGTCACAGCTAGGAGATGGAGTACGTGAACTACTAATCTTCGAACAGATCATCATCCAGGGAAGATGGTGAACTGAGATACTACCGTACTGTACCTGAGCGGTCCTAATCGCACCATACCACAGTGTGTGATTAAGTATGGTTGCTGTATAAAGCCAGCTCAGACTTCATTAGCTGGTTCCCTAAAGGCCAATGATCAAATGTTCAAATGTCTGTAAATCTATCGGACCAAACTGCGTGGTCATCAGTCCGTAGCTTACAAACTACTTAAACCTAGGTAAACTAACCTAAGGACAACACACACACCCATGCCCCAGGGAGGACTCGAACCTCCACGGCGAGTAACCACGCGCTCCGCTGCGAGGCGCCTTAGACCGCTCGGCCACTCCACCGCGGCGGCGAATGACCCTTCAGACGCACTAGCACTCTGGTCGTAACCCTGCTAGTCGGTTTGAAGAGTTCATCTGTCATCACGGCATCCAGCTCCAGTGGTTCAAGTATGGAATACAATAAAGAAACACAACGGTGATCCCACAGAGATCAAACAACCGTGTACAGTGAGACCAGATTAGGTTGATCATCAACTCCTTTTAAATGGCAAAACCAATAAATGCAAAGCCTCAAAAATGATAAGAAGACAGAAAATGGAAACAGATTTACTTATGAACTCATTCATTACCAAAGAGCTTGAAAAAGGATAAGTAGCATGAAAAATCACCTGGGGTTGATGAAATGCTAACAGAACAAATCAAATGCTTCTCACCTAAGACAAAAACATGGCTACTAAACCTCTATAATTACTGTAAGGAAATTGATAAATTTCAAGACTATGGCGCTAATCAAAAGTAATTGCTCTTCTCAAGCTAGGCAAAGACCCAGAACTGCTGAAACTGCCGAGTAGCTAGTGTCCGAAATCCTTGTTGTGTCACCTATACAAACTGTATGAACGTCTCATCATTAATCGTATCCAGGACCATCTAGATTCGAAACTTATTCCCAAACAAGCGGGCTTCAGGCCAGAAAAAAATCTTGTACAGGTCAGATACTGAACATCACTGAATTTATAGAGGACGTTTTTAAGGGGAGAGGAATGACTGGGGTGGCTCTGATCGAGCACACCGCTGCATACGATACCGTCAGTCAAAAGACTCTTCTGAGCAAAATATACAACACACTAATACACTACAATCTTAGCAACATAATTGAGTCGCTGCTATGTAGCCGGCGTCACTACGTTGTACTTAATGGGGAAAAGTAAGTGGAAAGTTCAGAGAAATGGATTACCACAGGGAAGTGTACTAGCCCCTTTCCTCTTTAACATCTGTATCAACAATCAACCAACACACCCACAAGCAGAACATTTTATATATTTTCATGATATCGGCGTCGCCGTACATGGCAAAACACATGATCACCTTAAAATTAAACTAGATGGAGACCTGAAAATGATATCAAACTACTACGAGTAGAATTCACTTACACCAAAGCCTAATGCAACCCAGGTAACTGCCTTCCATTTGAACACCTATTTGACAAACCAGTTAAAAATAAATTGGGAATGACATGCATTAGAGCATACAGACAAACCTAAGTACCTGGTGCGATGGGACGGGGTAATGCAGGAAATATTCTCATTAGATCCTTCAAAAATCATAATAACTCTCATATTCCCCTCAAAAGTATATCTAGGATCATTCCACAGTAAGTTGCTATGGGGTAGTTAGTAGGTTGCTAGGCAACTTCATGAACGAACCTGTACCGTGGCGTTGAACTCGTTTCCAAAGTCCCCAACCCGTCACATAACACACAAAAATCTGTGTTTCAAATTTAATTCACAGTCAAAAAGCAAGGTATTATATCCACAGGAAAGAGGGACAGGGTTTTCAGCACCTAAGCACACTTTTAAATCTTCCGTACACCAATGTAGCTCACAATCGATCTAGCTCCACAGCTTGCAGAATAATATTTAGATTACTTAAGTATATTAATTTCACAAGCACCTATAAGATCACCGAATAAAAAAGACTGTCAAAATTTTCAGCTACCTTCACAAAGACATAAATAGAACCAATCGCGAAAATATCTGTAATCTTCTTTCCTGTAATTCATAACATTAAAACTTAATACGTCTCCATAAATACGATTATACATACTTCTCAAATCCAGTTCTTGACATTTATTAGTTTTCATACTACATGTGAGCGTGCACATTAGCTTCTACTCGATTTTGCAAGTATAGATAAGAAACTCATACAAAATGTATCTTGTCATATCAGTTATTATAATCTTCTGAAAGGACGATCGATGTCCCGCAGTAGAGAAGGTGTAGAGACGCCCGCCGCCTCGTGGCTGTCGGCTATTATAACTACAGTACGGATGGTGGCGTGGCTGATACTTGATGCCGGTTGTGACTGCGGTGACGCTGCTCCTGTTCACTGCGGCGCGTCGGTCGACTATGAAACATACAAACACAAACAATTTTTTGTATCATGTCTAATAAAATATCACACATATGAAAAACAAACAATTTAGCTTCATAAGCTTCCTTTCTCATGAATCCGCTTCAAAAGAAAACTTACATAAGAGAGCAGGGCTCGCAAATTTCGTCCCACTACACTGGAAGTTACCCTTGATTGTTCCCTTACAAATAAGTTCTACTGCCAAAACACCAATCAGAAGGTTACTACCAGGAACATCCTCCTTAAAAAAAGTAGCAGCGAGCAAGTGGGGAGCAAAACCAAAAGTTCTAAGGACAACAGGTGAGGCCTTGTTTCTCAGTTGCAGAATATGCCTGTACAGTGTGGCGTAGTTCTAAGCATGTAAAAGAAGTCACCACGGCACAAATGATATCTGTCGAATAATTACTGGCTGCATAAAGGCTGCTCCATTACCATTATTTTACAAAGCAGCGGGCGTCGCATCTCCGGAAGATTGAAGTGACAGTGCCCAATATCTGGAAACGTTCAAACAGAAGTTTGATTACAGACACCCCTTATACCAACTTGAGGAACCTCATGGATCCAGCCGGCTCAAGTCCAGGAGACGCTTCATGAGATCTGTCAACATAGAAACCCCAGAAATCTACCCTCTCCGCCAGGAGCCCTCGCAGGGAATGGAGCTAGAATGGAAAACCTGGCGCATGTTGTAATCCTATGCGTACTTGAGTTGCTCCTGTCAAGTCAAACATGGCGAAGTGGGGTATAAGAGCAAGCGATGACGTTGTTTGCGATTGTGGGGAAATACAGAATATGACACATTTGACTACATGCGAGCTGTGCCCCTCAACATGCACCCTAAAATATTTATGGTTCGCTAACAAGGCTCAGGTCTGGAGTTTACACAGGATGAAGCAACACGGTGGTTCCGAGGCTATGGTCATACTTGTCTTATCTCATGAGTAGTGGAACGAACTTCACTGAACAATAACTAATACACATCAGAAACGGTACTTCCAGCAGTTACACATTAAACACAGGCGTTAGCAGGGATGCCAACGGCATTCAGCTCTAACGAATAATTGTTGGCAACTTACGAATGTTCCGTTATTTTTTGAACACAATTTCTATCTACAGTGGTCGAAACAATTAGGGAATCATTTTTGATATGTATGTTCTGAAGTACTGTTGTCGGCAGAATGAACAAAAATGGTTCGACGTACTTCTGTCGGTTCTACGGAGTGGAAACCACAACATTATGGCAACCGAGATAGTGGTGATAACAGAAAGTTACTGCTGAGGGGTGTTGGTGTTGTGTTGTGTTCACTCTACTAAACGAATTACACAAGCAGTTGGGTTCAAATAGTGTAGTGTGGCGGTAGTGCAAGGTGGAAACTATGGCATGGAGAGCCATACGAAGGTTGGAAGCGGATAAGACACAGAGGAGGTGGCTGCAGCTGTTGGAGTTTCCAAAAGTGTAATTTCCGGGACCTGGACGCGATATGAGCATCAGGAACCGTTAAAAGAAGGCAACGCCAAGGTCGTCCATTGGTAACATCAGCAAGAGATGTCCGTTGTCTCCGGTGAACATTCCGTCGAGACACGAGGCTGAATGCAACTAAGATGCAACTCTCCCTCCAGTGAGCAACGGGACGCGCAATGTGGCATCTTATGGACGCCTATGTTGAATGTCCTATTAAAACTGTTTATCCCGCAGAAACTGGGCAGAGGAACATGGAGTCCCTGCGAATGGCACCTGATTCTGCTCAAAGATGAGTCAAGATTTTATGTTCATCCTGACAATCGTCGTTCCCTCATGTGGAGAGAACGTGGAAGTCCGAACAATCCTACTTTATCTGCAGCAAACACTACCATGTTTGCATGTCTGGGATGCAGTTGGCATAAGCATCGCAGCCAGAGTAACACCTCCCACAACGGTTGCAGAGCTGGCTTTTGCACTCATAGAAGAATGACCAAATATACCTCAAGAGCTGATTAATAACCTCATACTGTCCGTGCCTCCCAGGTGTGTAACTGTACTGGACATCCGAAGTGATCACACACCATGTAAGAGGGCAACGAGATGGCTTTTTCACTGTCATGGTAGCCCCCTGGTACCTCGTTCTATGTAAACGCCATATAATCGTCAAGTAAAGAGTTGAGACAGCAAAATATCGTACTGTATTACACACACATTTCAGTTGTAAGCAATATCAGAATAAAATAGGTTGCCATATGTGTATTGAGTATTATATGTCTCCTGATACCCTAATTTTTCTGAGCAGTGTTTATCAGAGGAAGGAACACTCTCTTACTCCCAGCAATCAGAAACCAAGAGCAACAGTGCTGCTTCGCCCGAGCCCTGCGTCGTCGTATCTATCGAATCGTTTCCAATAGAGACTGGAATACGTACCGAATGATTTAATATGGAAGGGCTACATGAAATTAATTGTGAGAGAGGAATGTGACAGAGGTAGAGTAGATAAATCCTTGGGAGGAGTAGACCATATGAAGTAGCTTACAAAATATTCGTTTAGGCAATCTTGTTCTTCTTTCTTCTTTACGTATAAAGCAGTGTGTCTCTATTTAATGCAAATCGACATTCTTGTTCCGATCTTGAGGAACGTTCGCACACTCCAAAACAAGGGGGCCCTTGCTGTCTGCACAAACTTTCGTATGGTGCATGGTGGAGGGTACTTTATTTACGGTATGGACTTCGACAAAATCTAATTTCTTTACAATCTTGAAGAGATTTTATATTGCCATGTGACAATGTGTCGTGGTTGTTGGATGAGGGTACTTTAAATAGAGATTCTACCCTACAGTTTTACTCCGATCTTGAAGTAATTCTGCACATTTGACCATCAAAACAAGACGAAATTTGCAACTAAGGTGCAACTCACCCTCCAGTGAGCAACGGGACGTGCAGCGTGGCATCTTATGCACGGACGTCTATGGTGAATGTCCTATTAAAACTACGATTCTGTTTATCCAGCAGAAACTGGGTGGAGGAACATGGAGTCCTACCGAATGGCACCTGATTCTGCTCAAAGATGAATCAAGATTTTGTGTTCATCCTGACAATCGTCGTTCCCTCATAAGGAGAGAACGTGGAAGTACGAACAATCCTACTTATGTGCAGGAAACACCACCATGAGCATGTCTGGGATGCACTTGGCAGACGAATTGCAGCCAGAGCAGCACCTCGCACAACGATCGCTGAGCTGGTTCAATGTTCAAATGTTTGCATAGCTTATGGGACTTAACTACGGGGTTATCAGTCCCTAAACTTACAAACTACTTATCAACTAGCTAAGACTAAGGACGGCACAAATATCCATGCCCGAGGGGGGATTCGAACCCCCAACCGTAGTGGCCGTGCAGACCGTGACTGAAGCGCCTCAGTCTCCTCGGCCACCGCGGCCGGCCCGCTGAGCTGGATTTTGGACTCATGGAAGAATGGCCAAATATCCCATGTAAGGTAAGATCTAAGAAATTGTAAACCACTTTCATCTATAGTTACAATACATATATGTATATTCAGACCATTACATATGTATTTACAGAGCACCTGATGATGGCTAAAGGCCGAAATGAGCTCTTTGTGATTTATAAATAACAACAGCAAGTATAAAGCAGTGTTGTTGGTGTATCATTGTAATA
Organism: Locusta migratoria; assembly: GCA_026315105.1. NCBI lineage: Eukaryota > Metazoa > Arthropoda > Insecta > Orthoptera > Acrididae > Locusta > Locusta migratoria. The sequence continues at coordinate 205,945,245 of CM048751.1, forward strand.
ATATTTCACAGGAGCTGGTTTATAATCTCATACTGTCCATGCCACGCAAGTGTGGAACATGATGCCTCGCTCTAAGTAAACGCCATGTTAACCCCAAGTAAAGAGTTGAGACTGCAAAATATCGTACTGTATCACACACAAATTACAATTGTAACAATATATAATATGTATATTGTGTATGATATCTCACCTGGTCACCTAATTGTTCTGAGCAAATTATCAAAAATTATAATGTGGTTTGCCGTGTAGAAGATAGTTTTGGTCATCTTGACTTTGTTCAGTGGTAACCTGGAGTGATGTAAAAATGCACGTGCTTGAATTCTGCCGGATTTGTCTCTCAACGTTCTGGGAGTATATTCTGCCAGTCGCCACAGCTTCTGGGCAACGAACTCAGTACGTGGGTGTGTGCGATTGGACAGATGACAGATTCAAGAGGATGACCACAGTCCAGGAGAGGTTTCGAGGGCTGCAAGTCATCACATGTAATTACTGAACCGTGGCGTCAACGTTTACTCGAGGGTGCTGAAGCACTCACCGTGTCATAGGTCACTCAAAAGTTTTCCCCACTGCTCCTCTTGCAGCAAACGTCAGTATATTTAAACTTTTATCTTTACTTACCCCTATTGTGACGGGTTTTCTACCACACACCACGAATGTCTCTGTTGCGCCAATATATTCGATTAGAAAAGTAGTGGCTTTGGGATTTTGACAATTACCTGTCTAGAGCAGGAAACTGTATCAGTGTAATTTACTGTTTAAGGAAATAAATCCTCACAAGTTGCTTTTACCCTTTAATGCACGACTTTTTATTTCAGGCTATAAAAACTATCATGATTAAAGTATAGTGCGTATATACTGAGAAAAATTCCTTGAAATTATTATGCACTACTAGCAACAAAAAGTTCATAGATGGTCAGTTGTATAGTGCTTCCATGATGTATCCGATACAGTAAATGTTATGCCTCCAATCTTCCCAGAAAGCAGCTCATAATGCAACAGTAGAATGTGATCGACTACTTTTACATAGCAAAGGAGGTATACCAAAAGTAAACAAACGCAGATGTTATGGGTAAATCAATGCAGCCAACTATCAAACTGATTCAGTAGTACTCTGAAATTTACAATTTCTAGGACGAGCTAGAACAAATGAATTTTTGTTAAAATGTAGATCAGTTTCAGAGATAATCGAAAAAATAAGGTATGTAGCTAATCAGGTACATTATGTATGAAAGGGTTAAATAACTGAACTTGATCTAGATTTCGACCACCTCTACCGGTGTTTTCATCAGAAATATAACTGCAAGATGAGACTTGCACATAAAGCTAAATGTAATCATGTTGTACATACTTAGATATAAACTCAAGCCCATAGCTAGCAACTAGCCACTACAATTTTTAATTTTTTATTGCATAATACTGCAATGCCTTATTCTAAAGTAAATATTTATTTTAGTTTGTATCACAGTACGACACGTAGTCCATTCTATATGAGCACATATACAATAGCGTTCATGGAAAACCTCCCCATCATGCAGTTTTAATCTATTTCTTCTTTACTATTAATTGAATTTCCAAGAGATTTTACAGACATACAACCCTTATACAAATGAATATATACCTGGAAAATGGCAGGAATAAAGAGATAAATACCCGGGCAACGCTGGGTTTTCAGCTAGTATTGTATAAAGGACAGTGAAAAGGCATGGTTTTTGTATGAGTGAGACGAAGTTTAGCCGATCCACTATATGTGACATTTGTAATTAAATTTAAAACTTCCGGGCTCATAAGACGTGGTCAATTTATAAAACTTTCCCCTAACGTTTCATCTTCGGCTGCGGAAGATGAAACTTTATGGGAAAGTTTTATAAATCGACCACAGCTCATGAGCCCGGAAGTTTTAAATGAAGTTGACGCCGGCCGTGAAAGCTTACATTGTATGATCATTTGTAATTAAACTTTCCGATTTGTCTTCCACACACTTGTTGTGTATCATTTATCCTATATCCGTATTAGATTGTCTATAAAAGTAAAAATCAGGTAGAAAATGGTTTTTTAAGTCATTGCGGAAAGTGAAAGTGATAGGATTTAGTGCTATAGCAGACGACTGGTTACGCCTATGTGACGTTGTAAAACATGGCGGCCGAGGTTTAAAATTGCTTCAAGCATGGCAGCACCTTAGCCAGTCTATGTTGTTTATATAGGTGACGCGCCCACCGCACAGGCCATCACCACAGGAAACCCCGCTATTTAGGGGCTGGAGCCGCAGCACGCTCCTCAGTCGTGTCTCGACTGCGCTCCGTATACTTTCGTTGTACTACATCAGAGTAAGTAATCTTACATGGGGTCCGGATACTTTTGAAAATATTTATCGAGGTCCAGATTGTCAAATTTTTTTATTTTAAATTTTCCTCACAAAATATTATGAAATACAACTGACAGGTATTTTTGTATTCAAAAATACAGAAAAAAATTCTTTAATGATTTCTAATTTTCACTGTCAAAATAATATGAAATACAGTAGATGTAAAATAATAATGTATAAACAATCCAGAAAACTTATATTATCTGCTTTTTATTTTTGTTTTGACTCACAAAAAGTATGAAATAAAATGGATAGTGAATATTCTATTGGAAAGTCCAGAAAGAAGGTCATGCATTATACATACTATTTTTTATTTTAATTTTCACCAAGACAGTATGAAAGACCATGAAATTCATGGGAAAATTACATTTGCTGTCTTGAACAAGTTTCTTAAAGTTACGTTCACGTGCTGAGCAGCTTATTCGAATATTGTCTTCAGAGTGGACGATCGTTAGTCTTGAGCGAAAATTATTCTCCCAGAAAATCATTTTTGAAAAAGAAATTTCACAAATAATTGTGAAGCCAAACATAGCATCCAGGTACATCGCTAATTGTTTTGCAATTTTCATATTTTTCCGGGATATGTTGACTCCTAAATTCTTCAGTGGATACAGTTATCTCCATTTGGAGTAAAGGTTTTGAAACGTGGAACAACTTCGCAGGCACATCTGTCCATTTTGCTTCAAAAGAAACCACTGAAGTTGATTTTAAGAATAATGAGAACTTGTATATTTCTGAAAATTCCTTAAAATCTGCCAAGAATTTTTACAATGTGGATTATTTTCTATTCAAAAATTGTTGTAAAAAACAGAAATTCTTGACATAAAACGTCTCTTTGAAAGAACCAACCTGCGAGGGAATGATAAACTTTGAACCAAATCACATATTAATTTCCCATTTACTTGTAGCTTGGTGTTGTTATCTGAAGAAATTTTTTTTAATTATTAGAATATGTAAGTTACACTTTCAAAATACGTTTGGAGGTCCAGTTTTAGGCCTTCAGTGGTCCGGACCTGGACCGCAGTCCGCCAGTTGCCGACCGCTGTACTAAATTATTATCTGGCATCTTCCTCCGCTACGTCACCGTCTCGATTGGTTCACGGTTTGGTCTGTCAGTTCCATTTAGTTGTCGTTTGTTTGTCGCTCTGGTTGTCTCGTCAAGTGTTGACTATTAGCGGCGACGCTCCGCCGACTCCCTCCGTCTGTAGTTCGTTCTGTAGTCGCCCTGTTAGTAGTCTGGTCCGACGTCGGTCACAGTTCTGCCAACGTCCTCAGTCACTCCCGACCCGGTCAGACCTTTGGCCCCCAATACGTCTACAGGGTGATCAATCCTCAGCGTGCGACTAGCCGGCGACGGCAGCTGCGATGCCCGCTTAGCGGTCCGGCTGACGTCCGACCTAAATTCAATACGGGTTGTCACGGGTTGTCGCGCAAGTTATTTCTGACGTACGTAAAACAAACACTTAGAGAGAATAGTTTATTACTCACATATATTACGCAAGGAGGTGCTGGAACTGCCTCCCTTCGTTGTTGAAGCATTTCTGACACTTGCTGAGGAAGTTGCTCATTTTACTCATTGATTCTGAAAAAGGTGCATGATGGAGAAATTGACTTGAACTTAAAATATCTTTTCGGACGGATCTTGATTCCGCCTAAGTGGGTATGTTAATTCATAAAATAATCGTTACTGGAGTTAGGAAAAACCTAACTTAATTCACGAACAGTCCCTGCACGAACAGAAAGTAGGCATGTGGTGCACTGTTAGCTGCGAGAGAATAATAGGCGCTATATTTTTTCAGGAAACAATAGTGACAGATATGTTCAAAACATATTGCGGCCTTTATTTGCCGAATTAACTGAGAGAGAACATGCCTTAGCAGACATTTCAGCAAGACTATGACGACACATACAGCCAACCTATCATTATGGGAAATTGGTAATGTGGTTGGTGAAAGTTTTGTCAATAGGAACATTTGGCCCCTTCGTTTTTCCGATATAACCACGTGCGATTTTTATCTGTGGGAAGCATTAAAAGAGAAAGTGTACAAATCAAATCCCCACACTTTATACGAAATAAAAACAAACATTCGTCATGAAAGCACTGCAATTTCTGAGAGGGAACTTCAGAATGTAACGAGCAACTTCCTCAGAAGGGAGACAGTTCCAGCACCTCCTTGCCTAATAAAGGTGAGTAGTAAACTTGTCTTTCTAAGTGTCTGTGTTGTGTATGTTAGAAATAACTTGTGTGGCAAACCGTATTAAATTGAGTGCGAACGTTGGCCGGCCCACTATTTAAGCAGGCACAGAAGCTGCAGTCGCCGGAAAGGCGGTTGCGCTGAGGATTGATCACTTACCTTATATAAAAGTACAAAGTTTTCTTTGATCGTGTGCCCCATCACACCCGCGCGTCCTCCTAATAGTGTGCCTTGTAGTCGCGGACACAGTTTGTCCAGACCTATTATAGGGTGCGGCAAAGGGAAGGACTCTTACAATCGTCATCAAGACGCAAGTCGTCAAAGTGGCACCAACTATTGCTCTAGGCAGCCAAACAATGCCAGAAGATCTCCCAGACAAAGCTTCCATATGATCATACAGCTTGATAATAAATTTAGTTGGGAGGAGCACACCACAGAACTGCAGAAACGACTCAACAAATCTGTATTTTCAATACGAGTGTTATCAGACATAGGATACATAAAAATAACAAAGCTTGCAAACTTTGCTTACTTTCATTCCATAATGTCATATGGTATAATATTTTGGGGCAACTCTTCAAGTCAGTCAAAAGTCTTCAGAGTCCAAAAGCATGTAATATTATTATTTGTGGAGTAAATTCACGGACGTCCTGTAGAAGCCTTTTCAAAGAAATGGGTATATTAACTACTGCCTCTCAGTATATTTATTCCTTATGATATTTGTGATAAATAATATATCCCTTTTCGCAACAAACAGCTCAGTTCATACATACAATACTAGGAATAAAAATGATCTACACAAGGATTTAAAAGCACTTACTTTCATTCAAAAAGGGGTCCACTACTCAGGGAAACACATTTTCAATAATTTACCATCAAGTATAAAAAATTTACCTATTAATAAAGATCAGTTTGAGACGAACCTAAAAGACTTTCTAATGGCCAACTCCTTCTACTCCATTAGTGAATTTCTAAATTGTACCAAACGACGAATCTACTCATACTATATTATATTATTATATTATCAGCTAAAAATGTATGTATCTGTATATATATATGTGGCGTCTGTTCCGAAAGAACAGACGTCACTTCTGATCCTGCAGTTGTTATTATTTTTTAATATTCACAGAATATATGACATCAACTGCGATTGAGCAAAGCTGAAAATGTGTACGCAGCCAGGATTCGAAGCCGGGTCTCCTGCTTTCTAGGCAGTTGCGTTGACCCCTACACCACTGGGGACACAGTGATCATCGCACCTGCAAGGACTACCTAAGCACGTCTCCCGTCAGATAGAAATTCCCAGCTACGCCCTGCCCACAGTACTCAAACTCGTAGTTATGAAACTAATTCCCGTAAGAGTAAGGGCTTCAAACTTGCCCCCCCCCCCTCCCCCACTACCGTGGGCAGGGCGAAGCTGGGAATTTGTATCTGACGGAAGACGTGCTTAGGTAGTCCTTGCAGGTGCGGTGATCACTGTGTCCCCAGTGGTGTAGGGGTCAACGCAACTGCCTAGAAAGCAGGAGACCCGGCTTCGAATCCCGGCTGGGTACTCATTTTCAGCTTTGCCCAATCGCAGTTGATGTCATATATTCTGTGAGTATGTATCTGTATTTATATTATTTGTATTATCTATTATTAAGCTTGTAAATTTTGTTTCTTGACATGTTCCACATCCACGAGGATCTCCTCAACATGGATCTACGGAACGAAAAACTAATCTAATCTAATGTAATTTCATTTTTTGCCATCTCTCTTACAGAGAGACTGCGGCATGAGTCGGCCAGCCCGCTCCGGAAGGTGACGGTTCGCAGCGCAGTACGGTCCGCGGCAGCCAAGGCCGCAGGGTCAGCGCTCGGCCCTTGCCCTTCCGCCGCCTTCCGCCTTGCGCCGCCAACTTTATGGCGGCAGACTGCAGCCGCGAATAGCCCGCTCACCGCGCCGACCGCGCACCCGATGACGTAACCGAGCACAGGCACCCGGATGCGGCGCCTGCCACGCACGTGCGGCCCACGTGGCAGACGGTCCGGCAAGCACTCCCGCTCGTTTATGGCAGACAGTGCCGACTGCAGCGTAATTCACACCTGTCACGTTTTGCATTACTTTAGGTTATGGCAGTCACACCCAATGGCGGACTAAGGGGGAGGGGGGAGAGGGGCGGAACTACCCAGGCCTATCGTCTTGGGGGAGGGAGGGGGGGCTCCACATACCTCGAAAGCACGCTTTTCTCTCTCTCTCGTCCTGAGGGGGGCCTCCAAATCTAAAGGTAACTTTTTTATGGTAATTGATGTACTTCCAAGTCCCGGGACTCCGGCAGCCTTAGTCCACCACTGGCGACATCAAAAGTCCAAAAGTGGGCCTCTGCATTCGGCTTTTGACAGCTCGAAATTTAAATGAAAATAACTGCTTAACCGCCCATCTAACACGAAAACTGAAGAAACGATTTTTTAAAATTATTTTTATTTATTTATTTTTTAGTATCTTGCACCGTTTCCGAGAAATTTGAACAAAAGAACGACGGTTTGACACTGCCTGTAACGTATTCCCTCTCTTTAGGTCTCGCCGTTCAACCATTTGGCAACAAATTATATAGGCCTTTTTAAGGTGTTTTCACAGGAGAAAATTTCCAGAATGAAATTTTCACTCTGCAGCTGAGTGTCTGCTGATATGAGACTTCTTGGCATATTAAATTTGTTTGTTGAAACAGGTATTAGAACCTGGGACCTTTGCCTTTTACGGGCAAGCACTCTACCGTCTGAGCTATCTCGGCACGCTTCCCTTTCCGTCCTTGTTCTGGAACTCAATTAAAAAAAAAAAAAAAAAAAAGAACGTTCAAGTGTTTGTATAGCTTATGGGACTCGACTACGGGGCCATTAGTTTATAAAGGTGAATAGATGGGGCATAACAGCTTTCAGATAATTACAAAACGACATGTTGACCATAGCTGTTTATTAATTCTCAATGCTACCGGTTTCGGTTTTGCACCATTGTCAAGCGTTAGCAGAGATTAGCTAATAGCTTAACATGTCGGAATATAAAAATACAAAATTATACCACAAGTATTCGTTGCCATTGTTCAAGTTATTGTCACAGTAGCTGACTGCTATAGAATGAAGGATCAGCTACTGTCAGCTACTGTGACAATAACTTCAACAATGACAACGAATACTTGTGGTATAATTTTGTATTTTTATATTCCGACATGTTAAGCTATTAGCTAATCTCTGCTAACGCTTGACAATGGTACAAAACCGAAACCGGTAGCATTGAGAATTAATAAACAGCTATGGTCAACATGTCGTTTTGTAAGGGGCCATCAGTCCCTAAACTTACAAACTACCTATGAACTACTTAATACTAAGGACGTCACAAATATCCATGCCCGAGGGGGGATTCGAACCCCCGACCGTAGTGGCCGTGCAGACCGTGACTGGAGCCGCTCAGTCCCCTCGGCCACCGCGGCCGGCCCAATTTCAATCTGTCTGGAATTTTCATATCAGTGCACACTCCGATACAAAGCTCCCTTAGGCTATGGCTCAGTCATGTGTCCACCATATCCTTTCTTCCAGGAGTTTCGCAGGAGAACTTCTGTGAAGTTTGGAAAGTAGCAGACTAGGTACCGGCAGAAGTTGTGGGGACGGACTGAGGCGTGCTGGGGTGGCTCAGTCGGTACAGCGTTTGCGCATGAAAGGCAGAAAAAACCGAAACCGCATGTACAGGGCGGTCCATTGATAGTGACCAGGCCAAATATCTCACGAAATAAGCATCAAACGAAGAAACTACAAAGAACAATACTTTCCTAGCTTGAAGGGGGAAAACAGATGATCCGCTGTACGGCGCTGCCATAGGTCAAACGGATATCAACTGCGTTTTTTTTAAAAATAGGTACCCCCTAAGGCGATTCATGCAATGTGCTTATCCACTGCTCAAATAAATCCCTTATAGGAGCCAATTTATCAGGGCTACGATTCTGACGCCGGTGCTGAGCATCATCAAACCGAATACAGCGTGATATTTCTGTAAAGCGGTTCATAGACATAGAACTATTGAAAATAGGTCGGCCATGCTCTTCGTTCCATAAATTCACTATGCCCTCATTGTGGCCTTTGTACACCTCCGCAAGAATAAGCAGGCCAAGAAAGCATTGAAATACTTCTTTATCAATATCTGTCCATTTGTTACCGAAAGTAATGTTACCCTCTTTGTTGGTCGACTTCAAAATAATCTGGAAAATGCTGGGCTTCATAAATAATTCAAATGCTGACTGCACAGTATTTACGTTCCTTACAGTATGTCTCGTGGGACCTGGAGCTGTCTTCAATGTATTTCGTGCTGGCTGTCTCCCATGTAACCTAACAGGATTTCTTCCCCATGTTTCATTTCCATTTCTCGACCTGAAATAATGGGATTACTTACATATTATTATTATTATTATTAGTAGTAGTAGTAGTAGTATCGGTTTTTGCAAACATATGGCAGATTATTTATACTTACTTGAAAACATTCTGATCTGATATGCCATCAGCTTCAGAAGTTTCCAAATCTTCAACGTCTTCATCAGAATCTTCAGTTGATTCACTACCTCCATAAATAACACCATCAATCTCTTCGTCGACATTAGACGCTGTATCTGCTAATTCCTCTTCTTCATTCAAAATTGCTTGTATTTCAGCACTACTCAGAAATTTTCTAGACATAATGTAGTTCTTACACACGCTGAGACAAAACACTAGCAATAACTGAGGCAACACACAACAACTGCTGAGGCAAGAAACAACAACAATAGGTATAAATAAGAAGTGGAAAGTGTTAGTTTCATTGTTGTAGGTGCTTCCTATAACATCTGTTCAACGTAATATTCGCTGTTCTGTTTTCATAATGTTACATTCAAGAAAAAAAATTAGATTGGGGACATGCTGACCCCCAGTGGTACTCAGTGCATAGCCCATGAATAAATTTTAATATGTTGCAAATGTAAATCTGAATAATATGTCATTGCATACAAACAAGTTAGAGAGACAAAGTTATAAATTTTGAAAATAATCTCATTGAAAATAAGGGATATATATATATATATATATATATATATATATATATATATATATATATATATATATATATTTCAAATGTGCTTATGGGGTCATTTTGACCCCAGTGGTAGTAGGAGGGTTAAATTTTAGCCACGAAGTTACTTCAGACACTAATGGGAAAGTGAACAAGCATAACTATCGAGTCTGGGATCAAAGCATCCACACGAATGCACTGAATTTGAGCGTGATTTCCCAAAAGTAAATGCTTTATCTGCCTTGTCACGTCGAATAGTGTACAGGCCATTTTTCTTCGCCGATAGCAGTGTCACCGGATATTCCAACTTGGACATGTTGCAGCCTTGGGAGAGCGTTACGCGATACACCACTGTGCCATGAGTGTTGCCTGTCGACAGGAGTCGGTCCATGGCCGGTGTAGCACCTGAACTCGCCATGTTTGCTACTAGCGCTGACTGTCGGCAAATAACCAAACTACGCAGTGGCAGTATACATGAAAAATAAATAAATAAATAAAAATAAATAAATCAATCAATCAAATAAAACTAACAAACATACTTTCTGGGTTTATCTTCAAAGTGACTAGTGTATGATACATGTAAAATGTCTGGTTGTTTTGCAATTAATAATTGAAAGTGTTCCCGGACTTTTTGTACACACTATATTAGTCCTCAAATTGAAGATGCGGGATTTCTATGAAGTGGTTAAAACAAAGCGAGAGTGAACAATGTGCACACCTAACGAAAGCCAGCCGGTCGCGGTGGCCGAGGGGACTGAGGCGGTCTGCACGGCCACTACGGTCGGGGGTTCGAGTCCCCCCTCGGGCATGGATATTTGTGCCGTCCTTAGTGTAAGGTAGTTGATAAGTAGTTTGTAAGCTTAGGGACTGATGACCCCTTTGTTAAGTCCCATAATCTTAACAAACATTTGAACATTTTTTTGAATTTCTAACGAAAGCCACGTTATCACATTCCGAATCACTTTCGCATTCACACAGTCCAATATCAAAAGCCACACTAATTACATTTCCAAATTATGATGTTGGTATGTGTAACGTCCTGCTATTTGATATTTTGGTTGGTGGTGGAAATTTATTTTGTTTATTGTAGTGCTTCGGTATTATAGAAGCGACATCAGCGGTAGTGCAAGCTTTCGTCGTCTTCACATAACGATTCAGTAGGGACGTAAAATTTTATTTGAGGCATACGTTGGTTATTTAAGTTGGTACTCCTGATAATATTTCATATATTCAGTTACGGATGCCTCTGGTTTAACTTTCCGTAGCCTAACACAGTTTATGGATTATATTTTAACTGATGAAGATGGACTCTGTGACCTCAGGGGCTTGTTTTAAAAATTATAAATTCTTTTGTACTATAATCTTTTCTTTCCCGGTAGTTTCATTTAACGAAGCACGTCACATAAACATTCACTAGTCTTTAGCTATACAAGTCATAGCCGGCCGCGGTGGCCGAGGGGACTGAGGCGCTCCAGTCACGGTCTGCACGCCCACTACGGTCGGGGGTTCGAATCCCCCCTCGGGCATGGATATTTGTGCCGTCCTTAGTGTTAGCAAGTTCATAAGTAGTTTGTAAGTTTAGGGACTGATGACCCCGTAGTTAAGTCCCATAGAGTCTACAAACATTTGACCATTTGATAAAAGTCATAACATTTAATTATTTTAGTCACTTTGATTCACAGATAATTCAAAGTTGTTATTTTTAAAAGTACTTCAATTATTAATGGGAAGGTCAGTTGCTAACTACTATTTATATGGTCGACCAAAAAATTTTAAATTAATATTCCTCCTATATTTCACCTTAAGCACAGATTTACAAAACACTGTCAAAGTCACACGATTTATTTTAAATATGCAATTCTCTATAGTTTATTTCACAAAATGGCAGTTTGATATTCTTGGCAAAGTCATTATTTAAAATTATTCCTTTGTTTAACAAGTTAAAGTTATTTGATTTAATGTTTGTCAATGAAGAAAACCTTTTTAGCAATGATTAATATTTTCTTGACTATTACGTTCCTATTGGGAGGCAAGTCCGTAGCCTATCCCGAATTAAAGTCCACAGATATTATTTACGCACTGGCGTATAAGTTCGATTTAATTAAGCCTTTCAAATAAATTCAATCATAGTAAACCAAAAGTTCGGAATATTTTTTGCACCTGACTATATATTTTAGATACAATCACAAAGACTGAGTGAGATCTTATCGTTACGGGCAACAAATTCTGAGAGGTGTTAACGTTGGGAGAAACAAAGACTGAGAGAGCGTGTAGCTATACTGCGGAACTATTTATACTACTATTGCGACAAAATATTACACTGATTTACGGTGTTTAGACGCGGTTACTCTGAGACTGTATTGTTTCGATACTACAAAGATACATTGACTGTTACTGAAATTTTGACACATACGTAAAAATTCTGCCTCTTACAAATTATTAGAATTGAATCTGGATGAAAATGGCTAGTTTGTGCTGTGATTGCGGTGTAGTGTTACATATGTCAATGTCATACCCTCGCTTTCGCCAAACATAATGCATCATAGACTTATACGTACGTGCAGCAAATTGATTGTAAATCACAGAGTGAAATTTCACGATGAAATAACGATCATGTATCTTCACTTGTTGTTTGGCACCTTGTAGTCTTACGAAATCAGTAATTCTTCTGATAGAGAGTTTATATTGCCGAAACAAGTAAACATCAAGGGGTTGGCAATATTTTGTTGTTTTAAATGACAAGATCTTCAGCGTAACATCTTTGGAAAACTTGCATCTAGAAGAGTGCGATCTCTATGACCCGCCCCGGAATCCTTCAACTATGGCACCATCTAGTGGCGATAGCAGGCAAGTGCGGCGATTAGCATGGAAATGACGTACACCAATGTTTTGTTTATGATTGCTTGTTATTCTAAGCATGGTCTCGTGCAGTTCTTATAGTTTGAGAAAAAAGTTGTGCTTCGTTATTCACGTGATGATGAGACATTTTCCAGTGAATTAATAGGACCAGTAATGCATATTAACAGGCCCACTTTGCCTCACCCAATATGCAGTAACTTGCCGCAGTTGTCAGGTGGCAGTGCCGTGACGAATGAAAGTAATCGCAAATTCCGTACAAGGCGGGGCACTCTCTTTCACAGTTGCATTAATCGTCTGACATTGTATATATGAGTTCTTTAGAAACGCGAACGGCAACATGTATCAACGTGTTGACAAAACAGAAATACTAACAAATTTGTACACTTCACATATTAGTTGAAGCAAACAATTTAATGAAGTAGGCATCTGCCATGTATTTCCATTGTTACATACTGTCCATGTGTAACAGATTATTCTACATTTTTTTCTAGCTAGGCTTCTAAAGCTGCAACAGTAATTATTTTTTGTAGTTATTCCTCAACTGCCTCAACTCTTCAAGCGATGAAATGGTGAGCAGTAATTAACCTCATGACCTAGGTTGTGAGTAAAGCAAATACCCTTCTCTTCTTCTTGCACCTGAACAAGGAATTTTTTTATGAAATCTCGCTACGTGTATTTTCGTCGTTTTTCGCTGTTACTATCGGCGGTACTGAGCAAAGTACTGGCCAGCCACTCTATAATTTGAAATTTTGTTCACGTATCTCTAGTAAAGTTTATTTCCGATTAATCGATGATCACCATCTTGGAATTTACACCGTACGTTTTCTGTACTATTCATTTTAACTGAATTGCTAACATATTGGTTGATGAAAATCGGCACTCAGACAATAACAGAACAGAGTAATGTTGCTCTTGCTTGATACAATACTCAGGTGACAACAAAATTTCCTCTCTGATAGTACCATGTTGATTATCTAATAATTGAGGCGCTCAGAATAGTAATGGACAGATCCGAACTGACCTAGAATATTGAGATAGAAGAATGACTGAGCACTCCAACCTTCTACCTTTCATAGGGTGAAGTATCAAACGAATTGGAATACGACTGTAAGGAAAGAAAATATTTGGTGGGGATATTGGGTGAAAGGTGTTTATTTTTTTGAAGAATGAAAGGTGTGAGTGGAAGAAAGAACTGAATTTAGATTTACGTGTAATTAACTGTAGTGACTGTTGTTGTAATGTTTGAGCAACATAAGAAACCTGACCTTAATTTCGTGGTTGGTTACGTTAAACTCGTGATTAATGCAAGTGGTGTAGTTCAATTTTGAAAATATTAAGCAAGACAATTAGTGTAATTAACAAATACTATGGCCCTATCTGACAAACTTTTCAAAAGATCACTCACCTTTCCTTTCATTACAAAATCTCCTACAGAGACTGTTCACACACAGATAGCAGAAATTAACTTACTCCGTTTGTGCAATGCGTACGACTCAATTAGTACGCTAATGGTAATGATAATTTAGAAAATTATGAATAGTAGGATTTTTAACATCAAGCGATTGGCAAGTGGGTGCAGTCCAACCACTAAAGTCAGTATCTGATAAAATTAATTCACTCAAGCAAATAGGAAATTTAAGTAAATCAGTCTTAATTAATGATATGCATACGGCATTAGTACAAGTTTGGTTCTTTATAGGATAGATGTGGCGGTGGCTATTATTGTTGAACTCAGTGCAAAGCGAAATAGAAAAATTATCCATTAATCTGTAATCATTAATATGTTGATAATACGTAATAATGGCATGTAACTGTCTGTTGTCTTCTGTCATCAATTTTTAGCAAAATTGTCTCAACTGAATTATTATTATCACAGTCTTTAATAATTAATGACACTCACTTGACTTAAAATTGTGTAGTAATATTATTCATGCATTATTGAGGATTGTCATACTAATTGTGAGTGGTTAATTAGTTGTTCAAATAAGATAGCAAAAGTACTGTCTAATGTTCCTGTATTTAAACAAAATTTAAATATGCATTCACAGTAAATTACAACCAATAGCATTTAACTTATCTTATTATCAGTCCAGCGACGTGGTACTCTGCAGTCATATAAATGATACATAAATTCATACAGAAATCATTTTGATGGTGGCTCCTCCTTTGGCAGCTTGCTAGCAGTCGACGTGATGCTTCGCGAATCGCGTAATTAATCACGACCGTTAGCGTCCGCGATGACGCTACCGCGTTTCTGACGTCTGGGACGGTTACGGAACACGTAACGAATTTCTGCCTCAGCAGAACGAACGAATAAATCTTTCATTAAAATTAATTCTTACTTCACTTATGTTCACTGGTTTCACATAAACTTTCATATCGTTGCACTTATAACAAATTAGAACTTTTACTTTGTTTCAACTTAATTGCTTATATTGTTTGAGCACTCCACGGACAGCTTACGAACGTCTGATCTACGTCACGGGGCGGCAGATACTGCTGCTTGTCTGCTCTCCCACAGACAAGCGCTGCTATACGATGAAGTCTCTGACCTGAGGAGCCATATCGATAACTGTTCAAAGAGAAACATTTTACATTGACAAATTAAACATAACAAGTAATCACAGTCATATAGAAAACATACAAAGTACAAATAAAATAAAATAATATATACGTAAACAATTACAATACAGATAAAAAATAAATGACAGAAAATGTTCACAGTTAAGTTACCTACATACATTGTACATCACGATAATTAATTAAGTCACATAAGAAGTTAATTACTGCATATTCATTATAAACAGGTTCAAACGAATAATATGTTCAAAGTGAAGCTCATTCCTCGTTATAATGAAAGGCTTACCTTAAGGGTTACCTTACACGACAAATCTCTCATTTTCCACTTTGAACATTTGTCCGTAGTGAAAACGAACATTCTCTGAGTAAAAATAAAGATATCCGCTTTACATTCTGTCCGCTACAATTTCATAGCGGTTAGGTCAACATGGCGTCTTGAGTAGACGTGGTTGTTATGGAATCGGATACTATTTTTTAAACGTTTTGCATCAGCTGAAATCAATGTTGACAGCTAACAACCTCATCATATGGATTCACTCTTGTGTTGAACAAAGTAGATGTTGTTGTGGTCTTTGATGCAGCTCTCCACTCTATCCTGAGCTAGCCTCTTCATCTCATCATAGGAACGGCAACCTACATCCATTTGAATTTGCTTACTATATTCATCTCTTGGTCTCCCTCTGCGATTGCAAATGTTTGTATAGTCTATGGGACTTAACTACGTGGTCATCAGTCCCTAAACTTACAAACTACTTATGAACTACTTACGAACTAGGACGGCACAAATATCCATGCCCGAGGGGGGATTCGAACCCCCGACCGTAGTGGCCGTGCAGACCGTGACTGTAGCGCCTCAGTCTCCTCGGCCACCGCGGCCGGCTCTGTGATTGCAAGACAGTATTATTTCTTATATATTCTCCGATAAATATAACATGATTTTAGAAGAAAGGAGATGGAGAGAGAGAGAGGGAGAGAGAAGGGATAGGAGAAGTACTCACTCAAGGCTGGAATAAATAAATATATATCCGGGCAACGCCGAGTTTTCAGCTAGTAATGTATAAAACAGTTAATCTGCCTACAAGAATCCTTACTGTGTACAGGAAGATAAGATTTAAAAGCAGTTGTAATTATGTGCTTTATTGAAACCCTCACGTCATAACTTGATGTATATTTAATAAGTGATGTATATCTCAACAACATGATTGTGTTCGCTATTCTCGCGAGTATGCGAAATTGAAGGAACGTGTTTCAGGATCGTAGCGTAAGTTGTGTAGACTCCGTCTGAAATGAAAACTGCATTAACTAGGGTGACTATGCGTCTATTTAGCATTATGAAATTTATGCAGAAAGTTAAAGTCATCCCCGAAAGCTGAGCGCCGTGAGAGCAGCGCAGTCTCTTCCGGATCTTCCAAGGTCACCTGTGTGCGACGAGGAAATAAGCGGCACTCTCTTTTGTTTAGCCGGTGATTGGCATGCCGTCAGCCTTTTGAGACCTCTCGGCATTTCTGAAATGTGGTCGTGACTTCCTCCACGAGAGATTTAATCCCATGTAACGGGTCATTCCTCTGAAGGACAGATATTGACATTGCGTTTCTAAAACACAATGGAAGAATGGTGGGGTAATTCATGTATTGCCTCACACCGTTGTAATTTCATCGCGGAACGTTATGGGTTGAATTAAGATAAGCAAACAACTATTTGTGAGTAAGGTAAATACCTCAACGCTAGAAGTACCGGGCCGCGGAGGAGAGGCTGAGCGCATTTAGGCGCTACGCTAGGCTTAGTCCATAAGTAGTTGGTAAGTTTAGGGACTGATGACCCCGAAGTTAAGTCCCATAAGCTTGACGAACAACAACTAGAAGTACCGGACTTTTCCGTATATTGGTACATGGGTGGTGTTTTGGATTTCTACATGTTGATAATACATTAAAAGTCGACCACTGTACTAAATAATAGCCTTGTTTCATCACTAAAATTAGCAAATGATGTCCATGTAAACTACTGGTTACTCCCTGCTATAATGCCTTATTCCGTGGCCCAAACTGAGAAGTGACTCACTTTAGTTCAATAACACGAAGTGAATAGTACGGTGGTCAATATACATAGCAGCTCACACGATATTACACACAGGCGTTAATAAGCAAGCAACCACAAATAAAGTTATCTTAGAAAGGTGGCTCAGAATACATTTATGGCGCAACGGAATTTAGACACAAGAAAAACTGCATCTGAGCTTATTCTCAGCACTTGTGAAGAACAATATTAAATAAAAGAATAAAGGTGCTCTAAAACAACTATTTATAGGCAACTTACGGATTATGCCGAACTTAGACTTGTTTATTCAGATAGAAAACAAGCAAAATGGGGAACCAATTTTGTTAATACAATAAAAATGCATCTCTTACATGGATTAATGCGGACGGTGCCCACCCTAAATTATACATTATTTAACTCTACTGGGGGGAAGGATTCACAAACAACACTAATTCTCTCACACACACGCAATGCCACAACGAACCCCACCAAAATCAGCGTGCTGAGACGAGGCGGAAGCAGGCGCCGCTATCGTAGGCGAAATTCAGCAAGTCGGAGGTAACACAAAACACAATATACAAAAACACTTTGAATCTGGCTCTGGTCTGTCGTGCCTGTTTTGAGATGGTGCGCGTGTATAGCCAAGTTAAAATACATCTGAATTGGACTGCGAGCAAACACGCTAACGCCGAAGCACGGCTACGTTACATGAACGCACTCCACTGAAGGTGAAGTGGTTGAAAATCGGATTCATTATACAAAATCACGATGGATTCTTAAGTTGCAGTCTGTTAGAAATCGATCTAGGTACTGGTTTTATATGAAAAGTGGCGTGAAAAAATAAAATTGAATAAATTCAGTTTCCGAAAAATAAAGAAAATTAATTACTGCATGCAACCCATAGAAATGGATAGAATTACATGAAGAAGCGAAAGAAATGCAGCTACACGCTATAGGGAGCGCTTACAGACGGATGAAGTCCAGTCTCTCGTAAAAGTGAAATAATTACAAAGTCGGAAAAATAAAATAAGAATTACAGCAAGCAACCCATATAAATGTTTAGAATTACATAAGGAAGCTATTGAAGGAGGTTGTACAAGGCTCAGAGAGTATTACTGACAAAGACAGAGTGCATGCTGCCAGTCTGAGAAGAAATTAAAACAGGCGGCGAGAGAAGATCGCGAAATATTAGTGGAAATCGGATACCCACATAGTTACTTGCCTGATGGGCATGGAACAAACAAGAGTGGAAGCTGAAAGCTTTGTTCTATGAACCAACCATGTGGAACACATATCACTCACGGAAGGAAACGATGAGAAGATTTTTACATGCACTGTACAAAATTGTACATATCACCTATTAGAAATCTGGCCCCACAATGCAAGTAAGTATTTACACAGACATGCACTGTACAAAATTGTACATATCACCTATTAGAAATCTGGCCCCACAATGCAAGTAAGTATTTACACAGAGTTCATACACCGCCACTTGATCACAAAAGGTTTTAACATACCAGGCCATTATCAAACTGCAACTAGAATCACACACACTGCGTTTATCTATTCGAAATCATTGAATTGAAAAACGAGAACAGATTTCTGCACACGATTGGAGAGAATATTCCAAAAAAATGATTCTAAGTTCATGAGTCTAAGTTAAATGTGCTAGACAATGAAACGCTACCATCACCAAACACAAGAGCAGAACCAACCTTAACGCACCAGAAGACCAGCACAGAATGAACAGACCTAGCGGCCACGAGAGGCGGGAAACCACCAGAAGCCGGAAAATCCAAGATCAGCCGTGGTGGGGACAGAGAGACGTCCTAGAGAAGGCTCGTCGACTGGACTTTAACCAAAGGGTGTGGAAACCTCTGTGGTAGCATGAGCAGCTATCGACTCTGAGCCAGATAGAACGATGCATAGCGGGCTACTCCTACCCACATTCAGACAACCATAGATTCTCGCACTCACTTAAAAGTAAAACAACTGCACATCCTCACAGGGACAGTGGAGTAGCGGAGAAGCCATACATATGCAACATTAATTAATATAATAATAAATTATTAACATAACTAAATAAGAAAGACCTAGCAATATTAACTAATATTTTAACACATGAAATAAAGATGTTAATTCTCAAGCCTTGAAAAGATTGGGGTTAAAGTTTTAACAAAATGATAATCTAGCGACATTAAATAAATTATAACTTTACAGAAGTATACAAAAAATACATGGAAGACGACAGACGGTCATCTTTCAACATTCAAGAGGACTCGAACATGCAAGAAAAATAAATTCTTGTTCTCTAAAATGAATATTACGCAGTAAAAAGTAGATAAATAGAAACAATTTTATTTTTATTTTGCGTTTTACGGAAGAAATTCCATAGTTTTGTATCAAACATCATTCAGACAAGTAAGTGAAACAGTTTTTCAACTTTTATGTTTATACAAAGATTAAATCATTCATAACATACAAATTATGCGACTAGTAATTGTATTTTTACTTTTTCTGGTATTAAACGTAAGTGCCGAGTATTTATAAAAGAGTAAAAATTGCAACATATTTTCTTGGAAAAACACCATAAGAGCAAACAATTTCAGTTTATAACTGTGAGTGTTTGGAAATATTTGGGAATATTAGTTGACAGTCTTGTCTAAAGTGGGGTGGGGTCATAGTTCAGACATTGGCTTTGGCACACATAACTATTGGACTTGAAACACAAATTTGACGTATTCCATATTGGCCAGCACCGGTGCCGTGTGCTTACAGGGGTAGATTGTCTCCTCTCCGCAGTTCGCAGGGGACGAGAAGCTCATCTGCTGCTTTGATAACAAATTCTCGCAGTGAAATCTCATTACATGTTCATAACTTAAAAATTTTGTGATAATCTATGGCTGGAAGGTCGAAAATATTCTAAATGACATGCACAGGCCATAGACGGGTGCCATTTGGTCAACCATACCGCCCCCAACTTTGATTTCATTATAAAACTACACAATTCCTGAAAGTTTTTCTCTTTATTATTATTATTATTATGCATTTTACTCAGAAGGAGGACCCCCATATATACAACCCCTGTGGAGTAGACGTACAGCAGATTGCGCGGTTACTGATTCAAGATCTTAGGTAGAATCGTGCGTGCTTACGTTGTACAAGAGGTAAATTATTGTCAGACGATTCAGATCCTGTTTCCTGTCCATTCGATACGTCTAAATCACTTGAGTCAGCGGTTTCCACTGGAAAAAATCGCCGTGGGGGAGAGGCCGAACGCATTGAGGCGCTATGCTACGATGCGCGAAGTCGTTCCCCGTCGGGGAAGATAGAGGCGAAACGATAGGGGAAGCGTGAAGGGGAGGAGCAACGGCCGAGCGCCAACAGTGGAGTCTGTGGGAGAAACATTGCGTAACTCGCGGCCAGCCACGCTCCTACAGAATGAACATTATTGGCTGACAATGCGGTAATGGAGGGGGATGAGCAGAACGACTGAACACTGGGGCGCCTTCGTATGTGACGCCGGTTATTATTACTTATTATTTATATTTTTATTAATTTTTTGTCCTAAATATTTGCAAAGACGGGCTATAAAATATGCCAGTGCGATTTTTATAATATCTTTAATCAAATTATTCTTAGACTTTTCTCCACAGCTTTATTTGCTAGCTTACCTAAACTCACGAAACATTTGATATTGGCAACTTTATTTTCTACCTGTTATTTAAATTTTCATGTTTAATTTTAAAGAGGACCCCCCACCGCCAGCTGTCTTATTGTTACGAAACTCTTATGTTTTAGTGTAGCAACTTCCTCATTTACGTCTTCTTTTTCTTTAATTTAATTATACATTTATCTTAGATCAGCAGAATACTTTTTATTATTTTTATAAACTTTTTACATCTGTATAAAGAGACATTTTCCTACGGTATATTCATCCCTAGACGAAATATTAACCCCAAATCATTCTCCGAATCTTCATTAAATGGCTTACGATAGTAGATCCATGCAAAAAAATATATTTATACGTGTATACCAACTTTAAGAGTCAAAATTTCGAATACTTTTTTAAAACAAAAGTTACTCGAGATTAAATTCTGAACAAAGTTTACTTGAAATTTTTTTTCACCCGTCGCATAATAGCCGAGACAGGGCATACTATCCCACTCTAGCGGCGTTCGGTTGTGAGGAAGGATATGATCGCTGACCGCCAACACTGACTTCTGTAAAATTTGGTGCCGATCGGTTGAACTGCGTGAATTAAAAAGGATGAACACCAGATACGCAGACATAGAGTGTCAAAAAAAAAAAAAGTCCAATTGTTTGTATAGCTTATGGAACTTAACTACGGGGTCATCAGTCCCTAAACTTACAAACTACTTATGAACTAGCTAATCCTAAGGACGGCACAAATATCCATGCCCGGGGGGGATTCGAACCCCCGACCGTAGTGGCCGTGCAGACCGTGACTGGAGCGCCTCAGTCCCCTCGGCCACCGCGGCCGGTCATACAGTGTCAAATCGCCGTAATTTTTGCAAACAGCTACATCTTCATACTTACTCCGCAGTCCACCCAAAGGTGCATGGCGGAGGGTACTCAGCACCACTACTAGTTACTTGCTTTCCTGTTCCGCTCCGATACAGAACGAGGGAAAAACGAATAATTGTAAGCATCTGTACAAGCTCTACTCTTTCAGATCTCATCTTTGTGGTCTTTATGCGAAATGTAGGTTGGCGGCAGCAGAATCGTTCCACCGTCTGCTTAAAATTCTGGTCCTCTAAATTTATTCGACACTGTATGAGAGCATGTTTTCGCGGCGATATCCATTAATAAAATCTTCTTGGGTTACAAGCCGCTTCGTGTTGTTTACTGCCCTCGAGCTTTCGACAGAGATCTTCTCTGTCAGTGTCAAGTGGGTGACTGTGCTGCTGTTCTAATACAGCCACGTCACTGTCAGTAACGTCACTGGTGCTCAGTTCCGAGACCATATATGGCAATGACAATGTTTTGGTCGCGCGTACGCCGCGCCCGCAATTACAGTATCCCATGCCG
Organism: Locusta migratoria; assembly: GCA_026315105.1. Lineage (NCBI taxonomy): Eukaryota > Metazoa > Arthropoda > Insecta > Orthoptera > Acrididae > Locusta > Locusta migratoria. Next base: position 205,967,391 of record CM048751.1, read on the forward strand.
TACTGAGGTGCAAGCCGCCGTCTTCATTGAGGGTGTATTTAGAAATTTTGATCTTTATTGTCTCGTTTATTACGCTTCCCCAGAAGCTGTCTTGTCGACAGAAATTCGGTGTCCATTTCCCACAGCTAACTTTTAGGCTGAGCGTAATCGAAAACACCTTTCATGTTCTAGGCGCCGCTGTTCAATGGTTCGAACGGTCTGGCCGATATAAAACTGCCCACCCTAACACGGAATTTTATAAATGCCTGCTGTTGTGAGCCCTACATCACAGGATTCATTAGTTGCCGGATCTTTTCTGGAGGCATAGGACTGTATTCGACAGTGTTTCTCGAAAAGAACTTCACCTTCCCTCCAGCGACTATCATTTGAGTTCCCGAAGCATTTCAGTAACACTCGCGCTGATCGAACCTACCAGTCAGAAACCTCGCCCGCCTCTAACTGTCTCTGTGTCCTCCTTTAAAGAGATCTGGTGGGGATCCCAAACACTTGAGCAATACTCAATACTGTGTCGCACAAGCGTTGTATATGCGGTATCCTTCACAGACGAATCCTTCCCCACGACTGTCCTTATATGCTAGTTCCATTTGATATCGCTGTGCAGCCTTATGCCTAGGTATTAAATTGACGTGACTCTGTCAAGCAGTACGCTACTGATGCTGTATTCGAACATTGCTGCATTGTTTCTCTTACTCATCTGCATCATCTTAAAATTTTCTACATTTAGCGCTAGTTTCCATTCCTCACACCACCTAGCACTTTGGTCCAAGTCATCCTGCATTCTACTACAGTCATTCAATGATGACCCCCTCCTGTACACCAATAGCATCATCAGCAAACAGCCGCAAATTACCTCTGTCCTTCAGATCATTTATATAGACAGAAAATATCGGAGGTCCTATCACAACCCTGATGACAAAAATGTTCAAATGTTTGTAGAACTTATGAGACTTAACTACGGGGTCATCAGTCCCTAAACTTACAAACTACTTATCAACTAGCTAAGACTAAGGACGGCACAAATATCCATGCCCGAGGGGGGATTCGAACCCCGACCGTAGTGGCCGTGCAGACCGTGACTGGAGCGCCTCAGTCTCGTCGGCCACCGCGGCCGGCGATCCAATGAGCCCGCACAGAAAATTTCTCTCAGAGACATCATAAATATATCAATGCGCTACTATTTTTATAGTTTTATATTATATTGTGATGGATCAATTTGATCCAAATTTCCATCTTCAGACGATCTGCGAAATATACATATTTTTACATAGTATTCGCCGTTTTCTTTTTATGTACAATTGGGAACAAAATTATTACCCGGCCCGAATAATTTAAAGTGCACGAAGAGAGCATTGCGCTTGTCCAAGCTCATAGAAGCGAGGGTTGCCAACTCCAGCGGTCTGTGCAACTTCAGCTTGCTGTTTATATCGTCAAATAAAAGCAATACTATAGTTATATTGTATATTGAGATTCATTGCACTTTAACTCACATATCATTTATTTTGGAAAACATTATTTGGGTACATTTACTACAACGAACCGCTTTTCACAGATGTTTCATTGGGTGCCAGGCGCCGTGGTTCATCGCACTCGATCAAAGGGATGAATGCTCTCTGCAATAAAAAAGCTGTGCCAAAAACTAAACGAACAAATGATCGCGAAGCATCGATCTACCCGAAGAAAAAGAAAAAATGTGGGTGAGTGGATAGACTGACAGATTATGAACTCAACGGGCGCGCGTTCGAATCCCACTGGAGTCATTAGGAAGAGTTTCATATTTCCCGGGGATTAAACAACTATGGAATCAGGTCCCGTCGTGCTTTCATCAAAGAACGGACTGACATTTGTCGTTTGGAGGATAGTCAATTTTACCGATGAGTGCACAATTAGAGTTCACAAGCAGAGGTCCTATTATGGTTTACAGCACAGATAGGAAACATGACGCCCGCTTCGTGGCTACATGCACTAGAATCGGGCGCATAAGTGTGAAATGTTGGGGCTGGATGTTTTATATTGGTGCAGGAACCTTAGAACGAATGTTCAGCATGCTATGAACATTTCCTTGGAAATGTAATCATTCCCGGAGCTCTACTTCGGTATTGCGAAGTACGTCTCGTTTATCATCATGGTAATCATCCATCGCATACCAGCCTTAGGATTCAGACTGGTTCCAAAGGAAAGAGAATATTATTCAGTACTTGCCAAGGCCTCCAAAGTTACCTGATCTCAATCCCATAGAGAACTTTTGGACTAAACTCAAGAAGACTGTGCGGGATAACTAGCCAGACCCTCCTCTTAGAACTGCAGATATCTTGTGGGATTTGGATTATTCTTCATGGGAGAAAATTGCCATGGATGAGGCCTTTTCCGCAGACTTGTAGATTCAATACCTCGAATGATCCTGGCTGTTGGACAAAATATTGAAGATATACGTTGCCTACATTATTTGTATCTTAATGGAAGGTTGTACCAATATTAGTCTCCAAAGAAAATTTTTATTTATATTTTATTTTTTATTTTTATTTTATTTTTATGGGAGGTCAAATGAAAAGTACCCTCGAAGTACGTTTATTTTTTGTTATGGGTGGTGAAATAACTATTATCTTCCATAGAGGATTATTTTTAGGTACCAAATTTACATACTGTAATTAGTTATTTACTAAAAAGAATACTGGAAAAAGTGTAATTAATATCATTTAATAACTAAAAGTAACTAAAGCAAGAAAATTTTGCACAGCGATAAAAAAATAAATAAAAATAAAGAAAGTAAAGGCTTTGGTAGCATCCGAGCCAATGCACACCATTTAACCAGGTAGGCCGACGAACTATCAATGAGCTGTCCTGTCTCGTTTGCGTAATGCTCGAATAGTCCTACCACGATTAAAGAACGAAAATTATGCCTATCTGCTCATACATTTATCTTTAGCTATAGATTCACCATGTGGAACTCGAACGTATTACAAAAACATGCATCCATTTTCAACATTTTTATTATTTCATTTGTCTCATTGTTTAAAGCTTAGACTATTACAAAATGGAATATTTTTAAGAATGTGGCATCTAGAAGAGCCTATAATTGCACAATACTTATCGAATTAATGTTAAAATATTATCTGCAAAGGCCTAAAAAAATGAAGTTGACTCCAGTGGTACCTTAACTCGCTCCCCCTTACGTTGGTAAACCGCCGGCCTATTCACTCAGCCAACGAAACATATGTACGAACCCGTTCGTTGTAGTAAACCTACCCACACTGAATTCTTATACGTCAGCGGCTTCAACGCGCTCGAATGACGTTTTCCAAAATAAATGATACTTGAGTTAAGCCGCTATGAATGTCGAGATATACTGTATCCTAACTATTATACTGCTCCCATTTCACGATGTAAACACCAAGCTTAAGCTCCGAAGACTGCAAGAGTTGTCAACACTCGCACTTCGGAAGTACAGCATGCGAAATGCTCTGTCCTTAGACTTTATTGGGCCCGGTAATCTTTTTGTACCCCATTCTACATAGACTTTTAGTGATAACACTGTTTTTAGACGTATAAATTTTGTACTTACGCTCATATCACATCAATGGGCAACGCCACGCTGCCATATCACAATAAAGTGAACTTTGGTGTCACACTTACCTTTCGATATATTTTATTTGGCGTTTATCAATGGATTTGACATCTTGTTGTTTTGACACTTGGCCTAAGATGTTATATGGTTAAAGTTACTACATTTTGTTTGTTATTTTCGACTGCATTATCTTTGTGGTCGATTTTTCAGCCACCTCAGAAGTGGAAATCACAGCGCAGGACGAATGGAGGGGGGAATGAAAATTGTATAATTCCTAAAGGTCTATTAATGAACATCCTTGAAGAGATGAAAATGTATATACACACAACACCCTGTTGACATTTCAAATAAACGACCTGATTTTACCATAACAATTTCATTGTTAACTTGATCGATTTTCTGATCAAAGACAGAGGACAAGCCCTGACAGACTACAGATATACATTACAACATATTGACCAAGATCATTAATACATTTCTAGATAGTAACGAAACATATCACAGCAATTATAAACATACAGCATCTTTGGCCGACGGTCAAAACATTACGCTTTCAACAGACATCGAATAAAGATAACCACCTAGAAATGTTCAAACGTATGTGAAGTTATGGGGCCTAACTGCAGTGGTCATCGGTCCCTAAAGTTGCAAACTACTTAAACTAACTTATCCTAAGTACAACACACACACACACACACACACACACACACACACACACACACACACACTCACACGACCGATGGAGGACTCGAACCTCCGACGTGGAACGGCTGCGCGCATGACCACCAAGATATCTCAAATATACATTACAGAAACATTGACCTAAAAGTTCATACAGTCGGAATAGAAAAAATACTGTAACAACTATAACCATCTAATATATTTGGCCAAATGTAAAAACAGCAGCCTGTCAAATGCATTGATAAAACGCCAAATAAAATATTACGAGAGATAATGTGGCACCAAGGCTCACTCTATTGTTGTATGGCAGTGTCACATTGCCCACTGATGTAATATGGATGTAAGTACGAAATTTATACAGGGTGTTACAAAAAGGTACGGCCAAACTTTCAGAAAACATTCCTCACACACAAAGAAAGAAAATATGTTATGTGGACATGTGTCCGGAAACACTTAATTTCCATGTTAGAGCTCATTTTGCTACTTCTCTTCAAATCACATTAATCATGGAATGGAAACACACAGCAACAGAACGTACCAGCGTGACGTGAAACACTTTATTACAGGAAATGTTCAGAATATCCTCCGTTAGCGACGATACATGCATTCATCCTCCGTCGCATGGAATCCCTGATGCGCTGATGCAGCCCTGGAGAATGGCGTATTGTATCACAGCCGTTCACAATACGAGCACGAAGAGTCTCTACATTTGGTACCGGAGTTGCGTAGACAAGAGCTTTCAAATGCCCCCATAAATGAAAGTCAAGAGGGTTGAGGTCAGGAGGGCGTGGAACCCATGGAATTAGTCCGTCTCTACCAATCCATCGGTCACCGAATCTGTTGTTGAGAAGCGTACGAACACGTCGACTGAAATGTCCAGGAGCTCCATCTTGCCTGAAAAAAATGTTTGTATAGCCTATGGGACTTAACTACGGGGTCATCAGTCCCTAAACTTACAAACTACTTATGAATTACTTACGAAGTAGGACGGCACAAATATCCATGCCCGAGGGGGGATTCGAACCCCCAACCGTAGTGGCCGTGCAGACCGTGACTGGAGCGCCTCAGTCCCCTCGGCCACCGCGGCCGGCCATCGTGCCTGAACCACATGTTGTGTCGTACTTGTAAAGGCACATGTTCTACTAGCACAGGTAGAGTATGCCGTATGAAATCATGATAACGTGCTCCAGTGAGCGTAGGTGGAAGAACATGCGGCCCAATCAAAATTATCACCAACAATTCCTGCCCAAACGTTCACAGAAAATCTGTGTTGATGACGTGAATCGAGGATGTACAGTACATACTAACGAAACAATTGGTTATTTTGACAATTGTCTTCACGAAGTATTTCAATTTACATTTAAAGAGAAATACTAAAATGAGCTCTAACATGGAAATTAATCGTTTACGGACACATGTCCAGATAACATATTTTCTTTCTTTGTGGGTGAGGAATGTTTCCTGAAAGTTTCGCCGTACCTTTTTGTAACACCCTGTATATCGAAAACAGGTCTAGCACTAAAATTCTCTGTACATGAAAACAAAAAGTTGAATATTATGTTTAAAAAAAATCATCTTTCGCAGATTGTCTGAAGCAAACTTAGCTGAAATGCATCCATAACAACATAATACAAAACTATAGAAATAGCAGCACATTGGTATATTTACATAATTAAAATGTTCAAATATTTGTAAATCTATGGGACGTCTTTGGTTATTAGTCCTTAGGCTTACAGACTACTTATACTAAGTTAAACTTACCTAAGGACAACACACACATCAATGCCCGAAAGCGGACTCGAATCGCCGTCGGCGTTAAATGATTACCCTCGCTGTCACTGTATTTTGGCTGCTTCACGTCCCCGTCCCGTTAGATCCTGGAATCAAATATTTACGTGCCTGATAAGGGGAATTTAAATGTCTATTTTCTAATTAGCATACATCGCACGCTTCCCAGGTAACTCGCGCCGTCCAGCACCATTAATTCTCCAGCAAGGAGCATTCAGCGTGACGAACTGCGTGTGCCGGCTCACGGTAGGCGAGGAACAAGGCCCGCGCGATGCATGCTGATCCCCGACCAGGGGCACGGCGCGACCAAAACGCTTCCGCATACCGAGTTTTACTTTGTTCGTATTTCCTCTCAAAACGACACTAAGTGTGCACAGCCAGAAGCTATTACTTTCTGACTATAAATAAAAACAAGGGAACGAAGAGCCTTACATGTTGTGGGTACGACGACAGAAAATATAATTAAACGTTGACGTCAATCCAGAAAAAATGTAAAGTCTGACCATGACGTGCATTTTGTATACAGAAACCTCTAAAAAACATCAACCATTGTCAAACTGATGTGAAAGGAAAAGTAGATCTGTTGTTGTTTTTGTGGAGCTCAGTCCAAACACTGGTTTGATGCAACTCTCCAGCCACTCCATACTGTACAAGCCTCTTCTTCTGTACATAAGAGCAACTAGTTACATCGCTTTACCGGCCGCGGTGGCCGAGGGGACTGCGGCGCGCCAGTCACGGTCTGCACGGCCACTGAGGTCGGGGTTCGAATCACCCCTCTGGCATGGATATTTGTGCCGTCCTTAGTATAAGCTAGTTCATAAATAGTTTGTAAGTTTAGCGACTGATGACCCCGTAGTTAAGTCCCATAAGCTCTTAAAACATTTGAACATTTTTACATCGTTTTAAACCTATTTACATAATTCGTCTGTTGGCGTCTCTCTGTGAGTTTTCTTACCCACACATTAGCCAGTGCCCCCAATGTTCGTGTCCGAATACATTTGATTTTGGGCTACGGGGATTTTAGACGGAGCCTTGAAAAATTGGAAATCACGTTCACTGAAAGATGTAGTGGCGGTACAGCAGATGCAGCCGAAATTAAATTTATTGCAGCATCAAAATGCTGAAAGGAATTAAAGTAATAAAAATAGTTTTGAAAAGGGGTTACAAATTGAATACAAACGAAAGTAAAACAAGTATTTTGCATTCAGATGGAAATTAATTAAATGAACTATGGATTATTTAGGAAAAGTAGTAGATCTACATCTACATAAATACTCTGAAACTCACACTGAAGTGAATGATAGCGGGTTCGTCGTACAGCTCTCAGGAGATTTCTCCACCGCTACATTCTCTAATAGCCTGTGACCGAGCGAGGTGGCACATTGGTAACACAATGGACTCACATTCGGGAGAATGGTGGTGCAAGTCCACCTTCGGTCATACAGATTTAGGTTTTCCGTGATTTCCCTAAATCACTCCAAGCTTATGCCGGGATGCTTCCTTTCAAAGGGCACGGCCGATTTCCTTCCCCATTCTTACCCAAACGCTGTCGATTGGGGCGTTAAACGCAAATCTTCCTTTCTTCTTCTAATAGCGCGTGGCGAAAAGGAACACCTAAATCTTTCCGTTTCGGATCTGATTTCTCTCTCTCTCTTTCTTTTTTTTTTCTTTTTTTTTCCATGATCATGTCTCCCTATGAAGGGGGGTGCTAAAAAATGTGTTTGCATTTGGAAGAGAAAGTTGATCAAAGAAATTTTGCCGCAAAGAATAGTGCCTTTCTTTTAAAGATTTCGAAATCGTGCATCATTTCCGCGACATTCTCTCCCCTATAACGCGATAATAGAAAACAACCAGCAGTTTGTTTAGTTGAACTGTTGCATAAGTGTAGAGGCAATGAAACGTAGCCTTTGGTTCGCGTTCCATAAAATATCGTCTGTGTATATTTTTCAAATTTAAGTTGTTCTTAATTGTTATTTCTAGGTATTTAATTTAAGACCTGTATATTTCGCTGATTTATGGTGTAAATGACGTTTAACAGATTTATTATAGCGCTCGTATGGATGATTTGACGATTGTCATTATTTAGGGTCAATTGCCAATTTTGTACGATGCAGATATCTAAACCATGGGTTTTGCAAAATAATTGACGGTAAGTAAAGTAGGGAGAATATAAAATAGTAGAAAGCAAAGAAGAATGGTGTTTAGCGTCCTGTATATAACGTGGAACTCACGCTTATATATTTATGGGTAAGCCGCGGTGGAGTAGCCGAGCGGTCTAAAGCGTCTCGCTGCGGAGCGCGCGGTTGCTCGCCGTGGAGGTTCGAGTCCTCCCTGGGGCATGGGTGTGTGTGTTTTAGTTTACCTAGGTTTAAGTAGTTTGTAAGCTACGGACTGATGACCACGCAGTTTGGTCCGATAGATTTACAAACATTTGAATTTTATTTATGGGTAAGTAAATTTACTGTGCCCTTTCAAAGGAACCATTCCTGCATTTGACTGAAGAGATTTAGGGAAATCACGTAAAAACCTAAATCTCTACGGCCGAATGTGGATTTCAATCACCGCCGTCCTGCATAAAATGGAGACTGGTGTTAGTACTACTAGTATTAATATTACGTAGTTGCTTTATTCAAGCGTGGATCACTTTTACCAAAGGAAATATTCATGAGGCAGAAAAATTGTTAATGTCGATTATAAATTTAACTGTTAGGAAGTGAAAAGGTAGAAATTCTAGAAAGATGGAAAGGATTAACTGCAGTAATTAGTTCAAACTGATGTCGGGTGTACTTGAAATTCAGATACGGAGACACTTAAGTAGGATCAAATAGATTGGTAGAACTGCATCAAACCAGTCCGTACTGAAAGGTAACAGCGACAGCAAGTAAATTATGATACCTGAAGATAGTAGATAAAGTAATAAAAAAACTATAGACAGTTTGACAGAGTTAAATGGCCAAAGGAGGAAATAACAGGGAATGTAAGAGATTTTACTGTATTTGGTGATTCCATTTCGTGCGTTAGCGGAAGGCAGCGACAGCAGGACAGTACATATATCAGACAGATCCACCTAGCCGAAGTTTCTAAGATCTGTGTCGAGCCTCGAATCTTCATCTTACATACAAAGAAGTGGGTCCATTCGTTTGCATTCTATACAAATCTATATTTTTATTTCGGTATTCATTTCACTTTGATCATTTAACCTTAATTTTTTTTTATTTTTTTATTTACTTATTTTTATTTATTTACTTATTTTTTATGAGAAGGGATATATGAAACTTCCTGACAGATTAAAAATATGTGCTGGACCGGAATTGTAACCTGGGGCCTTTGAATATCGCGGGAAAGCACTCTACCAACAGAACTATTCTAACACGCTTCAAGGCCCATCCGTACTGCTTCAGATGTACTCTGCAAGACTCCATTTCGTACATGGCAGAGGGTACTTTTGGAATACACTTCGACATTGTTGCACACTTATACAGTGCCGGAAATAAAAATCAGTACATCCTCTTACAGTTTTCCCGTTCACTCTTGATTTGTTGTTAAAACAGTGCATAAGCAGTATACGAATGATTGCATTTACAGCTCAATCATCAATGGTGTACCAGGTATCGATCTATGCTGAAACACTCCATAATACTAAGCGGTGTAGTCTCGAATGCAGGCGTTGATTGGCCGAGGGGACTGAGGCGCTCCAGTCACGGTCTGCACGGCCACTACGGTCGGGGGTTCGAATCCCCCCTCGGGCATGGATATTTGTGCCGTCCTTAGTCTTAGCTAGTTCATAAGTAGTTTGTAAGCTTAGGGACTGATGACCCCGTAGTTAAGTCCCATAAGTTATACAAACATTTGAACATTTTTTAACAGGCGTTGATTATAGTATCCATGGAATTCTTGACATGGCGAATACTGTCTTGCGATACACTATTTCACGCCTGCTCGACCTGTTCCCTTAATTCTGCAAGATTTGTCTCTTGACGATTAGCACGTGTCGGTTGATGTCCCAACAAATCCCACACGTGCTCAATTGGAATAAGTCCGGAGATCCTGCTGGCCAGGAAACTCGTTGCACTTCTTGCAGTTTAACGCGCAGTTTATGGGCGAGCATTATCCTGTTGGAACACCACATCATTTTGTTGTTGCAAAAACAGGAAAAGAAAGGGTCTTTCAACATTCTGCACGTACCGAAAGCTGGTCAGCGCTTCCTCCACAAACACCAAAGGTGAACGACAGTTGTAGCTTACCATCACCAGGCCGTAAGTCCTAGGATTGACCAGCGCGTCTTGGACGAATACTTGGTGAATTTTGGATTCCAAGTGATCCTCGTCAGAAACTGTTTTTGTTCTAAATATCAATGTGTTCAAAAGGGCTCTCTTCTGAATTGGGTCATGGAAACTCTGTGCGCTGAGATACAAATCGGTGTGTGTTGGTTTACAGTACAGAGAGTGGCCGAGACGATCTAATTTACGTTGTATTGAAACACCCAGAAAAGGCAGCCTTTCTTCCTCTTCCGTCCCTTCAGTTTCTGACGAGGATCGCTTGGAATCCTAAATACACCATCTTAAGGATGTGTTTCGGAAGAACGGCTATGGTCCTGAATATAAGGACAGCGTTTGGCAAGAAGAGAAGATTCACTTTGATGGACTACCTACGGCTTTCTTCCTTTCTGTGGCTCTACGTCCAGTAAAGTAGGAACAGTCATGGAGAGGCATGGTATCAAATCGATCTTCCGACCTCCTTGGAAAATTAAGGCGATACTGCGCCTTGTAAAGGTCAGACTCGGCCTCAGGATCACTGGGATTCACAATATACTATGTGAGTGTGGATGTAACTACATCGGTCAATCCAACCGTAACGTTGCCGACCGTTGTACAGAAATCAAGAACTGGAGAAATCGGCAGTCGCTGACCACAGCCTCGCAAACAAACATAAAATCTTTGAATGAAACTTTCACTCAGCGGAATGTGCGCTGATATGAAACTTCCTGGCAGATTAAAATTGTGTGCAGGAACCGGGACTCGAACCTGCGACCTTTGCCTTTCGCGGGCAAGCGTTCTAACCACTGAGCTATCCCGACACGATCCACGGTGCCGCCCCACAATTTCAATTCTGCCAGTACCTCGCCTCCTACTTTCCAAACGTCACAGAATTTCTCCTGCGAAACTTGCAGGATTAGCACTCCTGGAAGAAAGCATATGGTGGAGAGCTCTTGCCCACGAAAGTCAAAGTCGCAGGTTCGAGACCCGGTTCCGGCACACAATTTTAATCTGCAGGAAAATTTCATAAAATCTTTGATTACAGAATCAGTATGTGCAGGCCTGGGACGAAACTGTTGTTTCATCGAATTTATTTATCATCATTCGATAAATAAATAAATTCAATGAAACAACAATTTCGTCCCAGGCCTGCACATAATGATTCTGTAATCAAAGAGGCTGTATAAATAAGAATGTGCGAGGACAGTTTTAACCGAGACAGCGGGTACAACCTTAGCGATGCATGGAAACGAGCGCTCGATAAAGAAGTGCAAATTCAAATGTTTCAAATGTTTGTACAGCTTATGGGACTTAACTACGGGGTCATCAGTCCCTAAACTTACAAATTACTTACGAACTAGCTAATACTAAGGACGGCACAAATATCCTTGCCCGAGGGGGGATTCGAACCCCTGACCGTAGTGGCCGTGCAGACCGTGACTGGAGCGCCTCAGTCCCCTCGGCCACCGCGGCCGGCGATACAGAGGTGCAGCTGAGTCATTCCGTACAGCGTCTCGATACTACGGGAGCGGTGGCGCCACCAGCGCAGACGTCATCTTCGACGGCATTACGTAGCATCCAGCCAGTCAGAAGCTGACCAACCACAAGCCATCTACTTGCTATTGAAGACCACCGCAGCACTAGACAACCAGTCAGTTGCTCCTGACGAAGGCGATGGAGGTAATCGCCGAAAGCTTGGTTTCATCAAGAGTTGACGCGGAAAGAAGTCCCAGAATGTTTTCTACCCACTTCCATATGGTCTATTATTAGCCTACGAGGGACGTTATCGGACAGCGGAGCTGCTCGTCATGACTGATGAAAGCGGAGTGAGAAGACAGCGCGATCCAGCTCAGTCTGCCGGCGCACTACCGTGGCCGAAGAGTTCCGTCTACGTTTTAGTCTTACTTTTTCTTATTTATTCTTTTGTTTTTACGTCTAAAAAAGCAGAGTGGTAGATTGCTATGGAGAGATGTCTTCTTATGAAACTCAAGTAAATTTAATGTAAGATACACTGAGCAGCCAAGGCATGGGTATGTGAACATTGAGGTATGTACTCCAATGCACTGGTCGGAACGCCGTCGTCAGACAACAGGTGTCTGGTACAGGCATAAGTTAATGTTGCTGTAATGGCAGGTTATTACGATTTAAGTGAGTTTGAACGTAGTGTTATAGTCGGTGCATGAAAGATGGGACACAGCATCTTCGTGTTACAGATGAGGGACTTCCCTGTACGACCATTTCATGAGTGCCACTTGAATATCGAGAATCCGAAAAACCATCAAATCTCCGACATCGCTGCTGTCGGAAAAAGATCCTGCAAGAACGGGATCAACGATACCTGAAGAGAATCGTTTAAAGTGACAGAAGTGCAGCCATTTCGATAATTCCAGAATGAAACTTTCACTCTGCAGCGGAGTGTGCGCTGATATGAAACTTCCTGGCAGATTAAAACTGCGTGCCGGTTCGAGTCCCGGTTCCGGTACGCAATTTTAATCTGCCAGGAAGTTTCATTTCGAAAAATTGCTTGCGGATTTCACCAAGTAGGAGCGTTCGAACCATTCAACGAAACATCGTCGATATGGGCTATAGACCTATAGGATCCGAAGGCCCACTCATGTGCCCTTGCTGACTGCACGATACAAAACTGTGCGCCTCGCTTGGACCCGTCAACACCGACATCGGACTGTTGATGACTGGAAACATGTTGTCTGATCTCACGAGTCTCGTTTCCAATTGTTTCGAGGGGACTTTCACTAGGGGACTGTTCAAGCTGGGGGAGGCTATGTAATGGTGTGGGGCGTGTGGAGGCAGAGTGATGCGAGATCCTTGATACGTCTAGATACGACTGATAGCCCGCATCCATTCATGTCCATAGTGTATTCTGACGGACTGGGTCAATTCCAGCAGGACAATGCGACACCCACAATTGCTACAGCGTGACTCCAGGAACGCTCGTCGGAGTTTAAACACCTGCACTAAAATCACCAGTCATGAACATTATTCAGGATACCTGACATGTGCTGTTCAGAAGAGGTCTCCACCTGCTAGCACTATTACGGATTTATGGACATCTCCAGTTCCCTCCAGCATTACTTCAGACATTAGTCGTTTCCACACCACGTCGTGCGGCAGCACTTGTGCTTGCTCGTGGGCGCCCTTTGCAATATTAGGCATGTGTGCAATTTTATTATGTTATTCGGCGTACCACAGATATTGGCGAGGTGGAATGGCTTGCGTGACTCACCGATACAGATAGCCGTACCGCAGCTGTACCACAACGGAGGGGTATCTGTGTAGAGGCCAGGCAAATGTGTGGTTCCTGAAGAGGGGCAGCAGCCTTTTTAGTAGTTACAGGGGCAACAGTCTGGATTATTGACTGAGCTAGCTTTGTAACATCAGCGAACGAGCTTTGCAACACAGTTACTGCGAACGGCTGAAAGCAAGGGAAAACTACAGTCGTTACTTTTCCCGAGGACATGCAGCTCTACTGAGAGTAGATGGGTAGATCACGTAACTAATGAGCGGGTGCTTAACAGAATTGGGGAGAAAAAAGTTTGTGGCATATCCTGACTAACAAGGAAAGTACTCGGGCTCGAACAAACGAAAATATACCAAAATCATGTGAGAGATAATGTAGAGGTCCTTAATGCAGTAGCGATACTCTCGCATCTGCAAAACTTTGCAGTCGCCCATTGGAGGCCTCTGCGTGTGCCATGGCGCAAAGCACATTGAGCTGCCGGTACGCCAGTCGGGACCAGTAGGGATAGTGCGGTATGCCTCTGAAGTTGCGTTTTGTGACGTTATTGGTGTACTGAAGCGTCAAATGGGTCAGCGATTGGCAATCAATCCTTCTAATGTATTGCGATTGATTGAGATGAAATTCCGAAGAGCCCTTCTTCGTGATTACGGTATTGGTGTAGATGAATGTTTCATGTGTTTTCTTGTATGTATTATAGTGCAGAAATATGAGCATAGATTAGAAACACTATAATAGATACCAGGTAACATGCTTATGATTCATCTTCTACGCCAGTACCATGTTCACGAAGAAGGTTTCTTCGTAATTCATCTCAACCAGTCACACTATATTAGCAGGATTGATTACGAATCGCCAACACATCCGACGCTTCACTACACAAATAACGTCACAAAACGCAACTTCAGAGGCACACTACAGCGTCACTACTGGTGTATCGGCAGGTCAATGTGCAATGCGACATGACACACGCAGAGACCTCTAACGGGCGACTGCAGAGTTTTGCAGATGCGAGAGTATCGCTAGTGCAATAAGGGACCTTCACATTATCTCTCACACGATTTTCGTGTATTTATATTTGTTCCAGCCCAAGTACTGTCCTTGTAAGAAGAAGGGATAGGTTGGTGGGACACAATCTGAGACATCAAGGAATCGTCAACTTAGCATTAAAAGGAAATGGGGGGGGGGGGGGGGGGTAAAAATCGTAGATGGAGACCGAGAGACGAATACAGTAAGCAGATTCAAAAGGATGTTGGTTGCCGTTCGTATTCTCAGATGAAGTGGCTTGCACAGGGGAGGATAGCATGGAGATCTGCTTCAAACCAGTCTGCGGACTGAAGACCACGACAACAACTTCTGCGTAAAACAGCAACAGAGATCTGGGATGGTTAATTGCCAGTTTCTGACACTTAGTACTTCTGCCGATTAGGACAGCAACTAAGTGGCTGAAACGGTTATATAAAAAATGAATAAAGAAGTGCAACTACTTGCTGCTATTAAGAAAAGTTATATTCTTTCATTCAATGTCTCCACAATACGCGTCCTTGGAGTCATGGCCAGTGCAGCGGCTATAACTGTCTGGGGCCCACACTGCATGTATAAATCGGCGAGCGCCCACCTCGGCTGTTGAGAGCTGCGCTACTGTAATACCCCTGCGTGAGTCACCTGCTCGCCTGTGAGTTGTCTCCCAAAGGCCAGGGTTACTCATAGCGTCGGAATCAGCCTTCGTGTGCCTGTTTTACTACTCAAGCTTACTGGAAAACTTCATTTGCCATGATCGGAAGGAAATATCCACTCATTATCGTATTCCGCAATTTAAAATCTCTGACAATAAAGTTAGGTAGATGAAGTCAGACTATAGTCGACATAAACAACTTGAGAAAGTCAGCAACTGCATTAATACGAGGCGCGTCCAGAAAGTAATTTCCGTTTCAATTTATCTCCGCTGCAGCGCTGCGATTGCAGCCGCGGTGGAGTAGCCTAACGGTCTAAAGCGTCTCGCTGCAGAGCGCGCGGTTGCTCGCCGTGGAGGTTCAAAAAAATGTTGAAATGTTTGTTAAGCTTATGGGACTTAACTACGGGGTCATCAGTCCCTAAACTTACAAACTACTTATCAACTACCTTATACTAAGGACGGCACAAATATCCATGCCCGAGGGAGGATTCGAACCCCCGACCGTAGTGGCCATGCATACCGTGACTGGAGCGCCTCAGTCTCCTCGCCCACCGCGGCCGGCCGTGGAGGTTCGAGTCCTCCCTGGGGCATGGGTGTGTGTGTGTGTTTGTCCTTAGGTTAGTTTACCTAGGTTTAAGTAGTTTGTAAGCTACGGACTAATGACCACGCAGTTTGGTCCGATAGATTTACAAACATTTGAACATTTTTGCGATCGCAGTTCCGCACATGCGATGTAAACGATGTGTATCAAGGAGAAGAACGTGCGCCATTTGGAGATCTTTGTCAGTTAGGTACGCTTTGTTGTGCTTCTTTGAAATGTCGGCGTTCATTGAAAATCCCGCCGCCTGTAAAATCAGGTCGGTGATTCGGTTTCTGAATGCGATGAAAGAGAAACCAAGCGAAATTTATCGGTAAATTTGCGATGTTTATGGACCAAATGCGATGAGTGATTCTATGGTGAGAAGATGGGTCCGGCAGTTCAATGGCGGGCTTTGTGATGTGCACGATAAAGAACGCAGTGGGCGTCCACCTTTGGTTACAGAATAACTGCTTCACGTGATTGATGACAGGATCCAGCAAAACCGTAGGTTTACAATTAGTGCTCTCGCTATGGACGACGAGCTGAAAGAAACTGTTTCCAACTGGTTGAAGAGACAGGCGGCAGATTTCTGTGAAGAAGGTATACAAAACCTGGTGCCACGCTATGACAAATGCCTGCGAAATTTCGGCAGTTACGTGGAAAACTAGTTTAAGAGTTGTAGAATTTTGTGCAATAAAAATTTCTTCTGTATCTGTCTACAATTTCATTTTATTACCAAACGAAACTTACTTTCTGGACGCGCGTCGTATTTGTAATGATGTATTACCTGATTATCAGTCAACAGTTGGAACTATTTTTATTTATTTATTTTTGACATAATACTTCTAGAATACTACAAGGAAAGTAAGAGAATGAAACAGTGTGCATCCAACGAATATTCTTTAATTCGAACAGATCTACCTTTTAACTTCAAAATACTGCAGTTTCCAGTCAGTTATGTCGTTGCCTCAGGGTTGGGCTCACCACAGAAGGTATTTACGAAACTTCCTGGCAGATTAAAATTGTGTGCAGGAACCGGGTTTTGAACCTGGGACCCTTCGCTTTCGTAGGCAAGCGGTATACCGTCTGAGCTATCCCAGCACGCTTCACGGTCCATCCGCACAACTTAACTTCTGCCAGTACCTCGCCTCCTACTTGCCCGCGAAATGCATAAGTCTCAGGTTCGAATCCCGGTTCCAGCACACAATTTTAATCTGCCAGGAAGTTTCATATCAGTGCACACTCCGCTGTAGAGCGAAAATTTCATGCTGGAAATTATTTATGTTAGATCTTGGACAAGTATAAGAAATATCGTTTATAGTCAAGTTTTAAATTAAATGAATGTATAACTATTAGATATCATTTGTTTTTGATTACTATCTTTGTTTGGTAAGTGCATTATAATTTTGTATATTATGCTAGACAGACTTGTTATTTATTCTCCGATAAATATAACACTTTTTAATAATAATAATAATAATAAAGGATATATACAGAGAGAGAGAGAAGGGATAGTAGGAGTACTGACTCGAGGCTTGAATAAATAAATACCCCGGCAAAGCCTGGTTTTCGGCCAGTAAATAAATGAAAACAATTTATTTTTCCGTCACAGTTGCACAATTTAGGAGTTGGTAACTAGTTCCGGACTTAATTGTCCTTTTCCAAACCGTTGTCCTACAAAAAGAGAGTTATAAGCATTAAGTTACACTGTTCATACTAAAAAAACCATAAAACCAGCAGTTAGTATTGATGCTAGAAAAGTCACATTTGCAGGTTTACCTTATTCCAACCGTAATAATACACTGCATGAAGCAAATGACTCATAAAATCTATACGTTGTCCACTGTTAATGCACAATTACATTGAAATTTAAAATCGGTTAAAATAGATGATGCATCCACAGGCCTCCAACATGTACTGTGCATGTCAACGTCGTTTAGGTGATACCTCGTGGTACTTTCTCCTGTTAATACCTAAATTATGACGCTGGTCGTTTTGCAGATCAATACCTAATTTTATGTAATGACTTCAATGTATATTATTTTTAATCGTCTATAATGGTGCCGACACCATTGTAAGACACACTACGGATGGCGGCCTCTAACGCAGCCACGAGGCATCTCCTAGACGACGTTGACATGCTCAGTACACGTTGGAGGCCTGTGAATGTATCATCTATTTTAACAGATCTTAAATTTTAATGTAATTGTGTACTAACAGTGGACAACGTACAGATTTTATCAGTCATTTGCTTCATGCAGTGTATTATTACGACTGGAATAAGGTTAATCTGCGCTGGGGTATACGGGGAGCCAAGGCTGGAGGGCGTCATCTCTCTAGGGAAACTGGGCTCAGTATTCCAGGCCGAAATCACTTGCCGTCAGGGTGTGTGTGGAGGAGAATTTGCGTAGGTGCTACAAAGATCGTAGCATCTATATCTATTAAGGCAGCCAGGCAGCCCTGAGATCACTGGCAGCTCCTGCAACAAGGTCTAAAATTGTTGCAGAATGTCAAAGGGTTGTGTTGGAGCTAGGGGAAAGCAATAGGATAAACCTATTGTGGGTCCCTGGCCACTTGGGGATCAGTGGCAACGAACATGCCGACAGATTAGCCAGGATGGGGGCAGAGACTCCATTTATTGGACCGGGACCTCTCCTGACAATCACTAAGGCATTGATCAAATTGGAGCTACGTAACTGGCTCAGAAGAGAGCACGTAGAATATTGGACCAAAGTCCATCAACAAAACCATGGCAAGGTAATGATGCCAAAGCCATGTTTTAAAAGAAGCTCTCCAATCCTGGGCCTGAACAGGAGAGAGATTAGACTCATGGTTGGATTGCTGACAGGCCATGGGAATTTCAAAAAACTCCTACATACAATGGGAATAACAGAAGAGGACCATAAATGTAGGATCTGTGATGACGGTGATGAAACTGCATCACATATAATCTTCGAATGCATTCCATTGGAGAGTAAAAGGCACAGAACATTTGGGATAACCAGACCCGAAGAAATGATGTCTAATAAAACACTGGTAAAGGGACTCCTTGCACTGTTCAAGGGCATTGGTTGGCTTTACTAGATGTACAGGTAGCGATACCGCACAATAAACTTAGTTTCGGTGCGGGCAGTGGCGGGTTGGACCAAGACTGTTTCGGCTTCCCTGAAAAAATCAATCAATCAAATCAAGGTAAACCTGCAAATGTGACTTTTCTAGCATCAATACCAACTGCTGGTATTATGGTTTTTTAATTTGAACAGTGTAACTTAATGCTTAGGCCAACTGTTTGAAAATGTACGATTAAGTCCGAAACTAGTTACCAACTCCTAAATAGTGCAACTGTGACGGAAAAATAAATTGTTTGCAATATATTACCAGTTGCTGATCCTGCACCATCTTTACGATAAATTTTCATAAGTAAATAAATGGATAGATATACAAAGCAGGGTTTTGTGCATTTGCGAGCGTTTGAGGTCAAAGGGGATCCGCGTCAGTAGCACACTGGAGAGCAGTTATTAGCCTTTAGAAGGAATAAAAAAGTCCGGAGCAGCCTTTCTCCACCGAAAACCGCCCGCGACTGATATTTCACGGCTTAATGATCAGTTACATATTAATTTAAGAGAGTGCCCTTCTGGAGCTGATTTAATGCGGTGAACACTTACCAGGCAGCGAGGTTTCCGTTGCGAAACAGCCCAGTGTCAGAGGGGAAGGAAGATGGCAGAGCAGTGCGACACTGACCGCATTCCGTCTGGGTAGCCGTGACTCTCGACCGCGTTTCGCTTCGCCTCCGAGTGCTAGAGCCGGGTAACCGGTAGAGAGTCTCGGGTAAGCGACGAGGTAATTTTCGTCCGAAGAATGTAATGGCACGGCGCTTCAGTAAACGGGCTTTTAATTGGCCCACGTTGATGTAACGGTCGTGACGTTGACTGGCGAGCGTCATTAACTGCAGGCGGCGAGTTTTGGGGCCAGCTGATGTCGCAGTGTCGCAACGTTTAGTCGCTAAGTTTAGCCGTTGTGCAATAGCGGCGTCGATCGCCCACGGAGGAAACTCGGGAACAACGGCAAACGGAAATAGTACCGACTTTCATCATTAAATACACGACAGTAGGAAATAGCCGAGGTGGAGTCGAATTCAGGCGCTATTCTCCGATGCTCGAGACCGTTCCCCGTCGGGGGTTAGAATCCTCCCTCTGGCATGGATGTTTGTGTTGTCTTTAGTATAAGGTAGTTTGTAACTGCTTCGAAGTCTCTGCGGGTTATCTGCCGGATAATAAAATCAAACTGATTCAATATTTCGACGGTACATCTGTCCGCCATCTTCAGAAAACTGCTGCTGCTGAGTCCCGCTGAATACTGGTGCAAGATCGAAAAACGGCGTCCTATATAGACGTCGGTCACGTGCACGGCGCATGCGCCGGCCGTCACAGTTGCTACCTCCTAGACAGGGTTGGTGGCGCCGCCCCTAGTGGAACAGGGCACAACGATATGTCGCACCTAACATTAATCAGTCCCAGGTGCTGGAATCCGGGTCGAACATTGCAATTTGATATTATTTAATAATGGATTCCATGTTCTACTAAGAGGAAACCCCATGTCTCTATTTATTAGATTGTCCGTCACCCTGATTTCAATGGCTTCTCTGTAAACACTGTTCCAGAAACCGGAGGTATTGGTTACTATGCGGGTTTCATGATGATATATGATGAAACCCGCATAGTAACCAATACCTCCGGTTTCTGGAACAGTGTCTACAGAGAAGCCATTGAAATCAGGGTGACGGACAATCTAATAAAGCCGGCCGCGGTGGCCGAGGTGACTGAGGCGCTCCAGTCACGGTCAGCACGTCCACTACGGTCGGGGGTTCGAATCCCCCTTCGGGCATGGATATTTGTGCCGTCCTAGTTCGTAAGTAGTTCATAAGTAGTTTTTAAGTTTAGGGACTGATGACCCCATAGTTAAGTCCCATAAGCTTTACAAACATTTGAACATTTAACCTAATAAATCGAGACATGGGGTTTCCTCTTAGAACATGGAATCCATTATTAAATAATATCAAATTGCAATGTTCGACCCTGATTCCAGCACCTGGGACTGTTTAATGTTACGTGTGATATATCGTTGTGCCCTGTTCCACTAGGGGCGGCGCCACCAACCCTGTCTAGGAGGTGGCAACTGTGACGGGCGGCGCATGCGCCGTGCACGCGACCGACGCCTATATAGGACGCCGTTTTCGATCTTGCACCAGTATTCAGCGGGACTCAGCAGCAGCAGTTTCCTGAAGATGCGGACAGCTGTACCGTCGAAATATTGAATCAGTTTGATTTTATTATCCGGCAGAAAACCCGCAGAGACTTCGAAGATTTGACACGCCGGGAAAGCCTGCGTAGTTTGTAGCTAGTTTGTAAGTTTAGGGACTGAGGTTATTGTTGGTTCTTGGAAGGGACTAAACTGCAATGGTTATCAGTCCCTTGTTCCAGATGGAGAGATAAAACATTTTGTTAAGCATTCCTAAGTAAAAGCCTTAACATGTCATAGTTTAAAAGGAACAGGTAAATATGAAAAAGGGATACAAGTTAAAACGAAGAAGAAATAAAAGGGCGGAAACAGTACAAGAGTGTTGTTGCTGGGTGATCACAGAAATATAAGGAACACATCCAGCCACTCTGGGACGTATTAAAAACACCTACCTAGCAGACTTAGGCAGGTGGAGGACAGAGTAAGGACAGACACACACAAACTTTAAATGGATTTGTAAAATCCACACGCACAGATAAAATTTAAAACAGTCAACCATGGAGGCATTGTCAGCTAAAGCAAGCTGCAAAGCGTCAGGGATATTAAAATTTCGCCGCTTTTCGGTTAAATTGTGGCATGCAAGTAAGATGTGGGCAACTGTCAAAGACGCACCACATCAACACTGAGGAGGGTCCTCGCGACGCAAAATGCTTGAGTCAAGTATGGCCTATACGGAGCCGGCAAAGGACAACCAACTCCCTGCGAGAACTTCTCAGGGAGGTCTTAGGTCTTCCACAAAGCAGTTGAGAGCTTGACAACACGGAGCTTATTTGGTCCGATCGAGCCTGCCCATTCAGAATTCCAAACCCCAAGGACCTTGCGGGTGAACTGGGATCGGAGGTCTGAGACAGGGAGGCCGTGAAGTGGTGGCCTGCTTCGCCAGCTCATCGACGCGTTCATTGCCCGGTATACCTATGTGGCCCGGCGTCCAAACAAAAGCGACAGAACGACCTGACTCGCCAAGGGCGAAGACAGCGTTTTGAATTGCTCGCACCACAGTGTGTTTAGGGAGAAACTGGTGGAGGGCCTGTAAGCCACTTAGGGACTGATGAACCTGCAGTTAAGTCCCATAAGCTTAACAAACATTTGAACATTTCTGAACTTAAATACTGACAACACTGCCGTGGAGACACTATGCAATGTAATCTACTATTGTCGCTGGTCGTACACGTTGTTGACATACCTGCCTTACCTCCGAGCAAATGTAATCACCCGTCTCTCGTCACCGGCGTGCGCAAAATCGAGGGAAACACAGCCACTTGTGAGCGAGTGGTCTAACGTAACGGTGTCACTATATTTTCGTAACAGGAACAACGGAGTTGCATCAAGATTGAATGTGATCGAGGTTGTACAGCACGACACTGTCATCGAGGCCTTCAAGAGAAATGCAGAAATGGATGCGTTACGACGCTGCTCAGTCGCACTTAGAGCGCTATGAGCCCGAAGGAAACTCTTTCTGCCGCGGCGGAGCGGCCGAGCGCTTTGAGGCGCTATGCTACGATACGCGAGGCCGTTCTCCGTCGAGGGTTCGAATCACCCCTCGGGCATGGATGTTTGTGCCGTCTTTAGTATAAGCTAGTTCATAAGTAGTTTGTAAGATTAGGGACTGATGACCCCGCAGTTAAGTCCCATAAACTTTACAAACATTTGAACATTTGAACACTGTAAATTTTTCTTACCCCGTATCGTAACACTGGATGAGACATGGGCTACATCGTACGAGCCAAAACTGAAACGCCAAACCAACGAATGGCGTCATGATGAGTCGCCGTGAAAGTCGAAAGTGCGTCGTGTCGTGTACGACTGCGATAGTGTTATCCTAACGCATTTCTTTCCTCCATGGCAGACCGTTGATTAACAGTATTACTGCTTTACGAAAGAAGTAGCAACACTTTCTGCGCAATCCACCCGCCATTTTACACGACAATGCGCGGGCGCATACACCGCGAGCTGTGGCTGCTATGTTCGGTCGTTGGCACTCGAAAGTACTGTACCATCCACTTACTCCCAGGACTTAAGTCCTTGTGATTTTGATTTTATTCTTAAGATGGAAGAAAACACTTCGTGGTATTCGCTTCAGAACTGTTCCATAGAAACGACAGGCAGCAGACCGCTCCATTCGCACCATTGACAGAACAGGCTCTGCTAACGTTATATTACGCCTTCCACATCGCTGGCAACGGTTTCTACGCAATGATGGTGACTACTTTGAAGGACAGTAAAAGGTGAAAATATGTAACGTTTTTGTATCGTTTGTGAATAAATAGTTGCCACTATTTAACTTCCGACCCTTGTAGGAGGAGGTCAATGAAACTTATACAGCGTATTCTTAACGGAAGAGATTCAAGTACCACGGAAACTCCACGCTGGGTCAAAAAATTGTACAATACTAATTTGTTTGTATGGGAGAACGAACATACAATGACGCGGCAGCCCACCCAACCTCATGGGTGGGTGACCAGCGCATTACGCAAGTAAAGCAAGCCAGGTATTAGACCATGTTTATTCTGGTCGGTGGATCGGCAAAGGTGGCCCTATCAAGTGGCCTGCTGGATCCCTGATTTGACGTCACTAGATTTCTTTCTTTGGTGGGGGTATTTAAAAGGTAAGTTTTATCAGGAAATATCAACAGGCCGTGATGATATGACCGTCTGCATACGTAAGGCTTCTGCTGACATTTCCACAGATATATCGCGAGTACAATCGTTTGCAGAACGGGTCTCTCCGTGTAAGGCTTCTGCTGACATTTCCACAGATATATCGCAAGTACAATCGTTTGAAGAACGGTTCACTGCGTGTACTGCAGATGGAAGTGCTACATTTGAACATTTACTTTAACTGGAAAAGCAGGGGAACGCTCGCACCGGATACAGAGACAGTCCTCTGATCGACATGTCGGAGGTGCACAAGGTTGCAAGTGGAGTGTACAATTGTCCTGTCCTACCGTCGAAGCATGGAGGTGGGGTCCCCCGTGCCATTGAATATTAAATGGACACTGAGATGCAGGTTGTAGATTACAGTTGTGGACCCTTTCCTCAAGCCGCATAGACCTGTGTCATCAGTCAAGTTATTTTTGTAGAATTTGTCATCTCACAAATACATTTCTTGGAAAAAAGCGCAGGTCATTCTCGTTCCCAAGAAGAGTTCGACAAAACTGTAGACGTGTATCTCTGACTTCGGCCAGTTGCAGAATTACGGAACACTTTTTATGTTCGAGTAGTATGACATTTCTGGAGACCGTAAATTTCCTTTGTAGGAATCAACATGGTTTCCAATAGCAGCGATCGTGTGAAACCCAACTCGCGTTATTCATCCACGAGGCCCAGATATCAGCAGATACTGGTTCCCAGGCATATGTCGTGTTTTCTGACTTCCACAAGGCGTTCGATACGATTTCACATCGTCGTCTGATGAAAAAAATACGAACATATGGAATATCAGACAAAATGTGACTGGATAGAATTTCTAGCTAACAGAACGTAGCATACTATTCTCAACGGAGGGATGTCTTCAAAGATTAAAGTGATTTCGGATTTCGAGCATGTCCAAAGAGACATACAGCATACAGTTTAATTTACCTCGTAGTTCACATCGGAAGTTCCATGAGGCCTTTTACGGATGATGGTGTAGTTTATCAATAAGTCGCGACATCGGGAAAGGGCATCGAAATGCGGGCGGATCTGCAACGTATTGACGCATGATGCAGGGAATGGCAATTGATCCACAACATATAACTAGTATAAAGTGCTGCGTTTACATAGAAAGAAAGATACATTTTATACAGCTATGCAGTAGCAGAAGAAACACTGGGAGCTATTAATTCCATAAAATATCTTGGAGTAAGCCGCGATTTGAAATTGAACGACGATATAAAATCAATCTTGGGTAAGGCAGATGCCAGACTGGGATTCATTGTAAGAATCCTCAGGACGTGTAGTCCCTCAAGAAAGGAAGTACGTTAAAAAACACTCTTCGTCCAGTGTTTGAAGATTGCTCTACAGAAATCCTATCTGCACCAGATAGGATTAAAAATGAAGACAAAGTGAATATCCAAAAGAGAGCAGCACATTTGTTACGGGCTCATTCAGATATGATCAGGATAATCCAGTGTCAGACGCTGCAAGATAAACGTTCTGTATCGCAGTACGGACTTCTTTGAAAATTCCGAGAGCATACGTTTTGAAGTCACCGCATATATTGATTCCTGCTATGTACAAGGGTTGGAACTTAAATAGTGGCAACACTGCTGTGCGGACACTTTGAAATGAAATCTACAGTTGTCGCTGATAGCACACGTTCACATACCTACCTTACTTCCGAGAAAATAGACTCGCCCGTCCCACGTCACCAGCGTGGAAACACAGTCACTTGTGAGCAAGTAGTCTAACGTAACGGCGCCACTATGTTTCCGAAACAAGAACAACGGAGTTGGATCAAGATTGAATGTGGCAGAGGTCGTAAAGCACGACAGTTTCATCAAGATATTCAAGGGATGTGCATGGAATCCACTCATCATTTTGCACGAAAATGCAAAGCTATGGCTGCTCTGTTTGGTCGATGGGAGTGGGGAGAACTACACCATCCACCAGAGTTGAGTACTTGTGACTTTGATTTGATTCCGAAGATGAAGGAACGACTTCGTGGCATACGTCTCAGAACTGTTTCATAGATTCGACAGGCAGTAGACAGCTCAATTCGCACCATCAACAGAACAGGCTCTGCATACTGTATACTACGCCTTGCACATCGCTGGCAACGGATACTGCACAACGCTGGTGATTACTCTGAAGGACAGTACCAGATGCAAACATGTAACGCTTTTGTATCGGTTTTGAATAAATAGTTCCCACTATTTAAGTGGGGAGGCATACCAGCCACGGTTAGAATCCGCTCGGCGGATTAACGAATGGGGTGGGAGTGCCGGCCAGCCTAGATGTGGTTTTTAGGCGGTTTTCCACATCCCCCTAGGTGAATACCGGGCTGGTCCCCACGTTCCGCCACAGTTACACGATTTGCAAACATTTCGTAACACTTTCCACTTCCACGCATACAACATTATACGCAGACATTCGGGTTACATATTTCCTCCCAGGGGGCAACAGGAAGGGCATCTGGCCACCCAGTAACTATTAACACGCCGAATCCGAAGTAACAAAGCCGACCCTGCATGTGGGGGAACGTGGCTAAAGAGAAAGGAAGAAAGATTTAAGTTCCAACCCTCGTATATCTCGCGAAATAGACCACAATGATAAAATTGGATTAGGACTCACACGGGGCGATACCGTGAAATATTGTAACCGCGAGCGATAAGCGACTGGAGTAGGATGAGGAAGTGACAATGATAATCAAAGTACCGTCCGAGCAGCACGGATTGGCCGCGTGGTCTAAGGCGTGATGCTACGTACTGGGCGGCCGGTGGTTCAAGTCCTTCTTCGGGCATGGGTGTGTGCGTGTTAGTGTTGCCCTTGGTGCAAGTAATTTCTATTCCTAGGGACGAATGACCGTAGCAGTTTTGTCCAACAGGTTTATTTTGTGTCCCAGCCTCGTCGCCGCTTTTGTGTCTCGTTTCCGTCGTAGGTGTCGGTGGCCGAGTAGGAAAACCGACACAGGAATGAAGGTAGCACGCTTGTGCAGGTATTAAGGTGAGCAGCCAGTGGGACAGCAGAAACTAGAAACACTAGAGTAAATTAGAACGAGATATATATTGCACAGAATGTATACAATACTTAACTTTTACATAGCTCAGTACTGCAGAATGCTGATACATAGTTGACCTAGAGGCCTGCCTAGTGCCTATCCGATAGCCAAGTCTTAACGGGTGCCTATCTGATTCCGAAGTGTTAACTGGTTCCTATCTCAGTCCCAAGTGAACGATGTCGTTCAGTGGTGGCCACGAGCGGAGTTGCAGCAGAGGGCGCTCGTGGCTGACGTCGTAAGAACGCCGCGCCGTGCGTGCATGGCGGCGCGCGGCGAAAGTAGGTGGCGCGCACTTTGGACTTGTGCGACATCACAGTTTACAAACACAACAGTACCTATTTATTTGACGTGGTGTCTGTTCTTTCGGACACGTCGGAAAAATCAGACACCACACCAATATAATATGTAGTTATACGCGAAGACGACGTTAGCTTCACTTACTTCACCGCAATGAGGTTATGCGTTCGACCTGGCAAAGGAATGCGGAATGGACGTGAGGGGCGCTACAGCCATAGCGTGCGACTTGCGTAAGTTTGAGATGGACGGAAGGCGAGCACGGGTAGCCAAGTGGTTATGGCGACCGCTGGCACGAAGCGGGAGACTCGGGTCCGATTACCGGCGTGGCTCACATTTTCACTTGTCGCAATTGTTTAATTTCAATGCAGAATGGTCGCACATGTCCACAATATCTATTGTATCCTACTTACCCTCTTGGTCCTGACAATGCCGTTGTCTGGTACACGATTCCATCCCCCCTACCCCCACTACCCCGAGGGTAGATTGCACGCAGGATAAATTGGCCGTTAGATGCTCAGACCGTTGGGCAAGTGTGTGAAGAGCAATAGTGGTAGACGTGGCAGCAGGAGCAGCGCAGGAGCAACGCAGGACCGCTGGTGTGGAATAGCCGCTCTAAACTAAGGCCTAAGCTCCACTGTTCGTCGGAGATTATAAATTCTCTCCTCTGTACCTAACCAGCCCTCAAAAATAACTTTTTCTAAAAGCTTAAATCAAATTTATTAATATTTGATTACTTTTATAATTTTATTAACATTACATATCTTACTGCGAAATACGTGTTAACTAAAGCGTTAGTTACATAACGTTTGCGATACATAATATGGACTTATTTGTTAGTATTTCATCATCTTGTGGTGGTGCAGCTCTTGTCTCTTCCGTGCTTGCAGTATTAGAACTGTGGTTGATTCCGCCTTATGCAAGACACTTTTGTTTTGTTTAAATACCCAAACTAGTTTCGACACTTATTGTGCCATCTTCTGTGGGTTTCTGTTGTTTATTTCCTATAATAACATGTTACATATTTGATTATACAATCGTTTACACAAGTTGTTTGGTTTGAAAATTTTGTTAGATGTTTTAGGCCTAATTTATTCAAGGTACTTACATTCTGTCATTCGCAGGTTATGTGCATTACAAAAACGTCTTGTTGTTGCAGATGACAGGTTGTCAAAATTCGTCATTCTACAACCAATGCTAAATTGTCAAACCAAACAACTTTTGCAAACGATTGTATAATCAAATATGTAACATGTTATTATAGGAAATAAACAACAGAAACCCACAGAAGATGGCACAATAAGTGCCGAAACTAGATTGGGTATTTAAACAAAACAAAAAAAGTGTCTCGCATAAGGCGGAATCAACCACAATTTGTTAGTATTACTGGTGTGCATGCAGGAAGTATGCTGTTTTTGTTTAACTTGCAAACAGACAAATTTTTCATTAGTCTTCCATCTACTGCACTGATATGGACAGAGCTTCAAGAATCAGTGAGAAACACAACTAAATCAAACACCCACAATATGAAACGCGATAATAAAACGGCGTTTCAGTCAGTGCATTATAAAACGTGTTTAAATTTAAAAGGAATGTATTGAAGACCAGAAAACGCAAGTATATTTTTAGCCTTTATACACATTAATACCTTATAGTCTGCAGAGCTACTTGTTCCTGTCAGTTATTTTTGTTACCTGCATGTACTATAATCATACGTTGTCTTTTTCAAACTGGCGCCTTTACCCCATTACGTGATCCATCTGTCCCCTCATTGGACGTAGTACGCGAACTGTGAATGTATGTTTTTTGACACTTGGTAAATATTAAGCGTGTTAATTGCACGAAAAATAAAGCATATAATTATAACGTTGAAAAAAAAATAACTACTGTCCCTGAAGTCTAACTTTTGAAGTAGGTACTGCGATGTATAAATACTTCTCTTGAAAGACGTATTTTGCAGTATTAAACGACAAAGTTACTTTACTGTGGCCGCGGTGGAGTAGCCAATCGGTCTCAAGCGTCTCGCTGCTGAGCACAGGTTGCTTCGCCGTGGAGATTCGAGTCCTCCCTGAGGCATGGGTATGTGTGTTGTCCTTAGGTTAGTTTACCTTACTTTAAGTAATTTGTAAGCTACGGACTGATGACTACGCAGATCAGCCCGATAGATTTACAAACATTTGAACATTTGAACTTTATTGTGGTACGCTGTTTGTTTGTTACGTGGAAATAGTTTATCAATCTCCGCACAACTTGTTCATGAAAATCATCTAAATCTGACGCCTTTTTCTCTTTATTCGGATTCGTACAGGAGCAGAGAAACCTTCAGAACTACCGGAAACTATTTATTTTTTGTCCGAAATGAAACACCAGTAGCAGTCTGAACTCTTTCAAATGTTTGTAGAGCTTATGGGACTCAACAATGGGTCACCAGTCCCTAAACTTACAAACTACTTATGAACTAGCTTATACTAAAGACGTCACAAACATACATGCCCGTGGGGGATTCGAACCCCCGACCGCAGCGGCCGTGCAGACAGTGACTGGCACGGCGCAGACCGCTCGGCCATTGTGGCCGGCTGAACTCTTTCAAGGACACTTTTAACGGGATTTTTATCCCCTCTTTTGCCGTTTTCCGACATAAATTTAATTACACTTAAAAGAATCTTTCGTGACTGGCTATGCAGAACTCTTCCTGCACCTATAGCGCTTCGAGATTGTGCTGCCCCGCCGTTTGTAGCGTTGCGCTCACTCGGTGTGCACTGGCCGGCAGGCGGAAGTGGACTGACGCGGCCTTCCCTTCCAAACGAAGGAATGGACTCGCCCGGCGCTTCGGACAAAAACTCGACTCTGCGCATCGTCCACCTTATCCTGCGCGGACTCTACCGATACCCGTGGCCAGGGGCCCATACAGCGGTACTGCATTGCGAAGAATGGTTTTTCCTGCTCTGCTGGTTGTCGCCATGTGCCCGTGGGCCGCCCGTACAATAGAGCTGTAAAACATGGACACTCCCTCTCAATCTGTCAGCGAGTCGAACAGACGAGACCAGCCTCGAGACCCGTAATTACCCCATTCCATCACTCGTTTCCCAGTGCGCAACCTCTGACAGCTTCCCTCTAATACAACCTCTAATCACGCCCGACATGATCCTACACAGTAACAGTGGCCTATTTCTATGTGACAACCAGATTAATTATCCGAAAGTGAAAACGAGGTGGGTCTGAAAGGCTTGCCGGATTTGACAACCCTCTCACCTACATTTATTGTGTGTGGGAAGTACCACATAATATAAATAATGTGACACGTACAAGCTACAAATCCTGCAGGGTGTCCAGAGAAGGTCTCCCTGATTTCAAAATTAAATATCTCGAAAACAAAGGTCAATAGAGGAATGCAGTAAACGGTATGTTTATTGTGAAAACTATAAGTCGTTTATACAGCAGTTTGATATAATATTTACAAAAGCTGCTAACAGATGGCGCTGTACGCTGTACAGCTCATATCAGCATACATAAGTGAAATAATCGTATGAAAACACTCTTAGCAAACAATCACATCACAATGTTTTCAAAATGTTCACCACTAGCACTACAGAGGTGGCGCAAACGAAGAATGAAATTCGCCATCTCATTGCGTAGTGTCTCAACCGAAATGGATTCACATGCCACAGAGATCGCCGATTCAAGCTTGTTCAGCGTGGCGGGATGCTTCGGGTAGACCATGTCTTTCACTGTGCCCAAAATAAAAAAAAGTTGCAGGGAGTTAAATCCGGCGAATATGGAGGCCAATGGCCAATCCGTGGCTCCACCAGTAAATTTGGGATATTCCAAAGCAATGACTCGATTCCCGTTCCTCAAGAAAGCGAAACACTTGTTCGGTTCGATGTGGTCGGGCTCCATCATGCATAAACCATTCAGTACCTGGTCGATCCTCTAACGCTTGCTGTGTGGCGACAGATTGTTCCAAAATTGCAAGGTAACGTGCACCAGTGACCGTTTCTCGAATGAAAAAAGGGCCAATAATACCTCGGCTGCATACTGCAGCCCACACAGTAACTTTAGGAGAATACAGGAGTTTCGCTTCACACCAATATGGCTTTTCGGAACCCCAGAATCGCCAATTCTGCTTATTCACGTATCCATTCAGGCGGAAGTGTGCTTCATCTGTAAACCAGATGCAGCCAACAACAAATCCTTCACTATTAATCATTGTCAGCATCTGATTAGAAAAGGCAACCCTTTGTTGCACAGCTCGTACGGGTATGGCCTGGTGCGTTTGAATTTTGAATGGAAACGTGTGTAGGCTCTTTCTCAGTATTTTCTGCGTGCTGGAACGCTTCAAACCAGTCTCAGATGAAATTATACGGACGTATGACATTGGATTTCGCTGAATAATTCCAGAAACTATGGCTATATTTTCAGGCGTAACTGCGGTTTGCTTGCGGCCAACATGCCCCACTATATCATCAGTTACGCTGCCTGATCGTTGAAATTTTGCGAAGAGCGTAAGAATGGTTTTCGCATCGAGTCCTTTTGGAACATTAAATCGTACTTGAAAACTTGGCTTTGTTGCCGTAGGACTCTCTTCTAACCTGTGGTACTTTAGCACCAGAAATACGCGTTGTTCAATGGAGTACATGGTTTTAATCTCTTCCTTCGGTACGCTAACCTCCTTTCACGTTTCAGTAGTGGATCTGATCGCTCTGGGCTTCGGATGACTATTTATACTAGGCATTATGTATGGCGATTACAGCAGCTTTTGTAACTATTATTTCAAACTGCTGTATAAAGTACTTACAGCTTTCACATTAAACATACCCTCTACTGCATTCCTTTATCGATCTTTGGTTTCGAGATATTTAATTTTGAAATCAGGGAGTCCTTTTCTGGACACCCTGTAGAACATAATATTTTCTTTCTCATGTACTGAATGGTGACATCAAAACTAAAGAAACATCTATACCACACTAACAATATATGGACATAAACTGCAATAAAGCAAAATTAAATATAAAGCCTTCTTACTGATGTTAGCACATACTATTCCACTTCTATCACAATTGTGCCATTCTGTTATTAAGTACATGGGAACATCATAAAATAGGTTTTAGTATTTATTATGGTGCTATTTCTTACTCTAGACACGTTCCCATCATCTCCCTACCATGATGCAATAGCGATGGTTGAGCAATGTGTGTTATGTTTTACTGTAAACTGTAATATATTCAACATCTCAGTATAAGTGCAGATTAAACGATATAGTATAACCACGAACAAATCAGCAAAGATGTGATTCATAATGTCTATTATCTAATCAGTCAATCTGGCCCAGCGCTACAGACGAAATGTCATTAATCGTTACTTACAAAGGTCACTAAGTACAGTACAGGCATGCCTTACAAATATACGCCTCAACGCCACTGAACTTAGTCGAATGGAAACACAAAATGATGATTCAAGAAAAATCTTAATAAATGAGTAGAAACAACATATTCTCTATTGGATAACGCCTTTACTCTCTCCGTTTGATGAATAATGAAAAAGAATACGTATGATTAACGAGTCAAACATAACTTTTATTGTGCAGTCAAAATATTTTAAACATCTAAACGACATCCAAAGGATTTCCTTTAGTTTCATACTTAAACCTATCTCTACCACTTTTTTAAATTAACTACGTTCACACTATTTCTGAAGAATCTTGCGGATTGCATGGCCGTGGTCCATGAAACATTTCCGTTCCTGACGTTTCGTCAACAGCTACAATGCACATCTTCACAGGAGCTCCTGGCGGTGCTGAGTCTCGCCGCCTGACGAGCCGGAAGTCGAACAGCGGCATAAATACCGTATAAAATGAGTGTAGTCAGGTTTTTATGTCACCAGCAGAGACGATCTTTGTCAAAGGTAAAAACTTAAACATTGATTGCGATTACTCAAAGATAAAACCGTATCTACATATTCTGAAGAGCCACAGTTCATATATCACTGTTTTATGGCTTCTTCCTGCCCGATAAAACTGTACCTGCGTATATATGTTTCTCTCGTGGATAAAAATGTTCAAATGCTTGTAGAGCTTATGGGACTTAACTACGTGGTCATCAGTCCTAAACTTACAAACTACTTATGAACTAGCTTATACTAAAGACGGCACCAACATCCATGGCCGAGGGGGTATTCGAACCCCTGACCGCAGCGGCCGTACAGACCGTGACTGGCACGCCGCAGACCGCTCGGCCACTGCGGCCGGCCTACGTGGATAATAGGTCGTTTAGGTAGTATATGCCGCTCTGTTAGATTATACTGGCCAATCGGCAAGACTCAGCACCGAGAGGAGCTCTTCTTAAGATGACCACAGCTGTGGCGAAACGTTAGAAGCAGAAACTTTTCATGAAACACGCTCATACAACCCAGAAGATGGAATAATAATATCCGGTTGTAGGTCGACACTGCA
This sequence comes from Locusta migratoria, assembly GCA_026315105.1. NCBI lineage: Eukaryota > Metazoa > Arthropoda > Insecta > Orthoptera > Acrididae > Locusta > Locusta migratoria. Next base: position 206,000,926 of record CM048751.1, read on the forward strand.
AAGTGTTAGCCGTTCATTAATTATGAATTTTCATCCGTCTTTATATCAGGCAACATTAGTCATAATCCATTAATCTTAAAGTTAAATCATTGTCTCCTTGCACAGCGTCCAATTGGTGCAACCAAAGACATCAAGTCAATAAAGATGTAAGAGCTTTGTGATTACCATGTAGGTATTAGAAAGAGAGACGGCACTGCAGAGTTTTGTTGTACATTGTTATGAAGTCGGCGGGCGGGGCTGCTGCCATCCATGATGTCTAAAACGTTTTGTTCACGCAAACTAAGTGGATGATGGAAGTAGCTGTAAATGGGAAATCAATTAACGGTCTTTCCCATCAGCTACTACACCATGTGCCAACTCAGTTCATATAGACGATAGTAGAGTATCGATTATCATGTTCCGGCAACATCTGTTTTAAATACTAGATATTACAGTGCTTTCCTGAATAAAATAGTGTCAAGACAGCAATTTCATATACTTTTCTGGACCTTAATGTGTATTTGATTTTGTACTGCGACAACTTTGATTTCATTGATATGATTATTTTTGTGTATTCATTCTAATGACCAAGAAGAGAATAATGTGGCATATAAAGGAAGATTCGTAATTTCTTCAATTTATATTTTCCTGAAGCTGTGTTGCTTGCTGGTGATGTTGGAACTACGAAAGAGATACTTGTTTGGTTACTGGTAATGTTTCGTATTTGTTATATTTTCAACTTTAAGTCAATTTGCAAAACTTTTTAGTGTTCACGTCTGCAAAAACTTAACTAACCCGTAAGTATCTGAAATGAGGAAAGAAGCAAGGCTTGTTGTCGTAATTTATGAATGAAATGTGATTTCTTAAAACTTTTTACACTACGATCATAGCGATTAGTGCAACTACAGACGACACAATTCATCGTTTTCATCGAACAACTACGACTACAATCAAAGTGCTAGGGGCTAACTTCTTTTTACATCATCTACCATACTTCTTAGCCTTTCTAAATGTGTAAAAAAACTCATTTCACAAGAAAAATATGTCGTATTAGAGAAGAAAAACTTCGAAGCCTCCTTTCTGACTATGTGTTACTTAAACACTGAAGAGCCAAAGAAACTGGTACACCTGCCTAATATCGTCTAGGACATCGTCGAATGCGCAGAAGTGTCGTAACACGACGTGAAATGGACTCGGCTGACGTAGTGCTGGAGGGAACTGATACCTTGCATTCTGCTGGGCTGTCCCTTTATCCCTAAAAGTACAGCACAATACGAGGCAACCCAGATGTGGTCAACAGGGTTCATGTCTGGAGAGTTCGGTGCCCAACGATACGTTTAAACTCAGAAGAGTGTGCCTGGACCCACTTGTAGCAACTCTGAACGTGTGTGTTGCATTGTCCAACTGTAATTACCCAAATCCGTTGGAATGCACAATAAACATGAATGGATACATTTGATCAGCCAGGTTGCGTACTTACGTGTCATCTGTCTGAGTGGTACCTAGACCCATTAGGGGTCCCGTATAATTCCAACTCCCCACCCCATCAGTTTCTGAGCATCCTCAGTGCATGAATCCAAGATCTGTGGGCCCACAAAAACTTGCACTTTGCATACTAACATCAAGTAGGTAGTAAATACGTAGACGAAGTTTTTGTGGGCCTACAGGGCTTGGATTCATGCACTGAGGATGCTCAGACACTGACCGAAATATATCTGTATTGTGTATAAAAAATAAAGATTTCAATGCGACCAAAGCTGGTTCTTCCAATTTTAATAACGATATTTATTACAATATAATTGAGAATATGTTCAAGACTTCTATAAGCTTGGACGCAAGAAGCAGTGCGATAAGCGTAACTGATCACGTGGGAGCAGACTATCCTACATGAAACACGGGTCGAAAACTCGGCTCCTCGTGCGCTCAACGTTTCATCGCCTAATGTAGACTGATTCCTCGCAGGCGGCACCCTCTGAGTAGGACTGTGGCGTGCTCTGAGGACAGCGACCGGTATAAATAAGCCAGCGGCTGCACCCAAAAGGAAGTCCGCCACTGAGAGGGGAGGTAGAGTGGCCGTGTATGGAACGCCGCGAGCTCTCGCAGCCACACCGTTACAACAGGCGGCGGCGGCGGCGGCACCGCGACAAAACGACCAAATGAGCATTAGCGAACTAAGCGGTTCACGACGCACGAAGTGATGGAGTACTTCTGGAAATTCTTGATCTTATTCGTAATAAATTTAAGAGTCTGGAATTTATGTTGCTGATTCCTAATCTTACCTCTCTGATTCTGGATCGCAATGATCGCAATGGACAGAAACTGTGCTGCCGCACTTGCCAAATCTCCAACTACTTTGGCTGAATTACAATAAAGTAGATCAACTATTACCATTCATACGATATCTACAGAGAAGCTGCCTTAATCTCAGATTTCTCAGTATGATAGGAAATCTTGCTGCTCCAAGTTGCTTGAATGGTGGGATAGCGTATGAACGTCTCCAGTACTGGTTCGTTTGTAATATCCTGGTTTTCTCGCCTGATACACACTTATGACCGATACGTCACGATTCACGAAAGGAAGTAGGCTAACGGATTATTCTGCAGACCATTCTTGGAACGTTTATCAATGTGTGATGAGGTTTTTGATAAAATTAGTTCAGTACTGTTGGCCATAGAGAGGACATCAAGAAAGGTCACAGCCTGAGCAGCGTTATTTGAATGTCTGTATGCCAGTACATGGAAACTTATCTTGACATCACGTATTATTTCACTTGGTGAAAAAAATATTTTTGACTTTTTGCTGCTTGTTTAAATCCCCGTTTGTCTTTAACGTTGTATCAAATCTATAACATTCTTCATTTCCCAAGAGAAATTGAATCATACATAATGTTTATCAAATCGATTTCAAGTCTTGAAAAATCGTTGCAATAGAGTTACTTTATAAAGAAAACATGTCTTGCTCAAACTGACTTTGGTACTGTCATTACCTCACAAAATGTTTCTTTAATTTTTAAGACTGTCATTTACAAAAGGTGACTGTAAGTTTTTTTTTAGTAAAAGCTATACCGGCAGTTTGTTAACAAAATGTTCAAATGTTTGGAAATCTATGGGACTCAACTGCTTAGTTACTAGTCACAAACTTACAAACTACTTAAACTAAGATAAACTAACCTAAGGACAACACAACCACCCATGCCCGAGGGGGGACTCGAAACCTTGACTGCGAACGGCCGCGCGCACCGCAGAACGGTGCCCCATAGGGCACGGTTAATCCGCCACGGTGATAACAATAACACATATACTTCATTGTGTAAAAAGCTATCAATATTCTTCTCACAATTTGTATTTCTATTGCTCATCTAATTATTTTTGTACTAAAATCTGTGGTTAATGTTATTGATTACATTTTTTGTACATTAGATATTGAAATTTTTTCTATAAAAGGAAGAAATTAAGGGTTACAAAAAGGCAGAGAGACATATTACAAGGACTTTTACAGAGCATCCCTTCAGCAAACTTTGTGTGCTTTCAGTAACTGATGTGCTCACAGTATTGACGACAAAGTGTCGAGAGTTTCATACAGTGCGATCACACGACTCATGAGAATTGCTGTACGCTAATAGCGTCTCTTATAAATACTAAATTCTATTATCAGCTCGAGCTAAATTTCAGTTCGATTAGATCTTACCCACTAATCTTGCATATATCTACCTAGCTATTCAGCTAGGTAAACTTAATCAATCAAGAAGTGAAGACTTTTCTGGGTATCTAGCGAAGGACCGATCACAAGAGGATCTTAACTTGGATTTGAGGATGAAAACACGTAGAAGGGTGATTTCTTACGTCATTTGTCCTTTATTACAGACCAACTGAAAGCTACAAATGAGACCACTAACAATAATATTACAGTAATTTTGACACAATTGAAATAATTACTTCGTAATTACCAATGAGATAATAAACTACTAGGAGTAACATACATACAAAAGCCACGCGGGAGTAGTGGCTTGGTCTAAGGCATCTTGCTGTGGACTGGGCGGGCGCTCCTGCGTGAGGTTCGAGCTATCCCACGGGAATGGATGTGTTTGTGTGTTGTCCTTAGGGTAAGTTAGTTATTAGTTTAAGTATTTTGTAAGTCTAAGGGTCCGATGACCATAGCATACATACAGGGTCCCTCAAAACAGGTCGCGCAAACTTAACACGGTTGAAAGCACACGAAAATAGAAGCAAAAATGTCCGAGTAAACGTGGATCCGCAAACGAGCCGTTTGCCAGATAATTACGAATGTATGGTTTCAAGCCGCCACCGACGTCATTGTAAACATCGTCCTAGTTAGTTTACATTTATTTGAAATATAGTCTTCACTATTAAGATTTACGTCGCTTTTGGTTCACATTTCACTGACTTTATTATAAACATCGTCCTAGTTATTTACAAGGAACTCCGGCAGATTTTGCTGGTTCTGTGAGACGGCATTTAAGACGCAGATACTTCCAGAGATGGATAGGTCCAGGCGGAACTAAACCTCGGCCTCCAAGATCGCCTGATCCGAATCCCTTGGATTTTTGTGTTACGTGTTACCTCAAGAGCGAAGTGTACGGCACACCCGTTAACACGACTGAAGAACTGGAGCGGAGAGTTGTACACGCTTGTCAAGAATTCTGAAATGATCCAGGGGTTTTCGAAAGAATAAGAAATTCATTGCAAAGCGAGCACAGTATTGCATCCAGATGGCATCGACGACATCGTACTGGGATCTATTACTTAAGTAGCCTCGGATCCACTCACATATTTGGAAACCTATTCCATATGATCGTACCTTAGTAAGTAGTCTGCAGTGCGGCACCGTCTTAAATACTTTTAGAAAATCGAGAAATATGCAGTCCGCCTGTTGTCCTTCATCCATAGCTCGCAAGATGCCACGACAGGAAAGGGCAAGCTCAGTTTCACACGATCGATGCTTCCTGAAGCTGTTTTAAAGCCCTTGTCGTAGAATCCATCATTTAATGTGATTAAAGAGCTATCGTTCTTTCACAAGAACGATATTTTCTGAATCCGTGTTTACTATGGGTCAAGCAAGCAATGCTGCGGCGAATATCATATATGTATATACGTTTCCGCACATGGGTTCCCTACCGCCGGCCGCGGTGGCCGAGCTGTCTGCGGCGCGCAAGTCACGGTCTGCACAGCCACTACGGTCGGCGGTTCGAATTCCCCCTCGGGCATGGATATTTGTGCCGTCCTTAGCTTTAGTTAGTTCATAAGTAGTTTGTAAGTTAAGGGACTGATGACCCCGTAGTTATGTTCCATAATCTCTGCAAACATTTGAACATTTTGGTTCCCTACCTCATTTTGTTCCTCAAGCCATCCTCTACCACCTCACGAAGTTTGTCGGTATCATTTAGAAACACCCTGTATGTATATGTATGTGCAATGAAAACGCCGTAATGCAAACAGATCACCAAGACCATTCGAAGTAAACGTTGGTAATCTGTTGGTACACCCTCCTCTCATCAGATCCACGCTGTTGAAAGAACATCTCGCACAGACGTAAGCAATGGTGAGACGGGGGTTGGAGGGAGAAAGTGGGGTATTGCTGCCAACTGATACAGATGTTTATGTGAAAGACATTGCATTTCGTGCTAATCACTTAATACTCAATTGTTAAACAGTCACTGTTATTAATGGCTAAAATAACGCTGTGAAAATACTAGATCGTTCTTATCTGTTAGGTGGGAACTCAAGTTGGTTACAATTAAACTTCCACGGCGTGTCATTTTGCGGTAACAAGCGAAAGAGGAATAACGAAAATACTGGAACAAGAACACATTTTAACTTCACACGTGTGGATTACATTTGTTAATAACGTTTGTCACATCCTGTAGATATACTATCGTGCTTATGTTGTTTGCAATGCAGTGCAGGTTCACGCGCTGGGACTCCACCTTTGTAAACCGGATCCGGGGCGACGAGGCAGCCGCAAGGTGCCATGACCGCGACAACGACAGCCCTCGTGTCTGACTCAGGCGCCAGCCTCCTAAACAACGGGCTTTACTGCCTCGCCACACATGCATGGCTACCAGCCAACCGAGGCACACTTCCTCATACGCAGGGCGAGGGTCCGCTACACACGGTCAACACCACACACACTGCCCACGTCCGTTGTTATGAGACACTGTGGTAGCTGAGTGGTAAATTCGCGACATATCTTGCGGGCACTGACCCCATGTTTGGTATGTAAGCATAACCGATCCACTAGATGGAAATAATGCACATTTTAGCTGCCCATTCTATTGAGTAACAGACCTTTAGTTGCATGTAATAACTGTACACAGTACCTTGGCAATACTAGGGAATGCATCACTTTCGTTCCAAGATCTCCTGAATACTGATGTTGAATGTTTATATTGCATCGAAACACAGTTCCTGGGATTGTCCATAGATGTCACTCAACCCGCACAGAGATGTAAACAACCAAGCATGAGCAGTGCCAATGCGACGGAGTGGGTGAGATGGTTGCCCAGTTCAAGTCATGACACTGGGAAGGAAGTACACTGCTTGGGTTGACTGTATTTCTGCCACGATTCGGTGGTGAACTAAGAAGTATGATCATATCCTGTCTTTGTGTCAGGAGGGATGGCTTTACGACCGCTTGGAGCGCTAGTGTCGCTCCAAGTGTCCGAGGGTAACAGCTTTCACAGCAGTAAGTGACGCTACTGTATTTATTAGACTGTGGCGCGAGTGCACTAAAGGATCCGCATCTATGGGGGCGATTAACCCTGCGGGTTGCCCAGTTCTAGTCATGACACTGGGAAGGAAGTACACTGCTTGGGTTGACTGTATTTCTGCCACGATTCGGTGGTGAACTAAGAAGTATGATCATATCCTGTCTTTGTGTCAGGAGGGACTCTCATCAAAGCCTTGGGGTGAACCAAGCAGATGTTGTTCGAAAGTGGAGGTACAGAGCATCAGTCGATGAGTTGCCTCCATCTGGACACCCAATAGCTACCATAGCAGCTGATGACCACTACTTACGGATTTCAGCCGGGAGGCACTGTGAGTGAAACGCTGCCATGCTAAATAATGATATTTATGCAGTCACGAAGGTCGTATTTCGACTCAAATTGTACATGCAACTTCACTCCCGAAGTCTAGGGGAGATCCATGAAGTGCGGTACAGATGGGCGCAACAGCATTGATTAGCGGACTCGTCATAATTGGCATCAATTGCTAATCACAGATGAAACTTTGCTCGGCCTTCAACCACACAATCGTGGGAAGCGTTTTCAGAGTCAGTTTGGTTAGCCTGAACGTATTAGACGTACCGTCCGGCGAGTGTAAAAAGTTGGTGGGTCTCTGATGGTTTGGGATGCATACGGCAAACCGACGAATATTGGAACTACATCGGCAGCATTTCGGTGAGGGATTCGTTTGCATGAATGACAATTCTCGCGTTCATCGTGAACTTCTTGTCAGTGCGTTCCTTCATGATATCCTCAAGATTAGAATGGCCAGCATATTCTCCAGACAGAAACCCTATCGAATATTGATTTGGGATACAGTGAAAAGGGCTAGTTTACGACGATACGACCCTACAATCAAGCTGAGAGATCTACGCCAGATCGCCGTTGAGGACATACAATATGGACCAACAGTACCTTGATGATCTAGTGGACAAGTACCCGCGACGAATACAGGGATGCAGCACAGCAAAAGGACTTGTTTTCGGGTTTTAGGGATACTGGTGTATGCTGCAATCTGTAACACATATTCAGAATATCTAGCTTATTGACATACAATTTGACAGTGTGTTTGTATTTCCACGGCTAGTAACCCTATATAAGGGTTGGAATTTAGTGACAACACTTCTATGGAGACACTATGCAATGGAATCTACTGTTGTCGCTGATAAACGTTTTTGACATACCTACCTTACGTCCGAGCAATTGGACTCGCCCTCCCTACGTCACCGGCGCGCGCATAATCGAGGGAAACACAGTTACTTGCGAACGAGCTGTCTAAAATAACGGTGTCACTATGGTTCCGAACCAGGAACAACGGAGCTGGATCAAGACACTTGATGTCGTCGGCAGAAAACCCAAACGACGACCTAAGTAACGCTGGACTGATACCCTGCATAAAGATCTGAAGTGCGCGAACATCCATCCAGATGCAGCCCGAGACAAATTGAAATTGAGAAAACGGACGCATGTAGCGGACCTCGCAGTCACGCGGGACAAACGCTGAAGGAAAAGACAGAGAGGAAGAAGATATTTTTGTAAAACACGTTCGCATTCTGAAACAATTTTCTGGTTCATTTTCAGTCTAATAGCATTTAGACTGTGGCAGGCTGTTGTCAACATTCGTAGGAACACATTATACATGTTGCTTAGTAGTTTGGAGTATATCTGAGGAAACAGAAAAACCATTATTATATTTAATTACTATTTTGTCTAATTATTACTGTTAAAATTATATGCAAAATGACAAAGAACGCAGATTACAACACTACACACACCGAGATCAGCGCTCACTGCACAAAGGTGAACGAGTGTTGTAGCTCAACACACCCAAGACCATAAGGTCTGGTGTGGGACCAGTGTGTCTAGGCCGAATGTACATTACGAGGCAGCACTCAGCAGGCCAAAGTTTTACGAGCCTACGACCATCATATGCGTGCACGAAGAATCTACTTCTGATGCTGAAAACCACATCCCGCCATTCCAACAAATCCTCTAACGACACCAGTCAAGCCGTACATGTCGATGCTGTGACGTGTGGAGGACGAGTCCAATTGCTCGGACGTAAGGTAGGTATGTCAAAAACGTGTATCAGCGACAATAGTACATTCCATTGCATAGTGTCTCCATAGAAATGTTGCCACTAAATTCCAACCCTTCTATAGGGTTACTAGCTGTGGAACTACAGACATGTAGAACATGCCCATACCATCGAAGAGGGCTCTCGCGTATCTTGTCTTGGATCGCTGCAACAGAGAAATGTCTCCTGATGCAGTCGTTGGAAACGTGATCTAACCTAGTGATACCTGCTGCCCACCTTAGCATCTTCGATTCCATTACACTTAGGCGGCGTTCTGGCTCAACTGTAGTCGGCCAGCAGTCAAATGTTCAAATGTTTGTTAAGCTTATGGGACTTAACTACTGGGTCATCAGTCCCTAAACTTACAAACTACTTATGAACTACCTTATACTAAAGACGGCACAAATATCCATGCCCGAGGGGGGATTCGAACCCCGACCGTAGTGGCCGTGCAGACCGTGACTGAAGCGCCTCAGTCTCCTCGGCAACCGCGGCCGGCGGCCAGCAGTCGCAGCCGTACAAGGCGACTGGTCGGATGACAGTGCGGCAGATTTTTTATTTTAAGCTATCTTTCATCCTGCGGTCGCAAGTGACTTCGGTTGTTGTTTGTCACTTCATCCAGGCTGCTTGAGTTTTGGAGTTTACGTATTCGGTGAGTCTGCCGTCAACAGTCAGATATTCACCATTAAATACAAAAACATGTATTAGGCAAAGTATTGTAATTCTTAAACTATAACAGATATTTTAATAAATTTCCTATTATAGATTGAGTTAATATCCTCCAATGTTGGTACAAAATCGCAACTTTCTCGGTATTGTAGATCAATAGAAATGTGCACCGAAAGCACATTCACGCCCAGCTCCCTTAATTTTCATTTCCGGCAGAACTGCTTAACACAGCTTTCAGAAATTCATTCACGAAAGAAGACGGAAGGAATACTTCAGTATTAGTATCAAGAACAGCTTCCAGCATGCATAATTTATAAGTTGATATCCCTGAAGTGTTAAAGCAACTTAAATCGTTTAACAAACGTAAGTCTCCCGGTCCCGATTGTACACCAATTAGTTTCCATTCAGAGTATGCTCATGTAATAGCCCCATACCTAATCATCACATACAACCGCTCGCTCAGCGAACGTTCCGTACCCAAAGACTGGAAAGTTGCACAGGTTACTCCAACATTCAAAAACGCAATAAGAGTAACCCGCTCAATTACAGGCCCATATCATTGATGTCGGTCTGCAGCAGGATTGTAGAACATATACTTTCCTCAACCATTATGAACGATCTGTTGACCCGAAGTCAACACGAAGTATTATTTTTGTGAAACACCGCTAGCCCTTTACTCACGTGTGATTACTGCTATCGACAAGGGATGTGAAATAGATTTCGTATTTCTAAATTTCCTGAAGGCTTTTGACACTCTGTCTCACAAGCGTCTTGTAATCAAACTGCGTGCTAATGAAATATCGGCACAATTTTGCGATTGGATTCGTGATTTACTGTCGGAAAGGACATTGTACGTTGTAATTGATGGAAATTCATCGAGAAGAACTGAAGTGATATCTGGCGTTCCCCAGAGAAGTGTTATAGGGCCTATACTGTTCCTTATTTTTATAAACGATGTAGCAGATAATCTAAGTTGGTCCGTAAGACTTTTCGCGGATGATGCTGTCACTTATCGGTTAGTAAAGTCACCAGAAGATCAAAAGCAACTGTCAAATGATTTAGACAAGATATCAGCGTGGTGCAAAATATGGCAATTGAGCCTTCATAATGAGCAGTGTGAAGTCATCCATATTACCACTAAAAGAAGCCCGTTAAACTTGATTTACACGATAAATCAGTCGAAACTACAGGTCGTAAATTCAACTAAATACGTAGAAGTAACAATTACAAAGAACTTAAATTGGAAAGAACACATAGAAAATATTGTAGGGAAAGTGAACCAAAGACTATCTTTCGTTGGCAGAACACTTAGAAGAAGAACAGCTCTACTAAAGAAACTGCCTATACCACACTTGTACGTTCTATTTTGAAGTATGTTGCGCAGGATCCCCACCAAGTGGTATTGACGGACGATTTAGAGAAAGTACAGAGAAGAGCAGCTCGTTTTGTGTTATCGCGATATAGGGGAGGGAGTGTCACAGAAATGATACAAGACTGAGGGTGGAAATCCTTAAAAGAAAGGCGTTGTTTAATGCAACGAGCTCTATATGTGAAATTTCATTCACTAACTTCCTCTTCCCAATGCGAATAGATTTTGGTAGCACTTACCCTCATAGGAAGACATGAACATCAAAATAAAATGAGGAAAATCAGATCGAAAACGGAAAGATTTAGGTTTTCCTTTTCTTTCGCGAGCTATTAGAGAATGGAACTGTAGAGAAACATCATGAAAGTGGTTCGATGAACCCTCTGCCATGCACTTCAATGTGACTTGGATTTATGTTGCGTTGCACTGCAGACAAACGTTCTGTGACTTGAGACATGTAGCTGTGATTGATGGGGTCAAAGACAGCACGGAAACTCACCATGCTGCTTGTTGTGTGAAGTTGGCGGTCGGCGAGTAGGCGGGTGCCGTTAGGGAAGGTACCGCGGACCGCCCTTCCTGTTGGCATAGGCACGGCCGGACGGCGCAGGCCGCGTCCCACGTGGACCGATGACCCCGAAGACAAGTGGGCACCGCTAACCACAGCCGACGTCTGCTGGCGGCCGGGCTGCGACCCTCCCCGCGATTATATATCGTCTCATTACCGCCAGTCGGACGCGGCCATTGTTTTGCTGCCGCTACACGCGCGAGAAAGGGCGCCGGCGTGGTTCGCTCACCTTCTGTTCTTCACTGGGTTCGTTTGGCATTCCGGAAATTCGTTCGGGGGTTTAACAATAATTCATCGCTGACGTTTGTACCTCAATTCTTCATAAATGTTAAATAAAGAATTTGTATACATTCTTTTCCTCCGTGCTGCTCCCCTCTGGTCAGTGAAATTTATTCCGTACCTCCTTTTGTCCTCCATATCGCTGATAAGAGCGGAGGAGACAATAACTAATTGAGGGGTGTAGTGAGAGAGGGAGCTATGCCACTTTGTCACCGCTCTACCGCCACAACATCATCCGGCCGAACCAGTTCGCATTTCAAACGAGGCTCTCATCAGAAATGCGACTGTTACGCGTTACCGAATACGTCGCTTATAACATGAACAGAAGGCGTATGATAAAGTGTGGATAGCGAATTTTATCTGCAAGCTGAAGCAACTTAACGTCCTTCCCGCCTGCCTGGTCAGACTTCTAGCCAGATTCGTCACTAACGGTTCTTTGTCCGAACAGATAACCAAAGATCTACCACCAAACAAATGGCTGAAGGAATCCCGTGGCCGAGGGGACTAAGGCGCTCCAGTCGCGGTCTGCACGGCCACTACGGTCGGGGGTTCGAATCCCCCCTCGGGCATGGATATTTGTGCCGTCCTAGTTCGTAAGTAGTTCATAAGTAGTTTGTAAGTTTAGGGACTGATGACCCCGTAGTTCAGTCCCATAGACTATACAAACATTTGAACATTTTGAAGGAATCCCGCAGGGGTCTGTATTGTCGCCAACTCTCTTCCTTCTGTATGTGAATGATCATCCGAACGACCAACAGGTGATCCTGGTACAGTTCGCGGATGATACCGCCCTTCTAACAGCCAGCAGACGGATGAATGCAGCGATTATTCGACTCAATAGACAACTGCGGTTGATGGAGGACTGGGCACATGACAATAATTTAACCATCAATGCGGGGAAAACAAAGGCCATCATGTTTACCAGGAAACGTCCTGACCACCGTGTTCGGTTGGTGATAACCGGCGTCCACCTCCCTTGGGCAACCCATTTTAAGTACTTAGAGGTCACGATGGATAATTGTTGAACCTCAGCATCACGGACAAGCGTGATAAAATGATCCGACTATTTCCTGGTTGCAAAATTTTCATACGAATTATTTACAGAAGGATGGAAAAGCTGGTAGAAGCTGAACTCGGGGAATATCCGCTTGGATTTAAAAGAAATGCAGGAATACGGAAGGCAATATTCACTTTACGGCTTATCTTAAAATAAAGATTAAGGAAATGGAAACCTACATTTTTAGCTTTCGTAGATTTGGAGAAAGTTTTGAAAGTGTTGATTGGAATACACTCTTTCAAATTCTGAAATCAGCAGGAGTAAAATACAGGGAACGGGAGGTTATTTACAACTTGTAAGAAAACCGTACAGCGATTATCATAGTTGAAGGGCATGAAAGGGATCCAGAGGTTGGGAAGGGAGTAAGACGGGGATGTAGCCTTTCTCCAATGCTATTCAATTTGTACATTGAGCAAGCTATGAAGGAAAGCAAGAAGAAATTTGGAATAAAGTTCACGGTGAAGAATTAAAATCATTTCGTTTTGCCGATGACATTGTAATTCTGTCAGAGACAGCAAAAGTCCTGGAAGAGCGGTTGAATGGACAGTGTGTTGATAGTTGCATCTGTGCATCTGTTGCATCTGTGGCCGAGGGAACTGAGGCGCTTCAGTCACGGTCTGCACGGCCACTACGGTCGGGGGTTCGAATCCCCCCTCGGGCATGGATATTTGTGTCGCCATTGGGATAAGCTAGTTCATAAGTAGTTTGTAAGTTTAGGGACTGATGACCCCGTAGTTAAGTCCCATAAGCTATACAAACATTTGAAACATTTGATGCTGCGGTCTCACCATATGTCTTCCGTGTTTCACAAGTTACAGCGTTACAGAATACACTTCTCGGTGTCTCGAACTCTGACAAAGAGACCACATGGTTATCGGATTGTAGAATTTTTTGATACTTGTGACTCGTGAAGTTCAGAACTCAAATAACAATCATTCAAAGCCATTCGATGCAAGTCTAAAAAAATATCAAGAATATAGACATTGAACTTTTGCAAGTACACGTAAGTAGCAGTAATTTAAGCAGTTGCAGCATCTTTCGTTATAGCTGAGTATGGCTTTACCAACGAGTCCTGCTGTGAGGTATATCTTAAATTTTTTTCCGTTGTGTTCGAATACTTACGTAATTTTAATATCTAATGGATTTTTTTTACGAAAAAATGCACGTGTTTTTGTATATTCGTAATTTTCTATATTTTATAAAAGGTTGTTAATAATTATGGTTTCAATAAAAAAATCGCACTGACGTGTTTTAAGGCCCACTTTAGATTTGTAGTTTTATAAGTTTTTGCAAGCATTTTGGAACAAAATAATAATCTAAATAATAAAAAATTAATTAATAAGACTGAAACCCATTCAGGAAAAAAAAATTAGGTAGTGGAGGGTTCCGAACCACTGACCTTCAGCGTCACAGTCCAACGCATTGCCCACTACGCTGCGGCAAACAGTTAGGAGCTCTACTCTATAATTTCATACTATTTTTGTTGGTCATTGTTAACTCATGCTAATATGGCATTTGTAAGACACTAGATTATAATTTATCGTACGAGGAACGACGTGTTTTTGTTAATTCTTCACTGCGCCATTGCTTTGAAATGACAACGTTTAAGTTACAATAAGAAAATCATCACATACGCAACGCAAGGTGGCGTATGCCACAGAGAGTTCTGGGCGAGGAATGTCACGTGACATCTGCGAACGGCTGGTTTTCGTTAATTCATTGGAGGGTGTCAAAGCTCCATTATTTATGCAAATAATTCTCAGACGATACGAGATATGGAAAAAAAAACATATGGGAACAAAGTTGTAGAGAATTTTCCCCTCTACAAATTCGTTTATTCAGTTTTCGCATCAGATGAACGGTTTATTTGCAATTAAAATTACATTACAAACTGTTTTTTTTATTACTAACGTATTTCTTGTCCGAAATATTTCAAAAAGCGAGGTTCTGGTGTCTGGTAGCCAACAATTATGTCTGTAAAATTTGGTGTCGATCGGTTGAACAGTTCGACCTAAAGAGTGGGAACACGTTACAGCCAGACAGACATCCCAAAATCGCCCTTATCTTTGCAAATATCTCAGAAAAGATGCAAGATATGAAAAAAAAAAAAAAAAAACATAACAGAGCAAAGTTGTAGAGAATTTTCTCATCTACAAATTCGGTTGTTCAATTTTCGTGTCAGATGAATGGTTAAGCCGTTATTTTCATTTAAATTTCGAGCTGTCAAAAGACGATCGCAAAGGCCCACTTTTAGTGCTACCTAAAGTGGGCCAAAAGTTACATTTTTTACAGTATAGAATTCACTATTACTTGGCGAAGGTAGTCTTCGGTTGTTAATTTTGTGAAGAGTTACGATGCTGGTTTTGGAAAGTCATCTCCATAGCTACTAATAGCTTTCCAAGCAGCTAACCTACTCAACCACCATTTTAGGTGACGAGAAGGAGTTCAGCTCGTCTACATACACATAAACAAAAAGACACAACACATGGAATTAGAGATTCCAAAATGTTTTATATGAATGAAATCGAAAATGAATAAATAAATAAATAAATCTGTCACAGCAGGGTTCGAAACATTGATTTTTCTGTTGTGAGGTCAGAACGCTGCCACCTGAGCTACACCGACAGTAACTGCAACTGTTTTAATTATTGGTACTTACGTGTATTTGAAAAACTTCGAAGTCGATTTTCTCGAGAATTTTTGAGAGTTGCGTCGAATAGCTTTGAATGATTGTTATTTAAGTTCTGAAATTCATGTACCATCAAAATAAAGAAATTCTAAAATCCGATAGCCATGTGATCTCCTTGTGAGAGCAGGGCGATGTTTTCAATCGCAGTATGAATTCCTACACGATAGTCAACCGCTATTCCAATGAAGATGTGAATGTCCTGGAAGCAAACAGGTTTTTTTGCAGTCCCACTACAACCAACAATTAATAACTGAAAAGCATCTGAAACTCACGCGGCAGCAAATGATGTCAGCACAATATCGAGGATCCAACAAATGAGAAAGATTAATAGGTAGGACATAACCGCGAAATCGCTAATGGCTGTGGTAAAATCAGTCTCGGCCAAAACGGGACGAGCCTCCGGAGTGGAGTTTGTAGAAGAATTACACTCGCCGACGCCGCACGTAGTTGCGTCGCTCGTCACGTAGGCCGCGTTGAACGATGTTTCTCGCATATTACAGGGGACCGGGCGTAATGGGCGGGTAAACGGGCCGTACGTGGCTGGCAGACCGCGCCTACAACGAGGTACCGGTGGCCGACGAGCGGCAATCTCGCATTGGCCACGGGCGACCGAGTAAGCGGCCGCAGCGCAGGGTCACGTGGGTTTAAAGAACCCGCTGCCGCCTCTTAAGGAACGCGGAGGACTTGCTGCGTGGACGGCTACCATTTGTCCGGGACCTACCCTAGAGCTGACGCGCCGTCCGTATTCATGACGCATACGTCAGAGGTGCTTGTTTTTTGGCCAGTACTGTTTTGAACACCAGGCGCTCTCGCCACTTGGAACAACGTAGTCCAATGCCTGGCGACCTTTACTCCGGCACGAGTTAGTTTTACACTGGTCAAAACAATTAGAGGATCAGTCGAGATATCTCTGAAGTATTGTCATCGGCAGAATCAACTAAAATGGTTCGTCGCCTTTCTGTCGGTTCTACGGAGTAGAGCCCACAACATTACGCAACCAAGACAGTGGTAATAACAGAAAGATGCTAAAAAAAGTGACTGGTGTTGACTGGTGTTTACTCTACCAAACGAATTACACAAGTATTTCGGTTCAGAAAGTATAGTGGCGTTAAGTCAGTACCACACTCCAGACGTAAGAGAATGATCGTGTAGATGGCAGCGATCGACCGAAAGCCAATAGCAAGCAGGCGCAGCTCATCCTAGAGGGAGTAACCGAAGTTGCGCGCCCTCTACAAGCGGCTATAGCAAGGCCGACATACGTCTGTTACTATTCAGAAATACGACAGTTACTAGTTAGAACTCGGACAGTTACGAAGTCAGGATAGTACTAAGTCAGAACGCGGCTACGAACTTAGTAGTAACTAGGTCACAGCGCAGCAGTATCCTACGGACGACGTCTCGAGAAGAAAGAAGAAACAGACTTATGTTCTTAAGTTGAGTATTATAATTTTCAGTCAATAAATATCTTGTAATACTAACCATATCAATGTTTTAGATGTTAGAGGGTCCTGAACCAGTACCTTTATTGACAACTAGACCGGGACGAGTACTAAACAAAAGGCGACGAGGTCATAACAGATAGAGTAGTGAGCAGGTAGTGCCATGTAACAACAATATGATTTCCTTGAAGCCAAGGAATGGAGAACCATAGGAAAGTTAGAAGCGGGACAGACACATCTACCGGGTGATCAAAGTCAGTATAAATTTGAAAACTTAATAAATCACGGAATAATGTCGATAGAGAGGTAAAAATTGACACACATGCTTGGAATGACATGGGGTTTTATTAGAAAAAAAAAGAATTGCTAGAAGCGTGAAAGATCTCTTGCGCGCGTCGTTTGGTGATGATATTGTGCTGTGCTGCAACTTTTGTCATGCTTGGCCTCCCAGGTCCCCAGACCTCAGTCCGTGCGATTATTGGCTTTGGGGTTACCTGAAGTCGCGAGTGTATCATGATCGACCGACATCTCTACGGGTGATAAGAGACAACATCCGACGCCAATGCTTCACCATAACTCTGGACTTGCTTTACAGTGCTGTTCACAACTTTATTCCTCTACTACAGCTATTGTTGAAGAATGATGGTGAACATATTGAGCATTTCCTGTAAAGAACATCACCATTGCTTTGTCTTAATTATGCTAATTATTTATTTTCTGATCAGATGAAGAGCCATCTGTCGGACATTTTTTGAACTTCTTTTTTTTTCTAAAAATCCCCATGTCATTCCAAGCATGTATGTCAATTTTTACCTCTCTGTCTACATTATTCCGTGATTTATTAAGTTTTCAAATTTATACTGACTTTTCGATAACCCGGTATTTGAGTGTCCCAAAGTGTATTTTCCAGCACCTGGACGCGATTCTAAACAGCAGGAACCGTTAAAATAAGGCAAGGCCTAGGTGGTGCACAAGTAACTTCAGCAAGAGATGAACATTACCACCGCTTAACAGCTCTTCGAGAAAGGAGGCTGAATGCAACTCAGCTGCAACGCACTCTCAAGGCAGCAATAAGACGCGCAATATTAACACAGTCCGAAATCGCCTTCGGGAATGTGGCCTCTAAGTACGGAGGCCTATTATGTGTGCCCCATTAAAACCATGATATCATTTAGTCCGCGGAAAATGGGCGGAGGAACATCAGAACTGGCGACGGGTTATGTTCACAGATGACCCAATATTTTGTGTTCAGCCGGACAACCGTACTACCTTCATCTGGAGAAAACGTGGAACTCGGAAGAATCCCGCTTACGTGCAGGAAACATCACCATATCATGGTGGTGGACCAGTGGTGTGGGAAAGAGTACTGGCGGGCGTACGGACCTCTACGTCGTTGAGAATGGTGCTTTAATTTTTCAGAAGTATACAAACGAGATCCTTCGACTTTTTGTTGTGCCCTACGCTGGTGCCATAGGAGGAGAGTTCCTTCTGGTGGACGTTAACGCTCGTAGAGATTCGCAGCTGGACATCATCCTTCGTCAATGACACACCGTCACTCCATCAAACCCCTAAACTGCAACCAAGCTCCCCACACTCGAGATATTAGGCCCTGTTTCGCCATTGAAGCCTGAAATTAAATTTTTATTTCATGTTTTGTAAATTGTTTTATGAAGCCTCTACCGAGGCTGTCCGACTGTACTAATTTTTAACCCCCACCCAGAAATTTACATGACGCAGTTTGCGTCATGACCCCCTCCCTCTGTGAACACTTCTGCATTGAACAAATGGAATGGTAAGCTTGTTCATCGGGCTTAAATCCGATTGAGCATGTTTGGGAAGCACTTGACTGACGCTTTGCAGCCAGACCACAACCTCCACCAAATCTTGCAAAGCTGGATATTGGAGTCATAGAAGAATGGTCAAATATCCCTCAAGAACTAACTGATATCCTAACACTGTCCATGCACGGAAGTATACACTGTACAACTGTACTGGTCGTCCGAGATGATATTAGAGGGCAACGAGAATGCCTTGTTCACTCTTGTGGTGGCCCCATGGTGCCTCACTCTAAGTAAACGTCAAGTAAACGGCAAGCAAAGAGTTGAGACAGCAAAGTACCATACTGCAACGCACACAAATGATAGTTGTTACCAGTATCTGAATAAAATACGGTACCATAATATGTACACTCTTGGCCATTAAAATTACTACACAACGCAGATGATGTGCTACAGACGCGAAATTCAACCGACAGGATGATGATGCTGTGATATGCAAATGATTAGCTTTCCAGAGCATTCACACAAGGTTGGCGCCGGTGGCAACACCTACAACGTTCTGACACGAGGAAAGTTTCCAACCGATTTCTCATACACAAACAGCAGTTGACCGTCATTGCCTGGTGAAACGTTGTTGTGATGCCTCGTGTAAGGAGGAGAAATGCGTACCATCACGTTTCCGACTTTGATACAGGTCTGATTGAAGCCTATCGCGATTGCGGTTTATTGTATCGCGACATTGCTGCTTGCGTTGGTTGCGATCCAATGACTCTTAGCAGAATATGGAATCAGTGGGTGCAGGAGGAAAATACGGAACGTCGTGCTGGATTCCAATGGCCCGTATCACTAGCAGTCGAGATGACAGGCATCTTATCCGCATGGCTGTAACGGATCGTGCAGCCACGTCTCGATCCCTGAATCAACAGATGGGGACGTTTGCAAGACAACAACCACCTGTACGAACAGCACCATTGACAATCAGCTAGGAGACTATGGCTGCGGTTTCCCTTGACGTCACGGTTTGCACGGCCACTACGGTCGGGGGTTCGAATCCCCCCTCGGGCATGGATATTTGTGCCGTCCTTAGGATTAGCTAGTCCATAAGTAGTCTGTAAGCTTAGGGACTGAGGACCCCGTAGTTAAGTCCCATAATCTATACAAACATTTGAACATTTGCTGCATGGGCATCTGTACCTGTGCACGCCATCCAAGCTCTGTTTGACTCAATGAAAAGGCGTATCAAGGCCATTATTAGGTTCAAAGGTGGTTGTTCTGGGTACGGATTTCTCAGGGTCTCTGCACCAAATTGCGTGAAAATGTAATCACATGTCAGTTCTAGTATAATATATTTGTACAATGAATACCCGATATCATCTGCAATTGGTGTGGCAGTTTTAATGGCCAGTATTGTATATTGTGTATGATTTCTGTCCTGATCTATTTGTTTTTAGCAGTGTAATTTCCGAATGTCCATCCATTATTATATAGAATTAGTCTTTGACTTCCAGAAGTATTTAGGTTAAAGCAAAAGTATACCAAACCTCTGACAATAAAGTTAGGTGATTAATGCTGTAACATTAACGTAGATGAAATGTGAACTGCACGTCAAAGTAGTCACCTTCCATAACTATCCATCACTGAGCTTTGTCCTGGAAACTTCGCACGAAGCGTTTCTTTTGGATGGTGTTCAAAGGCCCTGGCGCATTTCATTGGATGTCAGGGAACTCATTAAATCTCTTTCCTTTCGATGCGAGTTTGAGTCGAGGGAATAGGAAGAAGCATGGAGGATTGAGATCCGGCGACTATGGTGGATGTTCAAGTTACACGAACCCCTTTTTTTGCCAGGAACTGTTTGACGATATTATCTGTGTGTGGCCAAGCGTTGTCGTGCAACTTGAAATTCTACCATACTCGCCGTATCTCAATCCTCCAGACTTATTCCTATTACCTCGAGTTAATCTTGCTTTGAAAAGAAAGAGATTTGAGATTTTCCTGGCATCCAACAAAATGTGACGTGACTTTTGAACATCATCCCAAAGACAGAATTCAATTGATGTTTCCAGGAAATGTATCGCTGAGCTCAGCGGTGCATAGTTATGGGAGGTGACTACTTCGAAGGATGGAAAGGTAACTGTGATTCTTAGCTCATCTACGTTAATGTTGCAGCACTATTCAACGAAGTTTATTGCCAGAGTTCGTATATAGGAACTTATTTACTTTTTTTCCCATTTTAGTGATTCTCATCCAGACTTCGAAAAATTTTTCAGACACAATTATTTTACACAGAGAAATTAAAGGGCGAAAGTAGATCTTTGGGAAGAATTGGAAATCCTTAAACATATCTTAAACTCAGGGATGACACTTTACTAAATGAACATTTGAATCTTGCCTGTATTCATTACTTTGAAGTCTTCAAACCTACTCTTCTGACGACATCTTCCCCAAGCTTACCAGTAGCTTTAGTGAGTTACTATTTTCTTCAAAAATCTAAAATTGTAATTTACTTTCATTTCTAGAACCTCCTTTATATCTGACATGACATTTGTCTCCACTTTGTCACATATGGCACCATATTATAACTCACGTACTAATCTAGTTTATTTAAGTCCATATGAGAGGTATGCCATGATATTATTTATTGTTCGTTTGAACATTTGTATTTCAAATGGTGTACGTCCGTAAGCATATTTATTACAATAGACTAACGTGAGTTTGACTCCTTACTTTCCATCAAAATACTCCTCTTTATATTCTCATATTCCTGACATTTAACACAATAGTACACTCCATGTGAGCTCTCCCATCGTCTACGTCAGCCACTAAGCGTATATGTTCCGCAGCACATGCTCCAATGTTCTTGGAATCCACGCTCTCCTTTTCCCATCAGTGGACTTGGATGCCATCAAATGCACAGTTAGTTCATGAAGTTTCTCTTATATATGTGATAATTTAATTGGAATTACCTTGTATTGTAGTGATGTTTCAGCTACTGTAATATACAATGATAGTAAGTACCAATTTCATTCTGTTACCTGTAATTCACGGTGTTTTAGAAAATATTAATATCATGCATAATATCAGACACGATGATTATCAATTTGTAATTTATGTTGTCACACTGTCTCTATGTTACACAGGCCGGACTTATATCAGTCAAAACTATGCTAAGGATTTTTAAACCACTATTGTAGCAACAGGTTGGCTCATTATTTATTTGCTGTGAAGGAAATGAATTTCATGTTCGTGTCCGTCATCTCCATTCTTTGTCAATATGAGTAAAGCTCTCTACATTGAAAAAACTTTCTTTATTTATAGCGTCGTTTCGGCATCTCCCATCATCAAATTTGTAATTAAGATGAAATTAACACAAATGTTGGTTGTACAATATAGAGCTATAAAGAGTCTCAAAATAAAAATTAAAAATAAGATATTGGATGGTTTATTTCAGGAGGAATTTAAAAATGTTAACTCACCTAGAGACCTGTGTACTTGCAAGACAATATTTGGTGTCAGTGATAAAATCTGTACCTAGAAAGTTTTTATATTTATCATCCTAATTTTCTTGTATTTAAATTTTTGAAAGAACAGACAAATATTAATTTTAAATTATGCACTGGTAAATAGTTTTTAAACTACTGTTAAAGTGATTGAAATTACATGCTATTTGCATTAACGTTTCATGTGGTAAGTGCAGTCCTGTGAACTTCACAACATATGTTTTAACAATAAATATTTAGTGAAATTATAAAAAAAATCAATGGAAAAGTCACCTGGATCTTTTGGTATTAAGTATTACTAAAATAGGTAGTAGCATTTATTAATGTAATATATGCTAGTAAAATTATGCGTACGTAATAAGGAAAATATAGCACTCAATAAAATGCAAATTTGTCAAAGTATGCCTTAAAGTCTGGTATTGTAATACATAGTTTATAACATAAAACCACTCCATAATTAACTTCAAATATGTTACTAGACTACCTCAACTTGTCGGTTACTCGGCATGTGCTTCCTGAGTCGACTACAAAAATATTTGAAATTAATTAGGGAACTGATTATTTATTACAGGATACCACATTATAATACTTTCTTGACATAATTTTATTTTATTAAATGTTATGTTTCTCCATTATACACGCACAATTGGAGTAGCAAATACTTCTTTGATATCCGTTAATTTATATCAATTTAATTAATATTTAATACAAAAATATCTAGATGGATTTTCATTAAATTTATTAATAATTACAATGCACACACACACACACACACACACACACACACACATATATATATATATATATATATATATATATATATATATATATATATATATATATATATATATATTACCTTTTTGTAACACCCTGTATATATTGCAGACCCGGACTTCACAGTGCGATTCCTCACATGCCAGCAATAAAAAAATGTCTGTCACAAAATTTCGTCCTGCGCATACTTTCGACAGTAAATGGACGTCGAAGACTGAGATGGGCGTGTGTTCCATATGTAAGTGTGTATCACAATAACACAGTTGCACCAACAAACTTGTAAGGGATGTAAAGGTGTCTTGAGGAACAAAACCCAGAAACCCATCCAACGACGCTAAAGAGCATCGAAGTTGCTAGAGGGGATGTCTCGCCGTTGCCTGTTACTTGGAATCTCAGGTAGCGTCGTTGAATGGCGTTTCCGGCCAGGAATTTCTATGCTCATTTTGTTCCTCAAGACGCCTTTTACATCCCATAGAAATTAGATGGTGTAATTGTGTAATTTTAAAACACACTGACGTATGGAACAAACACAGACACACACACACAGACAAACACCTCAGTCTTCGACGTCCGTTTACTGCCTGACATGTCAGCAGAGCGAAATTTTGTGAGATACGTTTTTTATTGCTGGCATCGGAAGAATCGTCCTGCAATGCCCCAGTGCGCGAATTTCGCTTCACCCTGTGTAGAAAATCACACACACACACACACACACACACACACACACATACATACATACATACATACATACATAGGGTTGTCCATTGATAATGACCGGGCCAAATATCTCACGTAATAAGCATCAAATGAAAAAAAAAAAAAAAAAAGTTCAAATGTTTGTATAGCTTATGGGACTTAACTACGGGGTCATCAGTCCCTGAACTTAAAAACTACTTATGAACTATGGACGGCACAAATATCCTTGCCCGAGGGGAGATTCGAACCCCCGACCGCAGTGGCCGTGCCGACCGTGACTGGAGCACCTCAGTCTCCTCGTCCACCGCGGCCGGCTAACGAAGAAACTACAAAGAACAAAAATTTTCTAGCTTGAAGGGGGAAAGCAGATAGCGCTATGGTTGGCCAGCTAGATGGCTCTGCCATTGGTTAAACGGATATCGCTGCATTTTTTAAAAATATGTACTTTCATTTTTATTACATATTAGTCTAGTACGTCGCTGTGTGATAGATGACGCTGTAATATTCACGAACATATTGCTCACAATTGTAGACGAACAGTGGGTAACAGGTAGGTTTTTTTTAATTAAAATACAGAACCTAGGTACGTTTGAACTTTATTTCGGTTGTTCCAATATGATACATGTACTTTTTTGAAATTATCAGACATTATGAGAACGCATGCTGTTACTGCGTGATTACCTGTAATTACCTCATGACTTCAATAAATTCTCATGTCCTTCAACTTCAATGCATTTAGCAATACGCGTAACGAAATTCCTCTCAACGGCGAGTAGTTCGCCTTCAGTAATGTTCTCACATGCATTGACAATGCGCTGACACATGTTTTCAGGCGTCGTCGGTGGATCACGGTAACAAATTACTTATTCCTCGTCGCCATGTGTTTTGTCCTCTCCGCCCCATATTTCAGGAAAGGATCTCCTCAGGACGTGTGGGATGTGTGGACAACTGAAACAGCTATACAGATTAGTAATGATGATCGTGTGGCATTAATGACCGTTAGACCCCAACTGGGGTCGTGTTCAGCCTGCCTGGTGCAAGTCTTTTTATCTGGCGTCACTTCGGCGATTTGCGTGTCAATGATGATGGAATGATGATGAGGACGACACAACACCCAGTCCCCGGGTGGAGAAAATTTCCAACCCGACCGGGAATCGAACCCGGGCCCCCTGCGTGGCAACCCACCACGCTGTCCACTGGACTACGACGGCGGACCAGATTAGTAATACAAGTCTTATTTACTAGTTTACAAATGCTCAACTTAGATTTGTTCTCGCGGCGGTGTCTTCTTCCACGATGCTAGCTGCGCTCTATCATAGTTACTGCCTATTTCAGAGCCGAGTGCAGATGGTGCCCTTCCAAACGCATGTCCGCCTGGATGTAGCTGCTTGTAGAAGGTTAGCTTTTCTATTGCTCTGTTGGAGGTGCGGCGTCGGAGTGTGATTGGCTGTCGGTCATCCGCTGCCTTCGTCACGATCGTTTTCGTGCGTCTGGCGTGAGGCGATAACTTTACGCCACAACACGAGTATCTTTCAATTTTCCCCACAGAAAGAAATCCGGGGATGTAAGATCCGATGAACATGCTGCATGGTGTTTCTACGACCAATCCAACTGTCATTAAATATTCCATTTAAGACCGCTTCAACTGCACGCGGGCCATGTGCCGGACATCCATCATGTTAAAAGTACATCGCCATTCTTTCATACAGTGAAACATCTGGTAGTAAAATCGGTAGAACATTACGTAACAAATCAGCATACATTGCACCATTTAGATTGCCATCGATAAAATAGGGGCCACTTATCCTTCCTCCCATAATGCCGCACCGTACATTAACCCGCCAAGATCGCTGATGTTCCTTTTGTTACAGCCATCGTGGATTTTCCGTTGACCAATAGCGCATATTATGCCGGTTTACGTTACCTCTGTTTGTGAATGACGCTGCGCCACTGAACAGATCGCGTGAAAAAAATATGTTATCGTCCCGTAAATTATTTTGTGCCCAGTGGCAAAACTGTACATGGTGTTAAAATTCTTCACCATGCAAATCCTGGTGCATTAAAATATGGTACTGGTGAAATTTATGTTGATGTACAATTCTCAGCACCGACGTTTTTGAGATTTCCGATTCCCGCTCAGTTTGTCTGCTACTGATGTGAGGATTAGCCGCACAGTTGCGGCTAATCCGCACATCAGCATCTTACTTCGGCATCATCATTTGTTGCAGGTCGTGGTTGACGTTTCACTTGTGGCTGAACACTTCCTGTCTTTTTAAATAACGTAACAACCCGACGAAATGTCCGGACACTTGGATGATGTCTTCCAGGGTAACGATCAACATACAGATCACAGGCCCGTTGGGCAGTTTGATCACAATATTCATACATAAATACCATATCGACCTTTACTGCAATTGGTAAACGGTCCATTTTAACACGAGTTATGTATCACGAAGCAAATACCGTCCGCACTGGCGAAATGTTACGCTATACCACGTACTTACCGTACTAAACACCAATCGATAGATTATCTTAACACCTATAACTTTGTAATATAATATTTTTCCATCGAAGATATCGTTTTTTATTAATTCAAGAAAATCTGTTTTTTTTTTTGTTTTTTTTTTAACTTCGCGAATATTTCCATTTTTTGTTTTAATAGATTATTATTTTTATTTGCATAATTCATCTATCTTGGCCTGAGGTTTACGAAACAGTAACTCAACTTAAAATTTAATTTCCTGCTTGTTAATATTTTTTTCAGGTAATAATTTTTGCACCAATTTCCCCATAATGCTTGGACTAGACGATATCGCTTAAAGTTTGCGCTTAGAGGGTATTTTCTGCTGAAATCCAGCGCTTTCTACGAAACAAATGTTGCTTGCATGTTACTGTCCTCTTTATCAAGAGTAGCTTAGTTCGATACTCATGAGCCAAAACTCATAAATAGAACCAAATTCACAAGGACATACGTGACGTATATGGTGACGACTGCATGGTCCGTAGCAATGTCTCTAGGACGAAAGGGACGCCAACCTCAGGCCTTTTTACACGAATCATTCAGCCGCGCCACATGTGATGCTGGTGCTGCTACACTGGGTCGCGAACTACGCAAGCAGGGGTACAACCGTCACTCGTTGCTCGGGAAATTGTCGCCAATCGAACATTCTGTTTTCTGTTTCACTAATACTCCTTTATTCATGTAATATCGATCTTTTGGAAAGCAATAATTAATAATAACATGTTTACAAAGTAATTATAATATATTATTGTCTAATCGCAGTTCATAAAATTCAGTATACTACCACCGAAAAAGGAATGCAATTTAAATAACTACTAGTGGCGTGCGCTTGACTGTGATTTGTAGAGTATTTATACTGCTCAAAACAATTCGTGGACGAGATACATTATACACAGTATACATATATTGGCAACAATTGTAGTATTTTTTCTTGGGGTTTACATGGCGTTTAGGGCGAGACAACATGTGGCTAGCATAAAAAGTCATTATCGTTGCCCTCTGATGTGGTGTGCAATCACCTCGGATGGGCAGAACTGTTGCACACCTGCGTGGCATGGCCAGTCGACGTTATGAATCAGCTCGTGAGGGATATTTGGCGAATGAATTGTCCAGCTCTGCAACGGTTGTGGGAGGTACTGGTCTGGCTGCAATGCATCTCTCAAGTACATCCCAAACATGTAAAATCGGGTTTAAGTCTGATGAACAGGCTGGCGATTCCATTTGTTCAATCCCCTCAGATTTAAGCATGTTCTTATGGGGAAGAGTGCTACTGTCCACCAAAAGGAAACCACTTCCTATGGCACCAGATTAGGGCACAACAAAAGGTCGAAGGACCACATCTCTTTACCTCTGAGCAGTCAAAGCGCCATTCTGAACGACGTAAAGGTCCGTACGTACGCCAATACTGATTCCTGTCCACACCACTGGTCCCCCACCATGGTATGGTGATGTTTCCTGCACATAAGCAGGATTGTTCCGAGTTTCAGTTTTCTGCAGATGTAGGTAGGGCGGTTGTCCGGGTGAACACAAATTCTTTACAGATCTATGAACAGAGCCCGCCGCCATTCGAGACGACTCCAGTCCTGATCTTACTCGTGGACGAACTAGACCTTGCCTTACTTTATGGTTTCGTGTTGTGTGAAATCGTGTCCAGGTCCTGCAAATTTACCTGTGGGACACACCAATAACTGCAGCTAATTCCCTCTGTGTCTGTCCCGCTTCCAACTTTCCTATGGCTCTCCATGCCTTAGCTTCGTGTATGTACGTTGTTGTTGCATTGCACTACCTGCTCACTACACTCGCTGAACCCAACTGCTTGTCTAATTTATCTGGTAGGATAAACACAAAACCAACCTGCTCTGTAGTAACTTTGTTATTGCCACTATATTGGTTGCCGCAGGGTGTTGTGTAATCTCTGTCGAACCGACAGAAATACGTCGAACCAATTTAGTTCATTCCGACTATGACAATAATTCAGAAAGTAGGGATCTCAACTGATGCCCTAATTCTTTTGATCAGTGTATGTAGATGCAGCTTCGTATAGAAGTATTGTGAGATCAATCACATGTCTACTAAAAGGAATCCGTTACCTTAGGAGATAAATCACACCAGACTCAAGGCTGTTAAACATGTAGGGCTGGGTTTTATTGTCAGGACACTCATAAGATGGAACGAATGCACTGTAGACTGTCTATACTATACTACCCCTCTACTGGAATACCCTCTGCTGGAATATTTTGTGCACTTTGTGAGCCTTATTAGATAGCACTGATGGAGGTCAACGAAAAAGTCCCATAAAGGGCAGCTCGTTTTGTCTTATTGCGATACAGTATCACGAATTTGATAAACGAGTAGGGATGAACACAGGCGTTTTTCATTGAAGCAAGACTTCACAAAAATAGTCTTCTCAATTAGAGAATTTTTTGTTGGTAGCCACTTTCATAGGGAAAAAATGATCATTGTACTAAAGTAAAAGAAATATGAGTTTGCACGGAAAGATTTAGGTATTCAATTTTTCGGTGATCTATTGGGAGAATGATCGGTGGAGTGATAGCGTGAAAGTGATACCTTGAACCCTGTGCTAGGCAATTAATTGTGAGTTGCAGAGAAATAATGTATTTGTAGATTTAAAGAATCGCTTACATTCCTTACTGATAACCTAGGGTGTACCTACATCTCTCCTTACGTCTTGTCCTTTCCTAGGAGTAGCATACACAGGGTGTTACAAAAAGGTACAGCCAAACTTTCAGGAAACATTCCTCACACACAAAGAAAGAAAATAGGTTATGTGGACATGTTTCCGGAAACGCTTAATTTCCATGTGAGAGCTTATTTTAGTATTTATTTTTAAATGTAAATTGAAACAATTCGTGCAGAAAATTGTCAAAATACCCAATTGTTTCGTGTGGGCTGACGAGAATCCGCACGCGATTGTGCAATCATGTCATCAACATAGATTTTCTGTGAACGTTTGGGCAGGAATTGTTGGTGATGTCTTTATTGGGCCTCATGTTCTTCCACCTGCTCACTGCTCACTGGCGCACGTTATCATGATTTCATACGGGATACTCTACATGTGCTGCTAGAACACAACATGTGGTTCATGCACGATGGAGCTCCTGCACATTTCAGTCGACGTGTTCGTACGCTTCTCAACAACAGATTCCGTAACCGATGGATTGGTAGAGGCTGACCAATTCCATGGCTTCCACGCTCTCCTGACCTCAACCCTCTTGACTTTCATTTATGAGGGCATTTGAAAGAACTTGGCTACGCAACCCCGGTACCAAATGTAGAGACTCTTCGTGCTCATATTGTGGACGGCTGTGATACAATACGCCATTCTCCAGGGGTGCATCACCGCATCAGGGATTCCATGCGACGGAGGGTAGATGCAAGTATCCTCGCTAACGGAGGACATTTTGAACATTTCCTGTAACAAAGTGTTTGAAGTTATGTTGGTACGTTCTGTTGCTGTGTGTTTCCATTCCGTGATTAATGTGATTTGAAGAGAAGTAATAAAATGAGCTGTAACATGGAAATTAAGCGTTTCCGGACACATGTCCACATAACATATTTTCTTTCTTTGTGTGTGAGGAATGTTTCCTGAAAGTTTGGCCGTAGCTTTTTGTGACTCCCTGTATATACTCGTATGTTCTTGTTGTCCGACATGTTCCCTCGTGTCTAGTGGAAGCTGAGGGGTGCTGGCAGGAGTGGCTGTGCCACCTGGCGGCCCAGTGTAACAGTCCCAGCCAGCGGGTGACTGCCTGGTCAAGCAAATACTCATACATTGTATTGCGGGCTGTGGTCTCCGCAACAAAAATGGGTCCCCACCCAATTTCATGGTTATTACCCAAACTGTGTGTAGTACATAATTTAAGTACAAAGTACACGGTAGGTATTAGTGATTGTTATTATGTTTGATGATGGTTTGTGCGCTTGTTGTTACGAACTGGCTCTGTTCGTATCTCCATTTGTCTTGTTGTGGTTTTCTGTATAGTGTTAATTTGTTTATGGGGCGTTTCTGCGATGTGTTGCGCTATTTTTCAATGCTTTTGATACTGGTGATGTTTTGCATGTGTGTATTAGTGTGTGGTTTTGATGTGTTTGTGGACAGATATCTATTTCGTGTATGTGTGTGTGTGTGTGTGTGTGAAAGAGAGAGAGAAAATATTGTTTGTATATGTGAGGGGGGGGGGGCGGCTGTAGAGTGTAATCTGCTGGTGGGATTTATTTATATACTTCATGAAAAAAGTGTTCACATGTTTGTAAAGCTTATGGGACTCAACTGCGGGGGTCATAAATCCCTAAACTTACAAACTACTTATGAACTAGCTTATACTAAACACGGCACAAACATTCATGCCCAGGGGGATTCGAACCCCCGACGGGCAACGGCCTCGCACATCGTAGCATAGCGCCTCAATGCTCTCGGACGCTCCGCCGCGGCACTTCATGAAACTATAATAACACGCCACAAACAAGGAAGCAGGAACATCACAGCTCGAATGTCAGTAAGCCACTAAACAAGACATATAAAACTATTTTTCAACATGGCTTCCAGGGATATGTACAATAAATCAATTAGTTTTCGTAAATAAAAACGTTTTTTTGTTTGCATATGACAAGCGGTGAAAACTTGTCATTCCTCAATTATAGTAGATGCAAACCTGCGAATGACATAATGTAAGTATTATAAACAAATTAGGCCGAATACTTCTAACGATACTGTGGAATCAAACTACTCGTAGAAATGAGTGTATAACTAAAATCTGTAACATATTATTCTAGAAAATGAAAGGCAATAACCCATGAAAGATGGCCCAATAAGTGCCCAAACATGTATGGGTGTTAAAACAAAACAAGGTGTCTTCACATAAGACGGATTTAATCACAAATCTAATACAGCAAGCGCGGAAGATACAAGATCTGCAACACAAAGAGATGATCAAATCAGATATCCATATCACTGCTGTCCTCAAGAAGTCTGTGACTAGATTTTATCGAGAAAATTCAAGAAACAGGTTAATCTGATGTTAAAATAGCAAGAAGAAGCCTCATATAAGCAGTAAGGGAAAAGTTTTGGTGTCGGTAAATTATAATTCTTTTCATTTTGTGATAGTTAAAAACCATCCAAGTGCAATGCAGCGCCGTTGAGAGCCGAGCACAGTCGTGGATACTGCTGGGCAAACACGAGACAGGAGATGCGCCCAAAGGCACCTGTAGCAGAGAACATGAGTTGATGTATCCTACTTTGTAACACCCTGTCCACTACCTGCAGCGTTCTGGACTCCGGGCAAATGTCATCACATTCGTTCTTCGGGCAAGCATCACCCTGTGCAAGTGTCACAAACTCCAGGAAGAGAGTGCGAGGGTGAAAGTTCGGGGTGAGAGTTTAAATTGGGAAAGTTTAATTTTTAAAACTCAGAACCACCAACTGCGAACAATATTCCTAAACATGCAAAAACACTGGAACTGTGATTGCTACTGTTTGACTAGTTTTCTAGGGGATGATATCACACGTTCGCAGCTTTCCTTCCCTGCATGTGATTAACAAAAAAATTCATAATAAATTCAAGTTCATGAGAGAAAAGGGTGTACTAACTATTATTTTTGAAAACACGTGAAAGTTCACTTTATGTTGTTCATTTCACAATATTAGAACCCTGTGGCTGATACGTCTGTACGTCGACACATTTATCAAATAAAGTTATAGTTCGTGAGCCCCGAGACAAAATGAATATTTGTCGCAAATTGTTTTCACCCCATGTGGCTGCCTCAAACACCGTTTATGTTTATGCCTATGCGACGACACGTGTTACATTAACAAAACACAGTCACTTTCATTCAGTGCGATGCACACCTTGTTCCACCGGCTAAATATTCACAACACACAGTAGCACTCTATTCAACTTGGTGCAGTCTACGACGAGCAACCACACTTGGCAATTGCCACAGAAAAATCTATAGTCTTCACCTGGAGATCCACTTGCCGACTGTGCAGAGCGACGCCGCCCGGCCAGCTACCCCACTCGCTCCCGACTCATCACTTCCTACCCACGCGCGCGCGCCCAAAGCCCAACTGCCGGGTTTTTTTCCCTACGTCATCAACTTCCCCATGTGAACTATTATAACCGACTTGTCAACGTACAGCGCTCAGCCAATACATTTCTAAAACTTTACTTAAAATCAAAATAATTACACTACACATTAAACAAATATCTTCTTAGGTTTTTATATTAGTATAAACCCCCTTTGTACTATTTATTGCAATCGTGCAATTTCTTATATCACAGATAAGTGATTTAACTGAATATTTCAAGATAAAATACACAAGGTTAATTGAAAATAAAATGAGAAATAGTTAATATATTATTTTTATAAACAAACATTGCTATGCTAGTTGTGTAACTGTCTTGTATTCATTGGTAATTTATTACTTTTCATTGTCAATTAAGCATATTACGCCAGATGTGACTATATCAGCTAATGTATTGTTTATTTGTTAACAGGCTATTTTATGAGGGCCTTAAAGGTTCCTAACTGCATCGTATTACTTCAAATGCAAGTAGTATTAGAATATTTTATTTCACGCTGTGCACTGCACTGTGCCTGGCACTCGCCATTGTCCCTCTCTCCCCTCACCGGAAACGAACCTGGAAAATCCTAAGCTGGAACAAGCCACCAACGTCGGCCTGCTCACTGGCCTCCCGTCAGCTGCAAGCACACAGCAAATCTCAACGTAGAGAATTTCTACCTATGGCCTAACTATAAATGTTGTCACCCAACTGCGTACATATATTGCTACCATAATTAATAAGATTAAAATTGTGTAACATTTAGTGCATTGGCATGGTCAATGTTTACAGTGAACTTCATACTGTTTAATTATCAAATGCTATTAATTACCAATATTTCTATTGGGCGGTAATCTCACAAGAGGCGTATTAAAAAAAAAAAAAAAAAAAAAAAAAAAGAAAGAAAGAAAGACAAGTGCGGTGAAGAAAGCAAACGGGTCTAAATTTAACCGCACAAATGTACCATCATTTGATCAACGCACTAACTCATAAATTGAGAACATAGTAATAGGTATTTCCAGTATAGAGAAGCAGCTGAGAGAGCTAAATACAAAAACGTCTTCTGGTCCGGATGGAATACCAGGTCGGTTTTACAAAGAGCCCCTTACGTAGCTTGAATTTGTCGCGAATCTTTAATTCAACCCAAACTTCCTAGTGATTGAAAAAAAAAAAAAAAAAAAAAAAAAAGAAACCGCACGTGACTTCCGTTCATAAGAAAGGTGTGCCCCAGGGGAGTGTGATAGTACCGCTATTATTTTCTTTCTATACAAGTAATCTGATGGACAGAGGAACTTGTAATTTTGCGACTGTGGCGTATGGGAGGACGTCGTTTTTATTTGACTGTAATAGCATACATTTCTGGTTGCTATGAAGAATTGCTGCTAGCTCTAAAAATAGAAAAATGCGCATGAGTAGGAAAAACAATCCCTTAATGTTCGAATACAGCATTAGTAGTCAGCTTCTTGATGTAGTCGTGTCGTTCAAATATCTAGGCATAACACTGTAGAGGGATATGAAATGGAACGAACATCTAAGGACAGTTGTGAGTAAGGCAGACAGCCGACTGCAGATTATTAGGAGAATTTTGGGAAGATGTACTTCATCTGTAAATGAGAGCGCGTATGAAATGTTTGTATGACCACGTCTTGAGATTGCTCAAGTGTTTGGGACCCGCAGCAGATCAGTTTAAAGGAAGACATACAGGCAGTTCAAAGGCGAGGAGCTAGGTTTGTTACTGGTATGTTCGACGA
Source organism: Locusta migratoria (assembly GCA_026315105.1). NCBI lineage: Eukaryota > Metazoa > Arthropoda > Insecta > Orthoptera > Acrididae > Locusta > Locusta migratoria. The sequence continues at coordinate 206,034,882 of CM048751.1, forward strand.
ATGCGCGAGTGTCACGAAAACGCTCCACGAACACAAATGGGGATCGCTGGAGGAAAGACGACGTTCTTTTCAAGAAATTCTGTTGAAGAAATCTAGAGGGCTGGTATTTGTAGCTGAGTATAGAACGATCTTTCTGCCGCCTACTTACATTTCGCATAATGATCACAAAGACAAGATAAGAGGAATTGGAGCTCATACAGAGGCATATAGGTATTCTTATTTCCCTCGTTCTATTTGGGAGTGGAATAGGAAAGGAAATGCCTAGTAGTGGTACAGTCACACACTTTACCGTGGATTGCGGACAATATATGTTGATTTAGATGTACTTTCACTGCCTTCTCTCTTGGCATACCTTTGACATTCATCTGGTACATATCAGATTGGCAGCTGAGCATCCTCGCTGGTGTCAGATGAGCGATACACCTGGCCGTGCAGCTTAGTCGGTGTGGCACACGTGTGCATTGAGAGGCAGCAGCCCAACCCAGAGATGGCATCTCTCGCGACTGCCTCCGCTCCCTTCCCGTAAGCACGCATTGCTTCAACCTGGAAACGTGGCGCGGCAGTCGTGTGGCAATGCGGAGCTGTGTTTAGGAAACACAGGTATAGGCGCACCCAGAATGCCCTCGTGCCTTCGGCAGACCTTGGAGTACTTTACGTGGAGAACTAGCGACGCGGGGAGCGTTACCGAGGAACGTCGTGGTAATGAATCACGTACCTTGTCGCGGTACGACAGGAATGCTGCTAGTATCACAGCGTATAGCGCACCCAGTAGACGGCGCTGTGTTGGTAACTCATGGGAATCTCTCTTCTGCGTGAAATAGTACTACTCTTTCTCGAGGGGAAGGAAACAAGGTACCGAAGTTTATTTAGTAATTTGTAAATACTGTATTGAGGTGGATGGCGGTAAAATCATCTGAAGATCAAAACCAACTGCAGAACGACCTGTGTACGATATCAGTATGGTATAAAAATTGGCAATTGACTCTAAATAATGAGAAGTGTGAAGTCGTCCACATGAATACGAAAAGAAATCCGTTAAACTTTGTTTACAAGATAATCAATCAAATGTGAAGGCCCTAAACTCCACAAAATACTTAGGAATTACTTTTACTTTAGACTTAAACTGGAAAGAACACGTACATAATGTCGTGCAAAAGGCGAACCAGAGACTGCGTTTTATTGGCAGAAACCCTAAAACATGCAACAGAACTACAAAAGAAACTGCATACACTACGCTTGTCCGTCCATTTTTGGAGTATTGCTGCCCAGTGTGGGATCCTTAACAGGTGGGGTTGACGGAAGACGTCGAAAGCGTCCAAAGAAGGGCAGCTCGTTTTGTATTGTCATGATACAGGCGAGACAGCATTACGGAAATGATACAGGATCTGGGATGGGAATCATTACAACAACGGCGCTTATCGCTGCGGCGTCGGCTACTTACGAAACTCCAATCGCCAACATTCTCCTCCGAATTCGAAAATATATTGTTGACTTTCACTTACATAGGTAAAAATGATCATCATAATAAAAGACGAGAGCTCGAACGAATAGATTCAGGTGTTGTTTCTTCCCGCGCGCTATTCGAGAATAGAATAGGAGATAAATAGTATATTGGTGGTTCGATTAACCCTCTGCCAGGCACTTAAATGTGATTTGCAGACTATCCCATGTAGTTGTAGATGTAGAAGGGAATCATAGGACACTGCCCCTAATGGTTTGAAAACATTCGAGCTACACTTGTCAGACATGTGTCTGCTCCTCCCGCTCCCCCCCCCCCCTCGCCCCGTTGTCCCACAGACAAATACGCACAAGCTTTTCAATGTTTTCATTTCAGTTTTGGGGAGAACGGGTTTAATGTATACGATGAGCCTTCGGCAGGTTTCAGTAACATGGGCAGTAATAATTACGATACATGTTTCTTCGTTTATTTTTTTATTTTATTTTATTTATTTATTTATTTATTTATTTGCCTCCTTCTCAATTGCAAAATTCAAATGTTTGTAAATCTGAAGGACTCAACGACGTTGGTCATCAGTCGCTAGGCTTAGAAGCTACTTAAACTAATTATTGATATGGTGTCTGTTCTTTTCGGTCATGTTCGAAAGAATAGTCACCATATCATTATTAAATATACCACCAACCGGCAATGTCCATTTCAATTCAAACGCTCGATCTCTTGCGGAATCCAGTATAGGCTGCGTGCAATATGAATCAAGGAATCAATGGTCCGGGGGGCTATACGTTGAGAATTTGGGTTGGAAGGTAAGCGTGCCTGGATCGCCTAAGTGGTTCAGGCGACCACTGGATCGTAGTTGGAAATCCGGGTCCGAATCCCGGTCCTGCATAAATTTTCAACCTCGTCTTGAATTTATTTCAACCCCCGAAACAGTCGAAATGTTTGAATATTTCGATTTCGTACTTAAACTAAGTTATGCTAAGGACAAGACAAACACCCCTGCCCGAGGGAGGGCAGGAACCTCTGACGACGAGCAACCGCACGCTCTGCAGCAAGGCGCCCTGGAACTCTCGGCCACTCTTACCGCGGCTCCGCATTTGCAGTTACACAATTTGTACAGGTTAAATTACTGTATTTTGCAACAGTAAAAATTAGTCTGCATCAGACCACATGAATTTTGCTTCATTTTGAAGCATCCTAAGTGATCATTGTGTTTCCCTCTTCATATGTTTTTTGTTGCATTCACAATGCCACTGTGCTGGCACTGTATTTAAATTAATTGTTTACAAAGGCGCCAGCGACTCCCCATTTCTGTGGCCAACAAAAGTGTAATTGTGGGGCAACATAAATAAAAACTTGACCACTGAAGATGCTTTACAATAGAGCGAAATGCGTCTGGTCTCTATTAGACTAATGTCTACAATTGCAAAAGACGGTAATGTAAGCTCGACATGTGAATAATTCTGATATTCTAACCTCAGATTTGATGTGGGTTAAGCTTTCTTCACTAATAATGTAGCAACTGAAGGCGTTGTACATGTGTAGAGTCAGCTCTTCATATGATTTCGAAGTGGTGCAAAGATTGGGGGCGCACCCCCACTTTTTTTTTTTTTTTTTTTTTTTTTTTTTTGCCGGCGCAGTGGCCGAGCAGTCTGCGGCGCTATGGTCGGGGCATGGATATTTGTGTCGTCTTTAGTATAAGGTAGTTCGTAAGTAATTTGCAAGTTTAGGGACTGATGACCCCGCTTTTAAGTCCCTTAAGCTTAACACATACTTGAACATTTTACAGCTTGTTTTAGATGTAAATGTCAAATATTATTCAGTGGCTCTAAAAACGTGTGGGCCATGAAATGCAATTATCATATGGATACAGTGTCTGGGCCTTGAGTTAGATCGGTTATTGCTGCTACAATGGCAGGTTATCACGATTTAAGTGAGTCTGAACTTGGTTTTACAGTTGGCACACGAGAGATGGGGAACAGCATCTCCGACGTACCTATGATATGGGGTTTCACCGACTCTTCAGACTTCGTAAGTTCCTCTCTGAACACGTCCTTGTAGATGGGTTTGTAAACTATAGAACCAGAAACTATAACACGTTTAAATAGGGGATAGAGGATGGTGGATAACATTTTTCTTGTAGCTCCTTGAGTTCTCCCGATGTATGGAATATTGTAAAAGCTTAGGTTGCCTTGCGGTATGGCCGCGTGGTCTAAGGCATCATGCTACGGACTGAGCGGCTGTTCCCGCCGTAGGTTCGAATCCTCCCTCGGGCATGTGTGTGTGTGTGTGTGTGTGTGTGTGTGTGTGTGTGTGTGTGTGTGTGTGTGTGTGTGTTGTCCTTAGAAGAGACACCTTAGAGATCTAACGCTCGGAACCGCACGGAACCATGCTTGAAATAAAAGGCAGTCATTAACAGGACACTGGTGTGTGTCATTTCCTTGCAAAACGTTGCATTATACCTCCTGTAACGGATAGGACGATCATGGAGGGTTAGGTAGAAGTCATGGAGACGGATGGTAGGGATGGTTCGACCTATGACGATTGCCTGGGATTTATCTGGATTCACAGAAAGGAGCCTCCGGTTGCATCATTCGACGAACTCAGTGAGGTGAGACTGGAGCAAGTACTGGTTGCGGGGGAGGGAGGTGGCGAAGACCTGTTTGTGTCAATCAATGCTCTTTTAACGCCACCGTTGCCATTATTTTACGAACTACATGTTTTTTTTATCGCCTATGGCTTTGTTGTTATCTTCAAAATTCCACCATGGAAAAAAATTATCCAGATCCTCGGAGCTAATGTGTGGTCTCCACTCATCTCTCTCTCTCTCTCTCTCTCTCTCTCTCTCTCTCTCTCCCTGGACTGTTTCCTGTCTTTCACGGTGACTTCGTGCGAATCTCTTGCACCACAAAAAAGCTCAAGTATGTTCGACTGCCAAAATTGTTGGTGAGAAAGGTAAAATGTGATCGAGGCAGCTGGTTAGGCTCATTTCTATAAGGGTCTTTGAAAAAGGAACATATAGCCCTTTAGTTTGGGACCGAAAGGAGAATTTTTAAGCTCGTTCCCTTCTTTCCCTTGCGTATAAAAGACAATTTCTATAGATTCATAAATGTATGACACTTTCTGTTACGAATATCAAAAGGACATTCAGTAAAAAAAAAAAAAAAAAAATCAAATGTTTCCATACTTATTGGACCAACCTGCTATGGTCAGCGGTTCCTAGACTTACAAACTACTTAAACTAACTTACTCTAAGGACAACAGATACACACCAATGACAGAGGGAGGAGTCGAACCTGCGACGGGAACAGCTGCCAACATCGTGGCATGACGCCTTTGTCCACGCAGCCATTTCACGAAGCTGAGTTTCAGTCATTTATCGAAACAAGATATTAGATTTTACGATGTCCACAATCAATTTTCTTTACAGTAACAGTTTTCTAAATGGCCACCAAATCCGCTTTTTCAGAAGGTGGGGAATCTGGACAGGTTTGTCCGCCAGATATGAAAGAACCATCTTGAGAACGCAGTGAGATAATGCTATACTCTAAATTTTAAATAAAATGTAGATGTCTCTGAATTTTACACCCAGCTATGTATGAGCTACATCAACTATACCCAAAGTCATTGTGTTTTTACCTCTGAAAATTCTTTAAAATATGTTACAATACTTTATGTAATGAGATTCTACTTAGTAACCGTAACGAATAATGAAAATAAATTTGTCCCTTCAACGAGTGAAAATATCAAACCTTTGGGTGTAAGAGAGTCAAACTTTTTCGTCCATAATGTATCTCAAAACCAGACGGTGGGTTTCATAGTTGTCTGTCGTCTCCCGGCACAATTGGCACGTTTGGTATCTAGTCGTCATGTGTTAACGAATTTATCTTGAAACCGGAAAAAGATTTTTGAAAACATGAAAGATGCCCTACCTACATTTCGTAGAACGACACGTACTTCAAGAAATACGATTTTATTAACAATGATGTACTTGAAATACCGTCCTGTCATACATGAAGAATACATTACGTCATTACTACTACATTTGCAAATCATTTAGCAGACAGTTTCCCAATATTCCGCTCTACGCACCTGGTTAATTATAGTATGATGTCATAATTATTGAGATCTTGGCCGACGAATAATAGGGTATTTGATTGATTTCTGGAAATCTTAAATGGTTGATTTTATTTCATTTTATGCGCATAATAAAACGCTTTTTTCTCGTGAATTGCATTGTTATCCCAGTTATCTTCAGAACTTCGAACAGTATATTCCATCTAACATTTCCGAAATAATTCTGTAAGTCTACGTTACTGTAAAATTTGGGTTGCCTTTTTTCGACATATATCTTAAATTAAGATTAATGACCTTACGCGATCTTACACTTCTATGGAACCGAAAAACCACCTTTCAGGAGATTGGCTTCTAGCACTTTTTCTACATTATTCTGTTAATAATTCGTGTTACTATTTTACAATCCAGAGTTGTTAAACAGCTATTTCAGCAGTTTTCATTTCTGTTAATAACAGCCTTCTATATAATGGGTATTATTACATTCATCTGCAAACGTAATGACTGATAAATGGTGCAAAGCAGGCGGAATTATTCGGCGTATTTCGATATAGGTTTTTGAGTGCTGTTTAATGTTATATTTGGAGTGTGGGCTGGGCATCTATATGCACTAACAAGATGAAATAAGCGAAATCAAGGTATAAAACTTTTTGAGGGGCCATTAAACAGGGTCTCGAGACGATAGTTTCCTTGAAACAGGACAGTTAAGTGAAATAATTACGTCGTCACGCATGCACATACATACACAAAAGTAGGCTTGAGGTTTCACATGTGCACGCTTGTGACAGACAGAGAGAAAGGGATAGTGAAATAATAATCGCATCAAAGTTAACAGTGAAGGAGTCTCCTCTTTGCACGTTAAAGTTTAATTACACCTTGTTGTAGCAACCTTTCTTCAAGACTGTAATCTGACGAACAGTCATTCGACACGCATTTCTCAGCTGACAGTATGATGAAAGATTTATTACTCTACGCTCTTGAAATTTACATTCCTGTGTGAGCAATCTTGACACACATCTGTAGAAAACTAATAATATTACGGGCTTACTGCTTTGTGGTTTGCAGTTTCTCCTTTATCCACAGTACTGCTGGGACGGACCGTGGTAATTGCAGTTCGTGCCAGCAACGAACATATGAACATCCTCAGACTTTTTAGCTCAAGGACTCTAGAATTCGGTGATACTGTTCTTCCATAATGAGACACTGCGTTTACCCATCAACTAGATACCTTTCTATTAGCAACCATTATATTCGAACTGGTCAGGGCTGCTGTCTTAGTTGAGTTTCGTAAACAGACACTGCCGAGAAAAAAAATTAGTACACCTTGAACAACCTTGTTTTTTTCATTCTCCACTCCGAGGAGTGGAGCGGACTGTTTGAGATCCGGCCCATAAAGAGTCGTGGTTCTATTCAGCCAATTATCAGACAAGCTGAAACAGAGCGCAGATTTTAATCTCGTAATGGCAGATGCCACCTGCGGGATTCTCGATGTAAGGGAAGGTGGGGTACAGTGTAACACGTGGTACAGTCTATCATTTCAATTTGTTGACAAGTCATCATGTTAGTTCCCTTGTGATCAGCCTTTTTATGTTTGTCACATGTTGTCACTTTTGGAAAGTTTACTGCGTAAGTGATTAAAATCCATCTTTGCTGAGCAGTGAAAAGTGTGAAGTAAATTTTTATCATACTATAATCATCTTCGACACTCTGGTATCTATAGATATGAAAAATAGCTGATCTTCTTTGTACTGTGGCCCTGATTGTATATTTGTATAATGGTTCATGAAACATTTTTAATAAGTGCAATTTTTCAAAATTTGCAAAATTATATAGAGCTCCCTAATGGGGCACAGTGTAACAGATTCATGTGGGGCACAGTGTAGCGCTGTTACTGTGATGTGAATTGTGCAAGCCTCTGACAGTGATGAGGGGTCACGTGATCAATTTTATTTTATTTTGATAGGATTCCTTGATATGAACCCAGATCACAAGATTTGTAATCTGGAATAAAAATAATGAGACTTCCTGGCAGATTAAAATTGTGTGCCGGAACTGGGACTCGAACCTGGCACGTTTGCCTTTCGCGGGCAAGCGCACTACCGAATGTGCTATTCCAACACGACTCGCGATGTCGCCTCACAACTTTACTTCCGCCAGTACCTCGCCTCCTTCTTTACAAACATCACAGAAGTTTTCCTGCGAACCTTGCAAGACTAGTACTCCTGGAAGAAAGTATATGGTGGAGACATGGCTTAGCTACAACCTAAGGAATGTTTCCAGAATGAAGGAAGCTTCATATCAGCGCACACTCGGCTGCAGAGTGAAAGTTTCATTCTGGAAACATCCCTTAGGCTGTGGCTAAGCCATGTCTCCACCTTATCCTTTCTTCCAGGAGTACTAGTCTTGCATGGTTCGCAGGAGAGCTTCTGTGATGTTTGGAAAGTAGGAGGCGAGGTACTGGCGGAAGTAAAGTTGTGAGGCGGCATCGTGAGTCGTGTCGGGACAGCAGCGTCGGTAGTGCGCTTGCCCGCGAAAGGCAAAGGTCCCAGGTTCGAGTCCCGGCTTCGGCACACAATTTTAATCTGCCAAGAAGTTTCATATGAGCAGAGTGAAAGTTTCATTCTGGAAAAATAATAAGGGTTCTATGTAGTGACATTTCTTCACTTCTCCTGTTTTAATTGAAATAGTAAAGATAATTATGCCAAAATCAGACTAATTTATTGTTGCTGGGTTTCAACAACGAAAATCATCGGACCACACTACAAGAAACTGGAATATTTTTAGTAAGTGTGACTTTCCAAGTGTGCGGGTTTGCTCTTTAGCAATGGTTTTACGAAAATCTGTTTGCTTGGGGGAAAAGGAAACATCAGAAGAGTTGTCTTAAATTTTCTATTAATCAAATTTTTTTCTAGTTTAATGGAAATTGAATTATTTTCCAAGATATTAAATTTCAACTTTCTCTAACATTTTATTGTAACTTATATTCTGAAACAGTTTAATAACACAAGCTATATCAGCATCAATGCTTGTTATACTGTACGTTAGTACGTGTGATACATTGCCCCGTTCTGAGGAACACTGTAATAGTTTGCATTTACATTTAATACTGTCAGTAATTGAACCCATTTCATATCCTGACTCAGTCTGTGAACTTCAAAGACTCGCTCAAGGATCGTTAAAGAAAAATACATGGAAACATCAATGTTTTCAATAATATATTTCTCACAATTACAGAAAAATACTTTTCTGTTACACTGTGCCCGACCATTACCTACTGATAATCGTTTCAAAGTCGTTCGCCAACAGATTGCGTACTGACCTAGCTGCCACAGCGCCATGTTTGTATTCTTCAATACGGAGACGCAGACGTACTCCCTACAGCCAAATATGCGAGTTTGAAAGGGGCTTAATAGTGGCTATTCGAGTGGTGGGATGGTCTTTTCTGAGAATTTTCACAAACGTTAGACGAATGCGTCAGTTGTGCAACAATGTTGGCTGCAGAGGTAAAGTGAACATATTTATTTCCGTAGACCAGGTTCTGGATGTAGTAGGCTACCCTGAGGTCCTAAACAGATAAAGGGAAAGAGCACCACCACACGATGGACACCCAGCAGCTGGTGAGCACAGCCTCCGCCTGCAGGACCACAACAAAGTTCTGGAGCGGCCCCAACTAAGACACTGACGTATGAGGCTGGACTGCCGACAGCGGTGGACACTGCACCCTCGGTCTTCAGAGAAACCACTTTGTAAAATTACCCAATATTCGGCATATACCGTCAGCTGTATTTAAATCGTATGTTAAGTACAATGGTCAAACAATTAGGGGATCAGTAGAGATATCTACGGTCTGAAGTACTGCCATCGGCAGAATGACCAAAAATGGTTCGACGCTTCTCTGTCGGTTCTATGAATTGGAGACCAAACATTAGGACAACGGAGATACTGGTAACAACAGAAAGTTGCTGCAGAGGGTGTTCGTGTTGACGTTTGCTTACTCTAACAAACTTATTACACAAGCTGTTGGCTTCATATAATGTAGGGAGCAGGTAGTGCAATGCAACAACAACGTGATTTACCGGAAGCTATGGAATGGAGAGTCATAGGAAGGTTGGAAGAGGGACAGGCTGCACCTATTGGAGTGTCCTAAAATGTAATTTCCTGGACGCGATTTCAGTCTACAGGAACCGTTAAAAGAAGGCCACGGGTAACATCAGCAAAGGATGACTATTATCAACAGATAATACAATCCCTTGAGACATCATTGTTTCATTATACCAAAGGTATAATGTTTGGTCTCCACTTCGTAGAACCGACAGAGAAACGTCGAGCCATTTTAGTTGATTCTGCCGATAGCAGTACTTCAGAACCTAGATATCTCTACTGATCCCCTAACTGTTTGACCATTGTACTTAACATATACGATTTAAATACAGCGGACCGTATATGCCGAATAATGGGTAATTTGACAAAGTGGTTTCTCTGAAGACCGAGGGTGCCGTGTCCACCGCCGTCGGCAGTATTAATTGTTGATATTTATATCACCTTGGCCTGAGGAATAAGGTGGGATAGCTCCTATTCTCGTTCTTTGCTGGGGTAGGAGAGCCTTGGTAATTTGATACGCATTTCACAGGGGACATCAGGCAGAATTAAATTATATGGTGTGGAGGAAGACGTGCTTTAAGACAGTCCGTGTAGTTGCTTTGGCTACAATGCGGTGTTAGCGGAGTGGTCTAAAGCACCTACCTAGTAAGTAGGATGTCCTGGGTTCTAATCCTAGCCACCGCATAAATTTTAATTCAATGCCTCTCCTAATGATGACTATTATGTTCGGTTAACAGCCCATCGAGACAGGACGCTAAATGCAACTCAGCTGCAACGCGCCCTCCAAGCAGCAAAAGGACTCGCAATATCAACACAGTCCGAAATCACCTTTGGGAATGTGGCCTATAAACACGGAGGGTTATGTTGTGTGTCCCGTTAAAATCACGACACTCTTTAGCCCGCAGTAACTGGGTGGAGGAACATCAGGATCGGAGTTGTAACGAATGGCGCCAGGTTCTGCCCCCAGATGAGTCAAGATTTTGTGTTCAGCTGGACAATCGTCGTTCCCGCTTCTGAAGAGAACGTGGAACTCCGAACAATCCTTCTTATCCGTAGGAAACATCATCATTATCATGGTGGCGGGAGAATGCTGTGGGCAAGAGTCAGTATTGGAGACATGTGGCCCTCTAAGCAGTTCACAATGGGTTTTTCACAGCTCAGATGTATAGAGACGAGATCCTTAGACCTTTTGTTGTGCCCTACGCTGGTGCCATATGAGATGGGTACCTTCTGGAGGACGATAATTAGCTGCACTATTGGACAACATGCTTGAAGTTGTGAGAATTCAACGAATGGAACGGCTAACTTAAACCCGATTGAGCATGCCTGGGGTGCACTTGCCAGTTGCATTACAGCCTGACCAGCACCTCCGACAACAGTTGCATAGTTGGATATTGCACTTATATAAGAATGGTGAAATATCCCTCAAAGCTGATTGATGACCTCCTACTGTCAATTTCACGCAGGTGTGCAACAGTACGGGCTGATCACACACCATGTTAGAGGGCTACTAGAATGACATTCATCTAATTTGGTAGCCCCAAGTTAACTCGCTCTAAGTAATCGCCATGTAAACTTCTTGTACGTTTCAACGGCTAGTCCCCCTCGACTCTTCGTCCGATCCCACATTGTCATTGACGAAAATAGAGTCAGTTCACCAACGAATAGACGCACATGAGAAAGGAATAAATTATCACAATAACGACGAACGATCAGTGAACAGTGATCAACGGTTTTGAATCATGTGCATCCGTCTAAAGTTATTTCTGCCCACACTACACGTCAGGCACCAAGTAATATGGCTAAACTTATCGAGCTGTTTAGTGTAGGGAGGCATCCCTTCGTGTAATTTAAAAATTAGTCACTGGACTGAAGTACAACCAAAAAACGTCGTGTATTTCTAGGTACACTCTCCTCTGGTTAGAACGCCTCCTCTCACAACATTCATAACCTTGAGTCCTGTGCATGGCCTGTTATCTAGTATAACTAAAAGTCTAACAATACACCAAAATGAAAAGAAAGATTCTGCACAAAAGTATTACACCTGAGTTAAGATTTTCTAAAAATATCCAATGTAGTTATATGGTGGTATGGTTTCAAATTGTAACTATCTCTTCGTTTTGGTGTATTGTTATGTTACAGATACACATAAAAACTACAACTTCTGAATATGGAACGATTTTAAAATTGTGTACCATTTACGTTCCTCTCAGTGTATGCTGTTCCAGTAGCCCCATACCTAGCTAACATATACAACCGCTCGCTCAGTACCCAAAGACTGGAAAATTGCACAGGTCCCTCCAATACTCAAGAAAGGTAAAAGGAGTGATACGTGACATTACAGAGCTGTACCTTTCACTTCAGACTGCAGTAGGATTTTAGAACATATATTTCCTCAAAGATACGAACTACCTCAAAGGAAACGACATACTGACCCACAGTCATCACACATACAGAGAGTACGGTTCTTGTAAAAAAACAGCTCGCTCTTCATTCACATGATGCGATTAATGCTATAGACAAAGGACGTAAAGTCCATTCCACATTTCTCGATTTCCAGAAGGCTTTTGACACTGTACCTGACATGCAGAATCTAAATACATTGCGCGTGCTTACGGAATATCGCCACAGTTGTGCGACTGGATTCGTGATTTCCTATCAGGAAGGACACTGTACGTGGTAATTGACAGAAACTCGAGTAGAACAGAAGTGATATATAGCGTTCCCCAGGGAAATGTTATAGGGCCTCTCCAGTTCCTTATTTTTATAAGCGATTTAAGAGACAATCTGAGTAGCTCTGTTAGACTGTTCGCGGATGATGCTGTCACTTATCGGTTAGTGAAGTCAATGGACGATCAAAAGCAACTGCAAAATGACTTAGATAAGATATCTGCATGGTACAAAGATTGGCAGTCGAGCCTAATTAATGATAAGAGTGTAGTAATTGATCTCTACAGGCCGCAAATTCAACTAAATACCTAGTAATAACAATTACGAACAACTTAAATAGGAAAGAACACACAGAAAATATCGTAGGGAATGCGAACCAAAGGGTGCGTTTCATTGGCAGAACACTTATAAGATGCAATAGTTCTACTAAAGAAACTGCCGACACTAATTTGGAGTATTGTGGCTTATTGTGGGAGCCCCAGCAAGTTTTACTGACGGAGGAAATAGAGAATGTTCAGAGAAAGGAAGCTCGTTTTGTATTATCGCGATGTAAGGGAGAGAGTGTCACGAAAATGATTCGTGATGCACGAGTTGGGGTGGAAATCATTAAAAGAAAGGCCTTATTCGTTGTGACGAAATTTATTTGCGAAATATTTCTTCACCAACTTTCTCATCCGACTGCGAACATATTTTATTAGTAACCACCTACAAAGGAAGACATGATCATAATAATAATAATAAGAGAAATCAGATCGAAAACTGAAAGATTTACGTGTTCCTTTTTCTCACGAGCTGTTGTAGAGTAGAACTGTAGAAAAATAGCATAAAACTGCTTTGATGAACCTTCTGCCATCTACTTCAATATGATTTGCAGAGTATTTACGTAGATGTAGAAAATACCGCCCACTGGAATGATATCTTCCTTCAGCTTTATCTAGAGTGTGTTGTCAGCTCACAAGAAAGTGGTTTATTTTCAGTTCCCTTGCCTTTCATTAAATGATATTTTTGGGCCATTCCTAGATCACCTTTGGTGTATTCTTTAGCTTTACTTTTGCTAGGTGAGTGATCTTATATCGATAACTGGAATACGTCGGCACATAGACGGCGCACATCCTCGTACAACTGTCGTGAGAAAGTAGCACGCGTGTTGTTGATCACTACTTTCTATCTAGCCGAGTGGGTCGTGATTCCGTCGAGAGCCGCAGTCATCTGATAGCGAGTGACGTCACCTGCTAGCGAGCACCGTAATTACTGACGCAACTGTGAAAGTACTGTCCTCTGCAATTGCAGGCGTGTGGGAGCAATGCAGGCCGTAAATGCGGAAGGAAGCTCATGTCTAAACGGGGGGAGGGGCACCAAGTCCACCGACCGACTAGGAGGTCGGCGGGACTCCTTTCGAGACTTATATGTACAATAATAGGCGGCGTTGGCTGTGCAACCTAGCGCACCGGATTATCAAATCCAATTATTACAGTGTAGATATTTAGGTTATCCGTCTATGCTACTGATTTAATAAAATATTTTATTGCCATATGCATTCCGCCTTTATTTGGAAGGCACCATCAGTGACAATGGTTCGCGGATATTGCTTTATATCTAGTGCTCATAGCTGGCTTACGGCTGTTCTGCTTCAGTTATGTTCATTTTGCATGTTTTGTTATACCAGCACTTCACAGCTAACATCACTAGGCACATCGCATTAAAAAAAAGGCATGTGCCTAGTAATGCATGTGCTGGAATAACAAAAGACGCCAAATGAGCCGGCCGCGGTGGCCGAGGGGACTGAGGTGCTTCAGTCACGGTCTGCACGGCCACTACGGTCGGGGGTTCGAATCCCCCCTCGGGCATGGATATTTGTGCTGTCCTTAGTCTTAGCTAGTTCATAAGTAGTTTATAAGTTTAGGGACTGATGACCCCGTAGTTAAGTCCCATAAGCTTAACAAACATTTTTTTTTTTTTCGCAAAATAAACATAACTGAAGCAGAACAGCCGGAAGCCACCAATGAACACTAGATGTAAAGCAATATTCACGAACTATTGTCACTAATGATGCCTTCCAAATGAAGGCGGAATGGATATGGCAATAAAATATTTTATTAAAGCAGTTGCATAGACGGATAACCTAAATATCTACACTGTAATAATATAATATAGAAACTGTGGGAAAAACGGGACAAAAAGGAACTAACAATGTTATCGAGTCCAAGTGTTACATCTAAATCTACTATATAAATCTACATACATATTCTGCAAGTTACGTTGAAGTGCATGGCAGAGGGTTCATCGAGCCACTTTTATAATATTTTTCTATAGTACCATTCTACAATAACTCACAGGGAAAAGGAACAGTAAAATCTTTCTGTTTTCGAACTGATTTCTTTTATTTAATTATGATTATCACTCTCCCTATGTAGGCGGGTGCTAACACTGTATGTTCGCATTCTGAAGAGAAAGTTGGCGGAAGAAATATAGCAAACAGATCTCGCCCTAACAAATAACGGTTTTCTGTTAATGATTTCCACCCCAATTCTTGCATCATTTCCGAGACACTCTCTCGCTTATAATGTGATAATTCAAAACGAGCTGCCCTTCTCTGAACTTTCTCTAAATGGTCTGTCAGTCCCTCCTGTTATGGATCCCACAATGCGCAGCAAGTGTACTGTAGGCAGTTTCTTTATTAGAAATGTTGATCTCCTAAATGTTCTGCCTATGAAATATAGTCTTCGGTTTGCCTTCCCTACAATATTTTCTATGTGTTCTTTCCAGTTTAAGTTGTTCGTAATTCTTTTTCCTCGGTATTCAGTAGAATTGACGGTCTTTAAGTTTGACTGATTTATCGTGTAACTGAAGTTTAACGGATTTCTTTTAGTCTTCATATGGATGACCTCACATTTATCATTATAAAGGGTCAACTGCCAATTATTGCACCATGCAGATATCTTATCTAAATAATTTTCCAGTTGGTTTTGATCTTCTGGTAACTTTACTAACCGAACAGTCTAAGAGAGCTACTCAGCTTATCTCCTATATCGTTCATAAAAAGTAAGGAACATGCCCTGTAAAACTTTCGTGTGGAACGCTGGGTATACTTCCGTTCTGCTCGATGACTTGCTGTCAGTTACATCGTACTGTGTCCTTACTGACAGGAAATCACGAATGCAGTCTCACAATTGTGGCGATATTCTGGAAGCATGCAATCTGATTAGAACCGCTTGTGAGACATAGTGTCAAAAGACTTTCGGAATTCTAGAAATACGGAATCTATTTGACTTGTCGATAGCGGTCATTACATCATGTAAGTAAAGAGCTAGCTGTGTTTCACAAGAACGATACTTTCTGAATCCATGTGGACTATAGGTCAAAGGTTGCTCTTTTCGAGGTTTTAAGTACACACACAACTGTGTTATTCCTTAATTTCTCCCGGCAAATGGCGTATTCAAAAAATTTTTGGGTATGCAGCTAGGTATGAAACTCGACAGCGGCCCATATTTCGACAAGAGCACTTTCTGCCTTTCGCAGGCCAGTCTGCAGCGAGGAAGCAGGGCCTCCGTTCTCAATGACAATAGCAAGCAAGTACACAGCGCCATCACTCGATCAAAGGTGAAAACCAACAGCAGTATTGATAATAAATATCAGTTTTCAGCGGGTGTGGTGGCATTAATTTTGTTCCTCCTCGGCCGATGTCGAGTTTCATACCTGGCTGCATACCCGTAAGTTTGTTTGAAGACACACAACTGTATTAACTGATTATTTTGGAAAACATCAGAAGAATGACTGAATTCATGTAAAAGTCAGTCTAGATCGAAATTTATTTAAAAGTTATCGGTTACGAACATTCAAATGTCCATCCTTAAACCACCATAACCATAGAGTTGAGCGCCGGTTGCACTAAATAGAAGCTGCGTGATGATCATTCAGGGAACTCTTACTCAGCACAATCAGAGGCTAACACTATGGCTGTAGTAGTCTGAATTAGGCCATTTGAATATTAGAAACTGATAAGGTTTAAATAAATTACAATCTAGACTGAATTTTAAGTTATTGTACCAACTGTATTACAGCCTTTTTCAATAGTCCCGCAGCATTATCACTTGGGAACGAGACATTTTTGAATAAGTTAATTCCAATACTTTAAGTGTTACATTTAGTTGATTGTGTATAGCAGTGGTTCCCATACTATGTGTAGCGACCCACTACTGGTTCGTGAGGTCTTCTGTGGTGGGTCGCTGGACTACTTCAAAATATCTGAGTGAAATATCTTACGGACTGAAAAAAATGAAAATTTATTTAAAGAGGAAAGTTTTATAAGCTGGAAAGTTATGTACAAAACCCATTCTTAATAAGAAAACAATGTGGCTAATAACGTACTCAGTGTGTTACGAGAACAATGCAGTAGTAACACTCGTTTGTAATTGCGATATAGCAACGCCGCGTCCTCTTCCACTTGCGACAAGTGTCACATGGGTGACATTTCAATAATTTATT
Source organism: Locusta migratoria (assembly GCA_026315105.1). Taxonomy (NCBI): domain Eukaryota; kingdom Metazoa; phylum Arthropoda; class Insecta; order Orthoptera; family Acrididae; genus Locusta; species Locusta migratoria. Next base: position 206,051,668 of record CM048751.1, read on the forward strand.
CTACATCTGTAGCGGAGACTGCTGTACCTTGGTCATAGTGTACCTTGGATCACTTGCTTATTCCTCAGAACGTGCTGCCAGCTAGAAGGCATCTGTAGAAATGATTTATGCTTCACTCACCAGAATGATCTGCCAACCTGCTTTTGTAGTGCTGTGAGACTGAATGCGTGAGTGAAATTACATAACAGATTTGGAGTAAAAGTAACAGCTTTTGCGTTTAGTTTCTGTTTTTTGGTGACCATTTCTTAAGGTTGACGAATACATCATCTACCCCACCTCATTCTGTGTCATATGGTGAGTAAACTGGCACATAGTTTGTAGATTGAAATCTAACTTCAAAGCAACAGTAAAGCTTTCCTTTGTAAAATGCGCCATCTTGTACCTCGGATCATAAACACATCATATATCTTGGATCAATGATTTTAGATGTTAAAATTTTGTGGGTTTGCGTTTTAGGTCATAATGCCAAGAAGTAAAATAGGCAAAAAGAGAGTTCTTGTTGATCCAGAAGCCACAAACAAAGCAGTAAAAGCTGTCAGTTCTCCAGTCTGGCCAGAAGGAATATTCTTATGAGATTAAGTATGATACCAAAAAGGTGTTAAATGGTACTGAAGAATTAAGTTTAGTAGAGTATATATAGACCCTTGAAAAAATGAATTATGGACTTACAGAAAAGGGAGTCAGGATACTTGCATATAAATATGTTGTTGCAAACAATAACAAAAGACCATCTAAGTGGGATGAAGATGAAATTGCAGAGGAAGAGTGGATGCGGCTCCTTATGAAAAGAAATGCAAAAGCTTTATCAATAAGGATGCCAGAGAAAACAAGCCTGTCTCGAGCAACCAGCTTTAACGGAACTATTGTCGAAATGTGTTTCAACAACCTCGAGGATGTGCATCGACGATTGGGCCCTTTTCCATCACACCGTATTTGGAATCAAAGATGAAACAGGCCTGACAACTGTTCAGATCCCTCTCTAAAATAGTGGCGCCAAGAGGAGTGAAACAGATTGGCAGTGTGACTTCAGGTGAAACAGGACACTTAGTAACGCTGAATGCACGTATAAATGCTCTCGGGAACCATATGCCTCCAATGCGTATATTTCAGAGGATGAATTTCAGAAACTTTCTGCTTCAAGGGGGCCCTTCTGGAACAATTGGTGCAGCAAATCCATCTGTCTGCTCAAATGAAACATTTTATCTCCAGTTTCTTGACCACTTCATAGATCACGCGAAGCCGTCTAAAGAACAAAAAGTTCTTTTAATAATCGTTAATCACGAGACACACTTGTCTGTGGAAGCTATGGGGAAGACATTAGAGAGTGGCATAGTTATGCTTAGATGCCCCCCCTCACACGTCTCATAGGCTCCAGCCTTGAATGTTTCTGTTTACTCTTCTCTAAAAAATAGTTACAACCAAGCTGTTGATGCGTGGCTCTTAAACAATGCGGGTAAAACATTTGAAATCTATAGTGTTTCAGAAGTTGTTGGTCAGATTTACTCTCGTGTATTTAGCACAAATAACATTGCCAGTGGTTTCAAGAAAACCGGAATATTTCTGTTGGATAGAAATATTTTCATGAATGACGACTTTTTAGGTTGTTATGTTAGTGACCGCCAAAGCCCAACAACAGCTTTACCAGCTGAAGCCACCAACACTGAAAGCTTCCAAAAAACCTATTGACGCTTTAAATCATTCACTGATGTGGCCCTTGACATCAGAATGTACAACCAGTAGGTTACCAAATCTAATATGTCTACCAATCAACATAATGGCTTCACCAGAAGTAGTTCAGCCTTATTCCAAGGATGCAGGTAGAAAATGCAAACAAAGAAAAGAAAGAAAGGTTGGTAGAAGCAAAATCGTCACAGATTCTCCTAAAGAAACAAGAAATACAACGAGAAAACGCGAAAAAGCGTATTAAGCAAACAGTTGTAACTACAGGGGAAAAAAATTCAACAATCCAGAGAGCACGTAAAATTATGAGGAAAAAACTCTATAGCAGTTCATCTGAGTCCGAAAATGAAATTAATGTGTTCATAAATGACGACTTTGATGATGACAGGGACAAACTTGTACGAATTATTGATGATGAATCAGCTGAGACTAGGGAAGAGCTCGCATTGTGAGCGTGGATTGACCACAAAATATTTCATACATCGATACATGCCTTGTGCCACAGATAAAATAACATTTAATTTTGACAGATCTAATGCAAGAGTTATACCACAGTCTAACATATAATCTCGTTTATTTTGTTATATCAGCGACAGCAGCGCTCCAAACGAACAGCAAGCTAAATTTCTGAATACGTAATTGGATGACGGCGAACAGTATCGTTTATATTGATTTTAACATACTTTTCACGTCAGGAAACGTATGAAGTGACATAAAAATACCTAGTAACTTAAAAATAACTCGACATTTGTCTTTCTTACGTTTCCTAAGAGTCCTGAAAAGGTATGAAACGTTACATCAAAGGCCAATTTATTTTTAATTACCTTGTAACCTATAGATTTTTACAGTAAGACTTCGCTTTTATCCTGTGGAACACTGCAATTCCAGTAAATTCGGTGAGGGTGGGACGTAGGAAGCTTATATAGAATGCAGTAACTGTAGTATTTAACGTAACAAATCAGCTACCACAGATGTAGCTGAAAGAAAAACGTCACAGACGTGGAAATAAAAGGGCAGAACAATCAAACTGTTTCCCAACAAAGAAGTACCTAATACTACAATTGTTGCTACAGCTGAACCACAAACGGTAAGACTCTTCAAAACACTGACTTTTTAATGTAAAATAATTACAGTCAAAACTAATCGCATGTAAGAAAGACGAGAAAAGAGTCTTCATTTCAGCTATCTTACGCTGCATACTCACGTCTCTCGATTAGTTTTTCACACTCTTTAAACTTTTTATACTAGTAAGTTAAATGTATATCTGTATCGAGCTTCAGCAAATAAAACACCACTGTTTAGATACAATACCGTACGTCTGTTCCGCCTTCCTGTGTTAGTGGTTTGAAACAGTGAAACCGACAGAACGAAACAGTTTCAATATCGACCGCGAATGTCATCCGAAACTGAGCAGAATGGAACACGGCTTTCGAAACACTGAAACAGTGGTCAATTCTACTTTCACAGCAGTGAGTGTCGCGACTGTACATGTTATATTGTGGTTATACCATTACTTGACAAGCACCTTTGTATAAGAATGATAAGGTTATGAAATCGGTTGAAGGGAATATACTTCTGAAATATTTATCTTTAAATGTGACAATCTTAGTTCAGCTAATGAATTTCAGCTAATGGATCAGGATGTAATAACTGACAAGAAGAAAATGTAAAGAGGAAGTCTGTGGAAAAACTAATATTGTCTTCCAACCGACGCACAATTTGCAACGAAATGAATAATTTTTTTTTTTTTTCCGCTGGCCGCGGTGGCCGAGGAGACTGAGGCGCTCCAGTCACGGTCTGCACGGCCACTACGGTCGGGAATTCGAATCCCCCCTCGGGAATGGATATTTGTGCCGTCCTAGTTCATAAGTAGTTTGTAAGTTTAGGGACTGATGACCCCGTAGTTAAGTCCCATAAACTATACAAACATTTGAAACATTTGAATAACTTTTTTCCACCCCTCGGCAAAGACTCAAACAGTTTATCAAAATATGACCATTATATATATATGGCAAAGTCAGGGACGGCATGTTATTCACGTCTAATGTCGCGCGTGACTGCCACATACTCATTTTTGCATTCATAACTTTCAAATATAAATGTTATGAATGAGCAGGAATTAAAAATACCAATAGGACTTAAAATTATAATTCAGACATGAAACAACTGCTATATACGATTATGTTATAGAATATTGTGTGAAACTCATAATACTTAATAAATAAATTATATCGTTCTAAGATGCACAGGAAATTGCTGCATACTGTAAGAAATTAACGACGATCCGTACTTGGTTACAGTTAAAGTTGCTTTACGGAAATAATAACGCCATTACCGACCGTTACATATGAAAAAAAAACTGTTACTAGTAACTATAATTATCACAGAAATCATTTTTAAATAGTCTTAAATGTCAGTTGTAAAATAATTACACGACAACCAAAAAGAAAAACAGTACTGTACTAGATGAGATAAAGCGTATGTATTAAATAGAGTAGTTCAAAGGTTGAAGCGCCTCCATTTATGTGACATACTTCGACGGCCCGCTATAGAATGCGGTGGCCAGTATCGACAATTTGATCTCGGTTGTGTTTATTTGTGCTCTGTGGAGTGAGCCACTGTTTCATGCTATACGCGGAACTGTTTCACTGTTTCAAAACAACCGGGTTACATTCTGTTAGGTTTCCGATCACATTAGCGGTCGATACTGAAACTTCCGTTCTGTCGGTTTCACTGTTTCGTAACAGTTGCGTTTCAGACTACTAACACAGGAAGGCGGAACAGACGTATTGTATCGAAACAGTGGTCTCATTTTGTTGTAGCTCTGCACAGATACACATTTAACTTACTAGTACATGAACGGTTTAAAGAGTGTTATAAACTAAGGGACAGACGTGACTATGTATTTTAAGATAGCTCAATCAAGATTCGTTTATAAAGTGACTGCAGTATTTCGAAATGACATAATGTCTGCTTTATGAAGGTAAATGGACAATAAAACATTGCTCACTATTTGCATTGAAATATCCAATAAAATTCTAGGTTTATCTATATGTGTACGGTAATAATATTAAAAACGCATGAATACACCATACCACTTCCTTTAAAGACAAAAAAGAAATTACATAAAGTCTAAAATGACAGACTTTATACTAACAAGAGGAGATCGCAAATTTAATCTCGTTTTAAAGAGTTAGAACTTTTCCCCATACCTTTAGTTTCTTGCAAGCAATGTTGGCCGGAGACTCATATAAAACAAAAGATGTTTTTTAAGAGATATAAATACAAGACAATCTAAGATAATGTGCCGTATTTGACGAATTTCGTATTTATACTTCCATATAATGAAAGTTTGGACGGTAAATGAAACCGCGCATTAAATATATATCCAAAACTTGAATTTTAAGATAAGGTTTATTTTAGTAAAATACCTAGCAGTGGGCTAACGCTGCATAAAAAGTTAACCGTTTCAAAAATGTTTGTTCAATAAATGTTATGTGATAATATGCCTTTTCAGTATCACACAACACTTATCACCATCAGGCACTAGAATAGAGGTAAGCGAAGTGTATTATTTCTATCTACCTTGATGAAAACCAATATATTGTCAGTCCTCAGCTAATGTGAAAGCAGGAACGTCACTTATGTGAAAGCAGTGCATTTGGTACAGGATTTAAATTTTACTTATCGTCCTAGCGGACTCGCATTATGATGTTGGCATGATAATGTGACACTGGCATTAGCGAATCGCGTTACAATGCAAATGTTTTATCATGAAATCTTCGTTGTACGAGGACAATTATTTCACTGAGCGGACAAAGGTACATACAAGAACCTGTCAGCCACAGAGCAGGAAGAATATGAACATCTTGGCAAAGATTTTTACCGTGTTCTTCATGTTGCCAACATAACCACGTGAGGCCGCCGGAGTGGTAGGCAAAATTTTGCCGGTGTAGGAAATATATAACTGTCAAGGCATCTGAAAAAAAGTTATTTTTTTCTCCTGCAGTTGCTGGAGTGTGGTTCTATAGCAATACTTATACACCACACATTGACGATGTTGCAATAAACAGGTCCATACTATTGTAAAATACACAGTTTCATGGTTTCGAACCCTCACACTGTACTGTTTCATTTATTCCGAAACTGTCAGATGTCTTATTTTTCCCATATCTATTGCTCTGATATTACTGTAATACGTGCAAGACTCATCTCAAGACAAGGAGCACGTAAACTCTGGCAACTTGATATTTATTACTATTACGTACCTGATGGTTAGGCCTAATATCAATCACGGCGTGCAATAAACAGCGAGTTTTTGAAGTGCTGCTGACGTCAATGTTTCTAACCGTCTTCATTTTATGTAATTCTGTACCAATTATGCTATAACTGTTTGATATTGAAAATATTTTTGCTGGCTTTCTTAATGAATAGTTGTACCAGAGACTTTAACTTAGATTGGCAAATAAAACTCCTAAGTAAACAATTGACTATCAGTGAGTGTCGCAATCGGTGTGTGGGAACAACAATATTAATATGAAGCTGAATGACGTACAGTGCAGACGAAGACGGCAAAGATTATCATTAATGCTAAACTATAATTGCTCTTTGATGATATAATTTCTGTTGTTTATAGTCTTCTATTCTTTGTTCTATAACTGACGTGATTAAAGTGTATTAAGTGCAAGCTGTTATTTTTAATTTTATTTTAATATGATACTAAGAAGCGGCTACAGGTGTAATACTTTTGTAATCTCTTCGATGGAACAGACGAAAACTTCAAGAATACTTTCTATTTATTATTTGCATTAAATGAAACTCATGGAAGAAATTACGTCCTAATTATAACTATTATCTTGAAACATTTAAATAAAACTTACTATCACTAGAATATTCATTCGCTTTTGCTGCCGTCAAAGACCGTAAGAAACACTGATCCAGTACAGCCGCCGTTTGTGTAGACTTTCCGCCGTCCTTTTTTTCGAAGGACGTTGCTTTTGTATATTCTTTTACTTATATTTGTGTATATATTCTTGCTCTTTGTATAATTATATTTGTATATATGCTGCTGACATATACCATACGATAAATAAATAATAAATAACTAAAATATTCTCTGGTCAGGGAAGTTCGCCATTTCGGCGTTAGGAGATGGATTTTAATGACTCGCGACACAAAATTACGAACCAATGTTTTATATTTCCTCTAAACCATCTTTCTCACAAAAACTACACGTTATCATGGAAACGTAATACATTTAGCAACTTAGCAACCTATCTTTTCTAAGAAATGAGCGTAAATGAGAGGGAGTGATGAGTGTTCTTGTCTTTTATAAAGTGTAAATAAAAAAAAACAACAGTGTAATGGTAGTGGTTCTTATTACTTGCAGTATTTCGGTGTTATATATCTTTACATAAAATCTGTTCCAGAATTTCGTAGTGTTTTCTTTTTTTAACTGATTCAAAAATGGGAAATTCTCGACTAATGATTTTCTGTGAATTTTATGATGATCGTTGGAGCAAGAGAGTGGCTGCAGGGTGTGCATTTTGCTCTCCTAATGCTGATGTGAATTATAACAACTATAATATGTAAGAACATGTAGCTCTTTAAGATTTCCTAGAGTTTTAATTTTTGCCAAACATGATTAGATTCAGGTGAGAACTACAAATGACAAACGAAATCGCATAATAAAAGCTAAGCATGACACCAACCAGTCACTGAAGAAGGCTGACGATCATGTAAGTACAAACTAAACACATGCAGTGGTAGTCACTGAAGTACACTACAAATATTACATCTTTGTAAATCAAATATATAATACCCTATATTTTCTGCAATTGACTTGTGACTTTATCATAAATGTATTGTGTAAACATCTGTTATGCAAATGAGCATGCGAAATGTGCGACAAATCTGAATACTTGAAAGGCGCGACACTACACTTTGTAATTGCCTGGTCAGAGGGGTTGGATGCTGTGAACTGTGACTCGCCAGTGGCGAGTGGTAGTAGGCAAATGGAGTCTGAAAGTGGAGGTTTACAGACGGAATCAGGAGTCGGTGGAGAGTAATAGGCTGAGACAGTTGTTCTAGACAGCGTGCTGGTAACTTTGAATTGGCTATGTATTTTTTTTAATTATAATTGTGTTGATGTTTGACAAGTAATAATAATAATAATAATAATAAAAATCGTAACTTTAAATTTTGTTTCACTTAAAGTTAAATGAGATCTTCATTCCCTTTTTAAACTCTGCATTATTAGCAAGCTCCCTTAGGCTGTGTGTGTTTACAGTAACAGTAGGATAGATAAAAGTTTCAACTTCATTTATATTTCATCATTAATGTACTGCAAGTGTCCAAGCTGCTGTCTACGGAAAAGAGGTGAATGAATTTAAGTTAATTTATCATTCGCATTCCGAGTAGGGAGGCAAATTTTTGTGTATCTGTTAAACATTTTGCACATACTTAGTACCCCCGTTTATTATGTTCTTATATTTTCGATACAGAAATCGTAAGCAACTAGTTTATCAGGTAGCTACCAATTTTTCTTGCCAGTCGTAAAAAGTTCTCTATATACCAAATTAATTACACCACTTGCTTATTGTTCACTTTTGTTACGTTATTCACATTCATTCACAGAAGTCGTAACCAACTAGTATATCATGTAGCTATCAGTATTTCTGGCCTATCGTGTGATGCGCTTTTATCATACAAATATTCATTAAACCACTTGCTGACAACACATTAATTATTGCTAAGGTCGTAACTGAATCCATACTTACTCAATTTTTGAAATTTAAAAAACTAAACTTTGATCTTTACATAAGCACATTTACTCTCGGTATTACTTGGTTTGCACCCAACTTAGCAAATGAACTATTTTGAAAATACAACATTTTGTTTGTTAATATAGTAGATCGTGTTCACAGCACTTGTCGTTACATATAACAATCACTACTAGATCGCAATAGAAGTCACGGTCAATCTGTGTTACATTAGTAATCCAAACTTTGATCTTTAATCAATTAACGAATACATAATTGTCTACTTTCGTGTTTTCACGGTACCATACCTTTGAATGTTATTCTGATGCTATCCCTCGCTGTTATAATTTGTCTGTTACTCCACCTATGATGACATTCATGTTCGGCATCAAATTTGTGTCAAACATTTGTCAGTATTTTATTTAATTAATAAACTATTTATCTGCCTGATTAACGAATCGGACCTTGAACTGCAACCGAACTTGCCAGTCATTATTTAGACAGAATCATGTTCTGGATATCTAAGCGCAATAACAGGGTCATACTCATTGCAACCAGTCGATGTCAGGCTGATTAACTATAACATTTACTATTACTTTAATTATTGACATTCGGTTGAATTTTATATTCACAGTGTTGTATAAGTGTAGACAGGTACTGTTTCATCTGCACACAAAGTCCATTCATACACACACACACACACACACCATAGTTTCTGTCATAACCATTTTTCTTTTCTTTTATTTATTATATTTAAACATATATGTTTCATACTGAATGCAAGACGAAACACGAATTACATATCTGCTTTACTATCTTTATCTTGAAAAACACCTTTTGTTTTATATCCCTTTGGTAGCTTACATCAAGGTCACTGATCTGTATACTACCAGGATGTAGAACTTCAGCTGTCTGAGTCTTCGGGAGATGTTCAAAAGTCGTTTCTTGTCACATTCAAATATGGCAGCTATGAAGTATTAAAGAGGAAAGAAAGTTTTCAATTGTTCAATTATTTGTAAACATATTGGACCAAACTGGTATGGTCATCACTCCATAGACTTACAAATTAATTAAACTAAATTAAACCAAACTAAGGACATCACACACACCCATGACCCAGGGAGGACTCGAACCTCCGACGGCGAGCAACCGCGCGCTCTGCAGCGAGGCGCCTTAGAACGTTTGCCACACCACCGTGGCAAAACGAAAAGAAAATACATTTCGAATCCACTCCTATATCAGCGTATTATATCGCAAATTGACATAAAATGGAAATTAAGAGATGAGGAAGCAATTCTTTGTCATATAATAACTGATGTAAATTCGTTTGTCACAGTCAAATATGGCGAACACGGCAAAATCATGTAGAAAACATTTGATTGTGTAGGATTGATAGACATGCAGCGTGCCCTATGATCAGAAGCAACAGCAATATATCCAGTATGCATAGAGGTCACTGATGTAGTTGAATGCTAGCATAAATTATAATGAGCCTGTATCACCGTTTGTACTAAGATGATATTTGGTTTTGTTATGTGTTTATCGGTGTATATGAGACAGATATTTACGAATTTCCATGCGGAGAAATCCATGGACATGGCACCAATAATTTACTTTTTGTGTGCATTACAACATATACCACCTACAATTGTAGTACATACTTATACAGAGTAAAAAAAAAAAAGCATTAACGTTAACTTGCCTACGTAACGGTAAGATGACTAAAACATATTACATGCGATTTAAAATGTCAATAACTCCGAAAAATAGACAAAAATCATAGGAATGGGCAAAAATGCGGGGAGTCAACTGTCACGGAATTGTTCGAACAATCTCGTTACTGTATCGAAAGTCGCAAATTTGCAGCCCGTTCCACCTCTATTTGACACTTTTTCGTGAGTGTTGCTGATGCTTTTCTCTTAAAATGTGCGCAGCTTCGACTTATTCTCCGCAAAGTTTATGGGGTGGTTATTTAATTAGCTTCCTTTTTCATTTTAGACAATCTGTTGATGCCTAAACACGGCGAAACTCGTTACTTTAAAATACATTATTTTTTATATAAGAATAAATTTTATGCTCGTTTTTATAAGCTTTGTTTATATCTGCAAATACCAAAATACGAAGACGTAATTTTCATCCATTTTTCAGAAAAACATTGAAGACGTTTTATTAGTAAAACCGAAATGCTTCTGGTGAAAAATAGTCTTTAATTATTTGCATTGAATCTAAGAAGGTAAAAAGTATTAATTGAGATGTTTTGTTTAATTACATGTATAATCAATCTCTGCACAAAATCTGTCGTTGAGAGTCTTGCAGTATTTCTCTTGAATGTTCTTATGTTGAAACATTCTTACCAACAAAGTAATTTTCTTAGCATTAAGATCAAAATATTGAGTTCTGATAGTTAGCCAAGTCCTCAGTTTACTGCTTTATATTTATGTTGTTGAGCCCGGCTGGAAACCAAAGATTCGCGGGTTCGAAACCCGGTCGGACCTCAGATTTTTTCAGCCTTCACTTTAAACCCATCCTTTGCCTCTCGACGATGTGAGGAGTCCCAGAAGCGACACGTGGTTCGGATTCCAACGTTAAGCTGTAGGTCCTCTTTCCCCAGTTGGATAACTGGTGTAGGCTAGGGACACGCAAGTCGTCGAAGTGGCATCCAATTGAAAGACTTGCACCAGTGTCAATGAGCCATAAGAAATTATTATTATTATTATTATGTGAGTAAGTTAATATTTTTGTCAAAACTTTGAACATTCCTTAATTTCTCCCGGCCTATGGAATATTCAGAGATATTCAGACATCGACGTCATCCGATATTTCGGATGGAGACCACACTGGCATTCTCGTGGCAATACTACAGCGAGGAAGCCATGTGCAACGACTTACAGAATTTATTTCGACGTGGTTTGACTTCCACCTTATTCAATGACTATTACTATGAACAGACAGATGAGGATACGATGGGAAGCCCCTTGTCAGATATCGTTGCTAATTTATTCATGTAAGACTTTAGAGAACGTGCACTTGGAGTCAGCGGCGTTGAAATCTGCTTGTTTTTCTTACATGTAGACTACGCTTTTGCTGTTTGTCCTTATGCTAGTGAGAACTTAAATTATTTTTTGGAACACCTAAATTCAGTCCAGCGCAACATCCGTTTCACCACAGAAGTGTAAAAGAATGGTTGTCTTTCCTTCCTTGATGTGTTGGTCAAGAGGAAGGTAGACGGTATCTTTGGACAAGCTGGTTATAGGAAGCCAACTCACATTGACTTGTATCTTCAGGCTAGTAGTTGCCACTATCCAGCTAGTACATTAGTACACAGTGCTCATGTCATTTCAGACCCGGAAAGTTTATCAGCTGTCTCATCTGGAGGGCAATTTTCGTAAGAATGGTTATAGTAAAGAGCAGATTAAAAGAGCTTTGCGGTATCCACCAAATGTGCAAAGCGCTAGTGATGATAGCACAGATGTGGCTCCCAAGTCAGTGGGCTTTCTGCTCCATTGGCAGCATTTCCAACAATATTGTTCGAATCATGCGTAAATATGATGTGATATAAGTGTTTCTCTACCACCATCTAAAATTTAGGCGCTATTAGCGTCCTTAAATGATCTTGGTTTGCGCAGGGACACCCTATGTGACATAACAAAATGGCAATTTTGGCATACACTTCCGGCTATTAAGACTGTATTAAATAGGGAGCGATTGGAACAGAACTAGAGGATAACCTTATGGAGAAAGATGGAGGGTTTTGATTAAATTCTGCATGGTATAGTGCTGGCTCACTTGTCCAAAAACAGAGGGACAAAATTAATGCTAACTCACCCGTTGGAAACTAATGTTTACTATTGATATTGCCGACGGTTTTCATCTTCGGTCGTGTGCTGGCACTGTCTGGTTGTCTGATTTGTGTGTGTTGTCTTTTCTGTCGTAATTGAAAACCGATATTTCAAACGTCGTTGTACATTGCTTGCTCGCTGCAGTATTGCCTTGAATGTGTCAGGTCGTCTCCTGCCGAAATATGAGTCATGTCGGTTTCTGTAGCTGGCTGCATACCCGTAATTTCTTTGAAATCCTATGAAAGTTACTCGTGATAATTCGGAATTATCAAGTCTATGGAAGTGAATTCTCTTCCGCTAATCAATATACAGGATCGATTTCTTATGCGAGAAAGCCCGGAAGCGACCTGGGCACCCCCGGGATCACGAACAACCTCTGGCCCCGATGACCCGTTAGATTCCGCTCCACCGTGCCTTGCAGTGGGGTGAAATCTGCTCATTGCAGATCTACTGGAGTAACTATTCATTTGGCGGTCGCCGTTCATCTTCTGTGCGGATGCATAGCACCGACAAATCAGCAGCCCCGTGCACCCAAGGTCGCTCGTGACTTCGTGCAATTCTCTAAGCAGCTCATCTACATCCCGAATGATGCGTCGACCGTACAATACGCACGTTGCAGTGGCAATAATATTACTACAAGTAGGTTCACAGAGTTACCTGTTCCTTGTCAACTCTTCTTGTTTCACACTACGGTCAGTATCAGTAGATCGGAGCTATTCGATACACATGGTATCTTCTTTGAATAACATTTATCGCACATCATTTCTTCTGCGAATCTAAAGTACCAGATACACTATCAAATTCCAGTAGGTGAACTTCTTTAGAAGCATAACAGACATTATTGACTGTGATCGTGCCGGGTTAGTTCATAAACCGCGATTGAAGGGAATAATTACCTGAACCCTCTGCCAGGCACTTAAATGTGATTTGCAGAGTATCCCATGTAGATGTAGATGTAGATGTACCAGACTCTCTCACTTTTGTATGGTATTTCACGTAATATAGTATAAAGCGTTTCGAACATTTCTTGCCCATCTTCAGTATGTATTTTTTCGTACAGAAAATTGTTACTTACTGTTAAACTGTTTTAAATTAAAGTTGTGTAAAATCATTTAGTTCAGCAATGTTCACGGTGAAAAGCTCCTTTAACAAATCGTCGTGACAATGTCTGTAAGTCTACGGCATGCCACCCACCATTACAGATTTACCTCTCTAAACGAAAAAAATTCGAAACTTACTGAGCCTATTTGTTGTAACGCTGCGTGTCGCTCAGTTATACTGACGATGTCGACATTCATTCGCTGTAATCTGCCCAACTTTTCACTCTCTAAAGTGATATGTACAGTAGCATTCAAGGCTGCAGGCTGTGCTGTCAAAGTACAAATTTCTCTGTTACCGATTTTCTTTTCTTACTTGTATTTGAATTACATTTCTCGAAATGAATTAACAATCCCGTGACGGGAATATATTAAATTTAACTAATAATAGAATGCAAATGTGGGTATATTTTTATAGCAGGAGATTTATGTTGGAAAACAATGTGCTGCAAAATTATTTTACCATGATTTTCATTCTACAGTTAATACACCCACAATATTCAAATGCTTGTTACGCTTAAGGGACCAAACTGCGTGGTCATCAGTCCCTAAACTTGTTGTTGTTGTTGTTGTGGTCTTCAGTCCGGAGACTGGTTTGACGCAGCTCTCCACAATACCCTATCCTGAACAAGCCTCTTCAACTCCACATAAGAACGGCAACCTACATCTGTCTGAATCTGCTAACTGTATCCATCTCTTGGTCTTCCTCTGCGGTTTTTATCCCCTACACTTCCCTCCAACGCTAAATTCACATTTCTTTAATGTCTATGAATGTGTCCTACTAATCTATTCCTTCTTTTAGTCAAGGTATGCCAGAGATTTCTTTTCTCCCCAATTCTATTCAGTAACTCCTCGTTAGTTACGCAATCCACCCACCTAATCTTCAGCATTCTTCTGTAGCACCACATTTCAAAAGCCTCAATCCTCTTCCTGTCCACACTGTTTATCGTCCATGTCTCACTTCCATACAAGGCAACTCTCAATACAAATGCCTTCAGAAAGGACTTCCTTAGGCTTAAATCAATATTCGATGTTAACAAATTTCTCTTTTTCAAGAACGCTTTTCTACCCATTGCCATTCTTCATTTTATATCCTCTGTACTGCGACCATCATTTGTTCCCAAGTAACAAAACTCATCTACCTCCTTTATTGCTTCATTACCTAATCTAATTACTTCAGCATCACCTGATTTTCTTAGACTGCACTCCATTACCCTAGTTTTGCTCTTGTTAATGTTCATCTTATATGCACCTTTCAGCACACTGTCCATTCCGTTCAATTGCTCTTCCAGTTCCTTTGCTGTCTCTGCCAGAATTACTATGTCGTCAGCAAAACGTAATGTTTTTAATTCTTCCCCCTGAACTTTAATTCCTTCTCCAAATTTCTCCTTGCTTCCCTTTATAGCTTGCTCAATGTACAAATTGAATAACATTGGAGAAAGGCTACAAGCCTGTCTTACTCCCTTTCCAACCACCGCATCCCTTTCATGCCCTTCAACTCTGACAACCGCTGTCTGGTTTTTGTACAAGTTGTAAATAACCATACGCTCCTTATATTTTACTTCAGAAGTTCAAAGAGTTTATTCCCATCACCATTGTCAAACGCCTTCTCCAAATCTACAAGAGCTAGATAAGTAGATTTGCCTTTCCTTAATCTATCTTCTAGGATAAGCCGTAAAGTGAGTATTGCCTCCCGTGTTCCTACATTTCTCCTGAACCCAAACTGATCTTCCCCGAGGTAGGCTTCTACCAGCTTTTCCATCCTTCTGTAAATAATTCGTGTTAATATTTTGCAACCATGACTTATTAAATTGATTGTTCTGTAGTTTTCACACGTGTCTGCGCCTGCTTTCTTTGGAATGGGGATTATAACATTTTTCTTAAAGTCTGAGGGTACTTCACCTGTCTCATAAATCTTACACACCAGGTGAAACAATTTTGTCATGGCTCGTTCTCCCAGAGACTTCAGTAGCTCTGAGGAAATATCATCGACTCCAGGGGCCTTGTTTCGACTTAGGTCTTTCAGTGCATTGTCAAATTCATCTCTCAGTATAGTATCTCCTATTTCATCCTTATCTACTTCTTCTCCCCTTTCTAAAATGTTGCCGCTAAGTTCATTTCCTTTGTAGAGCTTCTCTATATACTCTTTCAGCTTTCCCTTCTTTGCTGAGAACTGGTTTTCCATCAGCGTCCTTGATATTCATAGAGCTGATTTCCTTATCTCCAAATGTTTCTTTTATTTTCCTGTAGGCTGTATCTATTTTCCCCTATTTATACATTCTTCTACATCCTTGCTTTTGCCTTCTAGCCACTCCTGCTGAGCTATTTTGCACTTCCTGTCAATCTCATTTCTTAGTCGTCTGTACTTCATTTTGCCTGTTTCATTTACTGCATTTTTATATTTTCTCCTTTCATCCATTAAATTTAGTATCTCCTGTGATATCCAAGGATTTTTTTGTAGGTCTTGCCTTTCTACCTATTTTGTCCTCTGCTGCCTTCACTATTTCATCTCTCAATGCTACCCATTCCTACTCTAATGTTTTATTTTCCCCCGTTTCTGTCAATTGTTGCCTAAAGCTCCCTCTGAAATTCTTAAGAACTTCAGGTTCCTTCAATTTATCCAGGTCCCATCTCCTTATTTTCCTACATTTTTGTAGTTTCTTCAGTTTCAGCCTACAGTTCATAACCAACAAGTTATGGTCAGAGTCTATATCTGCCCCTGGATATGTTTTACAGTTTAAAACCTGGCTCCCAAATCTATGTCTTACCATTATAAAATCTATCTGGTATCTCCCGGTGTCTCCTGGTCTCTTACACGTATACAACCTTCTTTTGTGATTCTTAAACCAGGTGTTTGTTATAATTAAATTATGTTCTGTGCAAAATTCTACCAGGCGGCTTCCTCTTTCATTCCTTTTACCCAGACCATATTCACCTACTATCTTCCCTTCCCTTCCTTGTCCTACTACCGAATTGTCTCCCATAACAATTAAGTTCTCCTCTCCCTTAATTGTCTGAATAATTTCCTTTAGCTCCTCACATATTTCTTCGATCTCCTCATCATCTGCAGAGCTAGTTGGCATATAAACATGTACTACTGTGCTCGGTGTTGGCTTTGTATCTATCGTGACTATGATAATGCGATCACTGTGTTGCTCATAGTAGTTTACCCGCATTCCTATTTTCTTATTCACTATCAGACCTACTCCTGTAATACCCCCAACTGATTTTGTATTTACAATCCTGTACTCGCCTGACCACAAATCCTGTTCCTCTTTCCACCGAACTTCACTAATCCCCACTATATCTAACTATAACCTATCCATTTCTCTTTTTAAATTTTCTAGCTTCCCTACCCTATTAAGGGATCTAACAGTCCACGCTACGATCCGTAGAATGCTAGTGTTGTCTTTCCTAATGATCACATCCTCCTGAGAAGTCCCCGCCCGGAGATCCGAATGGGGGACTATTTTACCTCCGGAATATTTTACCCGAGAGGATGCCATCATCATCTGTCCATACAGTAGAGCTGCATGTCCTCGGGAAAAGTAACGACTGTAGTTTCCCCTTGCTTTCAGCCGTTCGCAGTTACTGTGTGGAAAAGCCACATTAGCCGATGTTACAAAGCCAGCTCAGTCAATCATCCAGACTGTTGCCCCTGTAACTACTGAAAAGGCCTCTGCCCCTCTTCAGGAACCACACGTTTGTCTGGCCTCTCCACAGATACCCCTCCGCTGTGGTTGCACCTACGGCACGGCTATCTGTATCGTTGAGGCACGCAAGCCACCCCACCTCGGCAATGTCTGTGGTTCACTTACAAACTACTTATGAACTACCTTAAACTAAAGACGGCACAAACATCCATGCTCGAGGGGGGATTTGAACCCCCGACGGGGAGCGGCCTCGCGTATCGTAGCATAGCGCCTCAATTCGTTTGGTCACTCCGCCGAGGCACATTCGCACACATATAATATATACAATGGTCAAAACTATTAGAGGATCAGTTGATGTATTTAGGTTGTGTTGTCATCGACAGAAGGATCTAGAATAGTTTGACGACTTTCTGTCGGTTCTACGAAGTGGAGGCGATAATATTACGGCAACCGAGATAGTGGTAGTAACAGAAAGTTGTTGCAGGGGGGGGGGGGGGTTGTATTGACTTGTGTTTACTCTACCGACAGAATTACACAAGCAGTTTGGTTCAGACAGTGTGGTGAGCAGGTAGTGCAATGCAACAACAAAGTAACTTACCCGAAGCTATGGCATGGAGAGCCACAGGAAGGTCGGAAGCGGGACAGACGCAAAAGAAGGCAAGGCCAAGATCGTCCACGGGTTTATCTTCAATATACAGCCCGTAGTCACAAGAGGCTGAATGCAACTCAGCTCCAACGCACTCTCCAGGCAGAAGCAGGACGTTCAATGTTAACACAAATAGTCCGAAATCGCCTTCGTTAATGTGGCCTGTACGCACGGAGACCTATGGTGTGCGTCCCATTGAAGCTACAACAACGTTTAGCTCGCGAAACTGGGCAGAGGAACATTAGGGTTGGTGTCGTAGAGAATGACGCCGGTTCTGTTGATAGATGAGTCAAGGTTTTGCGTTTAGCTAGACAATCGCCGTACCCTCATCTGCAGAGAACGTACAAGTCGTCAAAATCCCGCTTATGAGCAAGAAACATCACCACATCATGGTGGTGGACGAATGGTGTGGACGGGACTCATGGAAAATGGCCAAATATCTCTCAACCTGATTGATAACCTCGTACTATCTATGCCAAGAATGTGTACAACGGCACTGGCCATCCGAGGGGATCACAAATCACATTAGGGGGCAACGAGAATGACGTTTCCGGTATAATGTAGCCTTACCTTGCCTCGCTGTAAGTAAACAACATGTACACCTCCACTAAATAGTTGAGATAGCAAAATATCGTTCTGTACCACACACAAATTACAATTCTAACATGCAGTTACATTGGCACAACTTTAAATTTTTGGCCGTTGCATTCATCAGAAAAATTAGACATGCCGGGAAAGATAAAACTATATGACCATAGAGGATACTAACTTCAACAATGAATTTGCTAGTTGCTAACAATCAAATCACTTCAGAACGTCTGAAATAATACAAATGAAATTTTTTCCCAGGTCAATTGCCATTTATTTCCGGATCGTTGTGATAAATTGCCAATAGCCTGTACCATGTTAGATTTTAATTTACTATAAAATAAATCCACCCCCGTGAACCGCAGACCTTGCCGAGGTGGGGTGGCTTGCGTGCCTCAACGATGCAGATAGCTATACCGTAGGTGCAACCATAGCGGAGGGGTATCTGTGGAGAGGCAAGACAAACGTTTGGCTCCTGAAGAGGCGCAGCAGCCTTTCCAGTAGTTACAGGGGCAACAGTCTGGATGATTGACTGAGCTGGCCTTGTAACATCAGCTAATGTGGCTTTGCCATGCAGTTACTGCGAACGGCTGAAAGCAAGGGGAAACTACAGCCGTTACTTTTCCCGAGGACATGCAGCTCTACTGTATGAAAATATGATGATGGCATCCTCTCGGGTAAAATATTCCGGAGGTAAAATAGTCCCCCATTCGGATCTCCGGGCGGGGACTACTCAAGAGGATGTTGTCATCAGGAAAGACAATACTGGCATTCTACGGATCGGAGCGTGGAATGTTAGATCCCTTAATCGGGTAGGAAAATTAGAAAATTTAAAAAGGGAGATGGATAGGTTGAAGTTAGATATAGTGGGAATTAGTGAAGTTCGGTGGCAGGATGAAAAGGATTTCTGGTCAGGTGCGTACAGGATTATAAATACAAAATCAGTTGGGGGTATCACAGGAGTGGGACTGATAATGATTAAGAATATAGGAATGCGGGTAAACTACTATGAGCAGCACAGTGATCGCATTATCATTGTCAAGATAGTTACGAAGCCAACAGCGACCACAGTAGTACATGTTTATAAGCCAACTAGCTCTGCCGACGATGAGGAGATCGAAGAAATATATGAGGAGCTAAAGGAAATTATTCAGACAGTTAAGGGAGAGGAAAACTTAATTGTGATGGGAGACTAAAATTCGGTAGTAGGAAAAGGAAAAGAAGGAAAAATAGTAGGTGAATATGGACTGGGCAGAAGGAATGAAAGAGGAAGTCGCCTGGTAGAATTTTGCACAGAACATGATTTAATCGTAACAAACACGTGGTTTAAGAATCACAAAAGAAGGTTGTATACGTGGAAGAGACCAGGAGACACTGGAAGGTATCAGATAGATTTTATAATGGTAAAACATAGATTCCGGAACCAGGTGATAAACTGTAAGACATACCCAGGGGCAGATATAGACTCTGACCATAACTTGTTAGTCATGAATTGTAGGCTGAAAATGAAAAAACTGCAGAAAGGGAGGAAAATAAGGAGATGGGTCTTAGATAAATTGAAGGAACGTGAAGTTCTAGAGAAATTCAGTGGGAGATTTAGGCATCAATTGACAGAAACGGGGGAAATAAAACAGTAGAAGAGGAATGGGTAGCATTGAGAGATGAAATAGTGAAGGCAGCAGAGGACAAAATAGGTAGAAAGACAAGACCTACAAAAAATCCTTGGGTATCACAGGAAATACTAAATTTAATTGATGAAAGGAGAAAATATAAAAAAATGCAGTAAATGAAACAGGCAAAATGGAATATAGACGACTAAGAAATGAGATTAACAGGAAGTGCAAAATGGCTAAGCAGGAGTGGCTAGAAGCCAAATGCAAATCTGAAGAAGAATGTATAAGAAGGGGAAAACTAGATACCTCCTACCGGAAAATAAAAGAGACATTTGGGGACTTGAAAAGCAACTCTACGAATATCAAGAACTCAGATGGGAAACCAGTTCTCAGCAAAGAAGGGAAAGCTGAAAGGTACATAGAGCAGCTCTACAAAGGAAATGAACTTAGAGACGATGTTGTAGGAAAGGAAGAGGAAGTAGATTAAGATGAAATAGGAGATACTATACTGAGAGATGAATTTGACAGAGCCCTGAAAGACCTAGGTCGGAACAAGGCCCCAGGAGTAGATGACATACCCTCAGAGCTACTAAAGTCTCTGGGAGAGCCAGCCATGACAAAACTATTTGAACTGGTGTGTAGGATGTATGAGACAGGCGAAATACCTTCAGACTTTAAGAAAAATGTAATAATCCCCATTCCAAAGAAATCAGGCACAGACAGGTGTGAAAATTACAGAATCTTCAGTTTGATAAGTCATGGTTGCAACATTTTAACACGAATTATCTACAGGAGAATGGAAAAGGTGGTAGAAGCTGACCTCGGGGAAGATCAGTTTGGATTCAGGAGGAACGTAGGAACCCGGGAGGCAATACTCACTTTACGTCTTATCTTAGAAGATAGATTAAGGAAAGGTAAACCTACATTTTTAGCTTTTGTAGATTTGGAGAAAGCTTTTGACAATGTTGACTGGAATACACTCTTTCAAATTCTGAAGTCAGCAGGGGTAAAATACAGAGAAAGGAGAGTTATTTACAACTTGTACAAAAGCCAGACCGCAGTTATTAGACTCGAAGGGCATGAAAGGGAAGCATCAGTTGGGAAGGGAGTAAGACAGGGTTGTAGCCTTTCTCCGATGCTATTCAATTTGTACATCGAGCAGGCGGTGAAGGAAAGCAAGGAAAAATTACGAATAGGGATTAAAGTTCAGGGGAAAAATCAAAACATTGCGTTTTGCTGATGACATTGTAATTCTGTCAGAGACAGCAAAGGACCTGAAAGAGCAGTTGAATGGAATGGACAGTGTGTTGAAGAGAGCATATAAAATGAACATTAACAAGAGCAAAACAAAAATAATGGAATGCGGTCTTAGAAAATCAGGTGATGCTGAAGTAATTAGATTAGGTAACGAGACAATTGAGGTGGTAGATGAGTTTTGTTACTTCGGTAGTAAAATAACATGTGATAGTCGCAGTACAGAGGATATAAAATGCAGAATGGCAATGGGAAGAAAAGCATTTTTGAAAAAGAGAAATTTGCTAACATCGAATATTAATTTAAGTGTAAGGAAGTCTTTTCTGAAGGCATTTGTGTGGAGTGTTGCCTTGTACGGGAGTGAAATATGGACGATAAGCAGTGCGGACAGAAAGAGGATAGAGGCTTTTGAAATGTGGTGCTACAGAAGAATGCTGAAGATTAGGTGGGTAGATCGCATAACTGAACAGAATTGGTGAGAAAAGGAATTTCTGGTATACCCTGACTAAAAGAAGGGATCGCTTGGTAGGACACATTCTTAGACATCGAGGAATCATAAATTTAGCATTGGAGGGAATTGTGTGGGGTAAAAATCGAAGAGGGAGACCAAGAGACGCGTATAGTAAACAGATTCAAGTGGATGTGGGTTGTCGTTGTTATGAGGAAATGAAAAGGCTTTCTCAGGATAGAATAGGGTGGAGAGTTGCGTCAAACCAGTCTCCGGACTGAAGACCATAACAACAACAACATAAAATAAATTTATAGTAACCGTATAGTATAAAGCAAGCTGAAGTTGCTGGTCTGGAACTTTACATTTTGTGATAGTCAAGAACTGATTGCGAAGTTTGGCCTTAAAGGGCGTCCATTTATGCATATTATTCTGTAGTATAAAGAGCATTGCCCACTCTTTTTCTGTATATAGCAATCATTATAAAACCTGGACGCATAACTCTGGTATCTGAACATAAATATACGGAGTACCAGCAGATTCATATGATTTGCTTTGAATTGCTCGGCATGTCTTAGTTACCAAAGAAATTTCCAACAGTTTGTACGTGACAAATAATTTATTAATTACAACTGTATTGTGAATTTTATGTGAATATGCGACGTCAGAGCTTGATTTGGGACCCAAATCGAGACACATTTTCATTACTTATTGTAGGCAAATTTTGTGGCAACTATGCTTGAATTTTGCAAGAAACGAAAAACGAACATCTATGGCTGGCACGCTGAGACGCTTGACTTCTTCATAGAGGTAGCATAGAGAGCACTGGTATATAGGCTTTCTAGTGCATGGCAAGCAACAGCGCAAACGCAGTCGTGATTGTAATGTCTACCCGGACTATTAAAACTTACACTATTGTCTGTTCAAGAACATTGTAATTATATTCTTAACTCTTGTTGTTTGAAAGATATAAATGTTTGTTTCTCCTTCTTGAATAGCCCTGTATTTCGTCACGTTTAGATTCAGTACTTACGGCCAGATTAGCGTCGGCAGATGACTCTTGTACAACAATTTCCGGAGGAAACGTAAGCCCAGGCAGAGTCGCACCGGAGCTGTTTAATAACATCAAAACACCTGACCTTCTCGATGCAATTTTCAGCCCTTCTTTCAGCGAATATTAGTTAAGAATTGAAATTAGCAGCAGTAAATAGAAATGACGAAAGGAACACAAGCCACAGGTCGTAGAGAGGGAAAGCCACTTCACTTTGAAGCTCTGACTTTTCACGCCCGGCGTCCGCTTCTGAATGTACTTGCACGAGCACGATTTTCAATACTTGCTGTTGGAGAGAATTTCGACTTAGCACAGCTGGGCTCATATTGGACGGAATGGCCTTGAATTACGTAAGTGCTCAGAGTACCGCCTCATAGCCAAAAATACGAACACAAGAGCTGGAGTATTCGCAGAAACTGTTAGAAGTGGTGGAGAACCTGGCGAAGGAATTCCTATCAACATAGACCATGGATATCATATGCGATGAACAGTTTTCTTCCATTTAATGCCTCCTCGAAATTGTATACAAAATTTTACTATTTTTACGTATGTCAAAATTCGACTCGTTATGTAAATCAAGAAATGTTTTATTATGTAGTCGTCTCTCAAAGTTTACTAGGGGAAACGAAATTCATTCCACTAATTTATTTGTTACTAGAGTAACTGTATACAATACACTATAACTACCAACGTTACTCATATATTAAATAATATCTTTGCTTTTGTGCACCACAGTCATTGATCACTGAGAATAGGAGATAATGTGTACAGTCGTATTTTTTTTTTTTTTCCTTCGGTCTGCTTTCTCTGATGTGAGGTGTTGTATAGCTATAATTATAGACCATTAAATTGATTTCAGTTGTAATTTCTTGTAAGTAGCAACAGTCATGATTGTTTTTTTCAGCCAAATTCTAATTTTATGATTTTGTTCATGTTTCTTTCGTTTTCGATACAATATGATCAAAACTTTTAGAACGTTCTGGATAAGCTAATGGCTAAATTAAATGACTTCAATCAGTAATTTAGGTAAAAACGTTGATTAATTGGACACATTTCAGACATTTAAATCATTTTACGTAATTCTATATTTGCTAGAAATACAAATTACAGTGAAGTTATCGATGCACCAATACAATTCCATTCACTATTAACAATTTTATTAATCTACATAATCTTGGTACAATAAATACAGGTCAACATTACCGGACATTGTAGATTTTGATGGCCATCTGATAGTTTATTATTCTTCAAAATTGAAAACGCCAAGATTGCGAAATCCATATATTATTTAATGACGATCGGTTTCGGAGGACTGTGCCATCATCATCTGGTCATTTTATAAAGTTTTTCATCTTATTTAATAAAATTTAGATAAAATATTGAGTTCAACATAGCACTTAGTCTTCATGTAAAATATATAAAATAACACACCACAGCTTCAACTGTCTACAAGTAAAACATGTAAGTTAGCACATCCCAGTTTCAACTGTTATGTGTTAATTTATAGATTTTACATGTAGACTAAGTGCTATGTTGCACTCATTATTTTATCTCCATATTGTAAATAAGATCATCAGCTTTGTAATATGACCGGATGATGGTGTCACAGTCCTCCGAAACCGGTCCTCATTAAACAAAATAAGTATTTCGCGATCTTGGCGTTTTCACTTTTGAAGAATACAATACAGGTCAATTCTTGAAAATCAACCTGAGAGGAAGTAAAATTTTTAAAAGAGACATATTAATGATTATTCATGCTCAGTCTCAGATTCAAGTTCGAATTATTGCAATAGTTACATTAGGGTTTTCAGCCACTACCAGGGTTTAATAATTTAAAAAAAAAATCGTACCTGTTTGGATGAGGGTTCATAAAGTAACAATTTCCGCACTAATTTACTTTTTCCTTAACAGTGAGTCTAATCAAATATTGTTAATTGTTTTATTTATTATTTTTATTCTGCTGTATCATCATCAGTTAGTCCTATTCGTTACAAATCATTATATAAATACATGAACACGAAAATTGAAGCAGCGAGTTTTAATATTGATTATACAAGTTCTATCTCGTTCAGGTTTATGTGCCGCCGTTTTGTCTCAAAAACGTAACAGACGATTTCTACCACCGCGTATTGAGCGACTGAGCTGCAATGTTTTGCACCCGAAAACGGTTGACTATGCAGGTGCAACAAATCTACCGTGTTACGCAGGCTAGACGTCATAAAGCAGTGCACGTTTCAATCCAAGATAGGTGAGAGATTCTTAACTATGATCAGAATAAACCGGACGGCCACTCCTGTAAGTAGAAAATAAATAGTTAGTGCTAGATGACTTCATATGGTACAGGAATGTGCTATTATGCAGTGTCTCAGTAAAATGAAAAGTGGTGTTCCATTGAGAGGTAAAACTTTAGTTTATTATCTTTAATAATAGGGAAACAAAGGCAAATTAAGTTTTATAAATGAAACTTAAAAATAATAGTAAAGGACAGGATTGAACCATTATCAGTTGTGATGTATTGTGTGTACTTCTTTTTTTCATTTTTATCGTAGGCTTTCGTCGTCGTCGATGTATTGGTTTACTAGGCTCTCAAAATTTTAGTTGCGTCCTACATCAGGAATTTAGGTTGGTAAGCTTGTCAGTTCTTAGTATACGGCTTTTTGTTTTTTAACGTAAGTACAAACTGAACCATACTGTTTTTTTGAACCTAATAAAGTCATTAGATAACCTTTAGAACGTTTGAGCATAAGAATTGTCTCTCAGGGCTTTTAGTTAAATTTCAGTCTTTTTTTATAACTTTTTTGTATTTGTTACGTTAGTTTATTTTATAGAAGTACGTCACATAAGAAGTTAATTACTAATTCTTGCGTGAAAAATAGTCTTTGCTAATTGGCCTTAACCTTGATTTTTTTTCTTTTGCTGAATAATGTTTTTAATAAATTTATCTTCCATATTCCTGTCTCAAACACAGTCAAGGATGTTATTTAAAAGTAATTTTCAAATATCATCGATTAGATGAAAGGGTACTATCTACGTAAGAAGGTTTTCGAGAAACTTTTTTAAAACACAATTCCTGTTATATTTTTCACTTTAAAAGAACACAGTTACAACATACACTGAACAAAGTCACACGTTATTTGAGACACAATTTTCAAAATATATTTCATCACATTGATAGTCACACGTTATTTGAGACACAATTTTCAAAATATATTTCTTCACATTGATAGTTCATTATATCTCTGGTACAATCAAAGTTCAGAATATTCTCCCAAAGCCAAATTAAAGTTCCTTAATGCACTCTATCCTTTCTCAATTAAATTAATTGTCAGTTTTTTTCTTTTAAAGTCCACTTGAATATTAACTATCTCGACGGGAGGCAGAATTTTTCTATGTTCCGTAGCCTAATCCCAAATTAAAGTCCATATATAGTAACTACGCAATCGCGTAACCTTTCGATCATTCATTGTTAACTATCAAAGTCTTTAATTTCTGTAGGAATAATTTAAACGCGAATTAAAAAGTTCCGAAATATTTCCGTACATGTTTCCAGACTATTTTAGAGACAATTATGCGAGACGCTTACAGAGATCCTTACACACCGTAAAACAATGACAGAGAGAGAGCAATGCTACTGCGGTTACTATTTATACTACATTTACGACAAATGATAACTGTGATTGCAGTGTTTTGACCCGGTTACTCTATGACTTTAACTATTCTGACTTTACAAAGATATAAAATTTTGAAAAAATACCTAAATTCTCCCTCTTACAAAAATTAATTAAAATTAAAATGTACTGAAATGGATATTCCAATGCGATGACTGCGATGTAGTGTTACACGGTATCGTTTCGATAACTCAAAACACAAACAAAACAATTATCAGAAGAAAAATATGAATCAGAGGTTGGGTGAGGTCGCGCCTACGCTACATTTTACAACTGAATTGAGACAGAAGAGGATTTCGCGATAAATGCACCAAGTAATGCTGTACTGGTGTCAATGCAGATGCATGAAAGCGACCTTGCAGAAACTACAATTAGCTTTGCATCAGCTGAGGCGATGGCGGGTGTTTCCGCGACCCTGAACTCCTATAAAAAATTAACTACTTTAATATTTAGGTGAACTAAATCAGCTAAATCGTCCTATCAGTTTTCCTGAAGTCAAAACTCACTATCTTTTCAATTCAAAAATAATATGGCAGGGTATGTTCATTTTGCAAACAAGCCTACCGGTATACCTTCTCGTTATAGTCAGCAGACGAGAAATAATTATTGAGGACGGCCAGAAATGTCCACTGCTTGTTCTGTGAAAGTATCTTAAATAGAGGAGAAGCCTGCAACTGAACACTGAGCATCGCGAATTGTTGTTTTATGCCACAAGGCAAAACCATAATCGATCGTTCATTATTCACAGGAGCGAGGAGACGCACCGACGGGAGTGGTCGCCGCAAAGGCAGACGCACACACAGAAATCAGTCGCCAAAGGCGATCGACAAAGTCTTTTCGTAGTTAGGTAAACCATACAAATCTTTCGAGATTTTTCACAATTTTACATCTGAGACAAATTTGTTCCAGACATCCATTGTGAAGCGCAGTACCAGCACATCAGCCAATGAGAAGTTAGGTCTTAAATCCCTATGGTGGACACTGAGAATCTGACGCAGCTCTCGGCGGCTTTTTGTCGCGCTGGTGCCTACCACAATTAACCGGGTGAGTACACACACCACACAAAGGACACGAACTGTTATAAAATTCCTATTGTCTGCTAAAAGCTCTTGGTCAATAGACCACCCATTATTTAGTACGTACAGTCTTTCCCGCTAGTCAGAAAAACAGCTTCTGTGCAACACAACACTGTTTAAAATGTCTAGTGCCAACCTCTTTATAAACGCTGCATGTTAAATGCAATGATTTTTGATAATGCAGCAACTACTGTCTAAAATTACCATCTCAAGTATAATGAGTGGCGTATCAAATTGATCTGACAAGTGAGTATGTTTAAGAACTGGAAATGTCATGTAAGGAAGTCGGTACTTCTAGACTCCTTTCAGTAGTTTGTAAGTCTAGGGACTGATGACCGCTGCAATTTGGTTCCATTGCTTTACTAGCATTTGAACATTTGAAGGAAATAGCTCTGCAGAACTGAGATCCATCAGCGACACAACACTTGTCTACAAGAGCAGCAAAGTGCATTGAAGTTGACGGTACGCTGAACATATTCTTTGAGGAAACTTACACGATTAACAAACCATACCGTAACAGAATCTTACTGTCACCTACATTTAACCTGTTCCTGGTTGTTTTCATTGGTTTACCGAGAAATGGATAAGGAAAGGGCACATTTTATTTCAAGTTTTTTGCTCAGAATCACCAGTATTACCATACCTTTCCTCCATCTGACTCACCCTATATATATATAGGCTGGTCCATTGATTGTGGCCGGACCAAATATCTGAATTAAAATAATGGCGAATCATTAATTAAAGCTTTCGGGCTAAGACCAATAAAACTTCTTACTCTCGACGTCGAAGACTCACCCTTGAAGATGTTGTCTGCAGTAGGTAACAAAACGTCGGGAGTAAGACGTTTTATTGATGGACCACTGCATCTTCGCTCGGAAGCTTTAACTAATGAAGACGCCGGCCGTGAAAGCCTACATGCTATGACAATGGGGAATGTTGAAAATCCCACCTAGAATCAGGACCCTAATTATGTGTGTGTGTGGTATATTGGAAGACATTAGAAATGGCGTGTAGGATGAAATGCCAAGAGTCGTAGGACATAACGTCATGAATCATCTACCTCTGCATGTGTGCTAATATGGCAAGAAGTTTTGATTTAAATGTTTTTTAAAGCTGCTGGATAAATAGAGGAGCTATTTCTCTTTTACATCTGTGACTCTTACCATTATACTGAATTATTTCTTGGGGAAAATTAATCAAAATTGTGTTTTGTTTTATTGCTTCTGTATAAAATAAATACGTCACAGAGACATTTTAAGATTTTATCAAGGTAAAGATGTGATGCGGTGCAGGGAGACAGGTGTTAAAAAATATCTTTTCCAAAAAGTTGATGTCGGTCTATCAGTGTTCTATCAGTCAATCGATGCATTGTTCTAGACCCGCTGTGTTTAGACATATGTTTCTGTTATATTCATGAATTCTTGCCTTTATTATTGAATAATTACTCATTTTCATTTTAGAATCTTGTTGAAATTATTTAGTGGTCAATCCTCCATCCTATTTAATAATGTACAAGCATGAATTTTCATATGCACTCTTTCGTTATGTTATTGAGAACGAGCCGGATTCTAAGAAAGCGCCACGATCGTTTCAAAGTTTGTAAAATTTTCAGCTTCAACCGACTAAGCCAACCTCTGTCCCGACATTCCACGTACGAATAATTCGACAAAAAGGTCTTTCAATCTTTCTTTTTCACAGCGGATCAGTAGTAATTTGCAGAGTTACAGTCTTTTTAATCAAGAAACTAATTTTATCAGTTATTTAAACCGTAACACAGGTTTCGTTAGGTAATTGATATGTTGCTTCAAAATAATCTTCTGTTTACAGAAAGTTCAATCTCTCATGCAGATAATTTTAGAAAGTAACAGTTTCTGTAAAATCGACTTCATTATATTTGTTTTGTGCCGTGGGAGTGGCCGCGTGGTCTAAGGCATCATGCTACGGACTGGGCGGCCGATCCCGTAAGAGGTTCAAGACCTCTCTCGGGCATAGGTATGTGTGTTGTCACTAGTGTAAGTTAAAATAAGTTGTATGTCTAGGAGTTGAAGACGATAACAGTTTGATCCAGTAGGTTTACAAACATTTGAACATTCTTGCAGGCGTGAAGTTTGTTTATTCGTTTGCTCCTAATGACACGTGAGGCATAATGGAGCTTAATTTAAAATTCTGCAATATTACTAGGAACGATTAGGATTCTACAACACTACCACTTCAGCATGGCAAATTGCGGTGGAAAGCAGCCTACTACGAGTCAGCAAGCGCTACATATTTTGACGGTTGTCAATATGTCACATGCAGCGAAGGTGGTTTCTGCTGCGCAGTGGATATGACACTTCATGGAACGCATATTGACAGCCATCAGCTGTTTATTACATTTATAACTTTATCGATTTCGGTTATGAAGCATCGTCAGAAAAGTAAATTAAACAAACTGATCCATGTCGATCAATAAAAGATACGTAAAATGTCTGCATCTACATCTACATGGGATACTCTGCAAATCACATTTATGTGCCTGGCAGAGGGTTCATCGAACCACCTTTATACTATTTATCTCTCATTCCATTCTCGAATAGCGCGTGGGAAGAAATAACACCTGAATCTCTCCATTTCAGCTCTGATTTCTCGTATTTTATTCTGATGATCATTTCTACCTATGTAAATGGGAGTCAACAATATATTTTCGCATTCGGTGGAGAATGTTGGCGATTGCAGTTTCGTAAGTAGCCCACGCTCCTGTGATGAACGCCATTGTTGTAATGATTCCCATCCCAGATCCTGTATCATTTCCGTAACGCTGTCTCTCTTGTATCGTGACAATACGAAACGAGTTGCCCTTCTTTGGACTCTTTCGATGTTCTCCGTCAAACCCACGTGATAAGGATCCCACACTGGGCAGCAATACTCCAAAGATGGACGGACAAGCGTAGTGTATGCAGTTTCCTTTGTAGTTCTGTTTCATCTTTTAAGGGTTCTGCCAATAAAACGCAGTCTCTGTTTCGCCTTTCCCACGACATTATCAACGTGTTCTTTCCAATTTAAGTCTGAAGTAATAGCAATTGCTAGGTATTTTGTGGAGTTTACGGCTTTCACTTTTGATTGATTTATCTTGTAAACAAAGGTTAACGGATGTCTTTTCGTACTCATATGAACGACCTCACACTTCTCATTATTTAGAATCAATTGCCAATTTCTGTACCATACTGATATCTTATTCACATCGTTCTGCAGTTGGTTTTGATCGTCAGTTGATTTTACTAGACGGTAAATGACGGCGTCATCTGCAAACGACCTAAGAGAGCTCCTTAGATGTTTCCCTAAATCGTTTACGTAAATAAGGAAAAGCAGAGGACCAATAACACTACCCTGTGGAACGCCCGTTATCACCTCTGTTTTAGTCGATGCCTTACCATCGATTACTACGAACTGTGTTCTCTCTGATAGGAAATCCTCTATCCAATCGCAAATTTGGGGCGATATGCCATAACCACGCAATTTGATTAGAAGCGTTTGTGAGGTACGGTGTCAAAAGCCTTCTGGAAATCAAGATCAAAAATGTTAAAATGTTTGTAGCACTTATGGGACTTAACTACGGGGTCATCAGTCCCTAAGCTTACAAACTACTTATGAACTAGCTAAGACTAAGGACGGCACAAATATCCATGCCCGAGGGGGGATTCGAACCCCCGACCGTAGTGGCCGTGCAGATCGTGACTCGAGCGCCTCAGTTACCTCGGCCACCGTGGCCGGCGGAAATCAAGAAATACGGAATCGATGTCATTTGACATTAGGTCTTGATGTTTAATAAAACATTTTACTTGTCATCAAGACCTAAAGTCAATACGTGTGGTGTAAAGTAAATGTCAGAATAAGACAGCTGCTGCGCAAGATGTGCACTCTTCGCTGTGTGCTAGCTGTCGATGGCAGTGACCAATCAGTGTTTCTGTACAGTCCAGTTAGTCGGCAGGAGCTGCGGTGGGGGATGCGAGTGCAGGAATTGGCTGGCTGTGGGACCGCGGGTTTAACGCGGGCTCCGTGTCAGCGGTCGGCCTTGCGGCAAGGTCGCGACCGCAGATCCGGCACCGCACCACGTCACGCGGCAGCAGCGTCTGCAGACTGCAGATGACCGCCGCTGGAGGTGGCGCGCCGTCGCCTCAGGTCAAAGCGCCCGCACACGCCAGACCATGCTTGCCGTGGGAACGGCTGCCTCTAGCGTGCTCACCGCTTCAGTACGGTACGGCTATGGAGCGATAAGCCGGCTGTGGAGTGCTCTTCCGGCAGATCATTCGGACCCTGCAAGCCGGCATCCCCAAATACTCTATTGGCACGCAAGTTGCCTACGTTCCACGGCGTAACTCCCTAACTACACTGGTCAAAAATATTCGATCAGTTATTGATATGGTATCTGTTATTCCGGACATGTGCGGAAGGAGGAGACACCCTATTAGTAATTGTAAATGTTCAGGTGACATACAGTAAGGATTGGACCTGTTTCTCTGTTCAGATCGTTATGTTGGTCCTCAGAAGGACCACTTGACATGGATGATGTAGCTAACATAGCTGGGAGGTCGGAAAAGTGACAGTCCAGCTACCAGAGATTGTTGTTCGTTTAGAACCACCCGGCGGGTACGTGGAGCTTCAAGGGCTGCTTCCATACGCGCACAACTTCACCTTAAAAACAGGATGCCTAACTACAAACTTATAGCCTGGTTCGATGGTGCTGGGCTAAAACACAACGAATATCCACAGTACCTGGGAGTTACACTGCGCCGCGGCGGAGCGGCCGAGCACATTGAGGCGCTATGCTATGATGCGCGAGGCCGTTCCCCGTCGGGGGTTCGAATCCCCCCTCCGGCATAGTATAATGTTTAGGGACTCATGACCCCTTAGTTAAGTCGCATAAGCTCTACAATCATTTAATTTGAGTTACATTGGACAGATCTCTCACATTCAAGAACCACCTCCAAAAGATAGCATGGAAGGTAAAGACGAGGGTCAACATCCTACAGAGCTGGATAAATTGGTGGGCGATAGCAAAGGTTTTGCAGACAACTACTTTATATTTAGTCTACTCTGCTGGTAAATACTGTGCTCCAGTCTGGCTAAACAGTGTTCATGTGAGAGAAAACGGTGTGCAACTGAACAGGGCAATGAGGGTGATTAGTGGCACCCTAACGGAGACACCCCTCCAGTAGCTCCTAGTACTGTGCAATATTACTCCTCCTGATGTCAGGGGCAAAGAAGTCCTAATGAAAGAATTTAATAAGATCATGGCCGTTCCTAATCTACCCATCCTGCAAGACCTCCCACCATATTTCAGCCGCTTGAAGTCACGCAAACCACCTCTGTAAATAGCACTCCAACTGCTTGATAGTGACTTTCTCCCAATAGTCAAGCTCGATGAGAGGTTTGGACGAATACAGTGAGAAAAACAGTATCCTTATACACGACCCTACGAAGGAGCTACAAGGAATGAGTCTTCCCAGGAGGGAATGGGCTTTGCTAAACCGGTTCCGTACTGGTGTTGGCCGGTGCAATTACTGGAAATTTCGGTGTGGACAAGAAAATGATCAATCCTGTGACTGTGTCGCGGATATTCAAAGAATGAACCACATCTTACCCGAGTGTCCACTGAGCCATTATCCGGGTTGTAAGTCTGAGCTAAATTTAATTAGTGATAGCCTTTCAGTGATTAAAGGAGATGGAGCTGGCTCTGTGGCAGAGTTATAATTATTCTAAAACAGACGCTAGTATGTTTTTTTTTATTAAAGAGCTCTTTCTACAGATAGCAAAAAAAAAAAAATTATTTTATTTTTATGTAGCTGACGTCACATCATACGATAAATATATATATATATATATATATATATATATATATATATATATATATATATATATATATAATGGAAAGTCCAGGTTGGAATAAATAATATAGTGAGGACAGTTTACAACTCACCGCAAAGACGTGGCGACGAGCTGCGACAGGCACATACAAAAGACACACACATACAACACATTCAGCTATTGGCCATGGCCTTCTTCAGAAAATAGAGCACTCACGCAATCACACAGGCACACAACACAGTCATACAACCATCACCTCCGACTGCCACACTTCGAATCACGCTCTGCAGCGAATCGGGGACGGGATGGGAGGGGAGGGGGAGGGGATAGAAAGGTTACGTCACGGTGGTGGGGATGGGTTAGATGGGAATAACGAGATGCAGCTTAGGAATGGAGTGGGGAGGCGGGTGAGCGGAGAAAATAAAATAAAATAAAGTAAAATAACATATATATGAAATGCATGCACACTGCAAGTACACAAGACCGCATACACACACACACACACACACATATATATACACACACACACATACACACACACACACACACACACACACACACACACACACATATATATATATATATATATATATATATATATATATATATATATATATATATATATATATATATATACAAACACACGATCACACATTCACACACCACTCAAAATAGGTGAGGTTTGGGATAGAGAGGTAGGAACTGTAAGGTATGGAAAAATATATATATAGGGAAGTTATCATAGGTTGAGGTCTGGTTGATTTCGGGATCGGAGAATGTATTGTAGGGATAACTCCCATCTGTGCAGTTCAGAAAAGCTGGTGGTGGATGGGAGGATCCAGATGGCCCGGGTTGTGAAGCAGCCATTGAAATCAAGCATGTGCTCCGCTGCATGCTGTGCCACAGGGTGGTCCACCTTGTTTTTGGCCACAGTTTGGCGGTGGCCATTCATCCTAATGGACAGCTGGTTGGTGGTCATGCCAATATAGAAAGCTGTACAGTGCTTGCAGCACAGTTGGTAAATTACGTGGCTGCTTTCACAAGTGGCCCGGCCTCTGATAGGGTAGGATAAGCCTGTGACAGGACTGGAATAGGAAGTGCTGGGTGGGTGGATTGGACAGGTCTTGCAGCGGGGTCTTCCACAAGGATATGATCCCTGTGGCAGTGAGCTGGGTTTCGGGGTGGCATAAGGATGAACTAGGATGTTGTGAAGGTTGGGAGGGCGACGGAACACCACTTTAGGAGGGGTGGGAAGGATCTTTGGCAGGATGTCTCTCATTTCAGGGCACGAGGATAGAAAATCAAAACCTTGGCGAAGGATGGAATTTAGTTGTTCGAGACCAGGGTAGTACTGGGTGACAAGGGGAGCGCTCTTTTGTGGATGGTTATTGGTGTTAGGAAGAGGATTTGGGGTGTGTGAGGATATGGCACGGGAGATTTGTTTGCGGACTAGGTCCGTGGGGTAGTTTCTGTTTGTGAAGGCCTTTGTGAGACCTTCAGCATATTCAGAAAGGGAATTCTTGTCACTGCAGATATGCCGTCCACGGGTGGCTAGGCTGTAAGGGAGGGATTTTTTGATGTGGAAGGGATGGCAACTGTCAAAATGTAGGTACTGTCGGTGGTTGGTAGGTTTAATATGGACGGAAGTGTGAATGGAGCCATCAGTGAGGTGGAGGTTGACATCCAGGAATGTGGCATGGTTGGTTGAGGAAGACCAGGTAAAGTGGATGGGAGAGAAGGAATTGAGGTTCTGAAGAAAGGAGGATAGGGTGTCCTGGCCCTGAGTCCAGATCATGAAAATATCATCAATGAACCGGAACCAGGCCAGAGGCTTGAGGTTTTGGGATGCTAGGAAGGATTCCTCCAGACGGCCCATGAACAGGTTGGCATAGGAGGGTGCCATGCGGGTGCCCATGGCTGTGCCTTGGATTTGATGGTAAACTTTCCCCTCAAAGGAAAAGTAGTTGTTAAGTAGGATGAAATTGGTAAGGGTTATGAGGAATGAGGTATCAGGCTTGCGTTCAGAGGGACGTTGGGAGAGGTAGTATTCCAGAGCGGCAAGGCCATGGGTTGTGGGATGTTGGTGTATAGGGAGGTGACATCCACTGTGACAAGTAAAGATCCAGGAGGCAAAGGTGTGGGAATGGTGGAGAGTCGGTGAAGGAAGTGGTTGGTATCCTTGATGTGGGAAGGTAGATTTTGAACAATAGGTTGGAGGTGTTGGTCAACTAGGGCTGAAATTCGTTCGGTAGGAGCACAGTAACCAGCCACAATAGGGCGTCCAGGATTATTAGGTTTGTGAATTTTGGGGAGCATGTAAAAGGTGGGTGTGCGGAGTGTTGCTGGGGTGAGGAGGGAGATGGATTCAGGGGAGAGTTTCTGGGAGGGGCCATAGGATTTTAGTAGGGATTGGAGATCTTGTTGGACTTTGGGGATGGGGTCAATCTGGCACAACTTGTAGGTGGAGGAGTCAGAGAGTTGGCGGAGCCCTTCTGCCAGGTAGTCACTGTGATCCATAACTACAGTCGTGGAACCTTTATCAGCAGGGAGGATGATGATGTCAGGATTAGTTTTAAGGTTTTGGATGGCTCTTCTTTCTTCTGCTGAAAGGTTTGAGTTCTTGGGAAGGGACTTGGGAAAGGATGGTGAGGACAAGTTGGAGGTGAGAAACTCTTGGAGGGTAACCAGAGGGTGGTTAGGTGGGAGTGCAGGGGGATCTTTGTTGGATGGTGGTATGAATTGGGACAGGCAGGGTTCAATATTGGGATTAGGTAGATTGCGGTCAGAGGGATTGGTGGCAAAGTAGTGTTTCCATCGTAGGGATCGGGAAAAGGAGAGTAGGTCTTTGACAAGACCAACATGATTGAACTGGGTGTAGGACTGAAGGTAAGACCTTTGGATAGAACGGAAACTTCAGTGGGGTTTAGGTTTTTTGTGGATAGGTTGACCACAGTGTTCTGGGGTTGTTTTGGTATTGGATGTTGTGGAGTAGTGGTAGGGAGTTTGGAGGGATGAGGTAGGTTCAAGAGGTCAGCTAAGCATGGTCTGGGACCCATGAGGGGCTCACGAGGAGGAACACTGTGGTTCGGATAGGGATTGGATATGGGTGCTCCAAGTCGGCAATATGATGTCAGCAGGCTGGACAGTTTGTGGAGGTGGTGTTTGGAATGCTCCTCCAGTTGCTGGAGAGCAAAGGATTCGATCTGGGAGATGGGATGTAGGTATTTTTGGTTACACAATAGTAATATCTTACGGAGGGAGAGAAGGTAGCTAAGGGATTTATGAGCCATGGAGAGGTGATTTTGTAGGACTAGGTTCGTGAGGGATAAGGATTGGTGGAATCTGAAAAGGTGCAGGTCATTGTGGAAGGAGGGGTGGGATCCAGACAATGGAATTTTTAAGGTTAGACCGTTGGGAGGGATACCATGACTTAGACAGCATTTTAGGAATAGGATGTGGGATTGGGTTTTGGCCAGGGAAAGGGATACTTTCCTGAACTGGTACAGATAGAAGGAGCAGGGGTCCATTGGGACAGGGATAGTGCCGGGAGAGTGGAAAGTGAGGAATGATGGGAGAGACAGTGGATTATGATGAACCTGTGAAGAGGTTCCTCAACACGCAAAATACGCACCAGGCACGCAAAAGTTCGTAAATCCGCGCACACAACTACACAGATACACACCCAAGCACGCAGATTCACGCCCAAGCGCACTAAATGACGGAAAAAACTGCAAAATCACGAATAAAATCATGCACCAGAACGCAATATCACGCACTAAAACGGTAGATTTCACACAGGAGCAAGCAGCCCACCGCAAAAATGTGTACAAAACCCAAACAACGCATAAGTACGGAAATTCGTGGAAGAAAGGCTATAATGGAGCTTCTAGAGCAGAAAACTCAAGACACAGTAACGTAAATTTACGTAATTCTAATATATAGTGCCAGAGGAGAAGAATATACGGGGCTGGGGATAAAAGATTACATGTACATATCTGTGGGCGGGTCCATTAGTTCAAACGAAAGTGGTTCTGGCATAGTTGGGTCGTAATAAATAACTAAGGTGATGAAAAAAAAAATGTATATACAGTTGACCAAAACTACGAGAAAATACAAAAGGGAAAGTAAGGAAAGGTGTATTAGAATTACTGGAAGGGGGAAGAATAAGCTGCATCAACAATCGGCGTGGTTATAAAGTTCTCTGTTGAAAGCTGGCGGGATTGTTGGCTCGGAAGTCGGAATGTGACAGTTACAAAGGATTGAGAAGAAGAAAAATAGGAAAATATAAGAGAGAAGGAAATATTGATAGAGGAATGTTATAGAAAGTAGTAACAAAGGAAAAGGTTATGGGATGGAAGGGAGACCGTTAGGCAAAATATAATAATGGAAAGTCCAGGTTGGAATAAATAATATAGTGAGGACAGTTTACAACTCACCGCAAAGACGTGGCGACGAGCTGCGACAGGCGCATACAAAAGACACACACATACAAAAGACACACACACATACAACACATTCAGCTATCGGCCATGGCCTTCTTCAGAAAATAGAGCACTCACGCAATCACACAGGCACACAACACAGTCAAACAACCATCACCTCCGACTGCCACGGATCTTGTGTACTTGCAGTGTGCATGCATTTCATATATATGTTATTTTACTTTATTTTATTTTATTTTATTTTCTCCGCTCACCCGCCTCCCCACTCCATTCCTATGCTGCATCTCGTTATTCCCATTTAACCCATCCCCACCACCGTGACGTAACCTTTCTATTCCCTCCCCCTTCCCTCCCCTCCCGTCCCCGATTCACTGCAGAGCGTGATTCGAAGTGTGGCAGTCGGAGGTGATGGTTGTATGACTGTGTTGTGTGCCTGTGTGATTGCGTGAGTGCTCTATTTTCTGAAGAAGGCCATGGCCGATAGCTGAATGTGTTGTATGTGTGTGTCTTTTGTATGTGCCTGTCGCAGCTCGTCGCCACGTCTTTGCGGTGAGTTGTAAACTGTCCTCACTATATTATTATATATATAACAGGCATACTTTCAATGCGGATGCAATTCAAACGCTCGATCCCTTGCGGGAAGTATCAAGTTGAGAATTTGGGTTGATTGGAATCGTGCCTAGATAGCCTAATTGATTAAGGCGACCTCTGGCACAAAGCAGGAAATCCGGGTTCGAATCCCGGTTCAGCACAAATTTTCTACTTAGTCGTTGAATTCATTTCAACCCCACGAAATAGTCGAAATGTGTCAATATTTCGATTTCGGCAACTGGATCAGTTGTGATACATAGCTGTCATCGACAGAAGGAACTACAATGCTTCGGCGTGTTTCTGTCAGTCCTACGGAGTGGAGACAACGGCATTACAGCAACCGAGATAGCGGAAACAGAAAGATGCTGCACAGGGGTTAGCTGTTGACTTGTGTTTACTATACCAAACGAATTACGCAAGCAGTGGATTAGAGACAGTGTAGTGAGCAGGTAGTGCAATGCAGGTAGTGCAACATAGCATCAACGTGAGTTACCCGAAGCTATAGCACGGAGAAGCCATAGGAAGGTTGGAAACGGTACAGACACATAGGGAGGTAGCTGCTGCCGCTATTGGCAGTGCCCAAAGTGTTTTTTCCAGGACCTGGACGACATTTCAGACATCAGGAACCGTTAAAAGAAGGCATTTCTAAGGTCGTCCACTGGTGACATAAGCAAGCGATATCTCCGGTTAATAGCTTTTGGAGACAGGAGACCGAATGCAACTCAGTTGCAACGCACCTTCCAGGCAGCAACGGTCCGAAATCACCTTCGAAAATGTGGCCTCCAAGGCACTGAGGCCACTAGCGTGTATCCCATTTAGCCCACTGAAATTGGGCAGAGGAACATTAGGGTTGGAGTCGTAACGAATGGCGTCGGGTTCTGTTCATAGATGAGTCAAGATCTTCAGCCGGACAGTCGTCGTTCCCTCATCTGGAGAGAACGTGGAACTGGGAACAATCATGCATATGCACAGGAAATATCATCATTTCATGGTGGTGGTCGAATGGTGTGGACGGGAGTCAATATTGGCCCACAATCATACCTCTGTTTTCTCGTCCAGAATGGCGCTTTGGCTGCTCAGAGGTACAAAGACGACATGCTTCGACCTTTTGTTACGTCCTACGGCTGGTGCCATGGGTTCCTTCTGGTGGACGATAACGCTCATTCTCTCATAGCTGCATTTGACAACATTCTTCTAGCTAAGGGAAGTGAACGAATGGAGTGTCCAGCTTGTTCACCGGACATTAACACGATTGATCATGCACTTGGCAGACTCATTGAAACTATGCCAGTACCTCACACGACGGTTGAAGAATTGGATAGTGCACTCATGGAGCCGGCCGCGGTGGCCGAGGTGACTGAGGCGCTCCAGTCACGGTCAGCACGGCCACTACGGTCGGGGGTTGGAATCCCCCCTCGGGCATGGATATTTGTGCCGTCCTAGTTCGTAAGTAGTGCATAAGTAGTTTGTAAGTTTAGGGACTGATGACCCCGCAGTTAAGTCCCATAAGCTTAACAAACATTTGAACATTTGCACTCATGGAAAAACGGCCAAATACCTATCAAGAGTTGACTGATAAATTCATACTGTCCATTCTACGCAGGTGTGTAACTATAATGGTCGTTCGAGGTGATCACACTCGATATTAGAGAACAACAATGACTTTTTCACTATTATGGTAGCCCCATGGTGCTTCACTCTAAGTAAAGGCCATGTAAACCTCAAGTAAATGGTTGAGACAGCAAAATACCGTACTGCATCATACATAACTTATAATGGTAACCAATATCTAAATAAAATTTGTTACCATTGTGTATGATATCTCATGTGACGCCTGCTTTGAGCCTTGAATACTCCTTTTCCCGAAACGAGAGACGGACTGTAAACACACCGAGACTCGTGGCCAGCAGTAACAAAGGAAACTTATTTTACAACTCTTGGAATAACGTTTGTGTACGATTTTTAAATTGTAAATCTGACTGCTTTCTGCAGCTATTACAAGTTTGGATCTTCTATTAAACTGTCACAAATATTTACAATTTTCTAGAACAAATAGCAGCCAACCAGTTGCGTTAAAATGGGTTTAATTAATTAAACCTATTTAACTGAACTGGTTGCCTGGCTTGCAGTGGCTTTTTTTTATGGTTTCACAAAAGGGCAAGATCTCATAAGCCAAGCAGGATAGCTCAGTAGATCACTAGGTTTTTTAGTGCCTCTTCACTATCTACTTCGCAATCCGAAGATTGTTTCCTTCATTAGCTAGCCTTATGTGCCATGTCATAATTGTGTCCTTTCCTTTTCTTTTAGTTAATTAATGTATTTATGGCCACATGATCCAAAATTTTATTCGAACAGCCGAGTCACTTAGTTGAATTAGCTATAAGTAGGAGCCTACACACCAGGTCCCATTGCTTATTAGAAGCTTGCATCCATAATTTAATTTTAGGTTAAAAAAATTAAAAAAACCGCAATCAGATCAACTAAATAAACCGTTGTGCACACCTACGCAGGCCAGCGTCAGTACACTTCCACTACATCCAACTTAGCAATCGTTACAGTGTGATGAGCAGCTAGTACTTACTTCTATTTCGTGTTTTAATCACGTTTAAAGCAGTGGTACTTCTATCCATAGATGAACGATGAGAGCCAAAAGTAGAGATAAATCGTATTTGACATACTAGATTACCCGGTGCACTTCATATCACTTACTTCCTAATATAAACCATATTAATTTAAATCATTTGTGTTTTAGACCCAGTAGCTTTATAAAGGCATCATCAGATAGTCTAAGTATGGGTGAACGTTAAATGTGCAAAATTTTATCGCAATCGTACGAATTATGTTGATATCCCAAAGAAAAGAGCTCTTTCATTTTTCCACCTATTTTTCTGGCCATCTGTTACAAAATTTTACTTCACTCAAACCTTCCTCTCACTTTGAACGTCGAATGTGCAAAATTTTATCGCAGTCATATGAATGGTATTGATATTTCATAGAAAAATCTCTTTCTGTTTTTTCTGAATTTTCCAATTTTCCGGGAAACTTTTCCAAATTTTTATTTCATAAGAATTTTACTCTTGCTTTGAACGACAAATATGCAAAATTATTTGGCAATCAGGCGAATGATATATACATTCCATTGCAAAAATCTCTTTCAGTCTCTCGCGAATTTTCAAATTTTCCGGGTAACTTCCCCAAATTTTTAGTTCATAAGAACGTTCGTCTTTCGTTGAACGTCAAATGATCAAAATGAACGGTTCTCAACTTATAGTGTTGAGTACATTTAGAAACACATTGAAAAAGGAACTTGGTTCGAATTTTGCTACTTTTCTTTTTAACTGTCCCTACTTTTTTTACTGAAAACTTTTCCAAGACCATAATGAACAAAACAAAAGACGAATTACCCCTCTCCGTAGAAACCTTGCCCTCTCAAGCCGTACTCAAGTGATGCTCTTACAACCATGTGGTAACCGATTTTTATTCATAGAAAAATTCGCTTTTGGTTTTTCCTAAATTTTCCCACTTTCCGGGCGACTTTTCCGAATTTTTATTTCATGCAACCGTTCCTCTTGCTCTCAACATGAAATGTGCAACATTTTATCGCAATTGGACGAACGGTATTAATAGCTCACTGCAAAAAGTTGTTTCAGTTTTCCCCGAGTTTCTTCTTTTCCGTATTTTATCAACGTTTAAACCCCCCTGGAGTTACACGAATATTTCAAGACTAAAATCAGCCAAATCGGTTCAGCCGTTCTCTAGTTTTAGCGAGACTAGCGAACAGCAATTCATATATATAAGGGTTTAATTGAATGTTGAAGACAGTAAGGAGGATAATAGAACAGGTGTCTACGTTAGTTGTGTGTGAATAAATATAAAACTGAATCTGGCGAGAGATGTGCTATGGTAGACCGTGAAGTTTTGGTGCCCATAGATATCACTGCAAGTGCTTACTAGAGAACCACGTTCCAGTCTCGTACCGGCACAAATTTGAAACTTTTCCCGTAGCTGTAATTCATTTCCCAAAGACAGATAATCCTTTGTGTCTCGGAATATTTTCTGCTGTCCTCGTTAAGCAACACGACGGATCTCCTTCGTGCGTCACCACTGTAAGTCGCAAGTGATGGGCAAACTCAGCAGATGCTGCAAGAGGAAACCGTTGCGGTGCAACGCCGGATTGCGATCGCTTAGCAACGGTCCGGTGTGCTCCTCAGAGGTGACTCACCGGCTGGAGGGTGGGAGGGGGAGGACGGTGCTCCGTGGCACCAAGGCCGCCGCCGACCAGTCAGACGCGGGGGCGGCCGCGTGGGCGGCGGCGGCGGCGGCGGCGGCGGCGGCGGCGCACGCGGGGTCGTCTGTTCTGGAGGTCCGGTGACGTCACACAGACAGCCGTAGCTAACGGCGGCCCGCAGTGGCCGTGGCGTGTTCACAGTCAATGAGGTGCCTATACGAACACGGCTGGGCAGTTAAGCTCCTCCTGATATACCAGTATCAGAGGTTAAGGCTCCTCACGCACGTAAACTAGGCACTCCCGAGATAACTGGCTGCGTCAGCTGCATTGTTAGCGACTAAGTCTACGCGGCTGTAAGCAGTCGACAATCCGAAGAGTGGTTTGAACACCACAGTGCTGTACTAGGCATGGTAGTGTTTGGCGGTGGTATGCCGTTGCCTTCCTGCGACCTGCGAATTGACTTCCCCAGACTGTTATAGGGGGACATACAGTTTAACGTGGATTGCGAACCACGGTACTGCTCGACGTTTTTACATAATAGCAACATTTCCGGAGGTGAAATAAGAGAAAAGTGACAGATAAAAATCCTAGGGCTTTGCGGGCATCGAACCCGTGAACTTTTTATTGTCTGGCACTCTACGGCATTCTACCATTATGCTACCCAGCAACAACTAGAATTACGGTTTCACAGTGAGGATCTGAGTACACTACTGGCCATTAAAATTTCTACACCAAGAAGAAACGGATATTCATTTGACAAATATCTTATACAAGAACTAACATATGATCACATTTTCACGCAATTTAAGCGCATAGATCCTGAGAAATCAGCACCCAGAACAACCACCTCTGGCCATGATACGCCTGGGCATTCAGTCAGACAGAGCTTGGATGGCGTGTACAGGTACAGATGCCCATGCAGCTTCAACACGACACCACAGATCATCAAGAGTAGTGACTGGCGTATTGTGACGAGCCAGTTGCTCGCCCACCATTGACCAGACGTTTTCAATTGGTGACAGATCTGAGGAATGTGCTGGCCAGGGCAGCAGTTGAACATTTTCCGTATCCACAAAGTCCCGTACAGGACCTGCAACATGAAGTCGTGCATTATTCTTCTGAAATGTAGGGTGTCGTAGGGATCGAATGAAGGGTAGAGCTACGGGTCGTAACACATCTGAAATGTAACGACCACTACTTAATGTGCCGTCAATGCCTACAAGAGGTGACGAGACGTGTAACCAGTGGCACCGCATAGCATCACGCCAGGTGATACGCCAGTATGGCGATGACGAACACACGCTTGAAATGTGCGTTCACCGTGTTGTCGCCAAACATGGATGCGACCATCACGATGCTGTAAACAGAACCTGTACTCATCCGAAAACATGACGTATTGCCATCGTGCACCCAGGTTCGTCGTTGCGTACACCATCGCAGGAGCTCCTGTCTGTGATTCAGCGTCTAGGATAACCGCAGCCATGGTCTCCGAGCTGATAGTCCATGCTGCTGCAAACGTCGTCGAACTGTTCGTGCAGATGGTTATTATTTTGCAAATGTCCCCATCTGTTGACTAAGAGACTGAGAAGTGGCTGCACAATCCGTTACATACATGCGGA
Source organism: Locusta migratoria (assembly GCA_026315105.1). Taxonomy (NCBI): domain Eukaryota; kingdom Metazoa; phylum Arthropoda; class Insecta; order Orthoptera; family Acrididae; genus Locusta; species Locusta migratoria. Next base: position 206,095,766 of record CM048751.1, read on the forward strand.
TAAGATGCCTGTCATGTCAACTCCTAGTGATTCGAAATGTTCAAATGTTTGTAGAGCTTATGGGACTTAACTACGGGGTCATCAGTCCCTAAACTTACAAACTACTTATGAACTAGCTACAACTAAGGATGTCACAAATATCCATGCCCGAGGGGGGATTCAAACCCCCGATCGTAGTGGCCGTGCAGACCGTGACTGAAGCGCCTCAGTCCCCTCGGCCACCGCGGCGGGCCTACTGATTCGAGGTCGTTGGGATCCAGTACGGCGTTCCGTATTGGCCTCGTGAACCCACCAATTCCATATTCTGCTGTCATTGGATCGCGACCAACGCGAGCAGCAATGTCGCGATACGATGAACCGCAATCGCAATAGGCTACAATCCAACCTTTATCAAAATCGGGAACGTGACGGTACGCATTTCTCCTCCTTACACGAGGCATCGCAACAACGTTTCACCAGGCAACGCCAGTCAACTGCTGTATGAGAAATCGGTTGGAAACTTTCCTCATGTCAGCACGTTGTACGTGTCGCCACCGGCGCCAACCCCGTGTGAATGCTATGGTATGCTAATCACTTGCATATCACAGCATCTTATTCTTGTAGCTTCAATTTCGCGTCTGTAGCACGTCATCTTCGTGGTGTAATAATTTTAATGGCCAGGAGTGTAAATCTGCATACGTTGTGTGCCTAGTAAATTCGGGGAATGCTATCAGGCATCAAACAAAACAAAAGATACAAATAAATGCTCTTTAGTGGCGTTCAAAATAGGCGCCACCCGCTACAACACACTTTTGATAACGTTGGTACAGCTTATGGAAATTATTAGCAACGGACTCCTTTGGAATCTATCACACAATGGTTGTCACTCGATATCTGATGGCATTAACGTCCGCAATAGGTTCACCTCTCATCGCCGCCTTCAAGGGGGGAAACTGGAAGAAGTCCACGGGAGCAAGATGAAGGGAGTACTGAGGTTGTTCAATAATAGTTACCATTTTCTGTCGTAGGAACGAATCTCATGTTTCGCGCAGTGTAGAGGGGTGCATTGTCATGGAGCAGTATCCATTTTCCTGTCCTGTTCAGTGCAACTCGGGATAAGCCCATCAGATGCACGGTAACAATCGGTTCAAAACTAACTGGTATGGGAGCTGATGACCTAGCTGTTTAACGCCCTAAAATACCAATCATCATCACGAAATGGTAAAATGCTGCATTAGGGGTTTCACCTTCAGGAGCAAATTACTTACGGATGGTGCCATTGTTGTCGAAGAAGGTGATCAACAGCACATTTTTGCACAGAGCAATTTTTAATGATTTTTTTGTCGTCCGCAAGACAGTGAATATCATAACATCGATTGTAGTTTGGATTCCGGATCGAACTGGTTGAAAATGAAATGTTTGTTGTGCTTATGGGAATTAACTACGGGGTCATCAGTCCATAAATTTGCAAACTACTTATAAACTAACTTATACTAAAGACAACACAAACATACATGCTCGAGGGAGGATTCGAACCCCCGACGGGGAACGGCTACGATCTGGTAGCACGTCTCATCTCTCGTAATGATGGTCTTCAGAGGCAATGGATCCTGGTTGTCTTCTTTTCTGCTCGTCTTTGGGTTTCTGCGACACAAATCGGCAACAGATCTTCCGCTTACATAAATCATTGCAGACAATGGTGTACATCGTGTCGTTGCTAGTGCCGAATTCCTCCGCAATCAGAGATTCCGTCGGCGATCATTTCAGGGGTTGTGCTTCTCGAGATCCGACTTGAACGTGGCTCATTCTCAGATGTTCCCTTTCCTTCACGGAACCGTTAAAACCGTTCGCAAACATATTACTGCTCATGGCGTCCACCTCATACAGCTGCACCAACATTCCATGTCTCCGTTGCAGCCGTGGTGGGGTGGCCGAGCGATCCCGCCTTGCTGTGGAGCGCACGGTTGCTCGCCGTCGGAGTACTGAGTCCTCATTCGGACATGTGTGTGTGTGTGTGTGTGTGTGTGTGTGTGTGTGTGTGTTCGTGTTGTCCTTGGTATAAGTTTTTGTAAGTAATTTGTAAGCCTAGGGACTGATAACCATCGCTAAGATTTACAAACATTTGAACATTTTTGTCCGTTGCAGTGTCCCCCCCCCCCCAATTTGTGGCATAAATTTATGTTTACACGTTGCTCCACTGCGCTGTGACACTTCCTCTCGCACTACGTTCAACTGGTCGCAGTGTATTGACACAACCAATCATATGCACTGAATGTTGAGTATCGATTCTCTTCAAATCTCTGAAGACACCTGCACTTGCACGTGCACATACAAGTTGAAATTCACACACAATTCACCGAAAGTTTTACACACACCAAATATAGGCACAGGGTGTCCAGCAAGGGATTCCCTGATTTCAAAAATATCTCGAAAACGAAATTCGTAACACGAGACATCTGTAATGTCAACAGAAGTTAAAATATAGTTCGGAATTGGAAAACTACTGACATGGCACTGCAACTGGATTATGGCGTGCATACAAACAGTGCGCCGCAGTTCCAAGCGATCAGTTCCACCGCTGCAACGTGAGAGGTGGTTAGCGTGCCGAAGGAGCAGATTACAGTCACGCATTTCATAGAACAACCTTTCTGGTACAGGAATACCACAAGATACAATCGTATGGCTACAAGCAAGAGCTTTTTGTCCAGGGATTTAACGTGTTAAAAGGACCATTGCGAAAACATTTCGCAAGTTCTTCACAAAATTCCAAAGGACAGACAGCGTGTCTGATGGTCTGGAAAGGCAAACTATATAATTGCGGCAGAGTCTGATTTCAAGCGTTAGAGCACGTAGAAAATACTGAGAGAGGGCATACACCTGTTCCATTCAAAATCGAATGCCACCAGACCATACCTGAAAGAGCAGTGCGGCAGAGGGCTGATTTTGCGAACCAGAATCTCACGACGGTTGACAATGATGGATTTGATGACAGCTGCATCTGGTTCACAGGTGACGCACACTTCCAATTGAATGCAGTCGAGAATAAGGAAAACGTGTGATTTTGCGTTTCTAAATACCCGACTTTTGTGAACCAGAACAACTCTCTCTCAAAACTGCTGTGTGGGCTGTAATATGTATCAATATCGATCAATAGTGAACGTTATGTTGCAATTTTGGAACAATTTGGAGGATCTACTAGTTATGAAGTGGTTCATGGAAGATAGTGCCGGAACACGTCGCAACAAACAGGTGTTTCGCTACTTTTGGCAGGTAGACTTCTTGCATTGGATTATTGTAAATTTTCTGGCGCAGGGAAGGATTGAGGTCCATATTCTCCCGATCTGACTCCGTGTGACTTCTTTCAGTGGGACACATTGGAAGACACTGTCTACCTGAACCTACCAGCGACGCTGGATGAGCTTCATTCGGCGATCTGTGAAGCTTCCATTTCCGTTGATACACTATAGTATGTGATGACAAAATGTATTGTTCGTTTGTGCGAACTTTTTGTGAACTTCTGTATAACATTCGTACAGCTTTCAGAATGAGCGTATTAAGCTGGTACATCGCGAACACCTACACCTTTTTGTCATTGTCCCAACTTCTTGTTTTAGAGTCGATATAACTGTCGGTGTCCTGATCCGTTCAGTCTGTTTTTTAAAATAAACGTCTGAGTTGTCTTTCCTGTGCCGTCTTAGCTTCCTGATAATACTTCCATTTACTGGGTGATCAAAAAGTCAGTAGGAATTTGAAAACTTAATAAATCACGAAATAATGTAGATGTAAAAATTGACACAGATGCTTAGAATGAAATGGGATATATATATATATATATATATATATATATATATATATATATCTCCGACATATGGAGCTTCATCTGACCAAAAAACCAATAATTAGCATAGCAAATTAATACAAATCAAAGATGATGTTCTTTACACAATATGCTCAATGTATTCACCATCATTCCTCAACAACAGCTGTAGTCGCGGAAAAATGTTGTGAACAGCATTGTAAAGCATGTCCGGAGTTATGGTGAGGCATTGGCGTCGGATGTTGTCTTTCAGCATCCCTAGAGATGTCGGTCGTTCACGATACACTTTTGCGACTTCAGGTAACCCAATAGCCAATAATAACACGGACTGAAGTCTGGGGACCTGAGAGGCCAAGCATGACGAAAGTGGCGGCTGAGCACACAATCATCACCAAACGGCGCACGCAAGAGATCTTTCAGGCGTCTAGCAATATGGGGTGGAGCGCCATCCTGCATAAAAATCGTACGTTCCAGCAGGGGTTTATAAGCCAGGCTGGAGATGATGCGATTCTGTAACACATCGTCGTATCTCTCACACGTCACGGTAGCAGTTACGAAACCAGAATCACGCAGTTTGTCGAAGAAAAAAAGGCCCGATAACGATAGATGTGGTAAATCCAACCCATACCATGATTTTCTCATCGTGCAATGGCGTTTTCAAATTCTGCTGTTGTGAAATGAGCTTCGTGGGTCCACAACACGTTAGTCAACCAATCGTCATCTTCCGCCATCTTTTGAAACACCCACACCGCAAATGCCCTCCGCTTCTCTAAATCGCCAGGTAAGAGTTCATGATGCCGACGGCTTTTGTAAGAATAGCATCGGAGGGTACGCCAAAGTACCAACCAAACAATAGTGTATGGAATGCCGGTGCGACGTGCGACTGCACGAGCGCAGACTTCCTAGTTCATAGATGAACCCGCTACAGTCTCCGTTTCTTCGAACAGTCTCAGCAGCATTACGTCTTTTGTTCGATCGGCCACTACGGGGTCTATCGTCTAAACAACCCGTGGCTTCGAATTTCGGAATCGTTCTCGCCACAGCTGCATTTGTCAACGGGCCTTTACCCGTTCAAATCCCCTTTCTATGGCGATAGGATCGTAACGCTGAACTAGCACTTTCCCCATTCTGATAAAACTGCTTCACTAAAAACGCCTTTTCAGGTAACGTCAACATGCTGCAACTGCTGGTGCATATTATTCTCTCCAATTACAGTTCCTTTTATACACGATTTTCATGCGCAGTCACTGACTTTTTGCTGTCCAGCGCCATCTGTCGGACACTTTTTGAACTTTTTTTTTCTAATAAAACCCCATGTCATTCCAAGCATGTGTGTCAATTGTCAATTTTTACCTCTCTTTTTACGATGCGCGCGGCCGTTCGCCGTCGGGAGTTCGCGTTCCCACTCGGGCATGGGTGTTTGTGTTGTCCTTAGGTTAGTTTACCCTAGTTTAAATAGTTTGTAAGCTACGGACTGATAACCACGCAGCTGAGTCCGATAGATTTAGAAACATTTATTTCCAGAGTTTTTCCAAAGTAAACTACGGTACATTCTGACGTGTCTAATGAGGATTATACGACCACGTCCCTGAATTATTGCCAGGTAGCTCTGTGGAGATGCAGGATCTGGGATGGTAATCATTACAACAACGGCACTTATCGCTGCGGCGTGGGCTACTTACGAAACTCCAATCGCCAACATTCTCCTCCGAATGCGAAAATATATTGTTGATTCCCACTTACATAGGTAGAAAACATCATCAGAATAAAATATCGAGAAATCAGAGCTCGAACGGAGAGATTCAGGTGTTCTTTCTTCCCGAGCGCTATTCGACAATGGAATGGGAGATAAATAGTATAAAGGTGGTTCGATGAACCCTCTGCCAGGAACTTAAATGTGATTTGCAGAGTATCCCATGTAGATGAAGATGTAGAAATTATCACTGCAGCAATGGTAAAAATAGGGTCTAAATATTTTATTCAGTTTGTGCAAAAACCAGACACCAAGGGCACGAAAGGGATCCAGTGGTTAAGAAGGGAGTAAGACAAGATTGTAGCCTTTCCCCACCGTTCTTCAGTCTTTACATTAAACATTCTGTGAAGAAAAGAAATTGGAAATTTGGAGAAGGAATCAAAGTTCAGGGAGAAGAAATAATAACTTTTTGTTTTCATGATGTCACAGGAATTCTGCCAGAGACTGTAAAGGACCAGAAAGAGGAACTGTATGGAATGGACAGTGTCTTGAAAGGAGGTTGCAAAATGAGTATTAACGACAGGAACAGAAGGGTAATGGAATGCAGTGTAATAAGATCAGGCGAGACTGAAGAAATTAGATTAGGTAATGAGACAATAAATGTAGTATATAACATCTGATGGTGAAAGTAAGGAAGATAGAAAATGCAGGATGGCTATGGAAAGAAAACCATTTTCGAAGAAACGAAATTTGTTGTCGTGAAATATTAGTTTCAATCATTTGTCTGAAGTGTAGCATTGTTCGGGAGTGGAACATGGACAATAAGAAGTTAAGAAAGAAAGATGATAAAAGCTTTTGAAATTAATTGCTACAGACGAAGGCTGAAGATTACATGGGTACATCCCATAACTAATGAAGAGGTACTGAAAAGAATTGGGGAAGAAAAGAAATTTCTGGCGGATCTTGACTAAGTGAAGAGATGGTTTGGAGAGAAACATTCTGAGACATCACGGAATCGACAATTTAGCAATGTGTATGGTAAAAATCGCAGAGGAAAACCTAGAGACGAATACAGTAAGCAGGTTAGCGAGTTCAAAAGGATGTAGGATGCCGTTCTTATTTAGAGGTGAAGAGGCTTATGGATGACACGGTAGCATGGTGAGCTGCATCAAACCAGACTGAAGACCAAAACGACAGTCGAGAGGTCGCTACGTGCACAGGATGCTGCATCGTGACCACTCGGACGGCTTTAGAGGCATTCCTATATGGAACATTCCATGGAACACTGTTCCTGAGAAAAACAGCGATCTTTATTAACGGTTAGTATGATCATACAAACGATCAAGATCACATGATATGTTTTATTTTTATCTCTAATGACCGATTTCGATCATATAGGATCATTTTTCAGATCATAATCTTTGCAGTTTTTGAAATGGCGTGGACCTGCCCCATCTGTCTCATGTGGGCCACCTCCACGGCATTTCCAGGACACCGAGGATCATGCTTCTGAATGTGATCTTATGTGCCCAAAACCAGTCATCATAATGGGATCTTGACTGTTTATATTACCATACTATTCCTACAGAGGACTTCTAACGATTTGAGTTCATGAAACATAGAGTTTCTGTACTTCTATGGCTAAAAGGAGGTCCGGCACGGAAGGAATCCCATGACTTTCTTCATACTCTCCTAGCCATTAAAATTGCTACATCACGAAGATGACGTGCTACAAACGCAAAATTTAAACGTCCGGATAAGATGCTGTGATATGCAAATGGTTAGCTTTCCAGATCATTCACACAAGGTTGGCGCCTAAATCGTGCTGACATGAGGAATGTTTCCAACCGATTTCTCATACACAAACAGCAGTTGACCGGCGTTGCCTGGTGAAACGTTGTTATGATGCCTCGTGTAAGGCAGAGAAATGCGTACCATCACGTTTCCGACTTTGATAAAGGTCGGATTGTAGCCTATCGCGATTGCGGTTTATCGTATTGCGACATTGCTGCTCGCGCTGGTCGCGATCCAATGACTGTTACCAGAATATGGAATCGGTGGGTTCAGGAGGGCAATACGGAACGCCTTGCTAGATCCAAACGGGCTCGTATCACTAGCACTCGAGGTGACAGGCATCTTATCCGCATGGGGACGTTTGCAAGACAATAACCATCTGAATGAACAGTTTGACGACGTCTGCAGCAGCATGGAGTATGAGCTCGGAGACCATGATTGCGATTACTCTTGACGCTGCATCCGTGTTTGGCGACATCGCGGTGAACGCACATTGGAAGCTTGTTCTCGTCATCGCCATACTGGCGTATCACCCGCCATGATGGTATGGAGTGCCATTGGTTACACGTCTCGGTCACCTCTTGTTCACATCGACGGCGCTTTGAACAGTGGCCGTTACATTTCAGATGTGTTACGACCCGTGGCTCTACCCTTCATTCGGTCCCTGCGAAACCCTAGATTTCAGCAGGATAATGCACGACCGCATGGTGCAGGTCAAGTACGGGCCTTTCTGGATACGTAAAATGTTCGACTACTGCCTTGGCCAGCGCATTCTCCAGATCCTCACCAATTGAAAACCACTGGTAAATGTGTAGCTGAGCAACTGGCTCGTCACAATACGCCAGTCACTACAATTGATGAACTGTGTTGAAGCAGCATGGGCATATGTAGCTGTGTACGCCATCCAAGCTCTGCTTGACTCAATGCCCAGGTCGTTATTACTGCCAGAGGTGGTTGTTGTGGGTTATGATTTCTCAGGATCTATGCACCGAAATTGCGTGAAAATGTAATCACATGCCAGTACTAGTGTAATATATTTGTTCAATGAATACCCGTTCACCATCTGCATTTTTCTTGGTGTAGCAATTTTAATAGCCAGTAGTGTAAATTACGGGGAATGAACAATAATTTAAAGGACGATTAAATAAATTCAAAACATAATATTGATATGATAAACTACAACCAAGAACTGTAAAGAACATTTTTATTTAATTACTTTCAAAACAACAGTGGCGAAGACCTCTTTTAATCAACAAGAAAGCGGAGAGAATTATGAACTGTAATAACAAGTGAATGTGACATAGTTGTCGATTCTATGAGCTCGCAGCTGGAGCGTGGAGAGAAAGATTGCTCCCTCGCTTAGGTAGTTGTCATGACAGCACATGTCTATCTTGTCCTATGTTACAGTTTTATGTAGGGCACATTCTGGAATATTTTAAACAATTTAAGTGTCGGTTTGCTTGGATGTCTTAATAATAATTATATTTCAAAGCTTTTCGTGTTGCGTGCATGATTTATCTAACGCCTTGGTCTTCTACTCATATTTCAGCATTTTTTTAAACACAATATAATCCATTTTATTTCAGCTAAAAGCTGACGCCCATTTTGGCGCGAAACGAAAACAGCTGTTGGAGACGCGGTTTGTGTTAACGCCGATTTCATTTACGGAATATAAAAAATTTTTCACCTTTTTTCACGCGTCCCCGCGATCTGCCAATTTATAAATTTTTATCTGCATTTGTGATTTTGAGCTACCCGTAGTTAATGTTCAATAAATCGGCAATCTGCCTTCAGTTAGTTTCTTCCACCATCGTCAATATATATATATATATATATATATATATATATATATATATATATATATATAGTATCAGCATTACATTTTTGCTTCCAGAACTTAAATGCTTCTGCTCTGATAATTACATTTAAATACTTTAAATGCAGTACAGCACGTAAGAAATGTAATGTTTTAAGGGTGGATTTATGTTATGTACAACTACGCTTAAATTTCGTTTCAATTTCAGCTTCTCAAACTTCCAATTAAATATTTCTTGTTTGCAGTTTGCTTTCACGTTTCCAGAATTTCTTCCCAGTACATTGTTGCGGTGTGGTATAGTAACCGTATGAGGTCGATGTTCTTGAATAAAAATCTGTCTTGGTTGCAAAGAATCTGTTTTATTCAGATATGACGCGTTTCGCCCGGTTAGGGCTACTTCAGATAACTAATGAAGAAGAAAGAGATAATACATACAAGACAATATTTAAATAACACTATTTTTTTTAAATATTAAAAAAATCTTTATGTACAAAATAATTCTGAAATTCGTACTAAAGGATTGTAGTGACCTATAATAACAATGTTTTGCTTACTATGTGACAGAGGGTGTTCTGATTAAAATTGGACCATATTATATAATATAATACATAACAATGATAATTAAATCCCTGGAGCAGCAGTAGCGATGACCGTTAAAATTTTAATAAAAATACCTCTATCGTAGACAAATCATTATTACTATGGATTACTATAGTCCTTTAGTACCTATTTCACAATTATTATATAGCTAAAGGACAGATTTGGATATTTTTAAATACTGTCATCTAAATATTGTCTTCTATGTGCTACTTATGCTCTCTTTTCTTCGGTAGATATCTGAAAATGTCCTACCCGGCGCAACGCATCATATCTGAATGAAACAGATTTTTTCAACCGAGACAGTATTTGAATCAAGAATATGCAGAATTTTGTTCTGTTTGAACTATAGCTTTATTTTGCGTCCAGTACATCAAGAGAGCGACAGATTTTGGCTATACAGAAAGTTTCAACTCATTCTAAGCCACGATACTTTCGTTATTTTATTGGTCTTAATCCCTCTTAAAGCGTTACATTTCAATCTTAGTGTGAAGCTTGGTCGAACATTATGAACTACCTCGAAGATAACGATCTAGTACCCAATTGTCAACACGGATTTAGAAAGTATCGCTCTTGCGAAACACACCTTGCCCTTTATTCAGATGAAGTGTTAAGTGCCATCGACGAGGGATTTCAAATCGATTCCATACTTCTGGATTTCCGGAAGGCTTTTCACATTGTACATCACAAGCGGCTTCTAATGAAATTGCGTGCTTTCGGAATATCTCCCCAATTGTGCGATTGCATTCACTTTTTCCTATCAAAAAGGACACAGTTCGTAGTAATTGACGGTTAAGTCATCGAGTAAAACAGAAGTGATTTCTGGAGTTCTCCAGAGAAGCGTTATAGGTTCCCTATTCTTCCTTGTGTTTATAAACGATTTAGGAGACAATCTGAATAGCTCCCTTAGACTGTTCGCGGATGATGCTCTTGTTTTTCGGTTAGTTAAGTCAACAGAAGTATCAAAAGCCACTGCAAAGCGATTTATACAAAATTTCTACATGGTGCGGCAATTGGCAATTAACAATAAATAGTGAAAAGTGTGAAGTAATACACATGACCACTAAAAGAAATCCAATGAACTTCAGTTACGCGATAAATCAGTCAAACATTAAGGTCGTAAATTCTACCAAATACCTAGGAGTTACAATTTCGAACAACTTAGACTGGATAGAATACACAGAAAATATTGTGGCGAAGGCGAAGCAAAGTTTACGTGTCATTGGCAGAACGCTTCGAAGATGCAACAGCTCCACGAAAGAGACTGCCCACATCACACTTGTGCGTCTTCTCCTGGAGTACTGTTGCTCAGTGTGGGACCCTCACCAGGTGGGAGTGGTCAAAAGTACTCCAGGAGAGGACGCAAAAGTGTGATTTAGGCAGTCTCTTTGGTGGAGCTGGTGCATCTTCGAAGCGTTCTGCCAATGAAATGTAATCTTTGGTTCGCCTTCCTTACTATATTTTCTATGTGTTCTCTCCAGTCTAAGTTGTTCGTAATTGTAACTCCTAGGTATTTAGTAGGATGTACGACCTTAAGGTTTGGCTGATTCATCGCGTAACTGAAGTTCAGTGGATTTCTTTTAGTGGTCATGTGTATTACTTCACACTTTTCACTATTTACTGTTAATTGCCAATTGTCTCACCATGTAGAAATTTTGTATAAATCGCTTTTCAGCAGCTTTTGATCCTCTGTTGACTTCACTGACCGATAAACGACAGCATTATCCGCTAACAGTGTAAGGGACCTATCCAGATTGTCTCCTAGATCGTTTATAAACATAAGGAGGAGTAGGGGACCTATAACGCTTTCCTGGGGAACGCCAGATATCACTTCTGATTTACTCGATGACTTACCGTAAATTACAATGAACTGTGTCCTTTCTGATAGGAAATCGTGAATCCAATCGCACAGTTGGGGAGATATTGCATAAGCACGCAATTTCATTAGAAGCCGCTTGTGGGGTACAGCGTCAATGTGGTTTGCAGAGTATCTATGTACATGTTAGACTCATAGTTTTGAAATCTCTCTAAATATGACGAATAGTATGCTGGTAATTGCAAAATCTGCTGACCGCAACAATACGGAAGAGGTGCACGGAAGGCCAAGGCTTATAGTTGGAGCGCGGGGCCCCGAGGCCACCGGGAAGATGAGCCTGGGTCGGGACGTCGGCTGACAATAGGCCGCTAAGAGGCGAGAAACGGTCGCGACCAGCCAACACCGGCCTTGGCGCTGCTTCCGCCCCGGTGGTCGCACAGTGGCAGAATGGCAGCCGACGCAACTCTTTGCTCTTCCATTAGGGACGGCTTCTGAGCCGGGAGGCACGATGTCAGTCATGAGTCGTCTGACACGACTTTTCATCATTCATCGGCCTTGTTTTAGTGCTGACACCGACTGTCTCTGTCGAAATGAACTACCGACACTGCGCAAATTAATTTGGGAATCAGCTGAGATATCGTGATTCTGAAGTATTGTCATCGCCAGAATGAACTAAAACTGTCCGACTTCTTTCTGTGGCTTCTACGGACTGGAGACAACGAAATTACAGCAACCGAGATAGTGGAAATAACTGAAAGTTGCTGCAGAGGGAGGTTGGTGTAGACTTGTGTTTACTCTACCATACGAACTGCACAAGCAGTTGAATTCAAATAGTGTACTAAGCAGATAGTCCAATGCAAAAGCAAAGTCACTTACCCAAGAGCCATAGCAAGATTGGAAGTTGGACAGACACAGAGGGAGGTGGCTGCAGCTATTTTAGTGTCCAGAATGTAATTTCCAGGACCTGGGCGCGATTTCAGACAACAGGAACATTTAAAAGAAGGTAGGGCCAAGTTCGAATACGTATAACATCAGCAAGAAATGACCGTTATCTCCCGTTAACAGCCCATAGAGGCTTGAGGCTGAATGCAACTCACAAGGAAAGTACATGGGCTCGAACAGACATATATGTATGAACGTTTGCTTGCCGGATCTCTACGTACACCACAATGTGCTGGTGGGTGTCGTTTTTCTGCAAAACTCTGCGATCATGCTCTAGATAGCACTGTAGATGTAATTGTAGACGCCATATGTAATGTAGATATCTTAACTATAACTTCTGTAGTAATCGTCTTACATGTTCTCTAGCGTATTGTCATCAAAAGTCGTGATGATAGTTGCAACTTTAACCTTCTTCTCGGAAGACTGTTGGTATTCACTGCCACTGCTTCCATCGCCTCGTCCTGCACTTACCGTAGCACTACAGCTAGCAATGAGTTCTTCGTCATTATCATCCCTATTATCATCATTATGTGTTAGTGTTACAACAGTATCTAAACTATTCTCATATTTCTGTACCATAACAGATACGAGAAAGCATGCGAATGATTCATCTTCTAATACCATCTTCACGAAGAAGGGTTCTTCGTAACTTCATCTCAACCAATCGCAATACTTTAGCAGGATTAATTATCAATCGCCGCTCCATCTGACGCTTCACCACATAAATTACGTCACCAAACGCATCATTGAAGGCACACTGCACCGTCCCTACTGGCGAACCGACAGGTCAAAGTGCAAGGCACTTGCAGAGGCCTCTAACGGACGACTGCAGAGTTTTTCAGATGCGGGAGTATTGCTAGAACCATAAGGGATTTTTATATTATCTCTCATACGATTTTGATGTATAAGTATTTGTTCGAGCCCAAGTACTTTCCTTGTCAGTGGCAAAGCACGCGGCAGATAGCAAGAGGACGCGCAGTATCAACACAAACAGTCCGAAATCGCCTTCGGGAATGTGTCCTCCACACACGAAGGCCTATGGCGTGTGTCCCATTAAAACCACGACACCGTTTAGCGGGCAGCAAGTAGACAGAGGATCATCAAGAATGGAGTCGTAACCAATGGCGCCGGGTTCTGTTCATAGATGAGTCAAGATTTTATGTTCCGCCGGAGAGAATGTGGAACACGGAAAAATCCTGCTTATGTGCAGGAAACATTGCCTTATCATGGTTGTGGACGATTGGTGTGGTCAGGAGTCAGTACTGGCGGACATACGGACCTCTGTGTCGTTCAGAATGGCGCTTTGACTGCTCAGAGGTATAGAGGAGAGATCCTTAAATATTTTGTTGTGCCCTACGCTCGTGCCATAGGACATTGGTTCGTTCTGGTGGACGATAACACTCGACCTCACAGTGCTGTACTAGTGGGCAACATGATTGAATCTCAGGGGCTTGAACGAAAGAAGTGAACAGCTCGTTCATCGGACTTAAACCCAATTGAACATGTCCAGGATGCACTTGGCAGAAGCACTGCAACCAGACTAGCACGTTCCACAACGGTTACAGAGCTGCATATTGCACTCATGGAACAATCGTCAAGTAACCGTCAAGAGCGTACTTATAACCTTATACTTCCCATACACAGGTGTGGAACTGTACAATTGTAACCAATATCTGAATAAAATACGTAACTATATTTGTATTGTGCATGACATCTCACCTGATCCTCAAATTGTTTTGAGCAACGTATATTAGTGAAAGGCTAGATCCAGGATACGGTTCCCACCTGTTACACGCTGTCCCTCTAATACCTTCCAGGACAAACAAAATTTTTATATTCAATACTTAGCATGACTGTTCTCCGATTCAAACATTTTAAAATGGTGTCTTACTGCTTCATTTAGAGGTATCTAATATGTAAAGCAGAGTGTGCATATGTGTGTACGTGTTCAATAAAATCTACAATTTTTTCCAATTTTTATGAGAATTTGTACACGTAAGTTTCAATCCATAAGGACGGTCGCCGTAAGTGTAAGAATCATATACGATATATAGTTCACGAGATATGACGTCATAAACAATGATATGCGCGAAAAACTGCTGCATTTTGCGACAATGCTGCTCACATTCTCCTAAACCATTGGACCTATTTCAACCAAATTTGGTACACACATTCCTTACCATGAGGTAACAATTGCTGCATGGTTAACAATCAGATACGGCACATGGTTCAAAAGATATTACGTGATAACCAATAGAAATCGCAAAAAATGCCATATAATGAGGCGAGACTTTCGAAATACACTGTATGAGAATTACAGTACTTAGCGACTTGCAACAAACTTTAAACATAATTTCAAACCTTTATTAAACTTTTTCTCGCTGGCAACCATAGTACAATGATAAAAGGAAAAAAGTTTCTCGCTTACTACATTTCCGCTGTTTATGGAGTAAAACTACGGCTCTCGGTATGACGCTACAATTTACAATTTCTACACTACAAATTGTAGCCGCAGGAAATTTTACATACAATATACACGCATATACTTGAGTGTACCTTCTAAACTGTATCACAGTAGGACACGTAGTTCATGAGATATGAGCACATAAACAGTATCGTTCATGGAAAACCGGCCCATCACGCACCAAGTTTTAATCTATTACTTCTTTACTACTAATTGTATTCCCAAGACATTTTGCAGACATACATCCCTTATACAAATGAATATATACCTGAAAATGGCAGGAATAAATAAATAAATACCCGGGCAACGCCGGGTTTTCAGCTAGTAGTCCATACCAGTGCCTCGCAAACTTTTTTGTTATGGGAGCCACACTCTCTTTGGAAAAATTTTCGCGATCCAGTAAAAACATCTCTTTTGTCCAATAAGAAATGTATTTTCATACAATTTAATTAGTAAGCTCAGTGAGATCTGTGAGGTTGTTAACTCTTGGTTCAAATGTTACAATATTTTTAAATCCAACGCATTCAACTGCTTGGTCATTAGTCCGTAGCTTACAAACTACTTAAAATAGGGTAAACTGACCTAAGGACAACACAAACACCCATGCCCGAGGGGGGCTCGAACCTCCGACGGCGGTCGGTAGCGCGCACCGCAACTCGACGCCCAAGTACGCAAGGCTAATTCTCAGCGGCTTAATTCTAGGTTATGCAAACCATATATAGACTGAAACTTGTTCGTTTTAGGTGTATATCATTTCCTGTGCATTTTCTTGTACGTTTTTTAACTATAAAATGTAGGATCACATAAGCAAGTGGTTGCGAATCTCATTAATTCGTTCAACGAGATATTTGCATGCATTCGATACTATCCCTTTTATGATTCAAGATTTTGTTGAAAGAACTCGCATACTGATAGTTTCAACTTTTTAAGGTTGTACTCTAGAAACGGATTTCTTACAAATAACAATTCATTGTGGATTGTTAGAAAGTAACTACTAAACTAAGAACTCCCAGGAAAATAAACTAGCTTCACTGGCCTTAACTTGAAAATGTAAGTTCATAAAAATTAAACTTGATAATCTATAACAACGTTTGAAATAAAGAAGAAATGGAAATTAATTACTAATTTTCTGTAAGGGACTGAAAACAATATGATGAAATCAATAAGCTTATAAAATACACTTTCTGTTCTGATGCACAGAGGATACGTATATTCAGAATAAATATGTCAATATTGGCGAATAGATAACAACTCACCGTAGAAACGTTTGCTGAGCCACTGATACGAACGAAAAGTAGAGTCACATTCACACAACTTAAACTATCGGCCTTGCACTTCGTCAGGAAAAGAAACACATTCACATAAACTGTAGGATAATTATCGTGCTGGAGGTGCCAAAATTATTGTAAAGGATATTCAATCATCTGTGAGGTATCATATGGTCTGTTAACATTTCACCATACTTGATTATGACACGCGAATTCCCACAATTTTGAAGAACAGTTTTTGCAGGAAATTGTTTCAGACCGCTTAGGATTCAACATGTTGGGCTCAAAAAGGGACCTCAAAACCAAGCTACTTGGAAAGGCGATGACATTCCTTACGTTTCAATGGAGGTGGATAGGGCATCTTGAATCAAATTGTGACAGGTGATGAGACTTTGGTACGTCAGGTCACATCGGAGCCACAACAATAGTCAGTAATGTCTCACAAAACAGAAATTCAAGACGATGTCTGTCCAGAAAATCATGTGCACTTTGTTTTGGGACCGAAAAGGTGTACTGTTTGTCGAATTTCTCCCAAGAGGTGAAATCATCAATGCAACCGGATACTGTCTGACTTTCAGAAATCATCGGTGTGCGATACAGAACAAAGGAAGAGGGAAGCTCAGCAGATGGCTTGTTATGCTTCACGATAACACTCGGCCCCACACTGCAGGTGACACACAAACTCTTATTCAGCATTAATGATAAATAAGAAGCATTGAATTAAAGTTTGTAATGCGACCGGGAATCGAAACTTGACCTCCATGCTTACTACGCAAACGGAGGTGCCTGGAGGTCCAGGTTCGATTTCTGGTTGCATCACAAAAATTTTAATTCAGTGCTCCTTATTTATCATTAACGTCTTTGACATATTCGAGATGGAAATCCGTGTCAATGATTGTTTATTTGTATTTACATTGATATTTATATATTATTCAGCAGTTTGGATGGCAGCAGTTCGTACAGCCCTGACCTGGTGCCATCGGACGATCACTTGTTCTTACACGTAAAGCTGGAGCTTGGAAGGAAATGCTTCCGAAGTGATGAAGTGAAAGTTGGTGCACAGCAATGATTCTCATCACTGGCGGAATCGTTCTATGCGGTATGGCTACATAGGTTGATTGACCGCTACGACAGATTCCTCAAAAACGATGCAGAGTATGTGAAAAAGTAATTTCAGATATGCTCTTTCTTTGACAGTAGAATTAAAAAGAAGATATGTTTACTTATTTTTCCCTAAACGGTATATACGTTTCAGATACGTTTCGTAGTAAATCTGAAAACCGATAAATTTGATAAATGAAACAAAAACGCGAAAGGAAAATAAGTGCTTCTGACATGACAGGACCAGCGGAAATCTACCCTGAAAGTTTTAGACACCAGAAAAGAACGACAAAATCTTGTTGAGAGGTCTCTCATTTGTTTGCTTCTACGGTTTATTTTCTATTTTACCCGTACACTATTCGATTTTCCAGAAGCAGTAATGGAAGTATTCGGCGACGACAAATAAATGTATCACACATCCAGGTACGGTGTCAGTCTAGTAACATACTACGTGGTAGAGAGAAAAGGAGAGGAGAACAAAATTGAGGATCAGCAAAGCGTAGCACAGACTTGGGCTGAATAAGAATGGCGAAGTAATTAGGTTGCATTCTTTACAAATAACATCATTATATTGTTTAACAAACTATTTGTGACATTAACATCAACAATATCAAAACAAGAGTAATGGAATGCAGTGTAAGGAAATCAGGCGATGCTGAAGGAATTAGATTAGGGAACGAGACAATAAACGTGGTAGGTGAGTTCTATTAATTGTGCAGTATAATTATATATGATGGTCGCAGTACAGAGGATATAAAGTACAGAATGGCAATGGGAAGAAAAGCGTTTTTGAAAAAAAGAAATTTATTAATATCGAATATTAAGCGTAAGGAAATCTTTTATGAAGGCATTTGTGTGGAGGGTTACCTTGTATGGTAGTTAAATATAGATGATAAATAGTTGAGATAGAAAGAGGATACAGGCTTTCGAAACATTGTGCTACAGAAGAATGATGAAATTTAGGTGGGTAGATCGCCTAACTAATACGGAGGTACTGAACAAAATTAGGGAGAAAATATTGGGAACGATATCCATCAGTCGATAAATCATACTTTATTCTCAAACAGAAGACAGTGGAAATCTATGAAATTCATGGCCAAAACGATATACTCTCCAGGGTTTAGTACCTTTAAAAGTCTGTGTAGTGCGATATAGCGTCAAATGCAGTAAGAGTTCGACGAATTCAGCAGGCCTCTTGTCCTGATTACACGATAGTGTGACAAACTGAACAGATGAGTAATGCCATGGCTCCTGGGGCAATTAAAAGTGAGCTCTACCGTAGATAGTGAAAGTGGTTTTTTGAAGGCTTCCCTTATGCGTTAAGTCAAATACTATCTAAGCAACCCATACAAGTTAATGAGTTTGAGAATCATTGTTTCCTAATAGGAACATTATGGGATTGTTTTTCCTACTCATGCGCATCACATTTCATTCAGTATTTTATACCATTTGAATAACGTCCAGAAGAATGTTACACTCGTGATTTCACACAAAATCTCGTCACAGAAGGCGACACGTTGACAGACGTTCACTACAACCTACGTTTGGGGCACCTGAGCCATGAATCGTAAGGAATTAAGCGATATGGTGGAATGTGTGTGTCACTAGACTTA
Source organism: Locusta migratoria (assembly GCA_026315105.1). Classification (NCBI taxonomy): domain Eukaryota; kingdom Metazoa; phylum Arthropoda; class Insecta; order Orthoptera; family Acrididae; genus Locusta; species Locusta migratoria. Next base: position 206,114,666 of record CM048751.1, read on the forward strand.
ATATCGACATTAGCTATCAGTTATTAAATCCCCGCCATACCTTGAAAATTTAGGTTTCAGTTGCTGCAACAAATTGTTGTCGTGTTGTTGTCTTCAGTCCGGAGACTGGTTTGATGCAGCTCTCCACCTTACCCTATCCTGAGCAAGCCTTTCATCTCCTCGCAACAACGGCAACCCACATCCATTTCAACTTGCTTACTATATTCGTCTCTTGGTGTCCCTTTGCGATCTTTACCCCACTCACTTCCTTCCATTGCTAAATTCACGATTCCTCCGTCGAAAAATGTGTCCTTCCAATCGATCCCTTCTTTTAGTCAAGGTATATCAGAAATTCCTTTTCTCCCCTATTTTGTTCAGTACCTCCTCATTAGTTACGCGACCTACCGACCTAATTTTCAGCATTCATCTGTAGCACCACATTTCAAAATCCTCTATCCTCTTGTTGTCCGCACTGTTTATCGCCCACGTTTCACTACCGGACAAGGCACCACTCCACACAAATGCCCCCAAAAATATTTCATAACACATTAATTAATATTCGGTCTTGACAAATTTATCGTTTTCAGAAAAACTTTTCTTCCCACTGACATTCTCCATCGTATGTCGTTCGTACTGTCCAAGTAACAAGACTCATCTACCATCCTCATTGCTTTGTTGCCTCAGCATCGTCTGATTTTCTTGGCCTACATTCTATTAATCTTGCTTTGCTCTTCTTAATTTTCATCTTGTAACCTCTTCCAAGTACTTTGTTGTCTCTGACAGAATTATAATGTCATAGGAAAATCGGAAACTTTCTATTTCTTCGCCCTGACTTTAATCCCTTCTCCAAATTTCTCCTTGCTTTCCTGCACAGCTTGATCAATCAACAGATTTAATAACATTGGGGAAAAACTACAACCCCGTTTTACTCCATTCAAAACCAATGCTTCACTTTCATGCACGTCGACTCTTACAACTGCTACCTGGTTTTTTTACAAGTTGTAAATAACTTTCCGTTCCTTATATTTTACCATGTTGACTTCAGACTTTGATAGAGTGTATCCCAGTCTACAATGTCAAAAGCCATCTTCAAGTATACAAAAGGTAGAAATGTAGGTTCGCCTTTACTTAATTTATCTTCTAAGCCAAGTTATAAAATTAGTACAAGAAATGTATTCGCAATTGCGAATATTACTCAGCATCAGCTGTATGGTGTAATGGTGACATATGAAAATTTGTGCAGGGCCTGGACTCGAACCCGGATTTCCCGCTTATCGCGAGCGGTTGCATTGCCATTACGCTACCCGCTCACGCTTTCAGGAACGACCCAAACCTTCATATGGCACACATTGTCTGCTGCCCATGAGTGCTCGTACATTCTATGATGTAATTCCCACACAGGTGAGACTTTTTAGTACATTTGTCGCGAGCCTTGCTATGACTGATTTTAAATACGATGTGCATTGTCCTTGTTTATTGATGCATGCATGTCTGAATGACATTTGTTTAGTTATATTAATAAACACAGACACTGCACATCGTATTTAAAATCAGTCATAGCAAGGCTTGCGACAAATGTACTAAAAAGTCTCACCCTGTGCGGTAATTACATCATAGAATGTACGAGCACTCATGGGCAGTAGACAGTGTGTGCCATATCAAGGTTTGGGTAGTTCCGGGAAGCGTGAGAGAGTAGCGTAATGGCAACGCGACCGCTCGCGATAAGCGGGAAATCCGGGTTCGAGTTCCGGCCCGGCACAAATTTTCATATGTCACCATTACACCGTACAGATGATGCTGAGTAATATCCGCAATTGCGATTACATTTTTTGTATTTACAGTAGCAGCTGTAGTCGCGCCGTGTCCGTTCCTTCAGACTCATGCATGTCTGAAGGACATTTGCTTAGTTACATCAACAAACACGGACACTGCCCATCGTAGTCATAAAATGAGTATTGCCTTACGTGTTCTTACATTACTTCTAAATCCAAACTGTCGTTCCGTAGTTTGGCTTCTACTGGATTTTCCATTCTTCCGGAAATAATTCGTGTTATAATTTTGCAACAATGACTTACTAAACTGAGAGGTTCTGTAATTTTCACACCAGTCTGCGCCGGCTTTCTTTGGAATTGTAATAATTACATTTTTCCTAAAGTCTGAAGACTACCTCTACGATTGTTTAAATCCACAAACTGATCCTAATATTAAACGTTGTAAAGACTTGAAATCCGAAACAGAAGTAAGATGAATGTTCCTCTCTTTATATAGAATCACGTTGCGAAACTACAAGAATACTCAACAAAAATATTATTCTAATGTTCTAAGAAGTGGTAGTAATAATATAAATATCACGTTGATAACTTCTATGATAATTTTCTTACGAAACTCTCGCATGTGGTCACGTTTATGGCTCTACTGCAACATATCTGTTGTTGAAACTGACAGAGTAAACTGATGATGAACAATATGTATTTTGAGAGGTACTTTTATGGGATTCGAAATGAAAAGGGCAGTCAAGTTAGCAAAACGTTTTTACAGCGTCTTTATAATAATGTGACGTGTTTCGATCTTTGCAGAGATCATCAAACCGAATTCGCGTCATCGTTGGTGCCGAGGCGATGAACGTGTGGCGACTGCTCAACTTAAAGGACATTTTTATTTCGAATCAAATCCCCGTTCGCTGCTTGATGCAGTTGCGTCGTTCAAGTACCTAGGAGTAACACTGCAGAGCGATATGAAATGGAACGAATATGTAAGGACAGTTGTGAGTAAGGCGGACAGCCGACTTCGGTTTATTGGGAGAATTTTGGGAAGATGTACTTCACCTGTAAAGAAGACCGCCTACTTACATTTCGCGTGGTGATCACAAAGACAAGAGAAATTAGGGCTCGTACAGAGGCATATAGGGATTCTATTTTCCTTTTTCTATTTGGGAGTGGAATAGGAAAAAGAAATGCCTAATGTACAGTGTACCTCCGCCACGCACCTTACGGTGAATTGCGGAGTATGTATGTAGATGTAGAAATCTTCGTGCAAAAATGTATGAAACTGCCATATTGTTAATCAAGTATTAGTGATCCTTTTTTTTTCTTTTTGACTCATCGGTCTCCTGACTGGATTAACGTGGTTTACGCGAATACTTCTCCTTTGTCGTCAATTGTCTTTTGGTGGTATTACAATCTCTGTCTTATTCTACAGATTTTAGTCTTGATGTGTTACCACTGTTAAAAACTGCCTTTGTCACTTTGGTAAGTGTATATCCTTAGAGAGTGCGAGCAAGAATGGTTGGCGGCACGGTTAACCGTGAGACACAGGTAGAATTTTTGCGTTGAGTCGTTGGGGTGGTACAGTTATGGCTGCCAGAACGAGCAATTCAGTATCCAGCACGATTATTACAGCATTACATTGGGATAATTTTTGGAATAACATGATTACTTATAATTTATAACTGATTTGGAATTATTATTGACGTTTTTGTTGCGGTCTTCCGTCTGCAGACAGTTTGATGCAGATCGCCACGCTACCCTGTCCTGTGCAAGTCTCTTCATCTAAGAATACGAACGGCAACCTACATCCTTTTGAATCTGCATACTGTATTCGACACTCAGTCTCCTTCTGCGATTTTTACCCCACACACTTACTTCTAATGCTAATTTGACGATTCCTTGATGACACAGAATGTATTCCACCAACCTAGCCCTTCCTTAGTATATGCCAGAAACCCCTATTCTTCCCAATTCTCTTAAGCCCTCCTCATTAGTTATGTCATCTAAAGACTTAATCTTCAACAGCTTCTATCATCTCATTGTCCGAACTCTTTCCTGTCCTCATTTCCCTTCCATACAATGCTACTCTCCAGAAAAACGCTTTCAGAAAGAATTTCCTAACACATTAATATTAGATGCAAACAAGTTTCGCTTTTTTAGAAACGCTTTACTTCCCATAGCCATTCTTGTTACTCAAGTAACAAAAAACATCCACTAATTTTATTGTCTCAGTACCTAATCTAAATCCTTCAACAGTGCCTGATTTTCAGACATAACATTACATTACCCTCGTTTTACTCTTGTTAATGTTCATCTTATATCTTCTTTTCAAGACAGTGTCCATTCCATTCAATCTCGCTACTAGATCCTTTGCTGTCTTTGACAGAATTACTATGTTATCGGGAAACCGCAAACTTTCTATTTCTTCTCCATGAATTTTATTTCTCCCTCCAAGTTTCTCCTTTCATTCCTTCACATTTTCCTCAGTGTTCAGACTGAATAACATTGGGGAAAGGCTACAACCCTGTCTTACTCACTTCCCAACCACTGCGCCAGATTTCATGTCCTTCTACTCTAATAATAGCTGTCCGGCTTTTGTAGAAGCTGAATATAACTCTTCGATCCCTATATTTTATCCCTGATACCCTTACAATTTGAAAAAATGATATTTCAGTATTCATACAGTAGAGCTGCATACCTTCGTGAAGAGTAACGGCTGTAGTTTTCCTTTGCTTTCAGCCGTTCGCAGTAATAGCATGGTAAAGCCATGTTAGCTGATGTTACAAGGTCAGCTCAGTCAATCATCCAGACTCTTACCACTGTTAACTACTGAGAAAGTTGCTGCCCCTCTTACAGGCACCAGACGTTTGTCTGGCCTCCCCACAGATACTCCTCAGCTGTGGTTGCACCTACGGTCCGGCTATCTGTATCGTTTAGGCACGCAAGCCACCGCAACTCAACAATGTCTGTGGTACAAGAGTTATTGACGAGTTTTTATGAAATGACTTGTACTCGAAAATTGTATGCTTCATTTTCTGATTTCTTTACTGTGCTTGGCATTGTTGAACAATATTAACCAGATAGACCAACGTAAATAAAGTAGTAACAAGCAGTGTTAATCTAAACTTAAAAAGTGTTGATTTGAATAAAGAGAGGCTTGTTTAAAAGACAATCGAATGAGGTTTTAGATTCTACAAATATGTTGTTACCTTGTCTTCTTTGTTACGGTTAGATAACGCACCTTATCCTTTTGAGAATTAATCTGTATAATTTGCACGTGAATATGGACACAGGTTTTATAATTTACTTGATCCTGATTTTTGAGCACAAGTGGCCGGATTAATTTAATGAAAGATGTATGTTGCCAATCCATTGTAATCAGCATACGAACACTACTCGACCATTACTTTTAGCCAGAGGGTTTCCGTGATTTCACAAATTGTCTTTTATTTTATTATTTTAATACATATTTACAGTCAGTTAGCAAACTTTCCCCGTTCAAAGTTTAGTACCGACCTTCTTCACACAAATTACGTATTTTATTAATGTAGGTAATCTGCATGTTGTGGCTGGCGACGCGAAGAAGTGAGTGAATTTCGCGTAATTTATGTTAGACTTCACGAATAGGAAGCACGCCTGCCTGTGAGCTTATTTTTTCGATTTACACAATTTTGACTAACCAATTATTCTCGGACTTCCATTTTGCAATTATTGGACAGCTATCATCTTGTCAGGCAGCTATAATTATTTCATGTCAGTTGTGGAAAGCGCCTCAAGCACTAAGTATTAATTACACCACCTGTTACACAGTCATTTGTTTGTTAAAGAAATTCAATCTTGTTATCAGCACGAGTCTGAACACACAACAATCATTACTAAAGTCGTATCAGAAAATATACGCATTTCTTGTTTGCATTAGTAGTCAAACTTTGATCTTTTCTTTAAACGATTTGACACACTTAGTCATTGTCAATTCACATGATTATACTGCACGTCACATTTGCACACGTCAATCAGTCCGTTACTTTCATCAATAAGTCAGACTGACGTTCAGGTTAATTGAGAGCTCTGAAAGGGCCATACATCTTGCTATCAGTCGATGCCAGGCTGATTGATTGCAATATTTATTACGACTCAAACTCAGACATTGTGATCAGTTTTTATATTCTCAGTGCAGCGCCATTGCCTGTCATATTCACAGAAATACAGACGCAAGCTCTCTCACACACTGACCTAGTCTAAGCAACGACTTTATTTATATCAATTAAGTAAACATGTTTCACACTATCGTATGTCTAGCGCCATCCACAGCTAAAATTATTATACGTTTTAAAAGGAACACACAAACGCTTATAATTATAAAAGTTTAAAAATAAAGATGCAACTAAGAGCACTGAATGTCGTTGACACCCCGGTAATCCATTTGTTACAACGTCATTATAAACGGACCAACGTGGGTTTGAATGAAATATAGAACTCTTCTTGCACCTTGGAATCCGAAATTATTTTTTTTTTTTTTTTTTTTTTATGACGTGGCAGTGAAGCTGTAGTTATACACCTGAAGATGTATCTATAGGAAATGAAATCGGTATTGTAATACTCAAGAATAATAAACAGCTACAGGGGAATATCGTACTCTCAACCAGCTTTATTACATTTTCAACACCTTTCTAGTTATAACTGTTTGTTCCTTTTAAAATAAAAGTTTCTTCCGCCACAGCTCGCTTAAATCGGATATATCATGCTTCCCAATGTCAGTGTTCTCCACGAGTAATTTGCTTCGTCAATTTACTCGATAATTTTCTTCCTTACCTTATCACTTCACGTAATTTTCAACATTGTTTTGTAGCATCACATCTCAAACGCTTCGATTTTCACCTCTTCTAAGTTTCAGAAAAAAAAAATCAAGACAATAGGTGACGACGACATCGTTTACGAAATTTTCCATATATAAACTGCAGCTTCGAATAGTTAATGTTAGATTTTGATTGAGATATCTCCTATATGCAGGGTGGCCAGTACTCGCCAAATATTTTGTAACATGTGTTTTGTATTATGTCACAGTACCCATAGCAGCTTGTATCCTAGCCTTCGGTCTGTCGACGTCAGCAACTAGTGCGACGAAGACTCTGCTCTTGATGTAGGGCCAGAAAAAAAGGCAAGGGGCGAAATGTTTGAAAAGTGGGATAGTTAGGGTGTTGGACCATTCTTTCCAATCCACCAATCCGAAAATTTTTCATCCAGGAATTCACACACTATCACAGCCTAGTGGGGAGAGGGGGGGTGCTTGCTCCATATCGCTGGAAAATTATCAGTTGTCGACATTCTTCTAACTGTGGGACAATGAACTGTTGCAAAACTTCTAAGTAAATGTTATCGGTAACGGATTTTTACCGCCAGCAACTAATGTGACGTAACAGATCGCGTGGGTGTTGTGGAGCAGTAGCGCAATCAACTGGTCACAACGACTAGTACTGACACCTATCCTACGTAACGGCATGAAATGTAAATTATTATGTCAAACGGTTATTCTGTAATAAATTTTTATAGTCGCGGCAACACTTTGTGCTCACCCTGTATTCCTTCGTAAGGTCGCAGAAACCATTACTACCGTACTATGAGGCCCAACAACAAATAATGTATGAAAAATATTGTCATCAAACTCGTGTATTTAGAAATAAACATACGAATTTTCGCGCCAAATTTTTTCATAGTCAAAGTGTAAGTTGTCCAGAATATTTAAAATGTTTACAGTTTAATGGAAATTGATCAACACTGGGTCCCTATGATCCCGACATAATTAATTTTCTATAATATTTAGGCCACAATAGTGTTCACACAGTACCTATAAAGTTATATCATGTCTGATTATTTGTGATGTTTGTCATTCTGCAATATGTTCAGTTTATTTAGTACGTATTTTAAAGTAAAGATATTCAATGTAGTTGATGTTGTGAGCTCGCCAAAGATATACATTGTAAGTGGCACAGTAATCCTTGGAACTATCGATCTATTGGAGATTGAGCGCTTCGAATGCGAGAGGCAGTAGCGGAAACGCGCCAGAGTCAATCAGTAGTTGTAACGTGCCAAGGTTGGTTAGTAGCAGTGACGAGAGGCGGTTCGTGAATGCAGTCGTTATGTAATAGGTAGGTAATGAATTGTAATGGAAAGAAGTTGTGATGTCTGAATTGCAGGAAATAAACATGTATATTGACATATGGCTTAATAACTGGAATAATGTACATTATCAAATGAATCATCAGGTATGTGTTGCGGCACGACATTATTGTAATTCATGATTTTTTATGGTTCCTGTAATGTTTTTCTGCTTTAAACTTTTAGAATACACGATTTATAATGTAAATTTTTCTTTTTGTGTTTTCAATTTTTTGTACTTTCCCCTTCGTTGTTTCCACTTGTTGAGTATTCTTTAACATCGTTATTACGTATCAACCATTTTTCCATTTTTATACGGTTGATAAAATTAATGATCTTGCATCCTGAGACCTGCTTCCTGTTTAAAATTTCCTGTTTTGTAATCAGAATACGAAGTACGTCAAATTTCATTTATTGTGACGCAGTCAGATTGTTTCCCCTTCCATTATATAAATTTATCAGATGGATTTTTCATTCAGTATTTTCCTCGGGTGTACTTATAACAGGGCCATAATTTTTAGCATTTGTTTTTCCCATATTTCCTAGGCGTGTCCGCTGCGCATATTAAGCCTTGCCTCAGTGGTAGAAGTCACCACATTGTTCGGGTTTAAAAGTTCAGTTTTGCAGATATGTAGTACGTCGTGTTGGTCAATTTCCATTAAACTTTAAACGTTTTAAGTATTCGGGATACCTTGTACTTGCCATATTAGCCTATTACACTGTGTATTGACCTAAATTTCCTACTGGTAAGCAACGATTCTTTCTCACGTAGTAACTCTTGGAAGTTCTTACGCCAAATTTAAACATGGCGGACAATGAGAAAACATGTGGAAAACATATGAATGTGCAGGAAAGCTGTAATTCTATGCTAAGACACCAAAGTTATACATCAAGTTTGTGTAGAGATCACTGGTGTTTCTGCATAATAACATGGTCTTTGAACTCGTGTTATACAAGGTGTCCCAGCTATCTTGTCCACCCAAAATATCTCTGGAACAATAACAGCTATTGGAAAACGACTTTGACCGGTATCAATGTACGGCTGGGGCCCATGAATGTACATATTTGGAAACATTATAAAACGAAAGTAAATGTGTTTTTTAATACAAACTTATGTATTTTTTAAATGGACACCATTTATTTTTTCTTCAGTAATCCATAGCATGACAAATCACATAAACAATGGCGTTGATTGTATCGCAATATTCCAATTACATCCCGAGATATTGCAACGCGAAGTTGACGCTTGAAATACGCGAAACGCGCGGCTAGCGCACGTCCTGAGCAGCATGGGGTTCTCGCCTGAGACTCAGGACGAGCGATAGCCGCGCGGTTCGCGTATTTCAAGCGTCAACTTCGCGTCACAATATCTCGGGATGTAATTGGAATATTGCGATGCAATGAACGCCATTGTTTATGTGATTTGTCATGCTATGGATTACTGAAGAAAAAAGTAGGGTGTCCATTAAAAAAAAAACATAAGTTTGCGTGAAAAAACACATTTGCTTTCGATTTTGGAATGTTTCCAAATATGTACATTCATGGGCCCCAGCCGTACATTGATACCGGTGAAAGTCGTTTTCCAATAGCTGTTATTGTTCCAGAGATATTTTGGGTGGACAAGATAGCTGGGACACCCTGTATTTTGGTGATCTGTGTGTTAGGGTCTGCTGGAGGTTTCATTCAGCACACTCGAGGTGCATGCGACTGAGCCCGCGGCCTGGCACTCGCTGGGCAGACGGTGCTAATCACCACTGCCAGAGGAAGACGCGCGGCCTTGAGGTGTGACGTGTTTGAGAGTGGTTAAGCAGTGTCACGGCGATCATATACGGCGCCGCAAGGACGCCGGCTCGTCCTCTTTTAGACGTGACGCCTGCATTAGTCTGTATTTGGGTCGGTTTCTTCTTCTTCTGCTTCTCGGAACTTCTGGGTCGCTTCGCACGACTAACTCACTGTCAGTGTTAACAGCGACACCTGGTTGTACAGCAAGCCTACATTGCGCTTCCAACAGAAAAGAGAGGGTGTCTGTGCAAGGGACTAGTGAACTATGTCATCAGTCGTCATCAGGTTGGGAAGAAAATTAGATGTGGTGTCCCACAAGGATCCATCTTAGGGCCATTGCTTTTTCTTGTCTACATTAACGATCTACCATCGGTTACACTGCCATTAGTGGAGTTCGTTTTGTTTGCAGATGATACAAGTTTTGTTATAAATAGCATGTCGAACATAGTTCTAGGAAGTTCTGCTAATGACATTTTCATCGACATTAATAAATGGTTTAATGCCAACTCAATGACATTAAAATTTGAAAAAAAAAAAAAAAAAAAAAAAAAAAACTCACTACGTGCAGTAAACAACATGTAAGAGGTTTCCATCCCGCATATGTATAAAGTATGAAGAAGAGCAGTTAGAAGAGGTTGACAGTATTAAATTCCTTGGATTACAACTTAATAATAAATTCACCAGGGGGAAGCACACGATAAAACTTCAGAACCATCTTAACAAATCTTTATTTGCAATTTGAGAGTTATCAGACGTAGACGACATAAAAATAAAAAAGCTTGCATACTTTGATTACTTTCGATAATGTCATACAGTACAATATTTTGGGGTAATTTTTCAAGTTAAGCAAAAGTTTTCAGGGATTAAAAGCAAGTAATACGTATTGTTTGTGGAGTGAATTCACGGACAACCTGTAGAAGCCTCTTCAAAGTACTGGGTATACTAACTGCTGTCTCTCAGTATATCCATTCCTTAATTAAATTTGTCGTAAATAATATAACCCTTAATTCAACAAACAGCTAAGGTCATACATACCGGGAACAAAAGCGATCGGCACAAAGATTTAAAAACACTTACTTTATTTCATAAACGGTCCACTACTTTGGGTCACACATTTTAAATAATTTCCCAGCAAACATAAAAAATTTAACTACAAATAAAGATCGGTTTCAGAGGAGCGTGAAAGACTTAGTACTGGCCAACTCTTTCTTCTCCAGTGACGAATGTTTGAATAGTACCAAATGGTGTATGTATCCATAATATTAGTATTATTTTTTCACCTTGAAAAATATTTATTTTGACATATTCCACATCAACGAGGATCTCCACAATACGGATCTATGGAACGAACAGGTAATCTAAACAACGCAGTGTATGTTTCAATACTACTTGCTTAACGAGGGGAGGGGGGTTATTTAGTGGATAAAGATAGACATTAGTGGGTTAGAGATTGCGTTATAGGGAAATTCGTTCGATTTCGCTGCTGATGTCGCTGACATAATTCCACTGCCGTGTTTGAAAATTTGTGCCGGACCGGGACTCGAACCCTGATCTCCCGCTTCTCGCGAACACTTGGTTTAACTGCCTCTGTACAATACTGTACATTAGGCAAACCGCGGTGGAGTAGCCGAGCGGTCTAAAGAGTCTCGCTACGGAACGCGCGGTTGCTCGCCGTGGAGGTTCGAGTCCTCCCTAGGGCATGGGTGTGTGTGTTGTCCTTAGGTTAGTTTAGTTTAAGTAGTTTGTAAGCTACGTACTGATGACCACGCAGTTTGGTCTGATAGAATTACAAACATTTGAACATTAGGCGTAATTTTCCGTTATCCTTATTGTGTTTTTTTCTTTGAATTATTGACCCGCATTTAACCACTACTAACAGGAGTAGGAGTGCTACAAACGGTAGTCTTTATTTACCATCATTAACAAAATAAATAAATAAATAAATAAAAAATCCGAGGCTGTGCTGTGTCTCCAATGATAACGAAGTTGATGGGACCTTCAACCCTGATCTTCTTTCTGCCTCATCCATTTGCTAAAGTACTCGATAAAATCAGAAAAAAATCTTCCTATCTTTTGTAAGCAAAATGACAAGTTACTCATTATCAAGCTCATAGATGAAATGGCGTAAGTTTAGGGTAACGAAATTACATTTAATAATGTATTGCATACTGGACACTCAGAACAGATTAAACTTCCAATGCAGTATTTTTTTTTTTCAACTTCACAACTTAATAAGAGAATTAAAAATTCGGGGGTTTCATGAACTTACAACCGGGGGTTGAAAGAGAGCATTAAGAGACGGGTGGAACCCGAATAAACTGGGTGATTTGGTAACCCTAAGTACGACGGGCACCGTCCGCCACTCAACAGGGGAAGACGACTCGGAGCTGGAACAACACCACCTACAGACAAGGCCTCACAACAGCCCGTGCCACGCCACACCGGCCAGCCCTCGACCGCCAGCTTACTAGCTGGCTGTGTCCCAGCAGCCAGCCATTCAGCTGGCCAGCAAGCCAGTAAGCTGGCGGTCGAGGGCTGGCCGGTGTGGCGTGGCACGGGCTGTTGTGAGGCCTTGTCTGTAGGTGGTGTTGGCTGGATACGGATGGTCAACAGCTTGATAACGACTGACTGGTTGCATACAATACTGTGTAGCACAGTCGGGAAATTTGGCGCAGTTTCTAGGTTAACTTTTTACCGCAGCTCTCTTTTCAAGATACCGTAAAACTGTTTACTGACACTGTTATTAAATCAAATGCTGAACAAATGGTATGCATTTGATTGCATTTAAAAGTACATTTTAAAGACAAAATATGACAAATGATGAAAAGTACATAACATTAAAATTCAAACAATACCGCATAAATTCCACATCAATCTATACAATAGTGTCTTGATTTGTAATGTATTTGAAAATTTCATTTTGAAAAGTGTCCGAGCTATGATTGTCATAATCGCGTGTTTCTTGAAATTACGTTACTTTCGCTCTACGGGCTCTGCGTGAAACATTAGAACTTAATTTGAAGACTATCATTCATAATTTTGTTTCTTAACTACTTTTAATGTAATGTAATTCAAATATACATCCATTGTGAGACGACTATGGCCACTGGAGTACGTCTCAGATTTAGAAAATAATATCTGTATCAGAGTCAAAGGAGAGAGAAGGTATGATACTGATGCACTGTAGTAATCTCCAGTGTCAATATATCGCTATTGCTCATACTTAAATTAGAAGTACGCGATTCATTGTTTCTCATCGCCTCTAAGCGCCCTTTCTTCTCGTGACTAATCTTCTGTCGGATGCGATGTCTTCCGCAACCACATAAGCACAGTGTATCATATTAATTGCATCGTTTATCCACATAATTAATTATTAAATTTTGTTCCCAAAGAAAAATGTAGATGATAAACGAGAATAATATCAATAGAAATATTAATCATTCAGTTTGGTTATCGTCAATGTTGGACTAGAGTAAGCCATGTCCTCTATGAGACAATTACTAAGGCTTTGTCGCAGCTTTTCGCTGACCTGTAACTGCACGTAACTGTCCAATAATATAGTGAGCCCTGAAACTTAACTTTCAACGACGATGGCCACTGTGGTACTTCCAGTTTAGGAATGATCACTTTCTTCAGGTACTTCATTGTCATCGCAGCTATATTGCAAGACTCTGTCACGTCTATCGTTTTACTTTTTTTCCGAATCTTCCAGCCAAACTTAAGCTACATAACACTATATGTCATCAAAATCCTATTGATCGTCATTATCACATCACTCTTAAATTTCCGTAACATGATTTGGATCGAGAAGGTTGTGTGTCGTACTGAACCTGCGATGATCAATTATATCCCACCTAAAATAATAAATTTCCAAGAAACCTATGCAAACACTCCCAGTGTATCAATTCAAACCTGGTATTTGGAAAGTCATAACTGAAGATTGACCTGTCCAAAAATTGAAATATGAGGATCTTACATTGAAAATTAACTGTTTAGTAATTAAGAAATTACGTTGATAACCAAATAAATTAACTTCAGAAACGCAATGCGAATGGGCGCAGTGTATCAAACTTATCAATAAGGACGTAAGTCGACAGCAGATTATCCGCTTCAGCAATGAAGCACACAAAAAGGAAAAGCGTTCGTAGAAGGTGTAATGTATTTAGCCAGGAGGGTCCCGTTTGTTTGAATAATTGAAATATTCGATACCATAGTTGGTCGTAGTATTGTAACCTAATATTCCATATTTACAATATATAAGCATCATATGGCACTTCCGTCAAGTCACATTGATTATTATATGCATTACTATGGGCTTCTAACAAACTAAATTAATTAATTATTGAAAGTCGTAACAATAATATTAATTAATATTAACACTGCGCTAATTGTTGTTTACTTACGATCTTTTGTATTGATTAATTTTGATATGAGAAAGCTATTATTACATCTGTCATAATTTTGTGTATCTTTACATAAAGCAGGATTCATTAATGTTTATTGAGCAAATTGTTTTATATTTAAATATTGTACTTCCGTGTTCAAGAAGGTTCTAGAAATACTATTATGTATTAATACGCGCGAAATGGTGCGAACTCATTTAGTATGAAGTTACTAATGGAGTAGTATTAAGTCAGTCAGTCTAAAAGTAGTAATCAGTCAGTAGTTAGCATTGTTGTCAGTCAAAGTGTAGTCATGCAGTCTTACTTTTGTATTACTTCTGTGCTTCATCAAGAATGGATAAATAAATATACGTAAAAAATGAAACGTGTCATATTGAAAGTTTCAATGACTTGGAAGAATCCGATGTCATATTATTTGGTGATGTGTAATTGGCAGGCGAGCTACGAGATCTTCGAGACCACTGAACAACCGACAGAGAAAGGTGATGTAAAAAAAATAATGGTTGTAGTATAATAGTATTATTAATATTATATAAAAAAACTATTATAAAGGGAAGCTACAGGCGAGAAGCTGTCAATGCTGGTCCTCGTTGGCAAATAATCTGAGGCACACTTCGACGCGAATCAATTTGAACAGCCCGACCCGTCGGAAGGCTAATAATCAGGCATTACATTCGTCCGTTTGCAGATTTTTCCCCAAAACACAGACTGTTCCATCTTCAGCTCCCTGCTCCACTTGCCGCGACGGAATAGCCGTGGCGTACTGGAGCGCCTTGTTGCGGTGCGCGCGGTCGTTCACCGTCGGGGATTCGAGCCCCCCGTATGGCATGGATGTTTGTGTTGTCCTTAGGTTAGTTTAACTTAGTTCAAGTAGTTTGTAAGTTACGGACTGATAAACAGCAGTTGAGTCCGATAGATTTACAAACATTTGACCATTCGTCCCTGCTCCGCTTGCTGTCGACAATCAGATGGGGCAGCAAGGCGCTCACCACAAGACCACTATACTCCGTTCATCGAAACGAGATACAGTCTGGAACACACTGAGGTGCGTGACCAGGGATGGACAAAACATGAACGCTCGCTGAATTCCGCTGCATCCATTTCAGTTGTAAGGTCGTTGTGTGTGTTGTTATGTAGCAGTGATAACTTCATCTTAAAGGACCGGTTGCTGAATAGTAACATAAGTATTAGTGTTTACAATAACATTCGTATTCGTAGTTTATGTGTCTCTTTTTCTCTCTCATTGGTATCACGTAAGAGTAAACTCATTATGTCATCCTTCAGTTTGAGTACACCCAAGAAGCATTAAAGAAAGAATTAATAAAGTTCTTTAGAGAAACACATGGTTCCTAGTGTGTATACAACTCAGCTGAAGTGTCCAGAACAGTCAATAGAAAGCCACACACACTTTTTGAAGTATCAAGAAAAAAAGCTTTCAGAACAAATTGATGACTTTGAATGGAATGCGATACGACGAAAAGTTTTTGTAAGAAAGTTTCAACAATTGACATAGTGCTTGCAACAGTAAGCGAAAATGCAGATCTGCGAAATTTTTGGTGAATATCACTTTTTATAAAGTATTAAAAGAAATAAATTTTAACTGTTTGGCTTCTAATATCACTGCTATATAACAAAACACACAAGCACCTTACATCTGAAACGGATGTAGCGAAACTGAGCGAGAGTCCCTGTTTTGTCCACCCCTGGTCACGCGCCTCAGTGTGTCTACAGTACGTCTCTCGTTTCGGTGAACGGAGTATAGGCTGCTGTCACGCCGAGTTTTGTCGACTGTCTGCTATGCCTTATGTCAGCCCCGAACTCCTACTCGTAGCTATTGGTCACGTATCTATAGGCTACCTCAGGGAAATAGGAAATGAGGTGATGGTATGGCTTTTATTGGTCGGGATATTCCCATTGGCCGTTTTTAGATTGACTCTACTTCGGCGAACTTGCGTGTGGATGAAAGTGATGATGACGACAAACACACGACACCAAGTTCCCTGCCGGAAATCGAACCTGGGCCTCTTACATTGGTGGTGAATGACGTTACTACTGAATTACGGATGTGGACACGAAAATTGCATTCATTTATTGGCCTTCTGAAATTTATTTTTTATTGTTATTCCAGAAGCATAATCTCGGAAAACGCCTGTCTTCTCAAGCCCTGTTGTCAGTGGAACACGACGTGGTACCAAAATTGAGTTTTCAAGATATTATTGATGAAATTTTCTCGCTACGACTCGTATACGTGCTGCTCTGTGACGTAAAAGTTTCTCATGCGATAAAAATGCTTTGAACGTGCATATAATATTATCTGATAGAAAAACGAAACGAAAAATTACATTTTAAATTTATTTTTTTTTTTTTTTTTTTTTTTTTTCACGACGAGCTTTCTTCCGGGGATTCACTGAACAGTGAACACGCAGGATGCGCCGCCACTGCCTCTGTTTGTGGGGGGAGGGAAGGGAAGCATAACGAAGAGCCCCGAGCGGAAGTTTTGCACAGGGCTCCGCGCAAACTAGGGCGGTCTCTGATGCGAGTTTGTCTACTTTCAATGACATAAAAATGGTACCCGACAAAAATTGCAAAGTTTCATGCTGTCCGATTTCAAATGGAATGTTCCGTATGTGATCGGACGATACACCGATGATAATTGAGATAGTTGAGCGGCGGCGGTTGCTGCTCCGTCATCGCGTACCTCGGCCAGCCTGCATGAGGTAAGAGTGTGTTGTGGTGGAGGTGGCGACCCTGCCCGGCTCGTTGGCGCCGGAATCCGGAAGGGTGGCGGCCGTGTGTTTGGTCTCCGGCCAAGGCTGAGCCTTATCAGCGCCGCGGCTCAAATCGAGGCGAGGCCGCCTTCTGGTGCCGTCTGCAGCCTTTTAATTACTGTAGCGGGGTCGTGCTAAGTGGACGCGCTCTAATGAGGTGCACAAGGACCGCGCTGCCGAATGGGCCTCCGTATGTCAGTAACCTGCAAGCTGGCAGTGCTGTTTACAGCTTCCAACTGCGAAGCGCACACGGCTGCAGGCGAAAGCAATAGACTTCTGTAGAGTTAGGGGGAAATAAACAGTGCACATCGAACGAATGCCCATTATTACCAACATATCTACCTTTCTTACACGGACAGCTTACACCTCCATACATACTCTGCAGCCCACCATAAGGAGCAAGGCGGAGGGTACACTGTACCAATACTAGGCATTTCCATTCCTATTCCACTCCCAAACGAGGAAAAAAAGAATGCCTTTATGCCTCCGTAAAAACCCTAATTTCTCTTATCATTACGCTACATGTAAGTAGGCGGCAGGAAGATCGTTCTACACTCACAAGGAAAGTACTTATGCTCGAACAAACAGAAATACACCAAAATCGTATGATAATGTAGAGGTCTCTTATTGCACTATTGATACTCTCGCATCTGCAATACTCTACAGTCGCTCATTAGAGGCCTCTGCCGTATTGCACTTTGACCTGCCGGTACGCCAGTAGTGACGGTGCAGTGTGCCTCTGAAATTGCGTTTTGTGGCGTTATTTGTGTGGTGAAGTATCGGATGGGTCGGCGATTGGTAATACATCCTGCTAATATAGTGTGACTGGTTGAGGTGAAGTTACGAAGAAACGTTCTTCGAGTAGATGGTATTGCGATAGAAGATTAATCATTCGCATGTTACCTATTATCTATTATAGTGTTTCTAATCTATGCTCATATTTCTGCACTATAATAGATACCAGAAAACATGTGAATGATTCTTCTTCTACAACAAGACCGTATTCACGAAGAATGGCTCTTCGGAATTTCATCTCAACCACTTGCAATACATTTGCAGGCTGTATTACCAATCGCCGACCCATCTGACGCTTCACTACACAAATAACGTGACAAAGCGCAACTTCAGAGGCACACTGCACCATCATTAGTGGCATACCGCCAGGTCAAAGTGCAATGTTCATATGTTAATATGATCATATGTTTGTAGAGCTTGTGGGACTTAACTACGGGGTCATCAGTCCCTAAACTTACAAACTACTTATGAACTACTTACTAACTAGGACAGCACAAATATCCATGCCCGAGGGGGGATTCGAACCCCCGACCGTAGTGGCCGTGAAGACCGTGACTGAAGCGCCTCAGTCCCCTCGGCCACCGCGGCCGGCCAAAGTGCAATGCGGTATGGCACACGCAGAGGCCTCTAATGGGCGACTGCAGAGTTTTGCAGATGCGGGAGTAGCACTAGTGCAATAAGGGACCTTTACATTATCTATTATACGATTTTGGTGTATTTCTGTTTGTTCTAGCCTAAGTACGTCCAACAACTACTCGGACGCAGTACAGGAATAGCACGCCAGGGCCGCTGCAGTAGCCCCACTAGTCTCGAGTAGTCAGCTGAGACAAGAAAGTTCGTCGTGTAAAAGGGGCTTAACATGTTCGTTCCATTTCATATCGCTCTGCAATGTTACGCCCAGATATTTGAACAACGCAACTGCATCAAGAAGCTCACTACTAACGCTGTATTCGAACATTGTGGGATTGTTTTTCCTACTCATGCTCATCACCTTGCATTTTTCTATATTGAGAGCTAGCTGCCATTCTTCACATCAACTAGAAATTTTGTGTAAGTCATCCGACAGATAAACGCTACACACGCAGCCAACGTTTATACTAATCAAACAATAGTTATGTTTTCATTACTACAATGGTTCAGGACGAGGGAGTATACGTAGTTAATGAGTCCGTAAACTGTTATTTGTAGCAACAAATAAAGATAGATGCATGTACCAGGGGCTCACTATTTTAATTTGTTGCTACATTTAACAGTTTTACGGACTCACTAACTACGTATACCCCCTTTGTACTGAATCATTTTTTATGACATCTTCCAAATTATGTGACTTGTCATCCACTAAAATTAAGCTACTTTAAATATCCGTAAGTTACTCATATTCAGTAGCTTTAGTTTTAGTGAATGACTATTTACGTAATTTCTAAAATGTCAGGACAATACTATCCTAGATCGCCTTTGACAGTTTCGATTCACATGAATGTGAGAGCTGCTGTCGGTTAGTTCACAATTGCGCGTCATTACAGCAACATGTTCTTTCGTTCGACGGCCTTAACATGACAAGGTATTTTGTTAATGACGTTGCCTAGAGGCAGATGACTTTTATAGTTGTGTTAGTAGGCTGTAAAGGTTTTATGATGTGCACTTTTCGTAGTTGAGTCGTCGACATCGAGCGCCTTATTTTAATGTTTCCTTATTTTTAGAATTTGATAATGGCATAATGTCATCACGAAACATTCGCGCTAACATAAATTTTATGTATCTGACAAGTGGTGCGTGGTTTTCCCCAATAATTAGACAAAACGTTGTACGATGACATCAAAACAGATTATGTTTCTTTTCTGACAGGAACCCATTAATCCAGTCGCAAAACCAAGACGATACTTCATTGCTATGTATTGTGATTAAAATTAGCTTGTGAGGAAAGGAGTCAAAAGCCTTCTGGAATACATAAATATGCCATTGCTATGGCATCTCCTGCCGTTATCACTCGATAGTTTCTGCCTAAGAGATATAAAATGTAATTTTCCCTATATACATTTTTTCTAGGTATTCATGTTTTTGGTGTTGTCACATCGGTAAAATGAGGAGGCATAATGTTATTTACTGGTTTGTAAGTGTTGGTGTATCTGTGAGTTGTGTATTGTTTGTGTTGTAATTTGTGAAGAACTGTCAGTTCTCGAATACACTTCAATTGTAAATTTCTAAATTAATAAATGGAAACACGAAAATATGAATAGTTTTGTTATATTTGTGAAAGTTAACGTTTTTGACTCAGAAACTCTATTTGTGGAACATACTAAGACTGCCTGCCACCATCGTTTTGGTGTTTAGGAATGCAAACAAGGAAATTAATGGGCTCCGATTATATGTTGCAACCGCTGTTCTTTTGTACCATGAGAATAGTATTTTTTTTTTCTTTTTTTATGATTAGAGAGAGAGAACTATCTATGGCTTTTGTTCCGTCCATGATTTTTTGGGTGGCAACAGACAATACAGATAAGGTATATTTCTTTTGGACTCTGCACATTAGTATAAATGCAGTAGTGTCAGTGAATAAGAGAGGAATGTTTCAGTACCCTAATATTCCATCTGTTACTCCTTCTGTTTCATATTCATATATTTTGCCACTTTCTATTCCACAAACAAAAACATGTTGTGCGTACTTCGGTCGTACCCTTCAAAGAAGTTGCACAAAACAGATCAAAATTTTCACATACCTCACAGCGTTCAATGTCGTTCCCTCTGGTAGGAATTCGTTGTGGATAATGCCTTGACTATCGAAAAGGGCAATGAGCATCGTTTCGATGCAAGATTTTTCGGCTTCGACTTTTTCCGACAAAGAGATGTCGCTAAATGCCATACCATGGTTTACCGTTCCGTTTCAGGGTCGTTCCGGAACTCCAGGTTTTATCCTCAGTGACAATACGGTTCAAAGAAATTGAGGTCGCATCCGCGGTTTCGACAAAATCATGTGAAGCCTCTAAACATGCCTGCTTCTGAGAGTCAGACAAGTGATACGGCACAAGGCGAAAAGACGTTTTCATTTTCCCTAACTTCTTGTTAAGGATTTGTCGCACGGATTCACGGTTAATATGGAATTCATCTGCATCGACGATAGTTCATGATTAATGTCCTCACTTTCTCAAGTCCTCTCCAAGGATTGTCAGAAACTCATTTCTGGCCCCCTCGAAAACGGGCGAAGAACTCGTACACACACTTCATGGACAGTTCTTGATCCCCATAAACACGTACAGGGTGATCAATCCTCAGTGCAACCGCCTGGTGAAGATTTTTTGTACCGACCGTGGCTGGCTTGTCAGCCCGCCGACGGCCGCACAGATGGATGTACTGGGGAGCTTTTTTTTTTTTTTTTTTTTTTTTTTTTTTTTTTTTTTTTTTTTTTTTCCTGCTCCGCTCGAGGCCTTTCTTTTAGTGATGGGAACAATCGAATGAAAACAATCGATTCATTCGGTTGTTGGAAAAAATCGATCATTCGGTTGTAGTTTTTCGTATCGGTTGAATTATTCATTCATTCTTCTGAGTGAAACCAGTCGGTGGGACCAACTGAATGAAACAACCTATTCAGTCGGTTGGACTATTCATTCGTTCTTTTGAGTGAAACCAGTCGGTGGGATCAACCGAATGAAAAAATCGACGCAGTCGATTGGACTACTCATTCCTTCTTTTGAGTGAAATCAGTCGGTCGGAGCAACCGATTAAAAAAATCGACACAGTCGGTTTGACTACTCATTCCTTTTCTTTTGAGTTAAATCAGTCGATGGGACCAACCGAATGAAAAAATTGACACAGTACGTTGGCCTCTTCATTTCAGTCGGTGTAGTTTTACTATGTTGAATTAATATTCGTTTATTTTTTCGAATGAAAGTAGTCTGTGGGAACAACCGAATGAAAACCTGCGACACTTTTGCAGTTTTGTACATTGACTGAATTACTCATTCTTTCTTTTCAAGTGAAAAGAGGCAGTACGTTTTTCTGTCGGTTGTAGAAGATAAGTGGCCAATGACCACGACGTACCGCGGGGAGCGGGGACACGAGAGGGGGTGCTGCCTCGCTTGCGTTTCCATGGCTGACAGCGCCAGCAGGCGCGCGCCAAGCTCCACACAACAGTGTCTGGCGGCGTCGCGGGGCGTGCCATCGCCCATTGTTGTCAGTTTCTTACTGTCTCAATAAAGAAGCGTGCAAACTACAGGGTGTTCCAAAATGATCGCTACAAGTTTAATCTCGCATACTGTATCTCCGAAGTGAGAACAGGTAGAAACGTGCGGTTTGCGGCTTATTGTTCATACATATCTCAGGTACTAGTAGGACAAAGTTAAGTATTTTAACTTTGAGCATATCTCCTAGATACAACTAGATACAAATTCGAAGATCACTAAAACATTAGGTATTGCAAAAAATATAAATAAATAAATAAAAATAAAAAACCGTTTATTAAAGTATTTTGTATAAAAATATCTTTGTTAACTCCATATAATTTGTAGGAGTACGAGAAGAAATACAACATTTATCAGTGCTGTAAATTTTCTTCAGCGCGTCTGTACTCGTCAACAGAGTATGAAAACTTTTTTTTTTTTTTTTTTTTTTTTTTTTTAGTCTAGTCTATGGGACTGAACTACGGGGTCATCAGTCCCTAAACTTACAAACTACTTATGAACTAACTACGACTAAGCACGGCACAAATATCCATGCCCGAGGGGGGATTCGAACCCCCGACCGTAGTGGCCGTGCAGACCGTGACTGAAGCGCCTCAGTCCCCTCGGCCACCGCGGCCGGCGTGTATGAAAACATTCATCTCAAGTTTCATAATTATTCACTCTTGTCACAGATATTTCTGTGGTTATCGGTGAAACGGTGTAGAGGTTTATTCCATCCCTCCATGTACCACACAAAATCTTAGATGAACAATGAACTGGCACTTGTTCTCAAAGTCAAGTGTACAAAATTTCATCAAGATCGGAATAAAACACTATATTGGCGTCGAAGACTAGAATACCTTCTGTCATGCATCAAACTAAAGTAGATGTGGACGGTGATCATTCTCTTTCTTTGAAGGTGAAGAGTGAAATATATCATTAAAATTCGAATACAAACGGAATTTGTCGAAGTTAGTAGGTAAAGTACCCTCCGGCAGGCACCTACGAAATTTATTGTACACAGTTGCCTTCACCTTGTTTTAAAGGTCAAGTGTGCAAAATTTCATCAAGATCGCAGCCAAATTGTGGTTTTTGTCGAAGTTAGTATGTAAAGTACCCTCCGCCATGCACCGAATGAAATTTGATGTAGACAGTGACGTTCCTCTTGCTTTGAAGATCAAGTGTGCAAAATGTCATCAAGATTGGAACAAAACTGCAGATTCGCATGCAATAGAAACACACACACGGACGCACTGCGATATTTTTAAGATTTGTCTCTAACAATGTTTCATGCTGAATCACGGTTCATTTATACCCGAAAAGGCTGAAGGGGTATGCAAATAAAGTCACACAAAGTCGATGAATTAATAAAACATCCATATAACTGCAGAAACCGACAAAGACTTTTTCCAGTCGGTTGAATCGCATCAAGTGAAACCACTCAATGCAGAGAACATTCACATAAAGGACAGACTTTTTTCATTCGGTGCTCGCGCATCGACTGAAACCACTCAAACCCAGTGAATGAGTGAAAACATTCATATAGCGGCTGCAACCGACAGAGACTGGTTTCATTCGATTGTTTCGCATCGACTGAAATCACTCAAACCCCGCCAGTGAGTGAAAACATTCATACGGCCACAGAGACTAATTTCATTCGGTTGTTTCATTCGACTGAAAAAACCGATTGAACGAAAAAATAACCGATTGACCAATCGGTTGTTAAAAACAGTCGGTTGTCTCATCACTACTTTCTTTGTGTCGCATTCTTGTGGAAGTAGAACGTGTTTCTCAGCCGCTGCAGTACTGTGTGCTGTGTGACAGTGTTGATAGGGAAATGATGAAAGTCATTTATTCCATTCGCCAAAGAGTATTCATCTATGATTCATATGTGCGCACAGAATCAGCGCCTGAGGTACAGAGATTATTTCGTGACGAATTTCTAAATGTTCGTGTTCCTAATCGGAGTAAGGTTCATCGATTGGTGGCTAAATTTCGCGAAACAGGAACTGTTCTAGACAGGAAACATAAACAACCACGTCCATATCTCACAGAAGAAACATTGGAAAACGTTGGACAAGCTCTATAAAGGCCCTATATTTTTTCAGGAAACAATAGTGACAGTGTGTTGAAAACATATTGCGGCCTGTTTTTGCCAAATTAACAGAGAGAGAACGTGCATTCGCGACATTTCAGCAAGAGAGTGCGACGGCATATACAGCCAACTTCTCATTACGGGAAATTGGTTCAAATGTTCAAATGTTTCTTAAGCTTCTGGGACTTAACTACGGGGTCATCAGTCCCTAAACTTACAAACTACTTATGAACTACCTACGATCTAGGACGGCACAAATATCCATGCCCGAGGGGGGATTAGAACCCGCGACCGTAGTGGCCATGCAGGCCGTGACTGGAGCGCCTCAGTCCCCTCGGCCACCGCGGCCGGCGGGAAATTGGTAATGTGTTCGGTGAAAGAATTATCACTAAGAACATATGGCCCCCTCATTCTCCCGATTTAACCCCGTGCGATTTTTATCTATGGGAAGCATTAAAAGAGAAAATGTACAAATCAAATCCCCACACTTTATATGAACTAAAAACGAACATTCGTCTTGAAATCACGGCAATTTCTGGGAGGAAACTTCAGTGTGTAATGAGCAACTTCCTCAGCAGGTGTCAGAAATACTTGAACAACGAAGGGAGGCAGTTCGAGCACCTTGCGTGATACAGGTGAGTAATTAATTTTTCTTTCAAGGTGTTTTGTTATGTCAGAAATAACTTGCGCGCCAACCCGTATTAAATTTAGTCTGGACGCCGGTCGGCCCACTAAGCGGGCATCGGAGCTACCATTGGCGGTAAGTCGCACGCCGCAAAGGCGGTTGTGCTAAGGATTGATCACCCTGTACCAGCACCGCATGCATTTCTTTAGGTGTCTTGCCAATCTTAAAAAAAAAAACTTTAAATTGATCCCTTACTCGCTCATTGTCCTGTTCTCAGATCAGAACGAACGCACTAAACAAGAGCTTTATATAATAAGTGTAAAAGGGAACTGCGCAGGAAAAGCTGTTTGGTATCAAACGTCACGGTATGGATAGCACGGTCTCCCATGTCCAAGTTTCGAGTCCTTCCTCAGTCATGTGTGTGTGTACGTGTGTGTGTGTGTTCCCCTTAGGTTAGTTTAACTTGGTTTAAGTAATTTCTAAGTCTAGAAACCGATGACCAAAGTAGTTTGCTCCCAGAGAATTACAAATATTTGATTTTTTCTAAAATGAAACACACACGATGCTGAACTGAACTACGTTGGGGGGGCAGGTTGTCAACATCGGCTGCCAGTGTTGCCCGAGCGACCGTTCTGACTTCATTCACCGAACTTTATTGACAGAGATTGTACTATTCTCCACTGAGTCTTTACATTTCTGTTTTCAGATTTTCGAGCTTCCCTCCCACGACAAAACTTCTGAAATTCCATGCTCCTATTAGGTAAACATTATCACTTCGTTCCTTATTTAATCTTTGTTTCATGGTCACCTTTTACTTTTCAGTTGTCTCCCAGAGATCCAAATGGTGGAATAATCCGGATTCTTTTGCCAATGGACAGATCATTATGAGACGAATTTCTTACTTACAAGCCACCCATCTTACAGATGCTCATTATGTATCTTCAGTGCAGTTGTTCCACAGCCTTCTCCATCATCATGTCGTTGATCATTGCTGATTCTTCTGCCTTCTTGGGCAATATATCACGCAAACAATAACCTCCGTCCACTTTTTCGCCCTCTTTTACGAGGCCACTGGAATAAATCGATTCCGAATTCGATACATTAACAGAGACCTAGGTGAGAACGTAAGAACGACCAGTGCTTTGAGATTACAGGATTTCGTCCCTATTCGCAGTTCAAACTCAAAGCGGTACAAGCTGCATCTACGAGAACGAAGCATCTCGATCGGCACTTCAGTATGGAGTCCATTAGCTATAGTAATTCCAACTTAAGGAAATGCAAGTTACGGGTTTTTTCAAAAAGTTTGTAAATGTAAGGACGTTTACTGCGTTGATCATCAGTGCCTAGGCTTACAAACTATTTACACTAACTTTAAGTAACTTATGCTAAGGACACCATAAGCATCCATACCCGAGGGAGGACTCGAACCCCCCACGGTGAACGGCCGCGCGTACTGCAACTGGGCGCCTTAGTGCGCAGGACTATTCTGCCGCGGCTTTACGGGGTTGGAGATACATGTATAATTGAGAGCACTATCAATGATAAACGAGCTCTGCTGGTTTCAGTAGACATAACTCCAGAACGCCTTTGCGATCAATTATACGTTTCTTCGAGTTAATGGCTCACAGTGAAAAGGCTTGTGTATTCGAAGTGCTGAGCGAGAATCAATAGCCATAGTTCTCGGAGGGACATAAATATTGATTTGCCGTGTGTGATAGAGCAGTTTATCGACTTTATGCATCAAATATTCAATCTTCAGCAGAAAAATGGCCCTTCATTCTCGACGACCAGAGAAAATATACGAATAGCATAGCTTTCTCACGATGATCACTTGTAAACAAAGAGTTATGTACCATACTTTCCTTGAGTATCACTAATTAGTTTTTTTTAATTCCTTTGTGGTAGCTCAATAAATTGTTGTTTAGTCAGTTTTTCCTAAGACATCTTCACGATCTAAACTATTTCCCACTAGGGAAGTTGTTTGCCTCAATCTGAATCGGTGAGACGTACTACTATGACTGGGCATTGACAATTCTTTTTTTCTTTTTTTTTAGTTTCCTTCACTTCATGATCTTACAAAAGTGGATGACAAAAAACTTTTATTTACTCTACTCTCTGTCACACACAATACATGCAAGAATTCTATTTAAAATACAGATATTTTTATTATTTAAACTATACATTTTATGACGAAGTTGTCAAACGTGTCATGGTGCCTTCGAAGGTAATGCACGACCAAAGATAATCCGTATGAAAATCTAACGCTCTAATGGCATGATTATGGATTTGCATCTGTTGTTAATGGGCTGTAACAACTGCTTTCATAAAGTCTAGTGTACATTTATCTGGTGTTTACTAAACGTATTAAGTCTACAGATTTGTAAAACTGCTATCAGATGGTTTGGTTGTGAAGTTTTGTAGACGAAATTTACGTACAAAGCCAAAAGTGACAAAATCCTGCATTTAAAAATGCTCTTGGGTCAGCTGCCACAAATGAATTCCACGTTGAATTAAGGGCTCGTTAATAACTTTGCTTGTTGCCATGCCAAAACAAGTAACGTTTGGTACTTGAAATTTGAGTCCAAAGATGAAAGTGACAGCAGAATACTACAATAAATATACGCCTAGATCAGCTGCCACGAAAGTATTCCATACCGAAATAACGTATCATTGATAACTTTCGTTGTTGCCTCGCTGAAATAAGTACGTATTTGATGCAATGAACACGGACATATACAAGTGAATAAATTCTAGCTATTAGACGTGCTTCCACACTCTCCATTTACATGACAACCATGCTCGATCAAGTATTGTCAACAACAGAAGAATGTGGAGACATTCGGTTTATTTTATTATTCAACTGATGAGATGCTCTTTCATCAGCTACAGCAGCAACAGAAGAAGAAACATCTCATAAACACCCAACTCTAGGTACAAAACTCAGCATTTTTTATGGTGTGTAGTTCAATGAAACTGTGGATAGGTCATCTGAAGCTCCAATTTTGGGGCAGCTAATTGCCATTAGTCAGGACTTTTGTTTGTGTGAAGACAGATTGAAATCGAACAAAGCAAAACATTTGGTGTTCTTGCTCTAAATACTTTTCGTTTTATCACTTTGATTTCTGCTATTTAATAATGAACACAGTTTAGACATATTTCAGAAATACAAATTGTACAATGTATACTAAGTAAAAGATACATTAGATACAGCATTTGACACTCAACAACAACATACTACAGACAGACTCCTCTTAAGTGTACTTCCTACTGTACATATGGCGGCCGAGTTCACGCAGGTTGTCATAAAGATCGCTGTAACTAGCGTGTTAACCACTATGAAATTTGAGCTCATTGATCTAAGCCAGATCAGTGAGCTAAAGTAGCAACAAAAGATAGCAATAATGTCACCATAGACATATCATCTTGAAACATATATAATAGCAAAGTGAGAACTGTTGTTGTGGTCTTCAGTCTGCAGACTGGTTTGATACAGCTCTCCACGCTACCCTGTCCTGTGCAAGTTTCTTCATCTGAGAATACGTTCGGCAACCTACATCCTTTTGAATCTGCTTACTGTATTCGTCACTCGGTCTCCCTCTACGATTTTTACCCCACACACTTCCTTCTAATGCTAAGTTGACGATTCCTTGATGTCTCAGGATGTGTCTCACCAACCTATCCCTTCTCTTAGTCAGAATACGCCAGAAATTCCTTTTCTCCTCAATTCTATTGAGCACCTCCCCATTAGTTACGTGATCTACCCATCAAAGCCGGCTCCGGTGGCCGAGGGGACTGAGGCTCTCCAGTCACGGTCTGCACGGCCACTACGGTCGGGGGTTCGAATCACCCCTCGGGCATCGATATTTGTGCCGTCCTTAGTCTTAGCTAGTTCATAAGTAGTTTGTAGGCTTAGGGACTGATGACCCCGTAGTTAAGTCCCATAAGTTCTACAAACATTTGAACATTTTACCCATCTAATTTTCATCTGTAGCACCACATTTCCAAAGCTTCTATTATCTTTTTGTCTGAACTCCTTATTATCCACGCTACACTCCAGAAAAATGCCTGCATTAGGAACTTCCTAACATTTAAACTAATATTGGATGTCAACAAATTTCGCTTCTTCAGAAACGCTTTTCTTCCCATAGCCATTCTGCATTTTATATCTTTTTTACTTCAGCCATCAGAAGTTATCTTGCTACCGAAGAAACATAACTTGTCTACTACTTTTATTGCCTCATTACCTAATTTAATTCTTCAGCATCGTCTGATTTTCTGACGCTACATTCCATTATCCTTGTTTTACTCTTGTTGATGTTCATCTTATAGCCTCTTTTCAAGACATTGTCCATTCCATTGAATTGCTCTTCCAGATCCTTTGCGGTCTCTGACAGGATTACTACGTCATCGACAAACCGCAAAGTTTTTATTTCTTCACCCTGAACTTTAATTCCCTCTCCAAATTTCTCCTTGCATTCCTTCACTGCTTGCTCAATGTACAGATTGAGCAACAATGGCGAAAGGCTACAACCCTGTATTACTCCCTTCATGTCCTTCGACTGTAATTACCGCTGTTTGGTTTTTGTATAAGTTGAGTATAACTCTTCGCTTCCTATATTTTACCCCTGCTACCTTCAGAATTTAAAACAGTGTATTCCAATCGACATTGTCAAAAGTTTTCTCCATATCTACAAATGCTAAAAATGTACGTCTGCCTTTCCTTAGCCCATCTTTTAAGATACGTCGTAATGTGAGTATTGCCTCCCATGTTCCAACATTTCTCGTAATCAAAACTGATCTGCCCCAAGCTCGGATTCCACCAGTTTTTCCATTCGTCTGTAAATTATTCGTGTCAGTATTTTGCAACCATGACTTATTAAACTGATGCCGGCCGCGGTGGCCGAGGAGACTGAGGCGCTCCAGTCACGGTCTGCACGGCCACTACGGTTGGGGGTTCGAATCCCCCCTCGGGCACGGATATTTGTGCCGTCCGTAGTATAAGGTAGTTGATAAGTAGTTTGTAAGTTTAGGGACAGATGACCCCGTAGCTAAGTCTCATACGCTTAACAAACATTTGAACTTATTAAACTGACAGTTCTGTAATTTTCACATTTGTCTGCACTTACTTTCTTTGGAATTGGAATTACTATATTCTACTTTAAGTCTGTCAAATCTAATTTAGTAACCCGGTAAATCGCTCGACTGGAATCTGAAGAGTCGCGGATTCGAAACCCCTTTGGACCTCGGATTTTTTTCAGTCTGCGTTTTAAGCCGTCCTTCAGCTCTGAACGATGTGAGGAGTCGTTAGAAACGACGCGTGGTTCGGATTCCACATTAAGCTGTAGGTCCCTTTCCCCTGTTGGATAACTATGATATTCGAGGGACACGCAAGTCGCCGAAGTGGGGTCCAGTTGAATGACTTGACCAGGTCAATGAGCCACACGAAATTATTATTTATAATAATAATAATAATTATTATTATTAATATAAAAAGTGGCAGATATAAGACATTATAATGATGATGTTCGTACGTCATTCAACCTAGACGTAACTATTTGTGACATATAC
Source organism: Locusta migratoria (assembly GCA_026315105.1). Classification (NCBI taxonomy): domain Eukaryota; kingdom Metazoa; phylum Arthropoda; class Insecta; order Orthoptera; family Acrididae; genus Locusta; species Locusta migratoria. The sequence continues at coordinate 206,144,757 of CM048751.1, forward strand.
ACAGTATAAGCTCTGTAATTTTAAGTACGTAGGTGCTATGTAAAAGTAATTATATTTCTGCAGGTCACTTGAAAATGGCAATAATGTAAGCCGAAACAATCTGTTGAGAAAATATAAATATCATATCAACCTAGGAGCAAATTTGGACCATTTTGAAAACGATTTACATTTTATTCGTTATCTAGGGGCTGTGCCTTTGTTTATAATCATAATCCTGGGTTCGAACTACGCCACCGATATATTTTTAAATGAAAAAGATCAATAATGGTGTCCGATGACTTCCGTTCAACACACTTTTCGAAGAGCCTGTCCTTTATATAAGATTGTGTGATAATATCACGCCACGACGGATTATCCGTGCGCACTGGACGCCGTGCTGCGTTGCGCGCGGCTGTTCGCCGTCGGGGTGTTCGAGACCCACTCGGAAATGGGTGTGTATGTTGTCCTTAAGTTAGTTTACTTTAGTTTAAGTAGTTTGTAAGCTACGGACTATTAACCACGCAGTTGAGTCCGATAGATTTACAAACATTTGACCATATATATATATATATATATATATATATATATATATATATATATATATATATATATATTGACCTATTGCGTTGAAAGTAATATAGTCTTTCGGTCACTCACACATATCAGGTGTCTCACGAAAGACGCCTGCCAGGCGTCCGCAGATCGCGTGGTACGGCTCCCGGCCGCCTCCCGGCCGCTGCCACCGCATCCGCCGGCAGCGGCAGCCGAAATTCGTCGAGTGTTCGCAAATGTGTTCAAGAGATGTCAGGCCGCTCTTTCCATAGAGGGACATCATTTTGAACATCTACTGTAAATAAAGTTAAGCTTAGGTTACTCAGATGGCAATGCTTTTTAGACTTCAAGTCAGCGTATGCTCCGGCGGCACAATACGAGTCCGAGAATCGGGCGCTGCTGTGGCCGGAGGATGCGGTGGCGGCGGCCGGAAGCCGTACTGCACGATCCGCGGTCGCCTGGCAGGCGTCTTTCGTGAGACACCCTGTATATAATCTTCATATCTATGTACAGGATAACGCGGATTTATTTCAAAGCATATGCGGTCTCACGCAGAACAAGCGAAACAAAAAAAGAAGTGGTCATAGAAACGCTTAGTGCAATCTAAATCTGGCTACATGCTCAATGATGTCATTTACGTCGCGTTTTTCTGTCGCTCAAATTGTTTTTCTGATCCCTACAGCATAACCCTCTCAATGCAAAAAATTTTGTTTGTTTGACGGTGTTAAATTGAAACAACAAGTAAATGAAGTACTGTAAATTGCTATTCGCAGGTGTAGTGGGGAAGAGCCGGAGAGAGCAACCATGTAACACCCACCGCAATCGGAATTTTATAGGCGTCGATGATAAGGGAAGGCAGAAGTGCTCATGTTCGGTCTTCTATTAGTTTTGGTAATCCTTTTATATTAGGCTGTTAGTACGCGAGTTTTCAGGCTACTCCCATATAACAAAGTGCTTTATCTCGTGAGTTACAACATGCAGTTCATAACGTTCAACTCGCAGGAGAATGCAGAAAGCCGGTACTGTTCTGCGTGCAGATCGGCCAGCACGAACAAAACGAAGCCACTGGCCACGCCTAGACGGAGCAGCTCGGCTAAAAGCGCGCTCCAGGCAGACGCTAAGTTACGGCGGCGAGCGCGGAGACGCGCGGCCGTGGGGGCGCATTATGCACGCGTGGCAATTAAGAGGTTAACGGCCTTGGGCTGCTGCCGCGGGGTCTTATTGAGCCGTCTCGCGCCGATGTGCGAGGCGTCGGACGACCTCTGCCGCCTGCGGAATGCCAGATGACTTCAGAAATACCGCCGCGCTTAGTGACGTTTATTTGCACTCTGTAAATATTCGTCGGTGGCCAGCAATAATGCGACGGACGGTACAGTAAGACACAATGCAATATGTAGGAATTAACTGCATAAATTGCGGCAGTAAATAAAGTCGAAGTAGGAAGAGAAACTCACAAAGGAGTAATTGAATTGCCGACCTCCGCTGTGTTGGAGCTGCGTTGTTGTTGGTTTTCAAAAGAGCCGTTTTCATTCCGTACTAAAACTTATTACATCACAGTTCAAAAATGTGCAAATGTTTGTAGAGTCTATGGGACTTAACTACGGGGTCATCAGTCCCGAAACTTACAAACTACTTATGAACTAGCTAATACTAACGACGGCACAAATATCCATGCCCGACGGGGATTAGAACCCCCGACCGTAGTGGACGTGCAGACCGTGACTGGAGCGTCTCAGTCCCCTCGGCCACCGCGGCCGGCTCAAACACAGTTCTCACGATGGAAAAAATATATATTACTAACTTTAACCCGCGGCTCCGCTCGCTTGTTGGTTGATTATGAAAGATATGCTATCTTTCAGTAGTGTGCTATGAGACTGGATTTGAAGGAAGTGAAAAATATTCCTATCAGACTGCAGAAGTCTATGCACTTTCCATTTATCAGGAAAGGAAGTAGTGTAGATCAAATCACACATAAAAATGCTCTAGTTTCGAAGAATAGAATCACGAAATTCATCAATAATGATTGTAATAATATCACAGATCGATCACTTCATGTAATGCGCGAAACGTCAAATCGATTTTTCTTAAAGAGATGTATTAAAAGAAATTTCTTATTTTACTGCTTTATTTTTTTATTCTTATATTTCGTTATTCGTATGCTTATCCTTACAGAGAAAGAGCTGAAGACATTGCAGCACGCGTAGACCAAAGATATAGTCTGTGGCATCACGTTTCTCTGTGTGTAACCTCCTTGCTATAGAATCGGAAACGTCATCGCTGGCCTTCAGTACGATTTTTTTAATAATTTGACGACTTTCAACCACCATATCTTCCACCCCCTTATAGCTATCGGCATGGAACTGCTATGGTGTGCAGCAGGAGACTTCTTACAACAATTACACACAGACCATTCGTTTGCGTTCTGTAGTTCTATATTAACACACACACGTGCGTAGAATTTTACATACACCGATAACGTTCCATCCCAATATACTGCACCCTTTTACCATTATCAACCCTCAAGCAAAAATGCAACCAATAAAACCATTTTCAAAGAGTAATTATTGTTCAGCATTTCGCGTTATATTCTTCAAATTACTAAATATCTATCAGATCGCTATAAAACCGTGCCTAAAACCTTCCTCAGGTATAAATTAGTAACTGTACAGGTATTTAAGTCTCTGCGTCTTGTCGTTTGAACGTGATAAGCGTAGACCTAACAGACATTCACGTTAATATATATAGATAAATAGCTATCCGAACGCCATAAAACCGTGCCTAAAGCTTCCCCCGGGTAGACATTAGTAACTGTACAGATTTTCAGCTCTTTATGTCTTGTGGTTCAGACGTGATAAACGTACACCAAACACACATTCACATTTACAAATATAGATTAAAAAATTTTATGTTTAGTGTACGTTAACATTACTTACCGGTCAATTCGACCGATGAGCATTGCTTAACATTTAAGAAATCGCTTACGTTTTAATTCATTGCATATATTTCATGACTTTTAATGTATATTGATGCCCTACAATTTCCATTACAAAAAACTTAATGAATTATAATATCTTTTTTTTTTCTGCACATTACACGAGGGTTGGAACTTAAATAATAGCAACACTGCTGTGGAGACACTATGCAATGGAATCAAATTGCTTGATTGTGGTATATCGCCCCAAATTTGCGACTGGATAGGGGATTTCTTGTCAGAGGACACAGTTTGTAATAATAGATGGTAAAGCATCGACTACAACAAAGGTGACATCGGGCGTTCCAAAGGCTAGTGTTATTGGTCCTCTGCTGTTGCTTATTTACCTAAACGATTTGGAGAAAAATCTGTACAGCTGTCTTAGCTTGTTTCCAGAGGCAGCATTTACCGTCTAGTAATATAATCTGAAGATCAAAACCATCTGCAGAACGACCTAAATAAGATATCAATTTGGTGTAAAAAATTGGCAATTGGCTCTAAATAATGAGAAGTGTGAAGTCGTCCACATGAATACGAAAAGAAATCCGTTGAACTTTGATCACAAGATAAACCAATCAAAAGTGAAGGCCGTAAACTCCACAATATACCTAGGAGTGTGGTTCCAGGTTCCGCTGAATAGGTCAGGAGTCCACTATACGCAGGAAACGGCTACACGAATAGCGGGGGCTTTGTGGCGTGGACTGGCCGTTTTTTTAGGGTACAGGACTTCGGGGAAACACTAAATGAACTGTCTCCGACGGTGCAAGTCGATCACAGGAGAATTATAGATCTAGGAACTATCGGTACAACAGTTGTAAATTGTCATAGCTGTGCCGGGAAAGTAGCAGAACTCCAAGCGTTAATAGAATGCACCGGAACAAACATCATTATAGGTAGTGAAAGTTGTCTTAAGCCGGAAATAAGTATAGCAGTAGTTTTTGCAAAAGATCTAACTGTGTACAGAAAGGATAGATTAAACAAAATAGGCGTGTTTGTCGAAGTCAAAAGCAGTCTATAATGTAGTGAAATTGAAGTTGATAGTTCCTGTGAATTATTATGGGTAAAAGTTGCACTCGAAGATTGTAAAAAGTTAATAATTGGTTCCTTTTACCGCCCCCCCCCCCCGACTCTGATGATACAATTGCAGATAGGGTCGAAGAAAACCCTTGTCTAATTGCAAACACATACCCGACTGACACAATAATAGTAGGTAGTGATTTTAATTTACCCTCAATCTGTTGGAGAAATTAAATTTTTAAATCAGGAGGTACGCATAAAACAACATGCAAAATTGTACTCAACGCATTCTCTGAGAATTACTTCGAACAATTAGTTCATGAGCACACTAGAATTGTAAATGGATGTCAAAACACACATGATCTCTTAGCAACAAATAATCCTTAGCTCATAACGAGCATCAAAACGGATACAGTGAACACAGATCTGTCGTAGCAAGATTGAATATCGAAAGTCCCAAAGTTACCAAAAGTAAACGAAAAGTATATTTGTGCAGAAAAGCAGATAGAAATAAAATACATTCCTTCATGAAAGACAGTTTCCACTCCTTCCTAACACTAAACGTAAGTGTCGACCAGATGTGCCTCAAATTCAAAGAAGTGGTATCGACTGCAATTGACAGTTTTATACCAAATAAATTAACAAAAGAAGGTGATCCTCCTCGGTACACAAAACTGATCAGGACACTGATGCGAAAGAAACGGAAAAGGCATGCTAAATTTAAACTAACACAAAAACCCCAGGATTGGCGATTCTACACAGAAGCTCGAAATTTAGCGAAGGTTTCTATGCGAGATGACTGCAATACTTTTCACTATGAAACTCTTTCTCGAAATTTGACTGAAAACCCAAAGAAATTTAGGTGATATGTCAAATATACAAGGGGCAAAACACAAACAATAACCTCACTACGTGACAGTAATGGCGATTCTGCCGATAATAGTGGTGCTAAAATGGACTTACTAAACACCAAAGAAGAAAAAACCAATAATCCAGATTTCGAATTACAGACAGAGGCCTGAATGAGTAACGTTGAAATAGATATCTTCGGAATATTGAAGCAACTTAAATCACTTAACAAGCTCTAACGGTCATAAATGCCACACGGCATCATAATCATCATTAACGTTTGAACATCGGATAATGTGAATTTAGTTATTATTATTGCCAGCAATAGAAGAAGCACGAAATTTGTTATGTTATTTTATTTCTGTGTATCTGTTAGCTTTCTTGGTGACCGGTGAAACAATGTCACACATTATTGCAATGTACGCTTTACCCGTGGTTCGGAACCCACGTTAAACTGTAGGTCCCCCTATAACTGGCTGGGTAAGCCAGTTCGAAGGTCGGAGGAAGGCAACGGCATACCACCTCAAAACAGGACCATGCATAGTAAAGCACTGTGGTGTTCAAACCAATCTTCGGATTGTTGACTGCTTTACCTTCTTTTACGCTTTACCACGCACCATACGGAGACTTGATTAAATAAATAAATAATAAAAATAAAATAAAAAATACATAAATAAAGATGAAAAAATCTCCCTATGAAATCTTTCATGCATGAGTGAACTTTAAAATAATTACTAAAACGTGTCAAAGTCTTCTACAACTACTCTTTTGGTTTGACCAAGTATGCAAAATCACATCAAGATAAAAATAAAAGTGTAGTCCTGTATAAATTGCAAACAAACACACAAAGGGACACTCTTCTCTACGTAGAAGATAGATAAGATTTAGGCTGCAGCTCCCAAACAGTTGTACCCAGCGAGTTGTCCTTAGAGGGATTTTAGGATATTTTTATTTTTCACTTTTCCTTTGGATTTTCTCTAATCTTTTCTTATTTTATTTTAACGCATCCTCCATTGAAACCAACAAAACAAAAATAATTCGATATTTGTACAATAAGCCCGAAAAGGCAGTTGACTATTTCAATAGGGACGCATTAATACATCTGAGTTGGAAGGGAAGCGTGCCTGGATAGCCTAATTGGTAAAGGCGACCGCCGGTCCGAAGCGAGAAATCTGGGTCGAATCTCGATCAAGCACAAGATTTCAGCTTCGCCGTTCAATTTATTTCAGTGCTCTGAAACAGTGGAAACGTTTCAATAATTCAAATTCGAAATATAATTCAATTTGACCAAGACATTTGTAAGTTTTAGAGAGTCTAACGCTCAGCTATTTATTATTATTATTATATATAAGGATGTTGTTACAAAGCTTTAGTGTACCAGATTACACAATTAAATTTTTGCGCTGACTTGCAACGTTCCATAAATGAGATCCGTGACTAGCGTTTTCATGGTACATATAAGTCAAACGTGTTCAACAGTTGATTCCGGGAATCGATCGATTATGGTGCCCGCCATTGTCATTTAATATCAGAAACAAGAAGTCGATACGGTCGTGCGCGGTCCTGTCCGCCGAAGCGATACTGACGCCTTTTAGGCTTTGGTCACGGTCGCTGAACTCTTAGACCTCCCAATAAGGTACAGGAGCTTTTTCCCAGTTGATATGGACGTGCTGCCACGCCAGCGTCCATGACAATTCCGTCACGCCATCTACGGTTGCATTTCTTAGCACCAGCGGTACTGACGGGTACATTACAGGATGTATTCTCGTGGGAAATCTTCAGAAACACCCGATGATAGAGCTTTCTCTTACGTTCGTAAGTAATTATCGATTTTCTGAATGTCTTTACCACGTAAAAACGAAAATTCACAAGGTGTACGACAATTTATTACGTAGATATTTTATAAAACTCATTTCACATTTACTTCTTCGGCAGATGTTATCAATTTTCTGCCGCTTTCGTTCGAGGTCCATCATCTGGTAGATGTAAAAAGCCTATTAGTAACAATAGATCTCAAGAAATACATAAGTGAACTGCATAATATGCAATACTACAATACACAAATCAGATTTCAAAAATAACACGTTCACAGTATGAAAACATATTGAACAGTTAGTACAACAAATGCACCGAAAACAAATTTTGAACAGTGGAAGTATTCTTATCTGTAAAGATGAACTACAGTATCATGTACGTAGGCAAGTGTTAAGAGAATGAAGAAATAAGTTGAACTATGGATTCAAACTGAGTTCCATCGGTACAATCATATTTGGTTCATGTCTTTAAAATACGTACTTTTACTGTCTCGAAATAGAGGCCGATGATACTTTAAGATAAATTATTGCTTTGAAAACTTAAAAGATGCGGAACATAACCAGACTTCCAGTTCAAAAATATTCAAAAGTAATTCTGTATTGTACAAAATAAGTTGCCATTTTGAAAACCTTGACCAGAAATAATCTAAATATTCGTTAAATATGAGTATCTTAAATTTCTAGGACAATAAAATACAATATAAGCAAATGATGTCAATGAGCTTCAGGACATATCTGTGTATCCTGTAGTCTATAATATTCTGTCACTTCATGGAATCATTTAATTGATTTTTACTTCTCTAAAATAGTTGTTGTTGTTGTGGTCTTCAGTCCGGAGACTGGTTTGATGCAGCTCTCCACCCTCCTCTATCCTGAGCAAGGCTTTTCATCTCCTCATAAGAACGACAACCCACATCCACTTGAATCTGCTTACTATACGCGTCTCTTGGTCTCCCTCTGCGATTTTTACCCCACACACTTCCCTCCAATGCTAAATTTACGATTCCCTGATGTCTAAGAATGTGTCCTACTAAGCGATCCCTTCTTTTAGTCAGGGTATGCCAAAAATTCCTTTTCTCACCAATTCTGTCCAGTACCTCTTCATTAGTTATGCGATCTACCCACCTAATCTTCAGCATTCTTCTGTAGCACCACATTTAAAAAGACTCTATTCTCTTCCTGTCCGCACTGCTTATCGTCCATGTTTCACTCCCGTACAAGGCAACACTCCACACAAATGCCTTCAGAAAAGACCTCCTTACCCTTAAATTAATATTCGATGTTAGCAAATTTCTCTTTTTCAAAAATGCTTTTCTTCCCATTGCCATTCTGCATTTTATATCCTCTGTACTGCGACCATCACATGTTATTTTACTACCCAAGTAACAAAACTCATCTACCACCTTCATTGTTTCGTTACCTAATCTAATTCCTTCAGCATCGCCTGATTTTCTAAGACCGCATTCCATTATTTTTGTTTTGCTCTTGTTAATGTTCATTTTATATGCTCTCTTCAACACGCTGTCCATTCCATTCAACTGCTCTTCCAGGTCCTTTGCTGTCTCTGACAGAATTACAATGTCATCAGCAAAACGCAATGTTTTTATTTCTTCCCCCTGAACTTTAATCCTTTAATCCTTATTCCAAATTTTTCCTTGCTTTCCTTCACCGCCTGCTCGATGTACAAATTGAATAACATCGGAGAAAGGCTACAACCCTGTCTTACTCCCTTCCCAACTGACGCTTCCCTTTCATGCCCTTCGAGTCTAATAACTGCGGTCTGGCTTTTGTACAAGTTGTAAATAACTCTCCTTTCCCTGTATTTTACCCCTGCTGACTTCAGAATTTGAAAGAGTGTATTCCAGTCGACATTATCAAATGCTTTCTCCAAATCTACAAAAGCTAAAAATGTAGGTTTGCCTTTCCTTAATCTATCTTCTAAGATAAGACGTAAAGTGAGTATTGCCTCCCGGGTTCCTACGTTCCTCCTGAATCCAAACTGATCTTCCCCGAGGTCAGCTTCTACCAGCTTTTCCATTCTCCGGTAGATAATTCTTGTTAAAATTTTGCAACCATGACTTATCAAACTGATGGTTCTGTAATTTTCACACCTGTCTGCGCCTGATTTCTTTGGAATGGGGATTATTACATTTTTCTTAAAGTCTGAGGGCATTTCGCCTGTCTCATACATCCTACACACCAGTTCAAATAGTCTTGTCATGGCTGGCTCTCCCAGAGATTTTAGTAGCTCTGAGGGTATGTCATCTACTCCTGGGGCCTTGTTCCGACCTAGGTCTTTCAAGGCTCTGTCAAATTCATCTCTCAGTATAGTATCTCCTATTTCATCTTGATCTACTTCCTCTTCCCTTTCTACAACATCGTCTCTAAGTTCGTTTCCTTTGTAGAGCTGCTCTATGTACTCTTTCCACCTTTCAGCTTTCCCTTCTTTGCTGAGAACTGGTTTCCCATCTGAGTTCTTGATATTAGTAGAGTTGCTGTTCTTGTCCCCAAATGTCTCATTTATTTTCCTGTAGGCGGTATCTACTTTCCCCTTGCTATACATTCTTCTACAGATTTGCATTTGGCTTCTAGCCACTCCTGCTTAGCCATTTTGCACTTCCTGTCAATCTCATTTTTTAGTCGTCTGTACTCCATTTTGCCTGTTTCGTTTACTGCATTTTTATATTTTCTCCTTTCATCAATTAACTGTAATATTACCTGTGATATCCATGGATTTTTTGTAGGTCTTGTCTTTCTACCTATTTTGTCCTCCGCTGCCTTCACTATTTCATCTCTCAATGCTACCCATTCCTCTTCTACTGTTTTATTTCCCCCTGTTTCTGTCAATTGTTGCCTAAATCTCCCTCTGAAATTCTCCAGAACTTCACTTTCCTTCAATTTATCTAAGTCCCATCTCCTTATTTTCCTACCTTTCTGCAGTTTTTTCAGCTTCAGCCTACAGTTCATGACTAACAAGTTGTGGTCAGAGTCTATATCTGCCCCTGGGTATGTCCTGCAGTTTATAACCTGGTTCCGGTACCTATGTCTTACCATTATAAAATCTATCTGATACCTTCCGGTGTCTCCTGGTCTCTTCCATGTATACAACCTTCTTTTGTGATTCTTAAACCACGTGTTTGTTACGATTAAATCATGTTCCGTGCAAAATTCTACCAGGCGACTTCCTCTTTCATTCCTCCTGCCCAGTCCATATTCCCCTATTATTTTTCCTTCTCTTCCTTTTCCTACTACCGAATTCCAGTCTCCCATCACAATTAAGTTTTCCTCTCCCTTAACTGTCTGAATAATTTCCTTTAGCTCCTCATATATTTCTTCGATCTCCTCATCATCGGCAGAGCTAGTTGGCATATAAACCTGTACTACTGTTGTCGGTGTTGGCTTCGTATCTATCTTGACAATGATAATGCGATCACTGTGTTGCTCATAGTAGTTTACCCGCATTCCTATTCTCTTATTCATTATCAGTCCTACTCCTGTGATACCCCCAACTGATTTTGTATTTATAATCCTGTACTCACCTGACCAGAAATCCTGTTTAGTATATTCCTTAAAATGATATAAGGGTACATGACCTAAGATTCTTTAACGTCATCCATCGTTAAATTTATAGAATAGATTAATGTGAAATACACACATCAATAAAGTGTTGCATCATTACGATTCTAGAAGTTCCTGACCCTTTACATAAGAATGGGATCGGGATATACAATTATCACCATTTTAGCATGCTTTGAAAACTAGAAAGATACGTAGCCAGACTTCCAGTTCAAAATATTCAAAAGTAATTCTAAATTGTATGAAATAAGTTGCCGTTTCGAAAACGAAGACAAAAAATAATGCAAATTTTTGGTAAATATGAGTTTGTTACATATGTAGGACAATAAAATACACTAAAAGCTAATTATATCAAAAGTTATATCATCAGCTTAATGACATATCTGTATATCCTATAATATTCTGCAAGTTCACGGAATCATTTGATTCTTACTTTTATGAAATAATATATTCATTATCATGATATTATGGTGCATAACCATAAGAATCTTTAAATTCATCTCTTGTCAGATTTAAAGATTAGTGTAAAAATACACACATCAAGAAAAGTTGCATTATCGCGATTCTAGGTATTAATGACCATATACTTAGAAATGAAATAGGGATATAAAATAACAACATTTCACTATTCTTTATTGTTAAGAAAACGAAAATTCACAAGGTGTACGACAATAATCTAGACATTCTGAATTTGTGTTCCAGATTGCAGCATACACCAGTGCCCCTAATGCCTGGTAAAACACCAACTACCACTGATGCATCCCTGTATTCGTCGTGGCAAACTCTTCACTAGATCATCAAGGGTCCAGATTGTGCCACTTATATATATATCTCTCAGATTCGTTGGTGGATCGTCTCGTCCAAAAGTAGCTCTGTCTAATGTATGCCGGGGATGTTCGATAGGATAATCGCCTGCAGAACATGCTGACCATACTAATTTTCCAATGCCGTTATCGTGAAGGAACGCATTCACAACATGTGCACGATGAGTGCGAGAATTGTCGTCTATTAAGACGAATCCCTGGCCGAAATGCTGCCGATATGGTTGCACTGTCCATCAGAGAATGTCGTGTCTGTACCGTATAGCCATTTAAAGCCTTTTACGTTCTCTAATAGCTCCACATAATGGCACCTCAAAACATCAGCGTACCACCACTTTTCTGCTTTCGCTGGACGGTGTGTGTAAGTCATTCACGTTGACCAGGCTGTCTCCAAGGGCTCTATGCTAGTCTCACTTGATGTCTATAATTGACATTCTGACGCCTCAGCATTCTTAAGGGCCCATCTTATCGCCGCTACATGGAGTATAGGTGTCAAAATTGGACTTCACCATGGACGTCGGGATTGACATACACTCTATTACGTCCTATGGCTGCCCGAAAATCATTGTTCTGTTCCTTTCGGGATTCCTGCGAGCTTAAATCCTTAAGTAGTAGTCGTCAGATGTTGTGGTAGCCTTTCGGCAGCCAGAGCGAGACAAGTCACCGACAGTTCCTATAAGTCTGTACTTCCTTCACATCCGAACAGCATTTCTTTGTGGATCTTCATGTTTCCGCGGCGCAATGACTGTTCAAAGAAGTTTCGGCCGTGCAGCCACATAAAGTTGAATTCTTTTAATATTTTGGCTGAAAACCATTCAGCCATATTCAGAGAGAGTCTAAGACTGACGCTCCAGCACGCGCTTCTTGCTTATAAACGCGCGGACCGCGCTACTGCGCATGCGGCCACGGATACAAGACGTTACTCGGCGGCAAGGAAGTACACGTATGTGTAAAGACGCCGCCAAAGCACAGATCACAACACATTGATTTCTCCGCAATAATCGATTATGCAGCCACAGACATAATTTACACATACGTGTAACGTCTTTGGCGCCTTGTTGTATCTGTGGCCGCATGCGTAGTAGCGCGGTCCGCGCGTTTATAAGCAAGAAGCGCGTGCTGGAGCGTCAGTTTTCGAGACTTTCTGAAGATGGCTGAACGGTTCTCAGCCGAAATATTAGAAGAATTCACCTTTATGTGGCTGAACGCCCGAAACTTCTTTGAACAGCATTTCTTTGATTTACTCCAAGACGTCTGGAAACTGAAACGATAAAAGTAAAATGTATTAATTAGCCGAACATATATTTTAATCAAGGAACGTTTTCTTCCTCTAGTATATCGGTGAACCTTAAGCAATATTCCCTTGTTTTCTGGATACGAGAGAAAAAAACAGCGTTCCACTCCACCTGTCTGTGCCTGATGTCCGAATAGTTTAGTCGTGTCTGTAGCGGCTCCTGTGATACTTGTAATGCTCTTATTTCTGAAATACACTGTGAGATACTTCTAAAATTTGACATGACGGGTTTTAATTCATTTAAAATCACGCCATTTCAGACTGGCGTAATAATTCCGCCCATCGAAGGTGTGTGGTGGGTTTGGACGTCACTACGGCTGACGAAATTTCGTGCAGTGATTGTTGCCAAATTTTATTAATTTTCAAACCATATCATTCCCCTTCAAAAATTAACTGCCTTTTAGATACTTCAATAGTGTTTCATTATGTAAATGTCAAATTTCTAAGTCCGATAATTTGCGGAGTAACTGTTTCCCCCTCAATTCCGACTGGACACTGAAGTAAAATTTAGCGCACGGACCGCTGCACGAATAAACCGAATAACTAGTCCAACCACATATCACGACGGTGTTTTACATTAATGAACATACATTTTTATTACAGCAACCAACAGAATGAGCTGATCTATGTTTATAAAAGGTAGAAAGGTAAACTCCGTCTCTTTTTATAGTGTAACTGCCGCCGAACATCCGCCTTTCTATTTTCCAAATTATTTAAAGAATCAAAATTATTTCTACCATTTATTCAGATATTCCGATCTGTGAAAGTATTGGTTACGAAATTTTAACCATTTTGAACCCAATCCTGGTTTACGAACTATTAACGAAATTAATTCTGAACTGAAAGTTAAACTATTTCATAAACCTAAATCGCCAAGGCAGTTTCAGTAAAAAATGTTCCTTGACAAATGTTTGTAGAGCTTTTGGGACTTAATTACGGGGTCCTGAGTCCCTACACTTACAAACTGCTTATGAACTAGCTAATACTAAGGACGGCACAAATATCCATGCCCGAGGGGGGATGCGAACCCCCGACCGTAGTTGCCGTGCAGACTGTGACTGGCGCGCCTCAGACAGCTCGGCCACCGCGGCCGGCTTTTCCTTGTCCCTCGTGACAGAAAGTAACAGTGCAGTTATGATGAAACTTATCAGTTGACCCTTTAGGTATGGAATAACTACAGGCAACACAAGCAGTGTACTTCCTTCCTGATGACATGATTGGAACTGATCGTCAGTCTTACCCACGCCGTTGCACGTGCGTCGTTGTTCCATTCTTTGTGTGGGTTGAGTGTTATATATGGACAATTTAAAGAACAGTGTTGTTGATGCAATATTACGCATTCAGTGTTGAGGGGGTCTTGGAACTAAGGCGATTGAAAACTTTTGTTGTTGAAGGATTCACATTTGTATCTTGTTTTATTCAAATTAAAGTAATTTCGAAAGTACAAGAAGTCCCGGCACTGATATTTTTCCAGTATCCACAAGAGGCAAAAATCGTGGAAATATTCTATTGTCTGGATTGATGAAGGATATATACTGCAGAAAGTAGAAATTATTGGTTGTTGAATAAACGAAAAATGTGTCCAAAGGTTATAAATTTGTGACAATGAAATACAGAATAATGGGAGTAAAATTTATTGACGTTTTTGAAAGTCTTAAGTTCATGTTAGAAAAACATGTAGAAAATATAGAAACAGTTCTTAGCTTTGTATTTAATACGAACACGTGTAAATGGAAAATTACGAATATTTACACGTGTCGGTACTAACTGAAAAGCTAAGCACTTTCTGTATAATGCCTTTCTAACATGAACTTTCACACTCCTCAACAAATTTCGCTTCCATTATTCTGTATTTCATTCTCACAAATTACATGGCTCATTTTCGATTATTCCACAATTAATATTTGGTACTTTCTTCAGTATGTAGTAACATAATTGTATTCTGTATTCTGTAATTATGTAATATGTTCTTCCATTCCTCCAAGAGGCATGGCTATTTGTGTTGTCCTCTGATTTGTTTAAGTTAGTTTAAGTAGTTTGTAAGATGAGGGACTGAAGACCATAGCAGTTTGCTCCAATAGGTTCACAAACATTTTAATATTTTGTTTATTTACTATAATTATGACTCCAGATAAAATACCCTTCACTATCATACTCATCAAACAGATTTAAGCAATTTTGTTCCTCACGTAGAGCTACGGACGTCTTGAGTGTCATAACCACATAACAATTAAAAAACTTTTTAGAAGTGATTTGCGTCTCTACGACAAGAAAGTAAATAAATAAATAAAAATTTAGAAGCAAACAAAATATCTATAAGGTGTAAACGTCGTAAACATTGCAAATACTAACAGAAGTAATCATTGCAATCATAGGAATTAATGTTCGACATATCTATTATAAAGTGAAATACCTAAAACACTATTAACCTCCTTAATCAGACAATATTAATAATGGGCTTTTACTGAATACGCCCAACACAAATATATATATATATATATATATATATATATATATATATATGGGTCATAGTATTCGTGTGTTCTTGTGTTTCTTAGTAAGAATGATTAGTGTGTATGACTGTCTCGACTTACAATACGAAATAGCTGAAACAATTTTCAGTCCCAATCTACGCATTCAGAAACACAGCACTGCTATGTCCGATACACGTAGCAAATCATTGTTTAATGCGTCGTTGGAATGAATGACACTGAAATATGTAGGCCGCAAGGACGTTAGCATTAATGAAATCAAATTATCGCAGTCTGAAATAGCCTCACCGCTATTACAGGAGAGCATAAATTTACGGCCACGCACGCCGACACTCTCGTGACCGCGGCACATGAATCAAACGAGGACTGCCTCGGCGTGAAGGGATCCGCACTGCCAAAATTATTTTCGTAGACAATTTAGCAACACTCTCGCCTTACACACGAAAGTGAAATTCAGCTTTAACAGGTGTTCCTCGGACAGAATATTTTTAAACTAGCGGACCCGGTAATGTTTCCAAATTGTTAAATACGGTTGGGAATTGTAAAAGCGCAGAATGAAAAAATTCGTGGTCCACGCGAGTTTTGAACCCACGAACTTCCACTACGCAGCCAAATGCTTCACTGTATAAATTTTTTCTCTTAAAAATTCAAATGTTCAAATGTTGTAAAGCCTAATGGACTTAACTGCGGGGTCATCAGTCCCTAAACTTACAAACTACTTATGAACTACCTTATACTAAAGACGACACAAACAGCAATGCCCGAGGGGTGATTCCAACCCCGGACGACCGCACCCACCGCAACGTGGCACTCCAGTACGCGCGGCTAATCCGTCGCGGCAATTTTTTCTTCACTCAATACTGATTGGCTGCAAACAGCGCTAATTGATAATTTTATTACCGGTTTCGGAGGTTCCCCATCATCAGATACACTTCGGCATACAAGAGAGAAAAGTGAAGACAGTGAAAACAATGACAGCAGTTGACCGGCGTGCATGGTGAAACGTTGTTGTGATGCCTCGTGTAAGGAGGAGAAAAGCGTATCATCTCGTTTCCGACTTTGATAAAAGTCGCATTGCAGCCTATCGCGATTGCGGTTTATCGTATCGCGACCTTGTTGCTCGCGTTGGTCGCGATCCAATGAGTGGTGGCAGAATATGGAATCGGTGGATTCAGGAGGGCAATGCGGAACGCCGTGCTGGATTCCATCGGCCACGTATCACTAGCAGTCGCGATGAAAGGCATCTTATCTGGCTGTAACAGATCGTGCAGCCACGTCTCGATTCCTGAGTCAACAGATGGGGACGTTTGCATGACAACAACCATCTGCACGAACAGTTCGACGACGTTTGCAGCAGCATGGTCTATCAGCTCGGAGACCATGGTTGCGGTTACCCTTGATGCTGCATCACAGACAGGAGCGCCTACGATGGTGTACGCAACGACGAACCTGGGTGCACGAATGGCAAAACGTCATTTTTTCGGATGAATCCAAGTTCTGTTTGCAGTATTATGATGGTCGCATCAGTGTTTGGCGACATCGCAGTGAACGCACATTGGAAGCGTGTATTCGTCATCTCCATACTGGCGTGTTACGACCCATGGCTCTACCCTTCATTCGATCCCTGAGAAACCCTATATCTCAGCAGGATAATGCATGACCGCATGTTGCAGGTCCTGTACGGGCCTTTCTGGATACGGAAAGTGTTCGACCACTGCCCTGGCCAGCAAATTTTCCAGATCTCTCACCAATTGAAAAAGTCTGGTTAATGGTGGCCGAACAACTGGCTCGTCACAATAGACCAGTCACTACTCTTGATGAACTGTGGTATCGTGTTGATGCTGTATGGGAATCTGTACCTGTACACGCCATCCAAGCTCTGTTTGGCTCAATGCCTAGGCGTATCAAGGCCATTATTACGGCCAGAGGTGGTTGTTCTGGGTACTGATTTGTCAGGATCTATGCACCCAAATTGCGTGAAAATCTAATCACATGTCAGTTCTAGTATATTTGTCCGATAAATACCCATTTATCATCTGCATTTCTTCTTAGTGTAGCATTTTTAATTACCAGTAGTGTATTACTTTCCTGATGTAATATATGGAGATGAAACATGGACAGTGACAGAAACGGACTGGAGCAGACGACAAGCTAGGGAAATGAAATTTATAAGAGCAGTGGAAGTGAAAACAAGAATGGACAGAGTAAGGTATTATATGTAGATATAAGGAACGACCTTAATCACGAAATTATGAAAGAGGAAATCGAAAAATAAAGAGAGAGAGAGAGAGAGAGATCATGGGCATGTTACGAGGATGTCAAGCCAGAGACTAACAAAATTATGAAAGAACTAAAGGTGGATGGAAGAAGACCTAGAGAACATGTGTGTGTGGAAAGAAGAGGTGAGCTGGTTACAGGTGGAGGAAGATAATTGGTGGAGGACAGAGACAGGTGGACTCGTCGACACACACACCTGGCAGTAGCCGGATACATATCATATAGTTGCAAAATGACTAGACCCATATCCTCTTTTGGAAACAGTAATGGAAAAAATTTCAGCAATGGCTTATGATAATTTTACAAAAGGACATAAGTCTGGATAGCAAAAAGTCGAAATACTTGAATGCTGTTTCGTGACCCAATTCGATCACCTGCCTCTATTGGAGGATAGGCGTTACGATGAGCTGAGTATAAGCAGGTGCCACCTGACGACATATAGAGAACGGCTCTGAATAGTATCAGCACTATGTGATCGAAACTGGTTACCCTAAAAATTAAAATATTTCAGCTTGTAGCTATCAAGACTGGTTATATTTTCTGAGACAAAAATAGAAGATAAGGCAAAAAGTGAAAATATGTGAAACTGTTGACACATACCTTCCGGAATATCATATAATTGTGTATCAATGTTAATTACATTTGGCAATGCCAAAGAACGAAACAAAATTTTCACTCACAGTCTTGAGTTGTTCTGAAAGTTTGTCACTAATCAAGTCAATTCGCCGCACTTACAGTCTTCCTTGTCAATGAAAAATTTTCAAATTTAGCTTTAACATCTGGACACAATATGCTTGCACAGTTCATCATACACTGCATAATAAACTCTTCGTCCGCAAAAATCTTGTTACGTGTAGAAAGGTTATAGACGACAATGAAACTAGCTTATGTAGCACCGTTTTCAAGCGGTGTTTGCTTTGTAAATGTTGCTTCTTCAACCTTTTCACTCATTCATCAGCTTTTAATCTGCGTTGTTCATTGGAAAATGAGTAGCCACTATACTCAGATATTCATTATTTCACACAGTCAAATACAAAATTTTTGTTGGCATCTGATTTTAATACAGAGCCATGTCAATGAATTGTTTCAGCTTACCGTGCCACAAATGTTTTTTTATTATTATTTTATTTCTTTATGGTGACCCGCAAACAGTCTGCGTTTAGGTCTAGTTATTTTTATTTATTATGATCTGGTTTTCATTTTACTAGGGCATAATCTGATAAAGGGGATGGTAGTGTAAGAAAACGTATTTCGATTGCTTTCCGGCCTTGTATTACGTCACTTATTAGATGCTGTAATTGTTTAACAAAGGAACTAAAATAAACAGCAGATAAGTTGTAAGTAGTAAGATGCAAAAGAAAAAAAAATGTTAATAGAAACATAGCAGCTGTTAACTGCAGAGCTAGAGTTTCCAATAAGAGACGATAATGGAAACTTAACAGTATGTAAATCACACGAAAAACTAATGTCAAATCAACTCATAGAATATGTGGCAAGTACAATAAAATGAGACAAGCAAGTGAAAATAATTAGAGTAAGAATAAATTAAAAGAAATTAATGTTGGATAGACATCACATTCAGTCAACTGAAATAACAGATGTCATAGTAATTAACACAGAAATTTTTAAGGAGTACTCCAATAGTTCTTTAGGTTGCACAGTTCTAGAGATGATTCAAACATAGTTTATGGTGAGAACAGTGCTACTCTGTAGCTGACAGCAGATTTTGTGAATAAATCTGTTGGAAGATGGAAGAAAGAAAATATTACTGCAAGTAAAATTATTCAATATTAACAGAAAATTGCATGTTAAAGAAACATGTAAAATTGTTTATAGAGTGTTTGTGAAGGTAGAAAATCCCAATCGCATGCTACTTAATCCCTGGTGAAATAGGTTTGAATGATCTGAGCTCTTTTGCTAGTGTCAGAGATTGATGAGTCATGTTGTGGTGTAGTACCCACAATTCATTTGGTACAAAATGGTATCATGAGATCTGACATTGCTCTGCAAATATTTGAAACAAACAACTAGTCTGTGATTTACTTATTTAATTGCGGCATTTGTGAG
This sequence comes from Locusta migratoria, assembly GCA_026315105.1. NCBI lineage: Eukaryota > Metazoa > Arthropoda > Insecta > Orthoptera > Acrididae > Locusta > Locusta migratoria. Next base: position 206,164,466 of record CM048751.1, read on the forward strand.
TAAAGGAATTCCGACCATGAAATTGAACAGGTATTGTTGGACTTGACTGAGCAATAATGGCCTCTGAATTGTCTCAATCTATTCGAGAAGACACTTGTAACGAACGGTAATGGCAAGAAAGCGAAAGGACATTTCTATTCCTACCACGTCGCGACGCAGTCAGAGAATACATTACAAGCAAGCGAAAGATTTCGAACACGACATGAGTGTTGAAGCTGCTATTAAACAGCTCGTTACCTCGAGATTCTTACGCGTGCGTTAATGGTTTACAGTTTAACAATGCGGAAGTTGTGTCAATGAACAATTTACGCGGCGTACATTGACAACGTGAACTTCCAGCTTTAAACCGCGTTAAGTAGACGCTTACTGACTTACGAGTCACTTGTTAACGTTCAGTGCGTTACAGCAATATTGGACGTAACTTCATAGTACCAAAAATTAGACACCTTCATTAGGAAGTACACTGGGTTCTTTAGAGTGCTGTAGGTGGTGTGAAATCGGTACTAAGCAGTTGTGCGACCTTCCAACGCAGATGTGAGTCATGGCAGTGCAGAGGTGTTATCTATGAGTCGGTTACATTGAACCAACGCTGAAAGCTGCATGGAGCGGAATAGTCTACATGAAAGAATAGCAGACGTGGGGTATCGTTTATGGACGTACCCATGACCATGCCGTTAATGAAGTCCAATTTTATAATAAATCAACATCTTGTTTCCAAGATCTCTATAAGACATGTTGGGTGAATTCTAGCATCCATTTCCACTTGTCGACTTTGATAATGGATGTCTACGTCGCAGATTACAGCAGTGGATGAAAGGTGTGTATTTTGAGATAAAATTGGTATTTATTGATTACGTATTGTCTGTAATCGCTTAAATAATACATCATCTGTTCATGGAAACTGTGCTAAATTATTTCCAGTAACACTAGTTTTATTGTCGTATTTGAAAATTTTAAGGAAATATGGTACCTCATGGTACATCTGATGGGAAAAAAATCGTTTTTTAATTGTTCTGAGGCTAAAAGTCACATGAAAACATCAATCATATCGGTTTTTAATTGTCCTGAGACCAAAAATCGTAGAAGAAGCATAAGTCAAAACCAAATCACATTTTTAATTTCCGTGTTCAATATGCTGTTCACCATTTCCTGCAACAAGTTGAAACTGAGAACAACATGTTCCGCAATTCATCTAAATGTTTCCGGTGTCACGTTCAGAATGTGTTGCGCAATACGTGCCTTCAATGCAGCTAAGTCCGCAATCGGAACACTGAACACAACTTGTTTCAGATAGCCCCACAGCCAGAAGTCACACGGATTAATATCAGGTGATCGTGCGGCCAAGTTGTAGGTAAATTGCGTTTGATAATCCGATCATTATCGAAATGGGGCTTCAGCAGCTACTAAAGAGGATCTGCAATGTGCGGAGGTGCGCCATCTTGCATAAAAATGATCCCATCGACACAGCCAAGTTGTTGAAGAGATGGAATGAAAAGGAGGGACGACATACGCAAGCTCAGTGCGGATTCTGTTTTAACGGGCAGAGTTGTGCTTGTCGCAGTGGATTATGGGAGCACTTCCATCAGCCTTTGCTTGCACGGCGGATGCTATTAGTCGGGCAAACTTTGTAAGGCTTGATGCGGTGACTGGTGGGAACGCTCTATCTTTCCGCCGAATATCATAATACGATTCGCAATGCTTTTGCCTGGTAATATATTTCTGTTTTGTCTGTACGACAATAAATATAAAAATATTCGACTTTTTACAATCATGAACCATCTGAAGAAACAAAGTCAGTGATTAGTGTCGTGTTTTTAACAAACACTGGAGAAACAATTATTTCTTTGTTGATACAGGGAATAAAGAATCATGTTTTCTGTCACGAAACAATAGCCGTATTCAAGGAGTACAATCGGAAACGACGCCACGAAGCAAATTACAGTGAATTTGGCTACTCATTTTCCAATTAAGAACGCAGATTAAAAGCTGATGAATGAGTGAAAAGGTTGAAGAAGCAACATTTACAAAGCAAACACCGCTTAAAAACGGTGCTACATAAGCTAGTTTCATTGTCGTCTATAACCTTTCTACACGTAACAAGATTTTTGCGGACGAAGAGTTTACTATGCAGTGTATGATGAACTGTGCAAGCATATTGTGTCCAGATGTTAAAGCTGAATTTGAAAATTTTTCATTGACAAGGAAGACTGTAAGTGCGGCGAATTGACTTGATTAGTGACAAACTTTCAGAACAACTCAAGACTGTGAGTGAAAATTTTGTTTCGTTCTTTGGCATTGGAAGAGACCACAGATAACGAAGACACTGCCGAAGTACTCATCTTTATCCGTAGGCTTATGAACATTTGTTATAATAAAGGAAGTGCTTGGCATAGTCCCAATCAAAGAGAGAACCACTGGCTATGATTTGTTTGAATTTGCTGTGAATTTTTGGAAACAAGTGGCTTATCCTGGACCAAATGGTAAGCTTAACAAAGTGCAAGAGCTTTCAGTGGGAAAAATGTCGGTGTGGTCAAAATATAAATAAAACCAACTTACTAGCAGAAGGTACAGAAAATTAAATCTTGGCTTTTCATTGTCTTTTACTTCAGGAGACCCTATGTAAAACTGCACTGGAGCATGTTGTAGATCCTGTTGTTGGTGTTGTGAACACAATCAGAGCAAGTGCACTCCATGAAAGACGGTTCGAATCTCTTATTTGTGGGCACAGTACGAAGATCTAATTTATCATAACAATGTGAGGTTGTCGATCCTTGGCAATGTGTTAAAAAGTCTGGAAATAGCAGGATGAAATTATGTCTGATCACGAAAGAGATAACTCAACATATTGTTACAAAAATCTATGTAAGGAGCGAAGGTATGAGATGATGTTTGAAGCCGATGTATTTAATAACTGAATGAACTGAATGTGACACTGTAGGAAAAAGAATTGTTTGCAAATGAAATGTGGACACATGTAAAAGCTTCCAAATCAAAACTAGGTCTATCTGCAAAGAAATCAAATGAAGTAATTTTATCTATTTCTCTTTACAAGGAAAACAAAGTGCCAGAAGGTTTTTCAGGTAAGATTAGGGACACTGAATTTACAATATGATTTGGGGACTTTAAGAAAATTGAGCCTCAATTAAATCTGCTGTTGTATCCAATCACTGGAGCAGCTGCAAATTGAACTTATTGACAAGCAGGCAGTTCACATAGTGGAAGATATGTTTGATGGTGTGACAGTAGTGTTCATCAACTGAAAAATTTCCATGTATGAAAAATTTGCTGGGAAAATTTTCTTCACACTTGGATCTACATATATTTGTGAACAAACCGAAACTCTGTAACAGACATTAACTTTCAGACTGTGATGAGAGTTTATACTAGCAGTGTCACTACTAATTTCAAAAGAACTGTGAAAAAACTGTGATATGATGTATTTGTCTCATTAAACTTGTTCTGAAATAATATATACTTGAAGTTATTATGAAATTTTAGAAATAAATTAAATTCAACAACACAATAACTATCGCATTGTGAAACTTCCTGGCAGATTAAAATTGTGTGCCGGAATCGGGACTCGAACCGGGGACCTTTGCCTTTCGCGGGCAAGCGCTCTACCACTGAGCTATCCCGACACGACTCACAATGCCGCCTCACAGCTTTACTTCCGCCAGTACCTCGCTTCCTACTTTCCAAACTTCACCGAAGCTCTCCTGCGAAACTTGCAAGACTAGCATTATTAAATGTTCGTAATTCTTATGGGGCCAAACTACGTTGGTCATCAGTCTCTAGACTTACAAACTACTTACACTAAGTTAAAGTAACCTAAGGACAACACACACATCCATACCCAGAGGGGATTCGAACCGTCGACGCGGGAGGCCGCGCGATCCGTAACGTGGCATCCAGACCGGCAAGACTAGCACTCCTGGAAGAAAGGATGTGGTGGGGACATGGCTTAGCCACAGCCTAAATGATGTTTCTAGAATGAAAGGTCCCAGGTTCGAGTCCTGGTTCCGGTATACAATTTTAATCTGCCAGGAAATTCCATAACAGCGCACACTCCGCTGCAGAGAGAAAGTTTCATCCTCGAAGTGTCGCAATTATTTATAATGATTTTTTAGGTGCATTTTATACTTTTGTAAAATGAGAGGTAAAGTAATGGATGAATTTTGGTAAGTACGGCCCTTCTCTAACCTCTACATCTGCAATGTGGCCCCTGAGCAAAAACTATGATAAAAAATACCGTAAACCCACACTACACAGTGGCCTTTTCAGGAAGACGCGGTACTGGCTGATTTGCGTGTGGATTTTCTGCTGCCCACATACGACAATTCTGTGTATTGACATAATTTATCCTGTGAGTTGGAAGAGCTTCGTCTGTCCACAAAATCTTCCATGGCCATTCATCGCGCACTACCACGCAAGCAAGAAATTCTAAAGCAGAAGTCTCTCTTCTACCCTGGTCAATAGGAAGCAATCCGTGCACATGGGTAATTTGTAATGGATAGGAAAGAAGGATGTATCGTAGGATTTTACGCACCGTGCTCACAGGTTTGACCAATGTCTGGCCAATTCTCCGTGCACTACACTTGTGGACACCACCATCCCACTCCTACTGCATTGCAGTGGTCACTTCTTCCATTGACGTCGAATCAATTCGTCTCCACCCTCTACCAGGTTGCACACCAAAGGAACCCTTATTTAGAATCATTTTCTTCAGACCCAGTGCAATCATCGGACCAACACCTTTTTCGAAACCCTTCATTGTCTGGAAATTCAGCAGAGTGACTTGCGAAGCTCATTATTCTTGTAAAACATCTTTACAAGTAAAGCGCGCCCCTGCATTGAGACAGTCATGGCGAACGTCTCATAAGGAGAACAAATGGGTATCGAATTTAAGAATTAAGCCATTCGACGCAACTCTAAGAAATTCTCGACAAAATCGACTTCGAAGTTTTGGAAAGTACACGTAAGTTCCATTAATTAAAAGTGTTGCAGCATCTGGTGGTGTAGCTCTGGTAGAAGCGTTCTGGCATTCCAACCATGGTGACAGCGGTTCGAATCTTATCGTGACAGCTTTTTCAATTTTATTCCATTGTTTTCGAATACTTACACAATTTTAAAATCTAATGATAATTTTTAGGAAAAGTGCACGTATTTTCGTTTATTTGTAATTTTGTTTATTTTATAGAAGGTTATTAATAATGATGTTATGAACCAAACAACATAAGTTATATTTGTTACAGCATTGGCGTCACTATTAGCTGACGACGGTAGTTTTTGATTGGTCAGTCAGTGAAGAGCTGCGACACTGTGTTTAGAAAGTCAGCTTCACAGCTATTAACAGTTTTCCAAGCAGCTACCCTACTCAAACATCGTTTCACGTGACGGCAAGGTGTTCAGCTCGACTACATACACATAAACAAAACCTGACACAACACGTCGAATTACAGATCTCAGTATGTTTTATATAGGTGAATTGGAATACGAAAAAAAAAAAAAAAAAAAAAAAAAAAAAATACGTGCCACAGTAGGATTCGAACATCTGACTCTATGGTTGTGAGACCCGAACCCTACCACCTGCGCAACACTGATATATTGCATCTCTTGTTATATTAGTACTTACGAGGACTTTGAAAGACTTCAAAGTCGATTTTTTCGAGAATTTTTTAGAGATGCATCGAATGACTTTGGCTGATTGTTATTTAAGTTCTCAACTTCACGTACCATAAATATAAAGAAATTTTAAAATCCGATACCCATGTGGTCTCCATGTCAGACATGAAATAAGGAAAAAAACGGTGTACCCGGCGTGTTTATGCGTACTTCAGTGCGTCGTGCGCGTGACTGGTGTTTTCATTTACGTATTCTGACACATACAGCGTCATCTATCGATCAATTTCCACACTATTTATTTTTCTTCTGGCATTCGTTCCTCCCCCTGACGTCATTCTGACCAGTGGTATTATTTTTAAAGCGTTTTGAATTTTTAATTATAATCACCCTGTAGGTGCCACTACAAAAATGGAAACAGTTTTTCGGATTTCCTAAAAATAAACCACAGCAGAAGGATTATCTTGTAACAAGCTAAAAGCCAAATAATCCCAACTTTTTAACCAATATTTTAATGTAAACCTAAAATTGCGTGTGTTAGCGGTAGGAGAGAAAATTAAATATTTACGCATATTAGGACACTGTACCCTATAGATGACAGTAGTATCGGGTACACAACGTGTTAAAGGGTGATGCATTGGAAAAAGTGTCGTTTGTACTTCGGTGATTCGTGTGAAATGGGTGTCCGATGTGATTATGGCCGCATGACAGATAGACTACGAACGCGGAAATACAGTCGGAGCTAGAAGCATGTGACACTTCATTTCGGAAATACTCAGGGAATCCAGTGTATCGAGATCCACAGTGTCCATAGGGTGCCGAGAACACCAAGTTTCAGACCATTACCTCTCGCCACTGACAACGTCGTGGCCAATTGGGTGAACTGACTAGATCCACCGCGAAATGGGTCTCTATCGAATTTTCATAAAATATATGTATTCGTTGGTAAGGTATTGCTGCTATGAGCAACTAAGCAGCAGAGTTATGCAGCCGCGGAGGATTAGCCGTGCGCACTGGGGCGCCGTGGTGCGGTGCACCGGCCATTCGCCGTCGGGAGTTCGAGTCCCCTCTCGGGCATGCATGTTTGTGTTGTCCTTAGGAGGAGGAAAAATGGTATTCAACGTCCCGTCGACAGCGTGGTCATTAGAGACGGAGCTTAGGCTCGGAGTGTTTTGGTAAGGCTATGGAAGGAAATCGGCGGTGCACTTTCAAAGGAACCATCCCGGCAGTGATGGGGAAATCACGGAAAACCTAAGTCGGGATGGTCGGAAGTGGATTTGAACCACTATCCTTCCGAATGCGAGTCCAGTTGTTGTCATTAGGTTAGTTTACCTTAGTTTAAGTAGTTTGTAAGCTACGTACTATTAACCAAACAGTTGAGTCCGATAGATTTACAAACATTTGAACATTTTGAGATTTGTGCAGTACGTAATCGTCGAGAAGTCGTGATTGGAAAATGTCTCTGAGAAGGCGCATTAAGTATGTGTTCCAGAAATGCGGAACGAGAATTATGGATACTTTGATTTTTTATGAGATGATTTACGTCTTTTATTTGATTTTCTTTCTTGATGAAATGATTCAGACTGAATATAAATTTCACAATGGCAAGGTATGAAAGCTTTTTGCTTTGTAGAACTTCTCAGACAGCAATTGTCAACTGCAGTGACAGGTCTCTTAATAATTCGTTTTGTGCCTTTCAGACGTAAACACACCTGAATGATGAGATTAACAGTTTCCCTATTTGATCCTGGTCCACCGTTGCTGAACTGCAGCCATGTTTAAGATTTTGAGTGTCCCTTTTTTTGGTAAACTGCTGCGAATTTTTTAATTATAATTTTAAACTGTAAATGATGGAACACGTCTCGGTTGAATATTTGTAGTGTCAGTTTAAATCAAATTGAGGAAGACGTTGTTCATGTTTAGAGCAAACTTTGATATCACTAAACTACAGTTCACGCCGAAGGTCAAACCCATCCAGTGTGGCGTGCCGTACATGATTTACTTTCCTGCCAAATATTTTATAACTTATTCAGACTGGACCTTTTTTTGAAAATACTAACATTAGTAATCTAACATTAGTGACGTTAATAGTTAGTTTTGGCTTATAGTTTCAGGCCAAATAGGACCACGTTAAGTCTTGCTGCACTTAGCACTGAGCCTGGCTTTTCTCTGAGCCCAGACTTCCCTCATTCGTTGTGAGTGGGCCTGCTTGCGCTCTTCTGTCCAAGGGACAACGCGTCTTCTTTTCTGATGCTGGTTTCTGGTTATACCGTTTGTCATTACCTTCTTTCGGAAAAGAGCTCTGTCAAAGGCATCTTCGGATTTGATACGCAGCATCTAAAGGTCTTCTTTGGTGTTTTTAAACCATGGCATCGTAGTTTTCGGTTTTGAATCAGAAAATAGAAATATACTTTTGTTCAACACATTTCCGTTCATTCGTTTGAGGTGACCATAAAATCGTGCCCGTCTTTTACGTATTGTGTCTGTAATTTTTTCTGTTTTTATGTAGACTTCCTTAGATCTGTTTTGATGGATGTTATTTTGGTACTTGGCTCCTAGGATTCCTCTATCGATTATGCGCTCTTTTTCCTCCTGTTCTTCGATGAGTCCTTTTTCAGCATTTAAGGATAAGGTTTCAGCTGCATTCAGGAATACTGGCTTCAGAAATGTTTCTTAGTAACGTATCTTCGTGTTTTTGGAAAGGCATTTCTTGTTGTAGATCGTGCGGTAGGCTGTTTGTAATTTGCGTATTCGTTCCCTAAGCGCTTCCTTGTCCAGTGCATTTTTCATTATGATTGAATTTGTCCACCCATGCGATGACCCTATATTTAGTACGAAGTTTTGGTGGGGCGTCTTTAATGTTAGTCATGACTTCTGTTTTCTCAAGTGATATTTGCAGACCAGTTTGTTCAGCTATTTCTTTTAACAGTTCGATTTGAACTCTAGCGGTGTCTACGTTGTCTGACAGAATGGTAATATAGTCGGCAAAAGCCAAGCAGTCTACCTTGATCCCCTTCGATTTGGTTTCAATTCGTAACAGGTTACAGTTGGTTTCCATGAATCTTTCGCACCAGGTTCTGATGATCTTTTCAAGGATGCAGTTGAAAAGCATTGGAGACAGACCAGCACTTTGCCTGACCCCTGTTTTGGCCTCAAAGGAATCCGATGACACCCAAGGAACGTTACTTTGGATTTTGAATCCGGTCGGAAAGCTTGAATTAATCCCTGCAGTTTAAGGTCAACCCCAAGCCCATTTAGGATGTTTAGCAGAACCGCCAAGTCTATGGAGTCGTGTGCCTCGCTGAAGTCCACAATGACTGACATGTAGCGTTTGGATCTTAGACCATAATATTTCAAAAATTTTGAAATGTTTGTATAGCTTTTGGGACTTAACTACGGGGTCATCAGTCCCTAAACTTACAAACTACTTATGAACTACCTAATACTAAAGACGGCACAAATATCCATGCCCGAGGGGGGATTCGAACCCCCGACCGTAGTGGCTGTGCAGACCGTGACTGGAGCGCCTCAGTCCCCTCGGCCACTGCGGTCGGCTCTATAATATTTGATTATTGTTTTGAGATTATAGATCTGTTCTGCTGTTGAACGACTTTTTATGAAACCCCTTTGGTATTCACCTATTTGATTTGCGACTTGGGCTTCTAAGCACTCCAGAATGGTGAATGAGGGAAATTTTATAAGTTACAGGCAGCAGGATATTCCTCGGTAGTTATTAAGGTCTTTCATGCTGCCTTTGTTGTGTCAGTGATGTATGCGGCAGTGTTTCCTCATTCCAATTATTTTCGATTTGGTTTTGCAAGATTTCAAGTGATTTCTTTGGGGCATCTTTCCATAGTTCTGCTACGACTGAGTCTTCTCCACGCGCTTTGTTGTTTTTGAGACGGACAATGTGGCGCTGGATTTCATCTATGTCAGGTGGTCTGGACTCTGAGCACCTGAGCAGTGGTTCTTTGGTCTCAATGGGGTTTACAGATTTATTACAGTTAAATTGTTCTCGAAAGTAGTCTGCTTGAATCTGGCAATTTTCTTCACATGAAGTCGCCAGTGTACCGTCCTTTCGCTGGAAGCATAGTTACGGCGTTTTGTAGCCGGTCGGTTTGCGTTTGAAGGCTCTGTAGCTCTGTAGTCTGGTATCATTCTTCTCAAAATTTTGTTCTATCTTGTCGGGGAGCGGATTTTCGTACTTGCGTTTTTCAGTTATTATTATTATTATTATTTTGAGCGGTGTCGTCACTTTGCAGTTATAAAATGACTTAATTACCCTTACAGCTGGTTAAATAAATAAAGAAGGTTCATTTTTTCGTGGTCACTACCTTACTGTTTTATTTTATATTGACGATAGGTTTCTTTCCAAATTATTTTACGTTTTTACTGTGGGGTGCATGAACTGATGATTGTTCACAACAACAATTTTGTGTAATTTAATGACTCTGCAACATATGAAACGCTTCATAAATCATAAAAAGGCATTTTCGCAAAGGCGACTGCATTCTTTCAACAAATCCTCAACCGGTTGCTGCACACATGGACTACATATTCCTAAAGAACGATGGATTTTTTATGGATGGGCCATGTAAACGGGCATAGTTATTCGTGATTGGTTTGTAGATCAATGTGGACGATTCCAGTGAATGATATGGCTAACGTAAACGCCTGACATGAATCCGTTCGGACGGTTCATCCACAAGAACCGGCACCGACAACCCTTTCACAATAGCACAAGATACCATCGCAGCATGTCTCAATATCTCTGCAGGTGACCTCCAACGACTTTTTGATGGCATGCCACCTCGAATTGCTGTAATTTTCCGGGGAAGAGGAGAGGAAATCCCACACGATACGAGGAGGTATGTCATGACTGTTTTCACCTCAACGTATGTACCGTCAGGAAGCTGTAGAGTGAACGTATTGAGAGGAACTTCAAGAATCTGCTGTTGTACGAACCTTCATACTTACTTCAGGGGACACCCAAGAACACTCGGCTGAGAAACTTAAGTTTGTTTATGTTAAAATATTTTGGGACATTCGAGTGTTTGTACTTACTTTGCAGTGATCCAGAATGGTTTGTTTGGGTGTGCGTACGGCTTGTTTGTGTGTGCGTACCTGTCGTTCGGCCTACCCTTCTGTCCTCGCCACAGCCCACATTCACTTTAACCCGTGTATACACAACAAACATGGCTAAGAGAGCTGCAAGCGAGGGACATTCGGCGTCGGATTCTTCGCGTAAGGACACCGCTCGCGTAGGCTCTTACAACGGCGCGTCTACAAGAGGGACAAACAACGCAGAATTTCGGCAATGGCTGAGTGCAAGCGAGTAGTCACTATCATTCATCTCTGATCCAAAATCGTTTTCTGGCAGGGCCTCTTTGCAGATGTTACTAGGCGCCTAGTTCGTCTGCGGTTCAACGATGCGTTTATAGCGTAGTACGTTGCGGTAACGGTGAGTGTTGGACGTGGTGTTCGAAGTTTGCTGGCAATATCTTCACTTGGGTCCATTCATTAACAAGAACTAAGACGTTTATTCCGACATTTTCAGTGACCATGTGTTACCATTTCTCCTGGAGCTTCACGCTGAGTTTCCTGAAGAAACCTTTTCTTACAAAAAATACAATTAGCCGTTTCTGCTTTGAGGTAATTCTTTGTGGCAAACAAAATTTCTGCATATTAGATGTTAAATGTCATTGTCCGATTCTATATCCCTGACGTTCCAATTAAGACTGCGATGGTACGTGTACGTGTGACGACGGAGCAGGGCATATGAACGACTTCCCTACAGCCGAGCCGAAATACAATGATCCCTGGTAGTTCCGCCAATCGGCTTTGAGCGCCAGCTGCGACAGTAGACAATTGGACTAAGTCAAACGTCAACGTTATTCTGCGCATGTGCGCGAACGTCTTCGGTATGCACTTTTGCTAGTTCTATCAGACAACAGCGACCGTTAGCTACACTTAACGGCAGCGAACTAACTATTTGGGAACATGGTTATATTAAGTTTAAGCGACAGGGGCGGTCTCCCAGCCCAGTAGACGGGGCCAGGGATCATTGTGTTTCGGCTCGACGGTAGTGGGAAACAGTTCATATAATGCTAATGCCTTAATACGTTTTAAGTAGTTACCGAAGCAACTAATGTTTCATGTAGGAGTAGGGAATAAAAACCTCATTTATATACCTATTATTTATCAACCATTAGTAATACTCAACAAATGTTGTGACATCAAAAGTATGACATGAGAGAAATTGCGTTAATGTGCATTTTTTTCTGGCCGTCGAGATAAGGTGGCTATACGAAACCATTGAAACGATAGCGATGTCGTATACTTCCCTTAAAGAGTGACATACCTGTGACATACCTTGAAGTTGGAAAAGTTTCGACGAATAATTCCGAGCGTAGATCGTTTTCAAACCGCGATGGATGCATACAGAACAAGCGAAACCAAATGATGCCGGCCGCAGTGGCCGAGCGGTCTGCGGCGCGCCAGTCACGTTCTGCACGGCCACTACGGTCGGGGGTTCGAATCCCCCCTTGGGCATGGATATTTGTGCCGTCCTTAGTATTAGCTAGATCATAAGTAGTTTGTAGGTATAGGGACTGGTGACCCCGTAGTTAATTCCTATAAGCTCTACAAACATTTGACATTTTGAAACCGAATGAGTTTTCATAGAAACTTATCTTGTCATGTGCTAGATAATGTTGTTGATCGCCCGGGCCTTTTATTTTTTTCTGGCCGCCGGTGCACAGACACTTTCGTGTCAATAACAGAAAACATGATGTTACGCAAACGTTGTTTGTTTGACAAATATCCCAGCACTCTTTCGTTATCATAACTCCACTGGCCCTTTAATTCCCCCGACCTGAGTTCCATAGCACAAACAGATATTTGACTCGTGATAAAAATAGATCATAGTCCGGAAAAATATACAAATATTTTCCCATATCAGCTAAATTCTATACATTTTAGAAGAAAAGATCCTAGACCGACTAAAATTCTGGCTATCAACAGAATAATAGAATAGATGAATCTTTTAACTGTTTAGGTTGCGATGTCACATATGACTACGATCTTCGAATTCTACACATCCGACTTCTTATGATAAGAAATATTCTGGTTAATGACATACCTGATTAGCAGGGATGAATATGAGACTTGAAACCTAGGTCGTGTCTTATACAGGGTGACACTGAAAAACGGAATTATTTCCACAGTCCTATAAAACTAGAAGTGATGCAGGAAAGAAATTTAATCCACAGTAATTTAAATCTCACAACATTGTTCTTTACGAAACACTGATGTCAATTACTTTTTTTAAAAATTACGTCCTTTAGATGGCGGTGTCCTGGACGAATACAGAACTACTGTTACTGGACAAACACAAATCCCAATTATGTTCATGAGCGATCCTTACGCGCTAGTAAAGTGATAGTATGCTGTGATGTTTCATCATATGCGATTATCAGATCGTTTTTTTTTTTTTTTTTTTTTTTTTTTTTTTTGACAAATGAATATGGGAATGCAACAACTATCAATGCCGATTGTTACGTGCTAGTGTTACGACCTTCATTACACCTGCAATAAACAGCTTTTCATACATTCAAGAAGCTTGGTTTCAACAGGACGGAGTGACATCACACACCACACGGCAATCAGTGGCTGCCATGCGAGTGAGAATTGTTCGGTAACCGTGCGATCTCAAGATTCGATAAATTTCCCGGCCCCAGAGATTTATCCGTTTGTGTGTGTGTTACTTTTTTCCCCCTTGTGTGACTTTTTCAAGTGGAAAGTCTACACGACTCGACAAAGAACCCTGGACGAGTTAAAACAGAGAATTGGGGATGAAATTCACAGTATGTTACAGCGGTCAATGAGGAATCGCCACAGCAAATCTCACGAATGTGTTCGTACAGGAGGACGCCATGTAAAGTATGAATTTTTTAAATTATGGTAAATGACATCAAAGTTTCATAAATATCAAAGTTGTTAAGATTTTAATTACCATGATTTAAATTTCCTCCTTCCTCCCTGCTTGTTTTATTGGATTGCGGAAACGTCCCCTTTATTCTGTCACCCTTTATTTTTAAAGCGAAAAAGCAACGTAGAATGTTACTCACGAAGTTTGACAAACTAAACGATGAATTGTTTAAAATCAGATAATGAACTATTTCATGGTTAGAACAAAATTCTATCTCTGGGTGAATAATTACGATACATTTGACATGCGTATGAGTTTATTGTTACTAACATTTTGTTGTCAATAAAAAGTTTGCTGCTGCTAAGTAAAAGACTGAGTTCCAATATAATGCATCCCAAACACCAGTTCATCACGTCTCGGGATCCGTTACGGTTAACAGCTTCTGGCATATGAAACGTACTCGTAACAGGTACTGAAAATTTTCACACTCTTACCTACGCTGTACAGTGATTTTTCATGTTAGCGAAGTATCACGCGCTTCGGCCGTCTCTTCGCATGGCACAACTCATCTGAATTCATTAACATTCATACAGAAACACGTTCATCTACACAGGTCTTCATGAATATTAACGCCACCAAGACTATATGCGGCGTGTTGCTGGGAAGACCATATATCTGACGGAGTTACTTGCTCGCATAATCGGAAAAACAACTTTCTGTTTTAATGTTTGCGCTCAGGCTTAATATGAGGGAGATACAGGGCGTGATAATTCAAAACTTTGTTGATGGTGGTTTTTGCTTTCCTGTCATTAGTCAAACGGCGTTATGATAGGTCTCTGCGACCTGTGGCCATGAATCCCTAATTTCGGTTAGATATTGAAAACAAGAATTTTGAGAATCAAACTCTTAGTCTCCTCTTTTATACGCATTCTCATAGGTTAGTTAAGGTAAAATTGTAACTGCAGTATGACGTTTTTATAATCAGTGAGGTGGCCTGGCTATAAGGTCGGAGCTTTGTGACTGGAGATCTTAGGAAATTTCATACTGCCTCACGTAACGGTGAAACTGGATGGTGTGGGATGATAACAGATTAACGGTCATATATATATATATATATATATATATATATATATATATATATATATATATATATATATATATATATTCACTAATTATAGTCTAATTAAGATTAATGGAATTACATAAAGCACCTCAAACATTCGAATTCGAAGAAACATTTGAACGACATGTGGAAAAACTATGGAGTATGAAATCTACTAGATTTGAAAAATCAGAAAAATAGAGTGATTTTCGTCACTGAAATAAGAAAATAAGTAAGGAATATGAAAAAATGTAATGTTGTAACGAAAATGGTCACACAAATTGAATTAACGGAAAAAAGCAAAAGAATAATGAAGCGAGGTAAGATGTCACAACATTGAAGCAGATGAACATACAGTGGTGGACAAAAATATGGACAGCTGATATATAGCACAAAATATTTATTTATTAATAAGGCGTTGGACCACCACTGCCTTTGAGAACGGTTGCAATTCTTCTGAAGTGGATTTTTTCGATAATAATTATTCGATAAAAAGCTCGGTAGGTCAGGTCGCATGTCAAAGCCATGCTGATAATGAGAGATGCTACGATTTTCGCACCGCCTCATTAATACCCCAATCCAGCACTTCGCGACATCTAACTTAACTTCAAGGTTTGGTTTTGAGTTATGTTATGCAATGAACGATAGTAGTTAGCTGAGTGTTGGGAAATTTTGGTGTGAGGAGTCGAGCCTCTGGTCGATAAAGCGATTTTTGCTTCTCAAAGTACAGATTTTCAGCGAACGGGAAAGCCTAGAGGTAATGTTGGCACAACTTTGTACAGCGTAACCCTCAGTTGGCGACGACGTCCTTTGTACGAGGGGCTCTGTAACGGGGAGTGTCCGTTCAGAATTTGCAACTGTCCATTCTATTCGGGAGGATGGTGGTTCAAATCCACCTCCGGCAATCCAGATTTAGGTTTTTCGTGATTTCCCTAAACCACTCCAGACAAACGCCGAGATGGTTCCTTTCAAAGGGCATGGCCGATTTCCTTCCCCATCCTCACCCAAACAACCCGAGCGTAAGCTCCGCCTCTAATGACCACGCTGTTGACATGGCGTTAAACACTAATCTTCCTTTTGTCCAATCTTCGCGTGCAACAGTATGGCCACACAGCCACTTGAAACAGGCACACTTCTGTGCCTTAGAGGCGCGCGAAGATCGACTCACACGAACTGAGCAACTTTTACCTGCTCAACACACGAACTGAGCAACTTGCCCCAAACGGTTTTTACCGCCAACACATAAACTGAACAATACATACCTGCTCAACTGATCATTTTGCAAATATTTTTATTAAGGAAATTTATTGAACTAATGGAAACAATTAACGTCTGTAGAAAACACACTTTAAAAAAAGAAAACGGTCAATTTCGCCATTTCTCAATTTCAAAATTTTTTATCGATGAATATTTTGCCCATCTCTGGTTCTCTTGTCCGTTTTTGATGAGAAAATATACCCAACACTGTTCAGTCAAATGTTACAATTTGTGCCCTTCTCAAAGTTCTCACAAAATTATAAATGTTAGGGTGAGTTGATTGAAAGACGTGTAAATTAAAACGACAGTGAAAGCTCTCGCATGCGCTCGTCGTTCTCCAAAGTACATCCTAAGTGTAATGTTTACAATCGTCGAACTGCTGCATTATTTGGTGATGTTACTACAATGCCAATAATCGTTTTTTATTGGCCGACGTATCTTCCCTATAAATACAGGCGTACGTTTTTTGGTTTCTCTAGGTGCTCAAGAAACGAAAGTATTGTTAGAATAACATTTGCCAGTAGCCGCTTTCGAACGGTGGTAGCATACATGAACTTTTCTTCAAAATGACAAGAGCATATGTAACTATTCAGTACTTTGTAGGCTGCCACTTATCACGCCTCATACTGGCTACTCATTGGCTTAGCAACTCCTTGTTTTTCAAAGGAAATCTATATAAAAATAATTTAATTACAGTTCATATTCCTAGGTTACTTACCCAATAGTTAATACGCATTTTTTCACAATATAAACAACTGTCAATACTTTACACCAGATACAATCGTCATCTGCCTGCCTTTTTGATGGTCGTGAGATAAACATAATTTTGAAACTTGGTAAATGCGAAAGTTAAGTACAATGAATTCTTATAAACGAATACACGCTGATACATAACGACCTTTATAATTACACATCTCTTTCTTTATATCTACCTAAAGTATGATATTCCACCAGTTTTATCACTGCGGTTGCTGCAATTGTGCGCCTAACATACACTGGGCATGATTTACCACTAAGAACAGCGCTTGCACGTTAGTTTAGATTATAAAACAGAAGCGTCTGCTGCATCAAATTGACGTTCTCAATTATGGCGGCTAATTTTGCTTAGTGCTGCCACCCAGAGCGCTATAGCTTTCCAATAGCCTCTCTATGTAGTTTATATACCTCTTCGGGATTGGCAGATTTTTGGCGCCATGTTAGTGACTGCCCACACCGAATGTTGGGGCGACAGTCACGGATTCTCGAGAGCGCGAGTAAGCGTCGTATATATAGGCAAAAACAGAGGGCGCTGCTGTCAGTCACGTGGTAGCGGCTGTGCTGTGGTGATTAGAATCTTTTTGAAGATAACGATCAGTGTGTGTATGTATTTCCTATAGACCTTATGACCCAATGATCCGTCCTCTCGTTTGATAACCGTCACATCTAAAAAGTTCAGTTGACGATTGGTTTCCTTTTCCATAGTGAATTGAATTCTAGGATTGCTGCTGTTCAGATGTAACAGGAAGGCATCCAGCTCCTCTTCGCCGTGTGTCGATTATTTTATTTTATTTCTCGTGGTCAGGTGCGTATCCTTTGCCGACATAACTTTTAACAATTAAACAGCCCAGTTGCCCTCAAGTGGCACCATTTGTTATACATTCACACGTAATGTTGTAAAATATCCCCCTTCCAATAGCATAGAAGGTTCGGGTCATCATGAATTATTGTCACAGGGACAGTCTATTAATCGATAGTACTAGCGGAATGCGTTGTAAAGCCTTCGAGAAAATAGGAAAGGGAAACGGTTTGAAATGTGACGAGACAATCCATGGCTCTTGAATGGGATGGTGTCCCCACACATACATCCCAATTGGTGGCTGAGTATTGGGCAAAACATAAATCTGTGCCTCCTCATTCTCGGTACTCTCCAACCTCGTCCTGTCGCCATTTTACTTCATTCTTTCTTTCTTTTTTTACTTCCAAACTTGAAAAACCTGTTTAGAGGGCGAAGATTTGCAACGCTAGACGAGATAAAAGAATATTCTCAGACAGCGTTTCGCGCGATCCAGCGGTCCGTGTGAATAAAACGGAGTATCTACTTTATACTCTGAATTCCAGAGAACATACTCAGGTTCGCATGAATAAAGCGAGTCGGAGAATATACTTCAACCGAGTATGTTCTCAGAGTGAGTAAAAGGGAGGGGGTAATTGCTCACAATAGAGAACGTTCTCGGATTTCGTATGAATAAAACTAGAAAAGTTTCTCAAGTCCGGAGAACATTATCAGTTTTCTGAAGTGAGCTCTCTAGCATACTTCGTGCTGAATAACTTCTATTAAGGTTACATTTTATTGTGGTTTATAATAATAATGACAAAATTTGTGTTGCTCACAAGGCAGAAAAAAGTTTTTTTATACGTAGTCTGAAGAAATACGAGAGAAACTAAAACGTTTATGCAAATAAAAACATTTGACTGACGAGACGCTTCCTTTACAAAAATCATAATTGTGACACTTGAACCATTTTATATAAACACGAGAGTGACGTCAGAGGAGTTTTTTGATTAGCGACATAGAACTGAATCACAAGTGGATTCAGCTGCGTGTTTTACCCGTTTACAGTCGTAAATAACAAATAACATTGTATGGTTTTAAATACGCTCCATTAATAAGGTCTTATTACGTTAATTTCAAATAAAGTGCATCCCCGGATTTCACAGTCTTTGCATTACAAGGTGCTGAAGTATTTTTGTACTGCACTAGTTCATTCTGACCAAATCGGTTGGCCTATTTAAGATGCGTTTTCTGCCTTCGTAATCGTAACTTCTGTTATCTTAGATGTAATTATACACGACAGTGAAATTAATAACTGCTTAATCACATACCTAGAAGTCTGTATCTTGTAACAAAATCGCATGGCATAGGGGAAGGTCGGGTAGTATCGGACGGTTAAGCTTTTTCTTCAAATTTTGAATAGAGTAATGTCTTGATATGAAAATAATAGCCACCAAAATGTGCTCTCATAAGTCATGAATCAACCATCTTAGCAACTAGTCTTAGGGTGTATAATTACTATTCTTCTAAAATTCCTATTCTTCTAAAATTTATCTGATTTTTAACTACGGAGAAATGTTGGGGTTTGTATCGGACAAGATGTAAATTACAGAAAATAAGCAAATATTTCTATCAAAACACTTATTTATTTATATTAATACGTATCAGATGGTAAATGTTTATTCAATTGAGTGATTTTAATAATTTTCGGTGCAAAAAAATCACTAAATGATACAAGTAATAATAATTTTTCCATTTTACACTCCTAGCAATCAATTTTGCTGCATCTTTAACACAACTTTTGTCCTTTATTCAAGAAACAGCTATTGCATTCATAATACAGAGAGCTGCTTTCAAGGTCTGCGCAATTTTCGTGGGCCCATCCGTTACACAGTCGACAGTGTATACAGTCCTTTTCAAAAGTTTTGTCACAAATAATGCAGTGCGTCACGCCATCACTTCCAGTGTCTTTATCGTCAAATGTTAGTTTTTTCCGTGCATATTCGCTGGATATTTCCCTTTCTGTTGCAGAAGAATCCTTCCTTTTATACCATCCCATTTTTCTCTTAGTTAAACGTTTGGTTTTAGCTAGGCACACAGGCTTTTTTGAGGGTTGTTCATTTTTCTTTTCTTCTTTCTCCTTACGTTTTTCTTCTCTAAGTTTCCTCTTAGCTTCAGAAGCTTTTTCTCTCTTTTCCTGTTGTTCTTTCTTCACTTCCAGTTGTTTTTGTATGGAGTTAGTCAGAACATCGCTCATCACTGAAAGTTTTAGCAAAATCCTTAGAATTTCCCAGTTTTGCCTTCAGTTCTATTTCCTTTCCCTCCAAAAAGTTCTTAAGCCAGTCACCAAGGGTACCTTTTGGGACTTAAAAACGCTCGCTAGCTTCTCGAATCGTCATTTTTATTAAACTTACTTTTTCGACATCCATCTTCATATTTTCTTCCCTCCACATATGCCTCACTTTGCCCATTTCGCCTGTAAAATGAAACAAATCCATCAAAACCTCCTTTTTGTTGGCTGTGATTGTTGTCCGATACAACCACCAATGTTTATGTCCGATACAACCCGACCGACATGGGAAGATAATTCGAGTCTAGTGCTTAGTAATAAGTGTAAACAGATTAACTGCCTATAAACATATAGTGCAATACCCCTTATTGCTACTAACCACCTTATAACAGAATTACACTTACTTTAAAGCTGGGTACAGCACTCCAAAGTTATCTTCGTACACGAGAACACACTCACAAAACAGAAAATGCGCCGTCACTTTCATACAGACTCGCAGCGGTACAATATGGCGTAACAACCCCGTTGTCGTCACAGCCAACACTTCTGTGACCATTACTGGTGCTGAGTCACGTGGCAAGTATGAGAAACACCACTTGTCCGATATAAACCGCCGTCCGATACTACCCGACCTTCCCCTATCATTTATGGTGTCGTATTTAACAAAAAATATCTTGTATTAGAAAGCTCTGACAGCGTTCCACGTTAAACAGATGAAAATGTAATGCATTCTTAAAATTTCGTTCGCAAATTGTACTTACCCAACTTCAGAAACGAAGTTTCTCGCATCACGAAAATTTTGTAACATCATCAGAACAATAAATTTTTGTAAATAATCAAATCAAAATGTTCAAATGTTGTATTGTATGTATTGTAGGAAGGGAAGAGGATGTAGATGATGATGAAATAGGAGATACTATACTGAGAGTTGAATTTGACAGAGCACTGAAAGATCTAAGTCAAAACAAGGCCCCTGGAGTAGATGATATCCCGTCAGAGCTACTGAAGTCTCTGGGAGAACCAGCCATGACAAAATTGTTTCACATTGTGTGTAAGATGTATGAGACAGGTGAAGTACCCTCAGACTTTAAGAAAAATGTTATGATCCCCATTCCAAAGATAGCGGGTGCAGACAGGTGTGAAAACTACAGAACCATCAGTTTAATAAGTCATGGTTGCAAAATATTAACACGAATTTTATACAGAAGGATCGAAAAGGTGGTAGAAGCCGACCTCGGGGAAGATCAGTTTGGGTTCAGGAGAAATGTAGGAACACGGGAGGCAATACTCACTTTACGGCTTATCCTAGAAGATAGGTTAAGAAAAGGCAAACCAACATTTCTAGCTTTTGTAGATTTGGAGAAGGCTTTTGACAATGTTGATTGGAATAAACTCTTTCAAGTTCTGAAACAAGCAGGAGTAAAATATAGGGAGCGTAAGGTTATTTACAATTTGTATAAAAACCAGACAGCGGTTGTCAGAGTTGAAGGGCATGAAAGGGATGCAGTGGTTGGAAAGGGAGTAAGACAGGGTTGTAGCCTTTCCCCAATGTTGTTCAATTTGTACATTGAGCAAGCTATAAAGGAAAGCAAGGAGAAATTTGGAGAAGGAATTAAAGTTCAGGGTGAAGAATTAAAAACATTGCGTTTTGCCGACGACATAGTAATTCTGTCAGATACAGCAAAGGACCTGGAAGAGCAGTTGAACGGAATGGACAGTGTGCTGAAAGGTGCATATAAGATGAACATTAACAAGAGAAAAACTAGGGTAATGGAGTGCAGTGTAAGAAAATCAGGTGATGCTGAAGGAATTAGATTAGGTAACGAAACATTAAAGGAGGTAGATGAGTTTTGTTACTTGGGCAGTAAAATAACAAATGATGGTCGCAGTACAGATGATATAAAATGCAGAATGGCAATGGGTAGAAAGGCGTTTTTGAAAAAGAGAAATTTGTTAACATCGAATATTGATTTAAGCCTAAGGAAGTCCTTTCTGAAGGCATTTGTATGGAGTGTTGCCTTGTATGGGAGTGAAACATGGACGATAAGCAGTGTGGACAGAAAGAGGATAGAGGCTTTTGAAATGTGGTGCTACAGAAGAATGCTGAAGATTAGGTGGGTGGATCGCGTAACTAATGAGGAGGTACTGAACCGAATTGGGGAGAAAAGAAATTTCTGGCATACCTTGACTAAAAGAAGGGATAGATTGGTAGGACACATTCTTAGACATCAAGGAATTGTGAATTTAGCGTTGGAGGGAAGTGTGTGGGGTAAAAATCGCAGAGGGAGACCAAGAGACGCGTATAGTAAGCAGATTGAAGTGGATGTGGGTTGTCGTTCTTATGAGGAGATGAAAAGGCTTGCTCAGGATAGAGTAGGGTGGAGAGCTGCATCAAACCAGTCTCTGGACTGAAGACCACAACAACAACAACAAATGTTTGTTAAGCTTAAGGGACTTAACTACGGGGTCATCAGTCCCTAAACTTACAAACTACTTATGAACTACCTTATACTAAAGACGGCACAAATACCCAAGCCCGAGGGGGGATTCGAACCCCCGACCGTAGTGGCCGTGCAGACCGTGACTGAAGCGCCTCAGTCTCCTCGGCCACCGCGGCCGGCTGTAAATAATCCATATTTAGTCTTAATAATATGCTGCTGCACAACAAACTAATATGTAAACATAGTACACTCCTGTCTCAACACGTAGATGCCTACTCCATTTTTGTACACTTAATAATGTGTCTGATTTGGCTAGATTACAGAAATACACGATTGAAAAGCTGATATGTGGTGGACATAAATCACGGAGAAGTTAACCTACTCAAGAAGGAGGGGAACTAGCGAGAATGAACTTCCTGCTCAGAGCATATGATTCCAAGTTTTTATTCATACGAAACTGAGTACTAACTCAGACAATGATCTTTTGCTCTGAGAATCTTCTCTGGAGAATGTGCTCTTTTTTATTCATACGGCCCAATAAACTGCTTACGAAAGTGGAAACAGCCTCTGGAGCTGTTTTTCAGTTGTGGAGAACACTATTTCGAATGAAACCATCCACAAACATCTGTAACAGATGTCCAGTTCTGCACGTGTTATCAGAGCAACGACAAAGATGGCACAATTAGCATTTATGGTAGTGAAATATTATAACATCTCAGCAGCTTCCATATTAAATAATTAAAAGTTCAGTTGGTCTCGTTGTCTTCGTAGGATGACTCCGCATGGGAAAAGGTCCAGATTTTAAACATAGAATGATCTTTGAGTAATAGTCACGAAAAATATGGCTTTTTCACTTGAACTTGGATGCACAAAATAAACACTTTGAAATAGCTCCGACATCTGGACTCACAGATTTACAAGTATACAGTCTTCACGTTCTTAAGTACTTTGGAATTTTTATTTACTAACGCTGCGTGCCAACAGTGCTGTGTCAGAACGTCAACTGGCCCAGAATTCAGGCACAGTTTTCTTTTATAGAAATACCAAAATCGTACATTGTCATCTTTGGTTTTCGACTAAATTAAATATACATATATTGGATTTTAAAATGAAATCAGCTAATATGACCTTCAGAATCATTTAAATCTCATGACATTGAGAGTTACGTTTATAAACAATCTAATATGTGAATTAGACAATTTAAAAGGCAAGTTTACAAATTCGTGATAGCATCTATTCTGGATTCTGTAGTAGTTTTCTAAATTATAATATAAAATTCAAATACTCTTAATATAATTAAGTTACTTCAAATGAATGACAAAATCGGCTTCATTCCGTATCAGGCGTCTTAGTGAAATGATAGGTTTTAAAATCTTTTAGATAATGCATTAGATTACACAAAGTTTACAAGGATATATCTTCTTCTCACAGCTTTTTATAGAAGATTACAATTTCAAACATATGTCAAGATACTGTAAGTAATGTCCTGATGTATAGCCAGGATAAATCACCTAACACTTTCACTGCAAATATTGCGGAAACGAAAAGTGCAATTGATGTCCGGTTTTCACAGAATGGATTAGTAGTCAAGGACTCGTATTGTTAGCCAATAAACAGATTGTAAAAACACCTAGAAAGTGTATTTTTATGCAAACATACAATTCTTCAGATGTAACAATCGTTGTTTCTAACATGCACTGGAATTTTTGACACTAGCTGTGTACAAAGAATTTTGAATGACGTTTACTTTTATCACGTTTAGTTTGGTAGCTACAACCATCCAAAATTTTGGGGTGGAGGATACGACAGCGTAGTGACTGGCAGGTGGTCATGAGACGGTGGGCCGTGCCCAGGGGCTAGCGGATGCCGGACAATTGCCACGCCGGACGCTTGCCACGCCGGACATTTGCCACACTTGACCCTTCACCAGGTAGTCGGATTATCGGCCCCTCAGGCAAGGGACGCCCTTCCCCGTACTCCCGCTGTTTGCTTCCAAACCTCCGTCTCCGATCTTACTCGATACAGCCAATACGAAAGAGATATTTTTATTAGACATCTCGCCGAAATGTACAACTTCTTTTCAATATCCCGAAATCGAAATATTTATAACTTTTGGGAAACGAAAGCAATACCGTCGGCTATGTCAGTGTGTAATTAGTTCTTCCAACCACAAATAGCTTTCTTCCACACTTACCGATTTCGATAGAAACAGTCCATCGCCATAGAAGGACAAGGAAAGGAACGATATAAAGATAATTCGAATGTTCGCTTATCATTCAAGTTTGATCACTGCATTTGTACATATATTGATTGCTACAACTGCGTGAAAAAAAGGAGGAAAGAAGAACGATACACTTCATAAATTTACTCTTTTGCGGCGAAATATTAGTTAATAAAATGAATTGGAACAATGTTGAAATCAGTGACAGAAAATACGTTTGCAAAATATAGATAAGAGCGTCTATGTTTGACAGATCACCTAAAGTCGACACACAAATTTGAAATAAAGAAATGAAGGAATATAGAATGCTATGATTGTAAAGTACACGGTTGTTCTACATTGTTTAGCTGAGTCGCAGAGGAAACACCCTAGTTTTTTAATGGAAATGCCATAATGGATCTGTACTACAAAAGAAACAAAAAGCACAATTTAATATGTGTACTAGCTCACAAGCGAAACTGAAGTCGATAGCTCCTTTCAGTTAGTGTGAGCAGATGTTATACTCGACTACCGGGATAAATTAATAAGTACCGCGGCTGAGCGGCCAAGCGCATTGAGGCGCTATGCTGCGATGTGCGAGGCCGTTCCCCGTCGGGGGTTCGAATCCCACATCGGGCATGGATGTTTGTGTCGTCTTTAGTACAAGGTAGCTCATAAGTAGTTTGTAAGTTTGACTGATAACCCCGCAGTTAAGTCCCTGAAGCTTAACAAACATTTGAACGTTTTAATTTATCGACCCCGGCACTCTCATGATGCAGCCGCTGAACAGTTCATAGAAAACTTGAGTCTCGACACAAATAGGTATACTACTCATACAATTATAGTTGGCGGTGACTTAAATCTACCATCCGTATGTTGACAAAGATACACCTTGTGACAGGGTTGTAGATACATTTTGTTCTAAATGCTTTTCTTTATCTAATTATTTTGAACAATTAGTTCATGAGGCCATTCAAATTGTAAATGGTTTCGAAAACACACTTCAACTCTTAGTCACAAATACTCCTGAGCATCACGACGGATACAGGGATAAGTGAACACAAAGTTGTAGCGAGCTCAAATCCGTAACAAAGATGTATACCAAAACTAAACGCTAAATACGTCTATTAAAAAAGTAAAAAAAGATAAAAAAATAGTAGGTTGACATCTTCCTAGAACACAGTCTCCATTTTTTCTAAATTAACTATGTAAGTGTAGACCATATAATGGCTTACATTCATAGAAATAGTATCAACAGCATTGGGGGGATTCCTGCCAAATAAATTAATAAGAGACTGAACTGGTCCCCCATGGTACATAAAACAGAACAGAAAGCTTTAGCAGAAAATTTAGACGAATTCAAAATCCCCAAGATTGCCGATGTTTTACTGCAGCTCAAATTTAGCGCGGCCTTCAATGCGACATTCGTTTAATATTTTTCACAACGAAACTCTTTGTAGAAATGTGGCGGAAAATCTAAAGAGATTCTGGTCCTATGTTATCTACAGCAACGGAAAGACTATGTGAATGCCTTTATTGCGCGATAGCGACGGTAATGTTACTGAAAACAGTGCCACTAAAGCGGAGTTATTAAATACAGTTTTCAGAAATTCTTTCATCAAATAAGACGAAGTAACTATTCCACAATTCGAAATGAGAACTGTTTGAAAACGTAACATCAAAGTAAATACTCTTGGTGATGCAAAGCAAATCACCCTATCAAATAAGTGATGTTGCAGACGAAATGATAAACTATGTTTTCAAAAGTTTCTAGTGCATAAGAAAAATACGTCTAATACATTTGTTTATGATATTCTTTTGTAATAATTATTTTTGAATAGTGAGCTCCTTGCCTTGTTTCCATAGTTTTTTACTGACCTGATTAAAGATAATCAACAACATAGTGAGAAACTTTAATTTTTAAGGACCACAGCTAAATCTACTACATGAGATCTACGTCTACTGTAAAGTTATTTCTATCCTTGACTAATTTTAGAGATATGGGAATTATTTCAATTCTATAGCTGCCGAACTTGTCAATCTTAAGAGCAGATCTGTTTTAAGGTGTGTATTTTAGGTGCAATTCTAAAGCTCCGATTCTTTTTAAAACCTAAAGTGTATCTTATCAGTTTAACAAAAATTATATTTCTAGGAGCTAATTGCGGCTCTGAAGTTACAGGAATAATTTTAGAACTCATAATCTTTAACGGCATGGCCATAATATTAGAAGGTAGAAAAAAGTTCTCTTGACGTGTCAAGTGTAGGAGCTTTTACCTAAATATGAAATTGCAAATTGAAAATCGGTAGATGTAGCCATACATTCTGGTTGCAGGAGGATATTTGAGTGATGTTTGATGTATTTACTTTGTTGAGTCAAATTTCACCGCATATTGATTAAACGCTAGTGAACCGAACTGAGACCAGCTAGCTTCATCATCAAGTTATTTAAGGATACTGAGGTCTGATACGCTCTTTTTATCAACTAATAAAGGTCTCATCGTTTGGTGGTCCTCAAAGGTGGTTCTACGTCCAATACGTCTCCGTTCTTCGAAAACAGCTTTTCGTTGCAATGATCCTGTTTTCGGAGTAAGCACATCGACACCTTATTACCGCGTAACCATTGTACGAGTAGTGGGCAAAAGGCGTGCCCTTTGCCGTTATAATAAATTGCATACTGACGGTCGTACTACGAAATGCGAAAGCGACCAGTGTGCATATGTCGGGACACCGTCCACCGAGTTCTCGGTCCGGGTGGAGGTTGTGGTGGTGGGGGGAGCAGGTAAAAGTGTGGCAAATGTCCGGCGTGGAAAGTGTCCGGCGTGGCAAGTGTCCAGACACCGGGGCTAGCCACTCGGCCAGTGAGCTACGCTATCGCAGCCTCCGCCTCCGAAACTTTGAACGGTTGTAGCTGCAAAACTAAACATGATACAAATGGATATTCAAAATCTTTGTAGACAGTTGGTGTCATAAATTCTAGTTCATGATAGAAACAACCATTGTTCCTTTTAAAAACATTGTATGTTTACATAGAAATACCCTTTCTAAGTAATATTACAAGCTGTTTGTTGGGTAAAAATACGAGCCCCTGACTACCAATCCATTCTCTGAAAACCGCACATCAATCGCACTTTCCGTTTCCGCAATGTTCAAATGTTTGTATAGATTATGGGACTTAACTACGGGGTCATCAGTCCCTAAACTTAGAAACTACTTATGAACTAACTAATACTAAGGACGACGCAAATATTCATGCCCGAGGGTGGATTCGAACCCCCGGCTGTAGTGGCCGTGCAGACCGAGACTGGAGCGCCGCAGTCCCCTCGGCCACCGCGACCGGCTTTTCCGCAATATTTGCGGTGCATGTTTTAGGTGATTCACCCTGTTTATATCGTGTGTGAATAAGCTGTCTTAACATTGGCAATTGACACTAAATAAAGAGAAGTGTGAAGTAATACAGACGACCACTAAAAGAAATCCGCTGAACTTCAATTACGCGATAAATAGGTCAAACCTCAAGGTCGTAGATTCTACCAAATACCTAGGAGTTACAATTACGAACAACTTTGATTGGAGAGAACACATAGAAAATATTGTGGGAAAGGCGAATCAAAGGTTACGTTTCATCGGCAGAACGCTTCGTAGATGCACCAGCTCCACCAAAGAGACTGCCTACATCACACTTGTGGGTCCTCTCCTGGAGTACTGTTGCCCCTTGTGGGACACTCACCAGGTGGGACTGACGGGAGACATTGAGAAGGTTCAGAGAAGGGCAGCTCGTTTTGTTTTATCACGTTACGTGGAGGAAAGTGTCACGGAAATGTTGCACGAATTGGGGTGGAAGTCATTAAAAGAAAGACGTTATTCATTGCGGCGTGATCTGTTTGCGAATTTTCAATCATCGACTTTTACTTATGAATGTGAAAATATTTTGCTAGCACCCACCTACTTAGGGAGACATGACCATCCCAATAAAATAAGAGAAATCAGATCGAAAACGGAACGATTTAGGTGTTCTTTCTTTCCGCGCGCTATTAGAGAATGGAACGGTAGAGAAAAGTTATGAAAATGGTTAATGGACCCTCTGCCAGGCACTTGAATGTGATTTGCAGAGTATCTATGTAGATGTAGATGTAGATGTACGTGGCAATCCCGAGAATAATGAAGGTTATATCATTGTATTACTGTTAAACTGCGTTTCACAGGTTAAAATTAAGTATTTGGTGTTTTAAGTTATCGGTATCGAACAATTCAACTTAGTATCAAGGCATCGGTTTCTTAATATATAGTGTCAGGTTACTTGCTGTATTATAAGGTGAACACAGAAAAAATTTGGGCTCAAACTTCCGCATTAACTGTCTTAACATTACGTGACAATCCCCAGAATATGGAATATTATATCATTGTATTACTGAAAAACTGCTTTTCACATGTTGAAATTAAGTATTTGGTGTTTTAAGTTATCGGTATCGAACACTTCAATTTAGTTTCAAGGCATCGGGTTCTTAATATATAGTGTCAGGTTACTTGTTGTATTATAAGGTGAGCATAGAAACATTTTGTGCTCAAATTTCCGCATTTTTTAACACTTCTTGTACGCGATCCAGAAAAGAAAGAATGCGCCCGTTGTTAATTATCGTTCAAAAATGCGAAGGGCGTGTCTACGTGTGTCGGCAAAGCCGTTCGGCCGTGCAAGTTCAAGAACGCCGTTTGGGCAGGCGGGGTATTGTGTGCGGCAGGTGGGCCCGGCCGCTGCCGACCCACGCACGGCAATTATCGCATTATGCCTCCTCTGCTCCATTCTTCCCGGCGCTGGCGCTGGCGCCAGCTGCTTTCATCCACAGGCAGAAAATCCGGTGTGCTGTCTTTTAACGCGACGGAGCGTTGACCCGTGGTCTGGAATCCACACTCCGTGGTTCAACACTCGTGTTCTGGTTGTCACGTGAGGGATACGTGCTATATCCCCGGACAGGGAAAGTATGCCACAGTCTAATATATACAGTCGCGACACTACCGCTCATTTTTGTTATACTAGGCGACCGCAGCGCTCCTTGCGGACGTAAAGCCACGTTCTTCTATATCGTATACGAGACGTGTGTTGGTTGTTGTTACTGCTGAGCGTTTCTGCGTGGGCATTCGAAAATAATTTACTACTGAGGCAAATGTATGGAAAAGAAGTGTTCAGTGTGGCCATTATTAATGATTGAAAGGTTAAATATGTTTCCTGTTTTATCTAATGGAAACCACAGTCTAGTACATAAACCTATTTACCTGAAATCAAAGAGCCGTCTTATTTTACAGACGATTGTCGCCCCGCCCCCTCCCACTTCTCCCTCTTCTATTAACCATATGAGACTGTGATAATAAGTGAGGATCATCCATATTATATGACATTTACACTGTCGTGTAATCGACGTATTATCTTAAAATAACATTGAAATAGCCTCGTAGGAAATTTATATTAGACGAAAGTTTCATTGCCAGGGGGTGTTCTCATAAGTAAAAAGGAGGGGGAAACCCTTTTTTCGCACCTTTTAACACCGGGAGGGCTAATTACACGCATCTCATCTGCGAAATACTGTGTTTACCAGCAAATTAAGGTGCAATGTCCGGAGAATTTCGTCATAAATATGTTGCAGTTAGCGTCAGTTTATTCACGATTTTTTGCTAAATTTACGTTTATTGACATTTAACTGTCCACTGAAAGTTCTGTTATAGGATTGTCTGCGCAAAATACTATGTTTATCTATCACTGCCAGCTAGGTAAGCTACAAGCAATTTCTAAAGTACTTCGTAATATATTGCAGTTTGTGTCAGATCACAGCGAGTTTTTGCTCGGTTAACGTTTAAGAATCAGTCATGTGTAAAGATACTTAAATAAAGCTTGGAATGCAAGAATATATACAATATTTAGCAAACCACACAGAAAAGTAATTACAAGCGGGCATTATTAATGTGTCATATACGGCGTTAAGGGACAGCCGGCTTTACGACCGCTTGGAGCGATAGTGTCGCTCAAAATCGCAGACGGTAATAGATGTCACAGCAGTGAGTGTCGCGACTGTATATATTAAACTGTGGTATGCCCATCTCTTTCCGTCCCGGTTGCCGCCGTCTGCAGCTCGTGATTGGCTGAAATCGAGTCACATGATTTTCTCCGCTATCTAGATCCTACACGTAGCTTGCCTGTGTTGCGAGTGTTTATATGTTTGGTTTTTAATAATTCAACGGTGTTGGGCTCTCGGGTGTTCTTTACAAGCCAAGAATGGAGGTAAACATTACAGGACTTCCATCTGAATTCAGAACTGCAGCAAGAAGTAGGGTCTGCCTGATGAAATCCTCAGAGAAAACTGTGAACCAGAAGTGACCCTAGGTTCCGAGCTATGATAATTTTAATTCAAAATGTGAAGCCGGCCGCGGTGGCCGAGGGGACTGAGGCGCTCCAGTCACGGTCTGCACGGCCACTACGGTCAGGGGTTCGAATCCCCCCTCGGGCATGGATATTTGTGCCGTCCTTAGTATTAGATACTTCATAGGTAAGTTTAGGGACTGATGACCCCGTAGTTAAGTCCCATAAGCTATACAAACATTTGAACATTTTAAACAACACGTGAATTAATAAATTAAAGATTCACTGACGAGTTGATCACGCGGCAGATACCTAGATATTTTTCACCTGAATAAATTTGTGAGGAACATTGCTGCATAATGTCACGAGGTTAAATTATTCACACGTCGTTGGTTTTATTTGCTGGTAGTACCTGAAATAACAGAAAAATATTAACATATAACTAAGTAAATTAAACAGATTGTGGCGTGAACATGAAATTAATATAGAGTTCCTGAAGCAAGCTTTACTATGTTGTTGTTGTTGTGGTCTTCAGTCCGGAGACTGGTTTGATGCAGCTCTCCACAATACCCTATCCAGAGGAAGCCTCGTCAACTCCACATAAGTACGGCAACCTACATATGTTTGAATCGGCTTACTGTATCCATCTCTTGGTCTTCCTCTGCGGTTTTTACCCCACACACTTCCCTCTAACGCTAAATTCACAATTCCTTGATGTCTAAGAATGTGTCCTAACAATCGATCCCTTCTTTTAGTCAAGATGTGCCAAAAATGCCTTTTCTTCCCAATTCTGTTCAGTACCTCCTTATTAGTTACGCGATCCACCTACCTACTCTTCAGCATTCTTCTGTACCACGACATTTCAAAAGCCTCTATCCTCTTCCTGTCCGAACTGTTTATCCGCCATGTTTCACTCCCATACAAGGCAACACTCCACACAAATGCTTTCAGAAAGGACTTCATTAGGCTTAAATCAATATTTGATGTTACCAATTTTTTCTTTTTCAAGAATGATTTCCTACCCATTGCCATTCTGCATTTTATATTCTCTGTACTGCGACCATCATTTGTTATTTTACTGCCCAAGTATCAAACCTCATCTACCTCCTTTATTGTTTTATTACCTAATCTAATTCCTTCAGTATCACCTGATTTTCGTAGACTGCACTCCATTATCCTAGTTTTACTCTTGTTAATCTTATATGCACCTTTACTATATCGTTTACATATGTTCAGTGTTTTATTACAGGAAACAATAAAATACTAGACATTTAAATATCATTGGCACCGTATAGGCACTTTTAATTTCTCTTTTTTTTTTGGTAAATGCCATGTAGTGCGTATCCCCTTGCTTTTTGCGTAGTTCATGTACGATTTATGTAAATCTTACGCAAGAAAATTATCATGAAAGACTGGTCCGTTCTCTCGATTGTTTTCTTCATTTATACGTTTCTCCGACTACAAAATGTGCAGGCTATGTTTGATAATTGGGCTACGGTACGAGTCACTCTGTATTTATAGGTCAAGTCTCTCGATCTGGAGCCACAAACCAAACTTTCGTTTTAATCTATATATATATCGGGGATGAAAAGAGTTAAAGTTCTGCTTTCAACATTAAATAAAATATCCATTTCTTATCTAGACTTCATCCGCAGCTTTGTGTGTGATAAAATCAACCATACGCAAAAGTGTACGCAATGATTTTTTTCGACTACGAAGTCTTCAAAATTTTGCGCAGTAATTTCATTAATTTGACGTAACACGGTAACTATAAACCACGAATAGAAAGTCAGATTATTATCGGGCGAATATATCTGACTATAAACTGTGAAATATTAAATATTTACATCAAATGGTTGTCTGAAAATCGGTAGATAAATAGTGTAAGCGCTCGGAATGTTGTTGCACCGGGAGGGGGAGGGGCAGGGGGTGTATAAGCAGCAGCAGCAGTATAGAAGCAGCATCACCGCCCCTGGCAAGTTAGTCGTAATACCCCTATACAAGAGCCGCGGTGGAGTAGCCGAGCGGTCTAAAGCGTCTCGCTGCGGAGCGCGCGGTTGCTCGCCGTGGAGGTTCGAGTCCTCCCTGGGGCATGTGTGTGTGTGTGTGTTTGTCCATAGGTTAGTTTACCTAGGTTTAAGTAGTTTGTAAGCTACGGACTGATGACCACGCAGTTTGGTCCGATAGATTTACAGACATTTGAACATTTGAACCTATACCAGACTTTAATACTTACTCTGCATTTCCCATAATTATTCAGATTTCTGGAACTGTATGGGAGACAGGCGCATCAAGGCATAGCCTGGGTTCGTCCACAACAACCGCTTAACAATCAAATGTTCAAATGTTGTACAGCTTATGGGACTTAACTACGGGGTCAACAATCCCTAAACTTACAAACTACTTATGAACTAGCTACAACTAAGGACGGCACAAATATCCATGCCCGAGGGGGGATTCGAACCCCCGACCGTAGTGGCCGTGCAGACCGTGACTGACGTGCCTCAGTCCCCTCGGCCACCACGGCCAGCAACCGCTTAACAGCGTGGAAGACATTGATGGACAATGGAAAGCCGCCAAAATTGGGCAAATCTCGCGTGCAAAAGGGGCGCTGTGGCGATAGGGATTTGTCATTATGGACGCTCAGGCAGATATTTAAAACATGGACATCCTCTTAACATAAATCATAAATCACATGATCTCGTTCGCATCAATTTCAAAGCCATCTACAACGTCAGAAAATTAGGCGTACAACATAATCATTTTAATATGTATATTCAAAAATATAAAAATTAATGTTCACAGTATTTGCATACTCTAAATTGACACTTAAAATTACTAACTGTTTAATGCGTCATAGGATTTCAACAAAATATGTCTCAGGTTATAGCTTTTTATCTCAAGCTATCATTTTTAAAACAACACTCTACAATCTATGTAGTTAATGATTTATTATACTCGTCTTATCAATTCATTAGGGAAATATAGTGAGACATCGTATCCTCTACAGTAACTTAGCAATTGCACGCCGCATGACATGCCCGTCTTGTCGTCCTGTTCGTGTAACGAAATTACGTGTAACGAAATTTCGCAAATAGATCTCGCCACAACGAATAACGCCTTTATTCTAAAGATTTCCGTCCCAACTCATGCATCGTTTCCGTGACACCCTCTCCCCTATATCTGGGTAATGAAAAACGAACTGCCCTTCTATGAACTTTCTCTAAATCGTGTTACTCGCACCTGGTGTGGATCCCACAATGGGGAGCAATACTTCAAAATTGGAGGCTGTCTCTTTAGTAGAGCTGTTGCATCTTCCAAGTGTTCTGATTGTACTGCGTCGCTTAGAGACACATAGGTGACAATAAGTTGTTTGTTTGTAAATCTATCGGACCAAACAGCGTGGTCATCAGCCCGTAGCTTACAAACTACTTAAACTAAGGTAAACTAACCTAAGGACAACACACACACCCATGCCCCAGGGAGGACTCGAACCTCCACGGCGAGCAACCGCGCGCTCCGCAGCGAGACGCTTTAGACCGCTCGGCTACTCCACCGCGGCTGACAATAAGTATTATATTACTTTGTCGTATTCAGAACTTTAAGAGACACAAGAAAGTGAGACAATTCTTCCTTCTCATGACACAAAAAATTCTCTTCCCAATTTGGTAGTTACGCGAGAAAGCAGGTTACCGTCAGTAAAAATCGAAAGCATCAAAACTATGTTAGCAAGGTGGAAACTGCAAGAGTTGCTACAGGACTCCCATTTGAATTCAGAAATGCGGAAAAAGTAGAGGCTGCCTGATGAAATTGTTATTGAAAACTAGGAACACAAAAGTGACCCTCGGTTCCGTGTTATGATAATTTTAATTCATAATGTAAATTAATAGATTAAAGATTCACAGACGATTTGAGCGTTCGGCAGATACCTAGATAATTTTCAACTGAATAAATCTTTGAAGAAAATTGCAGCATAATGACACGAGGTTGTATTATTCATGTGTCGTTGGTTTTATTTGCAGGTAGTAGCTGATATGACACAAAAATATAATAAGCTACGGAAATGCAGCAACCAGTTGCTTGTGGTTATTTATTTTTAACTTTAACGACCGGTTTCTGGCGCTTGAGTGCTACTAGATGTACCAATTGTAACACTAGGTTAATATTACTGTAACCATTCACACTTCTTTGCACATTATTTCACGCATCTTAAAACTTATAACCCACATCCTTAACTTATTTGTTGTATGATAATCATTTCATCAATCTACACAATGACAAATTCTTTATATTGGCAGATGCCCTGACAGTGACATTCTAAGCATCCTACTACTGTGTCAGCAGGTAGTTCTGAAATATTCCGCCCATGGCGCCACTTATCATTGTACTTCTTAGAATACTGAATTTTAATCTGCTAAGCGACTGATTTATCAGTCACCTGTTCCTCTCTTTATGCTTTTCTTTTCAACTACTTTGAGTATTACTGTTTTCCCATAGCCTTTTTTTCCTTATTTATCGTTACTCTTTTACTACAAGCCTCATCCATAGATACTTTGTTAGCAGCTGATTGTTATTCATTCCATAATCTCTGCACTTAGCG
The DNA here is from genome assembly GCA_026315105.1 of Locusta migratoria. Taxonomy (NCBI): domain Eukaryota; kingdom Metazoa; phylum Arthropoda; class Insecta; order Orthoptera; family Acrididae; genus Locusta; species Locusta migratoria. Next base: position 206,199,782 of record CM048751.1, read on the forward strand.
TTGAGTCTCATACTAGCATGTACATTCATTAAGGAACAGTACAAAAATGTAAGTGTTAATTTTATCCCATTATATGAACTTATCTTTATTACAATCTATTTGGTTCGAACTGCTTCAAATTTCTGTTACTGACTTTTGTACGTTCTATAGCCTTTACTGTATACCAATGCACTTGTTTGTCAGTATAGAGACCAGAAGAAGGGCACTCAAGCTCCCGAAACCGGAGGTTAAAGTTAAAAATAAAAAGCCGCAAGCAACTGGTTGCTGCATTTCATTAACTTAGAGTCTGAACAGTTACTGAAATGGATAAAATACTACAAAAATATAACTGAATAAATTAAACAGATACTCGTTTGAATATGAAGTTAATATAGAGTTCCTCAAGCAAGCTTTTTTTATGTCGTTTACATATGTTCAGTGTTTTATTACAGGAAACAGTAAAAATATTAGACATTTAAATGTCATTGGCATTGTATAGGCACTTTTAATATCTCTGTTTTTGGTAAAAGCCATGTAGTAGTTATCCCCTTGCATTTTTCGTAGTTCATATAAGATTTATTTAAATCATACTCAAGAAAATTCTCATGAAAGAGTTGTCCGTTCTCTCGATTGTTTTCTCCGATGACAAAATGTACAGGCTATGTTTGAATATTGCGCTACGCTACGGGTCAGTCTGAATTTATAGCTGAACTCTCGCCATCTGGAGCCGTCGTGTCCGCATGCACAGAACTGCGCGCAGTTCCCGCGTCTGTCCGTCGGATATAACCCCTGTATCTCGAGAGTGAAAAGAGTTATCATTCTGCTTTCAACCTTAAATAAAATTTCGATAGCTTATCTACATTTCATCCACAGCTTTGTATGTGCTAAAATCAACCAAACGCAAAGGCTACGCAATAAAATTTTTCGTCTGCGATGTCCTCAAAATTTTGCGCGGTAGTTTCCTTAATTTGATGTAGCATAGTAACTACAAGGAATAACGAATAGAAAGGCAGATCATTATCGAGCAAATACATTGCACTATAATATGAGAAAAAATTAAATTTTTCTATTGGATACGGTAGTTTTCTAAAAGTCGGTTGTAAATATGGTAAGCGGTGGGAACGCTACAACGGATGTAGTAGGAGCAGCAGCGGAATAGGCCGTCGCTGGCAGTACTTTCCTTATACATTGTGTGACACACAGTTATTCAGATTTCTGGAGTTGTATAGGAGGAAAGGGAGTGAAGGCGTGCAGCTGGAAGACCGAGTAGCGACTGGGGAAGACTAGGTTCGTCTCCAGCAAACGCTTAAAACCGCGGAAGACACTAGTGGACAATGGACGACTGCCGAAAATGTGTGAATCCCGCGTACAGAATAAATTAATAATAATTAATATAAATAAAAAAATCACACTATAATGTCCCCATCTGGCATGTATGGCGCCAGAAAAATAAGGCGCTCCTCATGAACCCAAAGTATTTTTAATGTCTTAAAAACTACGAAAGATAATGTTCACAATACCTGAATACAGCAAAATGAAACTTCAAATTACCAGCTTTTGAATGCGCCATCAGATTTCAACCAACAATGTCTTAAATGGCTTCTCATTACCTCAAGCTTCATCTTGAAAGCAACACACTTGAATCTATTAGCTTAAGGACTTATACCTAACAATTGTTACAACAATTTATTATGAAAATATAGTCAGACATCCTATCAAATGTTCAAATGTTTGTAAAGCTTATGGGACTTAACTATGGGGTCATCAGTCCCTAAACTTACAAACTACTTATGAACTACTTACGAACTAGGACGGCACAAATATCCATGCCCGAGGGGGGATTCGAACCCCCGACCGTAGTGGCCGTGCAGACCGTGATTGAAGCGCCTCAGTCTCCTCGGCCACCGCGGCCGGCAGACATCCTATCCTTCACAGTAAATCAGAATATGCAAGAAGCATGATATGCACCTCTTGGCCTCTTGTGCGTGTAACTCTTTAATGAATATTCATATTTTTCTCAGTAACTTTGCTTAAATATTGTGGAGTATGAGCGGTCAGTCATGAAGGCCAACTTGTTCATTTATTTATCTCATACATTATTTGTACTGCTGATAAATAGTCCGCCGCCGCGAAATAGCCGTGCGCACTGAGGCGGCTTGCTGCGGAGCGCGCGGCCGTTCGCCGTCGGAGGTTCGAGTCCTTCCTCGGTCATTGGTGTTTGTGTTATTTGCAGGATAAGTTAGTTTAAGTAGTTTGTGAGTTTAGGGACCGATTACCACTGCAGTTAGGTACCATAATTTTAAAAACATTTGAACAGTTTTTTGATATATATTCCCAAGGTGACAATGTAATAACTTTTCTACTGAATGTAATAAAATGTTAATTTGGTGAGGATTAGATCAAATAGAAGCCGCAGTGGAGTGGCCGAGCGTTCTAAGGCGACTCGCCGAGGAGCGCGCGGTTGTTCCCTGTCGGAGGTTAGCTTCCCTCGGCCATGGGTATTTGTGTTCTCATTAGTATAAGTTTGTTAGTTTAAGTAGTTTGTAGGCCTAGGAACCGATGGATAACGTAGTTAAGTAGTCAAGTCCCTTAGATTTACAAACATTTGTATATTTTGAACAAATCTGTCATGTTAAGAACTCTGCTACTTTTTGAGGGGATGGCGACCTGCAAATGAGACAATGGCAAGAGCAGAAAACTGCTGTCGTCGAGTAGAATACTTGGACCGTTCGTCTTGACAGCTCATTTGGGGCTGTATGAAAGACTTTATGTCGCGTCTTAGAACAAGCAGGACCCAGGGTAGCTGTAGTGCTTCGTTTGCGACAATATTAGAATCTGCACGGCGAACAGCCCCTTTGTTGGGACATTAACTTCGGTAAACGCTAATGAGTGCCAGTTTAAGTATTTTAACCTTTTTCTGGTTACATTAGGCAATTGTAAATGAAAATTATATGTGATTCTACAGTAGATTTTAGGTATGTTGACAAGTTATTTTTCGGACTAAGATGTGAACTACTTTGAGTTGAAGATTATGTTGTGTTTTGATGGCTAAATGGACTTACTGTCTAAACCTTATCAGTCGTTACTTTGTTGGGCGTTCCCCGTCGGGGGTTCGAATCCTCCTCGGGCATGGATATTTGTGTCGACTTTAGCTTCAAGTAGTTTATAAGTAGTTTGATGGCCACGTAGTTAAGTCCCATAATGTTAACAAACATTTGAACGTTTTGAAGTTAGTTGGGAATTTTGCTACCATTGTCATAACGCAGTTAACCCACCTGATCTGCTAAATTTATAAGTTTTATTTACATTCATTATTATTATTTGTGTACGACCACTTTCTATAGATCAATACATGTGTTTGAATAAACATTATTCAACTGGGTTATTTGGCATTGCCTACATCATTTGCAATCGTTACAATAAAACTTACGGTATTTATTTTTTAATTTCATGATTGTTTCCCAAATGTCAACTTACGCACAGATAAATCCTGTAGGATCACTGGTACAAAGTACTATTTGCAGTTAACGTAGTTGCTGAGCATGAAAGCAAACGTGTACGGTTCGACCCTGAGACTACATTTTCTGTAAACACATAAATAAAATTTTAGAAAGCATAATGGAGAACAGCGATCGTAACGATTGTTAAAATTAAAGCAGTCTATATCGCAGATTTGTTAACAGTTATGCGATCTAGAGTGTTATAATTTTAATTTTAACAGAACTTAAAGTTAAATCTCTTTATAAAATGGTACAAACATAGTTGAAATGATGACGCTGGAGTCTGGTACGTCTTCTCGATACATTGTAGAGTAAGCTCCATTCTTCTGATAAATTCTGGTTCCAACTATACGAATATATACATTAACTTCTTATACCAAGTACACCACAACTGCGCGGGGTATTCCTCGTGGCACTTCCTAAGAAGTTTGCGTATTAAAGTCTGTATTTCTGGTAGTTCTCGATCAGAGTGACGTTCTTGTAGAAATGTTATTGTAGAAAGTTCTTGGGCCCGTCTCGGAATAGGTACAGCCTCGAATCGAAGTTACTGCATTGGAGTTTATTCTGGGATTGTGTGTTTCGTCCGGAAAGAGTGGTATGCGTGGTTCGATAGTGTGTGGCACAACTCGAAGTAAAAAAGCTATAATTTTTTGCGCCAAACACACACATCTGCGGAATGACTACATGGCAGACGATGTATGTCTTTATCCAATGTATTACACTGAGCGCACAACGGAATAGCTACATTATGAATAGCATCTAATTGGTCTCTCGTATGAATTTTCCATTGACAATCAGACACCACAGCACTCGTGTCTCTGTATCAAGAAACACGCCCTACCACTGGCCGCGTTACTCTCGGATGCCGTCTCTCAATCACGTTGCCTGGTCGTCCTCGTAGCAGTAAGCAGTATATATCGCGTGCTGTTGTCTTCTCGTAGTCGCTAGGTCCGCTTGTACATAACTGTATTGAGGCGCTATGCTGCGATGCGCGAGGCCATTCCCCGTCGGGGGTTCGAATCCCCTCCCCCCCCCCCCCTCGGGCATGGATGTTTGTGCTGTATTTGGTATAAGGTAGTTCATAAGTAGTTTGTAAGTTTAGGGACTGATGACCCCGCAGTGAAGTCCCAGAAACAAACATTTGAACATTTTGAACATAACTGTATTCGACGATAAAGGTACGAATATGGACAAGAGACGATGATATGTGAGCGACCGAAACTGGCGCTAGTTGATGAAACATTGAGCTGTCCCGGCACACTTCATGGTCCGTCCTCACAGCTTTACGTTCGCCAGTACCTCGCCTCCTACTTTCCAAACTTCTCAGAAGTTCTTCTGCGACAATTTCCGGACTACAACTCTTCGAAGAAAGGGTATTGTGGAGAGTGGCTTCGCCAGAGCCTAGGGGATGTATCCAGAATGAAATTTTCACTCTGCACAGGAATGTGAGCTGATATGAAACAATCTGGCATATCAAAAACTGTGTTCCAATACTGCATTCAAACTCAGCGCCTTTGCCTTTTGAAATGTTGGAGAAGAGGAACTGTTGGATCTAAACCTGTGAGGACGGGTCGTTACGCGTGCATAGGGGGCTCTGTCAGCAGAGCACTTGCCTACGAAAGACAAAAGTCGTGGCTTCCAATCCTGGTCTGACCCACATAGTTTTCATCTGTCAGCAGGTTTCAACCTTATTGCTGGCGCTATTGATTAGAAGAGAGGAGGGTGGAGGGTGAAGTGACAGTTGAACAACTTTACTATCATGGTAATCGCACATTCTCCGGTCTAGTGTGAGTTTACCCAATTATCTGTAGTTGCTACTAGTGTTAGTACCCACAGTTGTGAGAAGCTGTACGAGAATAGTTCGGAAAGTAATCGAGTACAGGTAAAGAAGGTAAGTTACTTAACATGAAAGTTTTCTGTGTGTTGTACACCTCATAATGTAAAATCGCTATTACTTTAATAAACAATGTTTCTGCGCAAGTTACAGTGGCCTGCTTCTGAGTATAAGATATTTCACGAAAATCTGTAACATACATCCCTTGTAGTTTTATAACCATTTCATATAGCGTGGTCTATGTAACGTATTGATTCTAAATTTAATTTCATACTCTGCAATTCACATTGAAGTGCGTGGCAGAGAGTTCATAGAAACACTTTTATGATATATCTCTCTAGTTCCATTCTGTAATACTTCGCGGGAAAAAGAACACGTAAATCTTTCTGTTTTTCATCTGATTTCTCTTATTTTATTATGATGTCTCCCTATGTAGGTAGGTGCTAACAATATATGTTCGCACTCTGAAGAGAAAGTTGGTGAAAGAAATTTCGGAAATAGATCTCGCCGAAACCATTAACGCCTTTCTTTTAATGATTTCCATCCCAACTCGTGCATAATTTCCGTGAAATTCTCTCCCCTATATCGCAATAGTAAAAAACGAACTGCCCTTCTTTGAACTTTATCTAAATCGTCCTTCAGTATCACGTGGTGTGGATCCCACAATGCGCAGCATTACTCCAAAATAGAACGCACAAGAGTAGTGTAGGCAGTTTCTTTAGTAGAATGTTGCATCTTCTAAGTGTTCTGCCAATGATACGTAGATTTGGTTCGCCTTCCCTACAATATTTTCTGTGTACTTTCCAATTATAGTTGTTCGAAATTGTTACTCGTTGGTAATTAGTAGAATTGACGGCCTGTATATTTCACTGATTTATCGGTGTAACTGAAGTTTAACGGATTTCTTTTAGCGGTCATATGGATGACCTCACATTTATTATTATTACCGATCAACTGCCAATTATTTCACCATGCAGATATCTTACTTAAATCATTTCCTTTTGATCTTCTGCTGACTTTAATAAGCGATAAATGACAGAATCATCAGCGAACAGTGTAAGACAGCTAATCAGATTGTCTCCTAAGACGTTTATGAAAATTAGGAACAGTAGGGGCACCTGGGGAACGCCAGATATCACTTCTCTGCTACTCGATGACTTCCCGTCAGTTACAACGTACTGTGTCTTTTCTGAAAGGAAATCACGAATCCAGTCGCACAACTGTGGCGATATTACATAAGCAGGCACTTTGATTAGAAGACGCTTGTGAGGTACAGTATCTAGAAATACGGAATCAATTTGACATTCCTTGCTGATAGCACCCATCACATCATGTGAGTAAAGAGCTAGCAGTGTTTCACAAAAACGATACTTTCTGAATCTGTGTTAACAATAGGTCGTTCTCTTCGAGGTCTGTAATTTTTCGGATCACTATTGTCTTTCTGGAATACTGGAGTGAGCTGTGTAACTTTCCAGTCTTTGGGTACGGAACGTTCGCTGAGCGAGCGGTTGTATATGATAGTTACATACTCAACATACTCTGAAAATCACCTATTTGGTATACAATCGGGACCGGGAGACTTACTTTTGTGAAGTGATTGAAGTTTCACTAAATGTGTTTGCCTCTGTAACTTTTAATAGATGACGGGAAATTTTAATGCGGTAGGTCAACACAAGAAATGTTACACTTTCTGCGGAGCTATGAACATAGTTTTTTGTATCATTTTCCAAAGAGTTACAGCACAAAGATATAATTTTTAAATGGAACAATAGTTTTTTCTATCGTGCATTGGAATCGTTGAAACCAGCTGCGTCCAAATCAATTTATACTACATTCCTATCACTGTTAGTTTGGGAGCTACAACCCTTCAAAGTTCCAGGGACAGATACCACACGCTGTACATAATACATGGCTGTGTGGTGGGTGATGGATGTTATGGAGGTGGGAAGTTGATTTACATGAGATGTTCAAATGAGTGTCCATGTTCCTCAATGCATAATGCAATGCGCCGTCGAAAGGATCTGCGGACGAGATGTAACATCGCCGGTGTGACGGAGCGACATGCGTCCTCGATGCGCCGTTTTAGATCGTCAGGGGATGTGGGCTCAGTGACATAAACACGATCCTTTAGATATCCCCACAAAAAGAAATCTACTGGTGTTAAATCGGGCGACCTTGCGGGCCATGAATGAGGACCATGGCGCCCCAACCATCTTCCTGCAAACCTGTTGTTTAGTTCTTCCACAACAGCACGCACAGAATGGGCTGGGTGACCATAGTGTTGCATCCACATATGGACTCTTGTGTGTAGACACACATATTCAAGGACACCACCCAAACTGTCGGCTATAAAAGCGCGATGTAACTCACGTGTCAGTGTACCTGGGAAGTAGTGTGGACCGATGATTTCATCCGCAAGGATTCCACAATACACGTTAAGGGACCACCTACGTTGACAGTCGACAGGTCGTACCCACCGAGGATTGTCTGCGACCCAGTAGTGCATGTTATGGCGATTCACTGCACCATAATTTGTGAACGTTGACTCATCAGAGAACGTACACTTTGTAAAGACTCCAGCGTGAAATTACGCATGACTCACTCACAGAATGTCACTCTTGCACGGAAATCGTTCCCCTGCAGCTCCTGGGTCAGTGACAGGCGGTACAGGTGGAACCTGTGGCCGTGTACTATACGCCACACAGATGTGAGACTGACACCAGCGACTGCAGCAACGGCTCGTAAGCCTACATGAGGATCGTGGTGTAGTGCAGCTAAAACAAACACCTCCGTCTCCTCACTTCTTGCACGTCTTCGTCTGTTACTGCGGCGCATTACCAAGCTGCCTCTTTCCCGAAGTCGTTGTTCGGCACGTAAAAACGTAATGGCTGCCGGGGCTCTTCGTCTAGGATATATCACGGCATACGCCGTGTCTGCTTCAGTGGCATCGTGTCGGCACTCGCCAAGCATCAGCAACATGTCAACGTACTCGTTGATCGTGTATGCCATCGTCATCCGATGTCAGTAACTGTGGTATATTGAACCCCGGTTGTTTGTGTGGCTCCAACTGTCGGGTATGCGGCCGTGTGCGGCGACAGTCGGCAGTCTAACAGCGCATCGAGGAAGCTTCTCGTTCCGTGACACCGGCGTCTGTACAACTCGGCCGCACCACATGTAGAAGGCGCATTGCATTATGCGCAGCTTTTGTGGTATCTGCCCCTGAAACTTTGAAGGGTTGTAGCTCCCAAACTAACAGTGATAAGAATGTAGTTAAAATTGATTTGGACGCAGCTGGTTTCAACGAATGCAATGCACAACAGAAAAACTATTGTTCCATTTAAAAAATTATATCTTTGTGCTTTAACTCTTTGGAAAATTATACAATAAACTATGTTCATAGCTCCACAGAGAGCGTAAAATTTCTTTTGTTGACCTACCGCATTAAAATTTCCCGTCACCTATTATTTTAAAAGTTACAGAGGCAAACACACTTAGTGAAACACACACACACACACACACACACACATATATATATATATATATATATATATATATATATATATATATATAGTGATATCTACTTCAAAATTACGCCTGTTGGCAGCTGTTCTTGATAAGAATTCTGGAGTATTTCTTCGTCTTATGTAATGATTGAATTTCGGAAAGTTACCGTATCTGTTTTCAACGATGTGTCAACATGTCGTTTTATTTCTTCATCGTTTTTGAAGCACGTATCATCCAGTAAAGACTACAGATGTCGATAAAGATGAAAGTAATAAACTTTACATCTTCGAGAAATCTTCGAGAAACGTTCCCTCTGTGAACGTCGACAGCAGTCAGAATGCCAACCACTGCGGCACCTCGCTCGGTATATGTTTGACAGCTGGTAGAGTATTTCGGTTGCAGAGCAGTGTTTACTTCGGTTTCAAAGTTCCCGAGCGCCTCGGGTTTTCTGCCAGCAGCAGGCGGTGGAGTGGCGCTGACGTGTGGTGCCAGCGAGTTCCGGAGAAGACCGTAGGCCGGATGCGGACGAAACAAACACGGCAATTGGCCGGCAGCCGCTAATGAAAGTGGCCTAAAGGGCCGGCGAGGCGGCCAGAAGGCCAAGGAGAGCCAAGCCGGCAGTGGCGCGCTCTAAACACACACACGGCAGCAAACACGACAGTCAGCGGCATTCCCCCCAACAAGTGACGCACGCCACTGCCCCATCATGCAGGCTTCATGCTCTTCCTGTATTTACTTAGGACTTGAATAATTACTTCTTTTATTTTCATATATTTTTATAAATTCTACAATCTCCACATTAATATTAAAATTTCATTTCATTTGGGCCTGCAGCATTGTGTATGTCTTTTAAGGACATATTGTTAATCTAAGTAATGCCAAAATGCTGCTTCACTTTATAGATGTTAAAAACTGTTTATTGTTATAGCAATAGGCCTATTTCGGCACTGTGGCCATCATCAGGCTATTTCCATATGGCATCGTGGAGGTCTAATTTATTACAATGACTGCATATAATTGCAGTATATATATACCATCTAAAGAACATATATACTGCAGTCATTGTAATAAATTAGACCTCCACGATTCCATATGGAAATAGCCTGATGATGGCCACAGTGCCGAAATAGGCCTATTGCTATAACAATAAACAGTTTTTAACATCTATAAAGTGAAGCAGCATTTTGGCATTACTTAGATTAACAATATTCAAATTGGTCACAGATAACATAGCTAAAAGCTACAGGCGAGTTCAGGAGGAATGCAAAAGAAAACTGTTATGACTTTTCCAGTTTATATAGCCGTAGTTCACGAAACATTTCCAATCCTGACGTTTCGTCCAGAGCTACTCTGCACATCCTCAGAGGTGCTGCTGGCTGCGCTTAGTCTCGCCGACTGACGAGGCGGACGTCGGAGAGTGCCATACGTAGCCTACTATTTAAAATGGGCGTGAACAGGTTTCACGTAGTACAGGGCCGTTGGTTCAGAGCACTAAAGAATAGAATATTACATGAATTTTTTACTAACTCCATTGCCACCTCTAACTTCATCCAAGTAGTAGATTCGGTTTCATCCGGCTTGGTCTGGTCAGCGTACACGTCCAGGCCACGACCCGACCACGCGAACGCCTCTCAGTTACGACATAAACAGAATCGTGAGTCTACTAGTCGCCAACTGCATGGTCTCACTGGAAGGAACCAATGGCAGCCGGCCGCGGTGGCCGAGGGGACTGAGGCGCTCCAGTCACAGTCTGCACGGCCACTACGATCGGGGGTTCGAATCCCCTCTCGAGCATGGATATTTGTACCGTCCTTAGTGTTAGCTAGTTCATAAGTAGTTTGTGAGTTTAGGGACTGATGACCCCTTAGTTATGTCCCATAGACTATGCAATCATTTGAACATTTTTTTGAACCAATGGCAGGCTGAGGAGGGCACCACGCGAGGCTCTAAGGCGAGCGTCTGCGGGCCGCAACCCCCAAGGCGACGCGCTCTTCCTCTCTGGCTTCCGATCTGTTGAGACGCACAGTGTTTCTCCCTTCCCGCCTAATGGCGCTTCCTCCGCCACCTGACTTGTTACTCTGAGCCAGCGGCGACCTCCCTGGTGCCTATGTAGCCCAACTATTCGAATAAACAATGTCTTAATCAAATATTTTTCATTCCTGATCCGAAGGGACGCCCCTACCTCACCTGATCACTCCCTGCCACTCTTTACAACGGGATTACCAGAAAAAATCTTTGTCAAACATAAAACTTAACTATAGATTATCACATTGAACAATAAAAAACACATCTACCTATTCTGAAGAGCCGCACTCCATATGTCACTAAGCTTCATGGCTTCTTACTTGCGCCACCTCGGAGCGGCCGAGCGCATCGAGGAGCTATGCTATGTTGCGCGAGGCCGTCCCCCGTCGGGGGTTCGAATCCCCCCTCTCTAACACGAGATATTTTTTATTGAATATGACACCCAATCGTCTGCTTATATGCAATAGGCCATGCGATTTTGTTATGACAGACAGACTGCTAGGTATGTTATTAATCAGTTATAAATTTTCCTGTCGTGTCTACTTACTTATAACATAACAGAAACTACGATTACAAAGTCAGAAAACGCATTTTAAATAAGCCAAAAGTTTGCATAGAATGCATAGTTAATCATACACTAAAGGCTATGCCTTGTCGATTTAGCCACGTCCCTCTCCATTGTCTTCAATTTTTCATATGATTTTACCTCCAATGTTATTAAAATACGTTGCTCTTGGCCTGCCTCTTGGTTTTTTCCCTAAAACTTTTCATTCAAATACATTCTTTAAGAACTGGTTGTGTCTCATTATGTGCCCTATCATTTTTTATTTTCTTATAATTTAGTAGAGTTCTGATCTCATTCACTACTCTTAAGACCTATTCATCACTTTCCCTATCTACCCAGCTTGTTTTCGTCATTCTTCTCCATATTCACATTTCCATTGCTTCCAATCTCTCTTTCTCTGCCTTTCCCAGAGTACCCGCTTCACATCCGAATTTTAAGACACTCCAAGCAAAAGTTTTCGCAAACTTTTTCCCACTTTCTAGGCTTACATGATTGTCTGTTAGTAAATTCCTTTTATTTTGGAAAGCTCGCTTTGCCAAGGCTATTCTTCTCTTTATATCTGTCATAAGTTTATTGTCGTCAGTGATTGTGCTCCCAAAATAACAGAAGTTCTCAACCTGCTCTAGAACATCATCTTCTAGTTTAATATTAACTTTATCATTTTCTTTTGTCTTCCTATAGTTTTTGTTTTTCTTCTTATTAAATTCTCTTAGGATTTTGGCAAATTTTAGCAACATAAACTCCATTTCCTTTACTGAGTCAGCAAGTATTACTATATAATCTACAAAACGGATACAGTGTGTTCGTTCCCCGTTAATTTTAATTCCATTGGTTGTTCTTTTCAGCTTTTCAATGGCTTTTTCAATAAATAAGTTGAACAAATATGGTGATAATGGTCACCCTTGCCTTACTCCCCTCCTTATTTTTGCTTTCTTCTTAACACCATTCACTTCTTTCTCTGCTTCCTGTCCCTTCAATTAAGATTTATTTCCTTCATTGTTAGTAATAACAATTTCCAATTAACCATGTCAAATGCTTTTTGTAAATATATAAAGGTCAAGTATGTTTTTCTGTTAACTCCAAGTCGTCTTTCTAATACCATCCTCAGAGCTAGTATTGATTCTCCAGTTCCCTTTCCAGATCTGAAACCAAACTGGTCTTCTCCTAGATTTGCCTCAATTTTCTTTTTTTATTCGATTTTTTATTATGTTTAACATTATTCTGGACGTAAGGAGATAGTTCTATTATTCTCACAGTCTAGAGAATTTCCTTTATTTTGGGAATATTACTGTTTTGCTGTTAAGCAAATCTGTCGGTGGTTCTTTTCCATCTTCATAATACTCTTTAAAAGTTTATATAAGTACTCTTTTGTTGATTCTACAATTTCCTTCAGTATTTCTGCTGGTATGTTATCTGTGCCTGTCGCTTTGCCATTACTTAGATCAAATGTTCAAATGTTTGTATAGTCTATGGGACTTAACTACGGGGTCATCAGTCCCTAAACTTACAAACTACTTATGAACTACTTACGAACTAGGACGGCACAAATATCCATGCCCGAGGGGGATTCGAACCCCCGACCGTAGTGGCCGTGCAGACCGTGACTGGAGCGCCTTAGTCCCCTCGGCCACCGCGGCCGGCTTATTTAGATCATTCAAGGGACTGTTGTATTCCTCTTTGGATATTGGTGGGACCTATCATGTCGATATCCCCACTGTTCTGTTGTTCCAGAATTTCCCTCTCATTAGCAATATCTTCTCCTTCATATAGTTTCTCAATATACACTTTCCATCTTTCACATATATCCTCTAATTCGAAAAGTAGATCACCGTTTTTATTGTTGACCATATTTGTTTCTGTTCTTGTCTTGCCTGCATTGTCATAATTTTTGAGTAGGCTTTATCAGTTTGACCTCCACTTAGATCTTGTTAAATTTCCTTATGTTTGGCGTGCATCCACTTTTCTTTTTTCAATCTACATTTCTGTGTAATTGCATTTTTTACTCTTCTGTACTTATCGAAATCTTTTATCATTAGCCTGTTTCGTTCTTTAATAAGGTCTAGTATTTCCTTGTTCATCCATGGTTTCCTTGGTTCTAGTTTCCTTAATCCTACTAGTTCTTTAGCAGATACTTCTGCAGTCTCTTTGAATCCTTCCCATCATTCACTGTTACCTATCAGGTTATCAGTCAATTCGTTCATGTCCGCAGCTACTTGCTTTTCCTTAAGTTTTTATACACACCATCTGTGTTGATTAGTTCTCTTATATTTCTTAAATTTGCTGCTATAATCTGCTATCACTAGAACATGATCACTGTCTATATCATATCCAGGGTATGAATGGCTAGACTTTATTTGATTAATAAATTTCTTCTTGTCTAGGATATAATCTATGTTCAAATGTTTGTATAGTGTATGGGACTTAACTACGGGGTCATCAGTCCCTAAACTTACAAACTACTTACGAACTAGGACGGCACAAATATCCATGCCCGGGGGGGGGGGGGGGGATTCGAACCCCCGACCGTAGTGGCCGTGCAGACCGTGACTGGGTCGCCTCAGTCTCCTCGGCCACCGCGGCCGGCGATATAATCTATCTGATACCTTTTGCCATCTACTGGACTTTACCACATTCCTTGGGCATTTCAGAACACGTGTTGGTGACTATCATCACGTACTGTTCACAGGAATCTAGCAACCTCTCTCCTCTAGAATTCATTTTTCAAGCCCGAAGTTGCCATTCCATAATCCTTTTTTCTCTTCACCAATCGATGCACTGAAACCACCAATTACGATACGGTTATCCTCCTGTTTAACCAGTTTTATTAGGTCACCAATTTGCTCATATACTACTTTTACTTCCTAAGAATGCATAAGAGCAGTAAATAGAAAGAAAAAAAAACAATACTTCAGTAGCCTGTATTGCAGCGATATTTACTTTGTGATACAGGGATGCACTTTATTTGGAATTAACGCCGTAAATACTTATTAATAGATCGTATTTAAGAAACGTATAATATTATTTTGCTATGTAGCTGTTTACAACCACAAATATGCACTCCAAACAAACTGGTGAAACACGCAGCTGAATCCGCTTGTGATTCATTTCCTCTGACATCACTCTCGTCACTATATAAAATGCTTGAAGTGTCACGCTTATGATTTTTGTGAAGAACCGACTCGTCAGCAAAATGAATTTATTTGCATTAACTTTTTAGTTCTTCTCGTATTTCTTCAGGCCAGACTAAGTATAAAGGAACATATTTTTCCTTGTAAGCAACACAATTTTCTCATTTTTGTCATAAACCACAGTAAACTGCAACCTTAATGGAAGTTACTCAGCTCGAAATATCATTGAGAGCTCACTTCATAAAAAGGAGAATGTTCTCTAGTCGTGAGAAACTTCTCTAGTTTCATTCATACGAAATCGGAGAATGTTCTATGTTGTGAGCAGCTTCCCCTACCTTTTCACTCACAATGAGAAAAGACTTGGGACTTGGTTGAAGTACATTCCCTGGCTCGCTTTACTCTTGCGAACCTGAGCTTGTTCTCTGGAATCTAGAGTATTGATACTCTGACTTAATCATACGGTGCATTGACTGGAATCAGACTCTTTCAAATTCTGAAGTCAGTATGGGTAAAATTTAGGCAACCTAACTTATTTGCAACTTACATCAATTGTAAGAGTTAAAGAACATGAAAGAGGAGCAAGGGTTCAGAAGGGGATAAGACAGGGCTGTAGCTTCTCCGCAATGTTACTCACTCTGTACATCTACCAAGCTATTAAGGAAAGCAAGGAGAAATTTAGACAAGGCATTAAAGTTCAGGGCAAAAAATAACAACTTTGCGAGTTCCCGATGACTTTGTAATTCTGTCTGAGACTGCAAAGGACCTGGAAGAGCAATTGAACGGAAAGGACATTGTGTCGAAAGAAGCGTATAAGATTAACATTATCTAGACCAAAACAATGTAAATGGAATGTGGTCGGAGAAAATCAGATGATGCGGTAGGAATTAGCAATTAAGTAACGAAGCAATACAGATGGTAGATGAGTTTTGTTACTTGGGCACTACAATAACATACGATTATCGTTGTACAGATGATATAAAATGCAGAAAGACAATGGGAAGAAAAGAATTTATAGAAAAAAATGCATGGAATATTAATTATGTGTTAGCAGGTCTGTAGGCTAATTCAGACAGGAAGAGGATAAAAGCATTTGAAATGTGGTGCTACACAGTAATGCTGAAAATTAAATGGGTAGATCGCCAAAACTAATGAGGAGGAACTGAACAGAACTGGGGGGAAGGGGAACTTCTGTATTACCTTGACTAAAAGTATGGATCGATAGGAGGACACATTCTTAGACATTGAGGAATGGCGAATTTAGCGTTGGTGCGAAGTGTGTGGAGTAAAAATCGCAGAGGGAGACCAATAGACGAATTCAGTAAGCAAGTCCAAATAGATGTAGAATTTACTCAGGATAGAGTAAGGTGGAGAACTGTTATGTGTCCCAACTTCGTCGCCGCTTTTGTGTCCCAGCCTCGTCGTAGGTGTCGGTGGCCGAGTGGAATAAGACCGACACAGGAATAAGGATAGCCCGCTGGTGCAGGTACGGAGGGGAGCAGCCAGAAACTATAAACACTAGAGTAAATTAGAAAGAGATATATATTGCACAGAATGTAACAATACTTAACTTTTACATAGTACTGCAGAATGTTGATACATAGTTGTTAGAGGCCTGCCTAGTGCCTGTACAATAGCAAAGTCTTCACTGGTGCCTATCTGATTACGAAGGTCCTAACTGGTTGCTAACTCAGTCCGAAGTGACCGGTGTCTTTCCGTGGTGGCCACGAGCGGGGTTGCATCAGAGGGCGCTCGTGGCTGTCGTCGTGAGAACGCCGCGCCGTGCGTGCATGGCGGCGCGCGGCGAAAGTAGGTGGCGCGCACTTTGTACTTGTGCGACACCACACCCCTCCCCCCCCAAACCGCCGCGCCGTCGTGGCGTAGGGCTGAGGGCCACGGCGTCGGCACTGGGAGGAGGGCCTGGGCGGGGGCGTTACTGGTGGGACGGGCGTCGTAGCTGAGGCTGGGATCGAGACGCCGTCCGCGCCCCGGCATCCGCCTTGCGATCCTCCAGGGAACCCACCGAAACCTGGGGAAGGGCGCACCCCCCCGCCCAGAGGGAGCAGGTCATCTTCTTCTGAGGTGCGTGGCCCAGGCAGCGGCGGCACGCACGGTCCCGGAGTCCCTCTCGGTGACGCTGTCATCTGCGGCGGCGACAGCGGCGGCGTCGCGTCGATCTCCATCGGGACGATCTCGTAGTCCGGGGACGCTGGACCCGTTGACGAACGATGTGTTTGTGCTCCCTGGCGGTGAACTGGGTCTGGAATCAAGAAACCGGAGACAGGATCGCGCGGCCTGTGCAAGCGCAATTGGTTTGCGTGGCGCCGCAGCTCCGACCCTGTGGAAGAACGTACAACATACATATTGCGACCGAGCATGCGCTGAATGGTGCCCGGTAACCATGTCTTCTTCATACCAGCAAACACCCTGTACAGCACCGGCGTAGAAACCTGAAAACGCGTAGCGCCATACGAACCGACTCGGTGCGTGGGAGGCTGCAGCAGGTGAAGGAGAGTGCGGTGACGGCGGCCGTGTAGCAGCTCGGCAGGAGACGGGCCGTCACGTGGCATGCACCGATACGTAGACAGGAAAATTTGAAGAGCTTGCTGCCTGGAGTGCTGACCTTTCATCTTCTCCATGTGAGACTTGAATGTTCGAACGAAACGTTCTGCTTCACCATTGGACTGAGGGTGAAAAGGTGCAGTGGTAATATGCTGAATGCCATTCACACGACAAAACTGTTGAAATTCCGCACTAACAAACTGAGGTCCATTGTCACTGACGATAGTTTCAGGCAAACCTTCGATGCAAAACACTGATGTTAAGGCACTGATTGTACTAGACGCCGTCGTTGAGTTCATGGCAATCACAAAAGGAAACTTGCTGAAAGCGTCTACAACAATTAACCAGCGCGTATTCCAGAAAGGTCCGGGAAAGTCAATATGTAAACGTTGCCACGGTCCCTTGGGGCGTGGCCAGTCTGAGAAACGCTGTGGAGGAGCCGCCTGATGCTCCGCACAAACTGTACACTGTGAGGTCATGCTCTCTATCTGAGCGTCCATCCCAACCCAGGTACAATGACGTCTGGCCAGTTGCTTTGTCCTAACAATGCCCCAATGTCCTTGATGCAGGAGGCGTAACACTTCACGTTGCAGGGAACGAGGAACAATCACTCTTGCTTGGTCGTTGTCGGTATGCAACAACAGTACACCCTGACTTAAAGACAATGCATGACGTTGTGCAAAATAACGTCGAACCAGAGGCCGATCAATGTCTTTGGCTCTGGCAGGCCACCCTGAGCGAACAAAACGTGCTACCACACTTAGGTCTGCATCCGCAGCTGTTTCCTGTGCAACCCGACGAGAGTTCAAAGGAAAGTCTGCGACAGCGGAAGCATCTCTGGAGTCTATCTGACAACATGCCATTTCTGAAGAATCAAATGATACATCCTGGCCAACCGGAAGTCGGGAAAGTGTGTCCGCGTTGGCATGTTTAGTGGTAGGTCGGTACAAAATCTCATACTGATAATTTGACAATATCAAGGACCATCTCTGAAGCTTTTGTGCCGTACGTGGCGGAATTGGCTTTGTGGGTGAGAACAACGACGTGAGAGGCTTGTGGTCTGTCAACAAATAGAATTTTCTGCCATAGAGATAATGATGAAACTTTGTGACGCCGTAAATGATTGCTAAGGCCTCCTTTTCTATCTGACTGTAATTCTGTTGCGTTGGTGTCAGTAGCTTGGATGCAAAGGCAATAGGACGATCGTGAGATCCAATGCGATGTGAGATTACTGCGCCCAGACCGTACGACGAGGCGTCAACTGCTAACACTACAGGCTTCTGTGGGTCAAAGGGAATCAAACATGCATCACTGAGTAGTGCAGACTTAAATTTGTCAAAAGCAACCTGACAATCTTTAGACCATACAAAAGGAACATTCTTCCTACGTAAGTGATGCAGTGGAGCTGCAATCTGAGAGGCATTGGGAATAAACCTGAAATAGTAGTTAAGCTTTCCCATTACTGCTTGCAATTCGTGCACATTCTTAGGAGGAGGCAAGTCTTTGATTGCTCTAAGATGTGACTGTAAGGGATGAATTCCTTGGGCATTAATCACATGGCCTAGGTACTCTATTTCA
The DNA here is from genome assembly GCA_026315105.1 of Locusta migratoria. Classification (NCBI taxonomy): domain Eukaryota; kingdom Metazoa; phylum Arthropoda; class Insecta; order Orthoptera; family Acrididae; genus Locusta; species Locusta migratoria. The sequence goes on from CM048751.1 coordinate 206,218,454, forward strand.
GTTTGAAAAAACGAACATTTTGCTTTATCACAACGTAGACCTGCTGCAGTCAATACTTTGAAAAGGCACTCCAGGTTTGCTAAATGTTCGTCAACTGTATGTCCGGATACCACAATATCATCTAAATAGTTCGAACAACACGGTACAGAAACTGTCAGCTGTTCCAAAAAGCGCTGAAAAATAGCGGGGGCGGAAGAACTGCCAAAGGGTAGGCGTTGAAATTGAAAAAGGCCCATGTGAGTATTAATGACGAAAAACTTTTTTGACTCGTCATCAAGTGGAATCTGTAAGTATGCCTCTGCTAAATCAATCTTAGAAAAGAAGCGAGACTGTCCTAATTTGTCCATAAGTTCGTCAGGTCTGGGCAGGGGATAAGTGTCTACAATTGTTTGACTGTTCACTGTTGATTTGAAGTCCGCACAGAGACGACGTTTTCCTGACGGCTTGGGTATAATTACTATAGGCGAGGCCCACTGACTCGCAGAAACAGGAGAAAACACCCCACTATCTTGCCAACGTTTAAGTTCTTCGGCAACTGTATCACGCAAGGCGATAGGCACTGGTCTAGCTTTACGAAATTTTGGAACTGCAGATTCTTTTAAAGTTACATGTGCCACGAAGTCTTTTGCACAACCTAATTCCGGCGAAAACAAGTCACTATATTTTTCACACAATGCATTGATTTTATCCTGAGGCACTATTGACGAAATTTGAAGCACATCTCTTTGAATTGATAAACCAAACAAGTCAAAAGCATCTAGTCCAAAAATGTTCTGTGTCGATTTGGCCTGAAGAACTACAAAAGCAACTGTTTTTGTTACACCTTGAAAAGAGGCGGGCAGGCTACATGTTCCTAGCACGGGAATATTTTCACCTGTATAAGCTGTTAACACTTGCTGTGACGGCGACAATTTTGGCGAACCCAGAAGTTCATAAGTATCTTTATTAATTAATGTAACAGCGGAACCAGTATCAAGCTGAAATTGCACCGTCTTATTTTCTATGGAGACATTTACAAAAAGTTTGTGCTTCTGGCGCACGACAGGTGCGCGAATGTGGGCAACGTCTGCTACGGTTTGTTTGCTGCGTATGCGCGGGCCGCGTAGTGAAGGAAGCGGCGCAGACTCGGCACGCAGGGGATTAACAACACTGTCACTAGATGGCACTACCGCCGGATCGGCGTCCGCGCAATGCGAGGCTACTGCACTAAAATTACTTTCAGTATCTACAACAAGTCTACTGGCACTATCTACACAGTACTGGGCACTTTTACAATAAGAAGTTGCAGAAGGCACTAGGTGCACTACAGGATTGCACTGTACATTGTCACTTTGCTTGTCCCGAAACCTTTTCCGTTGCACTGTTTTACGCGCTCGTCGGCGCTTGCTACGTGGTGCACTATATAGTTTTGCCATAGGCGCAGAACTACTTTCTTGCAATTGAAATCCAAGGAAAGCACTGTTCAATTCCACAGCCCGTATAACATTGACAGAATGAACTGTTCTCGCACTCTGCGAAGCACTGTTTCTAACGGTACCGTTCTTTGAGTTTTTAATTTGCATACACACAGACTGCACATGTCCCGATTTGCCACATTGAAAACAGGTCCCGTTGCGACTAGGGCAATGAGCACGCTTGTGGCGAGACACACACTGGGGGCAAGATTTACGTACATTTTTCTGAAATGAGCGTTGGCGCCCGTTATTCAAATCACTGTTTCTAACACGATGGGGCGACCTTTGTGTCGCACTTTTACACTGGCTACTTTTCACTGTCTGTTCAGCACGACCTGTAGAATTTAAAGAATCACAAGTGCTATACTGAGAACTACGGCTAGGAAAGCGTCCGTTACGGCGCACTGAATTTACACTGTGGCTTTGCATTTCTACATCTGCTAAGTCAAAAGTATCATGCGCTTCTATAAGCTGCAGTACACTGTCTAATGAGGGGTCAGACTGTTTCAGAATTGCTACTCTAATTCTGGGCTCCTGAATATTCTGCGTAATCGCATCCCTCAACATCACGTCACTATACGAAAGTCCACAAGAGCAAGTAAATTTACATTGGCGGGTTAAGCCCCTCAATTCCGTAATCCACTCTTGGTGTGATTGCTGCGGTAATTTTTTAAGTCTGAAAAATCGGTATCGTGCAGCGGCTACAAGAACTTTTCTCTCATAATGAGCATTCAGTGCATCTACAATTTGTTCAAAGTCTACATCACGAGGAGATGCGAGAGGGAAAAGTTTTTGCAATAGTACGAAGGTCTGGGGGCCCACAATCGATAAGAAAAGGTTCTTCACTCTCTGACCTGTAATTTGATGAGCCGCGACGAGTTCTTGAAACTGTGCGAAATAGTCGCTCCATTCTTCCTCACGTTCGTTGTACTGGCGAAATGTAGGAAGCGGTGCAGCGGCAGGTGTGGGCTGCTGATGTGACGGCTGTTGTTGTTGGTGAGCAGCCTGTGTCGTCAACTGCGACACGGCCGGCAGTAGTTGAGTGATTTGCGCCGTCTGTAACTGAATAATTTCCATTAAGTTTGGGTTCGGGGTAGTGGCCATGCTGACCGATTAGGCGCCGCGCATACAAGTAAATTATAACAAAACACAAATGCAATATGAAAGAGGACGCTCTGCAACAAAAAAGTCCACAAAACACGTAACAAAATATCTTCCCCCAAAATTCTTATAATAAGGGTGGGTGGGCGGGAGCTGCTGTCTGGCTGCTGCAAGCGGACTGGTCCAAGGTTCGTCTATCACTCCTCGTCGCCACTTTTGTGTCCCAACTTCGTCGTCGCTTTTGTGTCCCAGCCTCGTCGTAGGTGTCGGTGGCCGAGTGGAATAAGACCGACACAAGAATAAGGATAGCCCGCTGGTGCAGGTACGGAGGGGAGCAGCCAGAAACTATAAACACTAGAGTAAATTAGAAAGAGATATATATTGCACAGAATGTAACAATACTTAACTTTTACATAGTACTGCAGAATGTTGATACATAGTTGTTAGAGGCCTGCCTAGTGCCTGTACAATAGCAAAGTCTTCACTGGTGCCTATCTGATTACGAAGGTCCTAACTGGTTGCTAACTCAGTCCGAAGTGACCGGTGTCTTTCCGTGGTGGCCACGAGCGGGGTTGCAGCAGAGGGCGCTCGTGGCTGTCGTCGTGAGAACGCCGCGCCGTGCGTACATGGCGGCGCGCGGCGAAAGTAGGTGGCGCGCACTTTGTACTTGTGCGACACCACAAACTGCATCAAACGTCTCCGGACCGAGGACGAGAACAACAACAATTTCTATCAGAATACAGCAGTGTAGTGTATTGCCATTTCCGATTCGGACACTTTTCGAGAACGATTTACATACACTCTATCTCTTGCCTCTTTAATTCTGAGCTAGTACTTCGATCTCATCTGTAATATTTACATTCGTATATTCTGCAACTGGTCCCTGTACAGGTACCAGAAGAAGGGCAATAATTACCTGAAAACCGTCGTAAATAAATGTACAAAACTGCAACCACTTGCTCTCTTTTAAAACTGTGTGTCTACGACTTATTGAGTACAGATATATAGCGGCATTTAGTGAGTTTGTTTTCGTGTGACGGTACTTTGCTTGCTGTTGATTGGTATGGGCGTACCTATCGAATTAGGTGGCCCGGAAAAGGCCCTAACGATTCTGATGAAATTTCGTATGTACATTTTTTTTTTTTTCACCTGCATAGTTGAATTTTTCGTAAAAACGCGATTTTCCTAAATTTCGTGTTTTTCTGATCACCGAAGATATATTACTCGCGTTTTCGAGAAGATATGTTAGCCTCGAAAACGCGGCGATTAGCACCGTCGCCACTGGGACACTACAATAAACGTTAGCTACGGTTTTCTTCGGTTACTCTAACGAACTGTAACAGTTTCTGCATTTGTAGCCAACCTGTGCACTCCGAAATATCTAGAAAATATTGTTCAAAAATATTTACTGTGACGCTGAAATAGGTATATTTATGGTTATTGTCATCTAACGGTTGCCATTCCTGCATAGGTAGTGTTACAAAATATTTATATTAGAAAACCAATACGTAACAGAAAAAAATTCCCGAGCAGTGCTCAGTCACTCGATATTTTACATAATCTGAGGAATGACGATATGGTATTTTTGTGTAGGTTTTGTAATGGAAACGCTGCTATTGCTTGTAGAGAATACGGAATACGATTTGGTATCCGCAGTCTACGAGATTCAAGAGTGTTTAATCGTGTGTTCAATACACTTCTCGACAATGGTACAGTTTCCGGTAGTCATATTCTATCTGAACGTTTATGTGAACAAATGTTCAAATGTTTGTTAAGCTTAAGGGACTTAACTGCGGGGTCCTCAGTCCCTAAGCTTAGAAACCACTTATGAACTACCGTATACTAAAGACGACACAAACATCTATGCCCGACGGGGGATTCGAACCCCCGACCGTAGTGGCCGTGCAGTCTGTGACTGGCGCGCTGCAAACCGCTAGGCCACTGTGGGCGGCGTGTATGTGAACAGATTGTGGCTGAAGTAAAAGACTTTATTTAGCCGTAGAACGTAGTCCTTGAACAAGCACACGTATAACTTCTGCACGTATCGGTAATCCACACACAAGACTATGCTGAACATTACGTAAGCTTAGTTTCCATCCGAGTCATTTACAGCTCAGTCAACAGCGCGAAGCAGGAGATGAAGATAGAAGACTGGAATATTGTCGTTGGATACTCGAAAATTGCTAAGCAATCCCATTTCTGTACTTGAATGATGTAGCCAATTTCACTCGTGACCGCATGAATTACACTCGTAATTAACATAAGTGGTCCTGAAAAATTCACATGCCATTGTGAAGACACATTTTCAGTAAGGCTTCTTGCTAGGCCGAGGGGACTGAGGCGCTCCAGTCACGGTCTGTACGGCCACTACGGTCGGGGGTTCGAATCCCCCCACGGGCATGGATATTTGTGCCGTCCTTAGTATAAGGTAGTTGATAAGTAGTTTCTAAGTTTAGGGACTGATGACCCCGTAGTTAAGTCCCATAAGCTTAACAAACATTTGAACATTTTTTGCTTCTTGCTAAACCCGTGGTGCGGTCTGTTATACAATCAAATGGGTAGACCTGTTACGTTGCCGCATCGTCTTACACGCCCAGTTATATATACTTTCTCGAAAATGATCTTCCAGCATTATTGGAAAAGATTACTTTAGGTACAAGAATGCGTGTATTCTTCCAGCATGACCGGGCTGCTGTCCCCTCTAGCCGTTACGTGCCACACCGTGTAAAATTAACATTCCCCGGAAGATCGTTCGGTAGATATGGACACCTTTCTTTGCCAGCAAGGTCCCCGGACCTTACACCTTTAGATTTTTGCATGCCGGTATGGTTGAAAAGCGAAGAATAGGAAGATGAATTGAACAGAGGAGCTCATCTGATCGTTAGGATTATGGATACTGTAACCCTACATAAAGAAAATAGATAAAAATAAAAAGAAGCAAAGACGACCTCAGAAGAGCTGCACGTGTTATCTACATCTTGTATATACTCCGCAATTCTCCGTAAGGCGCGTGATGGAGGGTAAACAGTACCGCTACTAGGCATTTCCCTTCCTATTCCACTCCCAAGTAGAATGAGGGAAACAAACAATGTCTATATGCCTCTGTGCGAGCCCTAATTTCTCTTGTCTTTGTGATCTTTACGGGAAATGTAAGTAGGCGGCAGCAAGATTGTTCTGCAGTCAGCTTCAAATTCCGGCCCTCTAAATTTCCTTAACTGAATTTCTCAAAAACAACACCGTCTTTCCTCCAGTGATCCCAATTTGAGTTCCCGTAGCATTTACGTGACACTCGCGCATTGGTCGAATCTACCAGTAACTAACCTAGCTGCTAGCCTCTGAACTGCTTCTATGTCTTTCTTTAAACTGATCTGCTGCGGGTACCAAACACTTGAGCAATACCCTCAAGGCGCAGTCATACAAGAATTTTTTAAGCGGTGTCCTTTACATATGAAGTACATCTTCCCAAATTTCTCCCAATAAACCGAAGTCGGTTGTCCGCCTTAATCACAACTTTCCTCACATGTTCGTTCCATTTCACATCGCTCTGCAATGTTACGCCTACATATTTGAAAGACGCAACTGCATCAAGAAACTCACTACTAATGCTATATTCGGACATTATGGTGTTGTTTTTCCTACTCATGTGCATGTGCATCAACTTGAATTTTTCCACATTTAGAACTAGCTACCATTCTTCACACCAACTAGAAATTTTGTAGAAGTCATCCTGTATGCTATTGCAGTCAATTAATGACGACACCCTCCCATATACCACAGCATCATCAACAAACAGCCGCAAATTACAAGTTACTCTGTCCATCAGATCATTTATCTAGTCCCATAGACTCTACAAACATTTGAACATTTTTTTTATGTTTAGAACCAAGTACGGTAAGAAGCCACCGACAAGGAAGGTCAGTGACCACTGGCACAACAAATTCGTTACGACGTGATGCTTGTGTCCAGCAAAGAGAAGCGGACGACCCAGTGTGACCTGAATGTGGAACGCACACAAGAGACATTCATAATAAGTTCAATGAAATCGGTGTGTAGTGCATCCCGTGAACTCGAAATGGCTCCAATTTCAGTGTGGGAAGTCCTGCGACGAAAGCTGTCTATGAAACCATTGAAATTGGAGCTAGTGCAGAAGCTCAATGACGAAGACAAAGACAAGCGTTTTCAGTTTTGTTCGAATCTGGTGACGGGCTGCCCGATAGGTGCGTGGCCCCATTGAGAATAACAGACACAATGCGCTGTTTGGGCATTGATTTTACAACTGACCTGCGGCGGACGATTGCCCTCAACAGTAGGCGCCTATTGCAACAGATTAGGGCAGGGATAGGCGACCACCGTCTTAGAACACTAGACATTCTGCAACGGGCGCGATATGCTAACGTCTATTTGGCGTCGCGCATCCCCCATGTTGCGCAGACACTGCCGATCTCGCCATATCTGGCCCGCAGCATGCTGGCGGCTATGGGGTCTTTTGTAAGTACCGGTATGCTCTTCAAGATTCGTTACGACTCCCTCACACTACCGAGGAACAGAGGTGGTTTAGGACTTTTTCACGTTCCGGACAGAGCACGGGCCTTATTTGTAAGCTCTCACATGAAGATATGGCGACAGTGTCCGACGAGTCTTACAAGCCTGCTGCTAGAGGCCTTAAGGCCGATCTCCCTCACCCCTCCAATACCACTATCCGACATTCCAGCCCCTTTCTTTTATTTCGGGCAATTCTTCCTCGACCTCAGCTACATGCGTACCGCACTTCCGCCCACACAATTGATATCGGCGAGGGCAATATACAACACCATGGAACTGAGCAGAGCCCCGAACGTGATAGAATCAAAACACCCCCATATTAACTGGCGTGTTGTGTGGCGAGCGGTGAGCGCGCCCACTCTCAACACAGACGTACAGTCTGCGTGGTACATCACAGTCAACGGGAAGCAGGTGTGCCAGTATCGCCTCCACCGAATTCATCTTGCGGACTCTCCTTTGTGTACCAAATGCGGAGTCGTGGATACAGATGAGCATCGCCTTGACTGTGGATCGGCGAAGGATGTTTGGTATTTGGTGCGCCAGGTACTGGCTTTCTTCACACGCACAACCCCCGAAATGATAACTACCAAATCGCTTCTCTTTCCAGAAGACTCGTATTACCCGAGAGCGAAAACTAACTCTGTTAAATGGATATGTGGCCACGCTGTACACTATTTGTTCGGCGATGGAGAGAAGACTGTACTTGATTTTTGGAACTATATAAACGAGCGACATTGTGCAATAGTTAGGAACCCCAAGTACCGCGAATATTTTTCCAATTTTCTTTGGAGTGCGTTCCATAACCCGCCTCGCAGCTGGAATATCGATGAAAGGAGAAGTTGACCCCAGAACGACAGAAGCACTGATTGAACTACAACCGGCAACGAAAGAAATCGAGAAGACGTTCATTGATAATCCGCAGCTAGACCTTCCTTGGAACGCACCATGTCGTAATGCGACGACCTCTTTATTTTGTTTTTACGCCGGATGTGGAACGGCAGTATTTTCTACATAAAAATGCAGAACTATACATACTAATAAAGAATATACATGAAGCAACTATTTATTTCTCTTTTTCCCCATTACAAATCTACATATATCTTTATGGGCCGATGCGGAGGAGGATTTTTATTTCATTTTATTTATTTATTTTTATTTTTTTTACTTATTTAATTTTTTTTTTTTCCATCGAGCACGACTGGAGCGTTTGCGTACGTTCTATACTTGAGGTTAGGGTAAAAGTGGCGGTGGCACTAGCTTATTTTTTTTTTTTTTTTTTTTAGGTTTGTACATAATTATTAAGGGCGTGATGGGTGTTAGGAGCCAACGCCTGAAGTGGCAGAGATAAACGTGGTAAAAAAAAAAAAAAAAATTAAAAAAAAGAAAAAAAAAAAGAAAAAAAGGGTGACTGAGGAAAAAAAACAAAAAAACGGCTAATACGTCTGCCTAGAACGCATGGAGGTCCGGGTTCGATTCCCGGCCGCACCACAAATTAAAAAAAAAGTGAAAAAAAAAACTCGAAATGGCTCCAATTTCAGTGTGGGAAGTCCTGCGACGAAAGCTGTCTATGAAACCATTGAAATTGGAGCTAGTGCAGAAGCTCAATGACGAAGACAAAGACAAGCGTTTTCAGTTTTGTTCGAAGTTGCAACAATTGGATGAGGACGACGATAGCCTTGTTGATCGCTTAAATTTTTTGCGACGAAAAATGTGCAAAAGTTTGCAAATATAATATGGGACTTAACTCTTCTGTTCATCAATCCCTAGGCTTACAAACTGCTTAAACTAACTTATGCTAAGGACTTGGCCGGCCGCGGTGGTCGAGCGATCTGCGGCGCGCCAGTCACAGTCTGCACGGCCACTACGGTCGGGGGTTCGAATCAACCCTCGGGCATGGATATTTGTGCCGTCCTTTGTATTAGCTAGTTCATAAGTAGTTTGTAAGTTTAGGGACTGATGACCCCGTAGTTAAGTCCCATAAGCTCTACAAACATTTGTACATTTTTTTTAGCTAAGGACATGAAATACATTTATGGCAGAGGGAGGACTCGAACCTCCGACGGCAGGCAACGGCGCGCTCCGCAGCTAGGCGCCTTGTTTTTAGTGACGATGCCACTTTTTACACTAAAGTGAACCGGCATAATTATCGAATCTGGGGTACAAAGCATGAACAAGAATGCATTGAATTTGAGTGTGATAACCCAAAGGTAAATGTTTTTTTTTTTTTTTTTTTTTTTTTTTTGGTTCCTCGTCACGTCGAAAAGTGTACGGGCCGTTCTTTTCGCCGAGACCATTGTCACTAGATATTCCTACTTGTTCATGAGTGTATTTTCCGGTACACTAACAACTGAGCCATAACTGTTTCCCGTCGCAAGGGCCGCTCCAAAGCCGGTGTAGCATCCGAATTAGCCATGTTTGGGACTAGCTCTTGAAACTTTCAAACGACGATGTGGTGGTATATATGAAAAAAAAAAAATAAAAACAAACTTCCATGGTTTCTATTCAAAATTACATATACAGGGTGAACAACCCAACACTTGCAGTGCAAATATTGCGGGAAAGGAAAGTGCGATTGATTTGCGGTTTTCACAGAATGGATTGTAGTCATGGACTCGTATTGTTAGCCAATAAACAGATTGTAAAAATACCTAGAGCGTGTAGTTTTATGCAAACTTACAATTTTTTTAAATGGAACAATGATTATTTCTATCATGCACTGGAATTTTTGACACCAGCTGTGCACAAAGCATTTTGAATGACATTTATATCACGTTTAGTTTGGCAGCTACAATTATTCAATGTTTCGGGGACGGAAGCTACGACAGCGTACCTGACTGGCTGGTTGTCGTGAGACAGTGGGCCGTGCCCCAGGGGTCAGCCACTCGGCCAGTCAGCTACGCTGTCGCAGCCTCCATCCCCAAAATTTTGAACGGTTGTAGCTGCCAAACTAAACGTGACAAAAATGTGATTAAAAATTCTTTGTACACAGCTGGTGTCAAAAATTCCAGTGCGAGATAGAAACAACTATTATTTCATTTAAAAAACTGAATGTTTGCATAAAAATACACTTTCTAAGTAGTATTACAATCTGTTTGGTGGCTAAAAATACGAGACAGTGACTCCAATCCATTCTGTGAAAACCGCACATCAATCGCACTTTCGGTTTCCACAATATTTGCGGTGCAAGTGTTAGGTGATTCACCCTGAAGATGATATCTGTACATTGTTTCGTTCTTGTGCCATAAATAATGGAAAGTATTCCTGGACTTTATGTACACCCACTGCATTGTATCTATTCATCGAAAGATGTAAGAAAACGGATTAGTTTTTATTTTAGGGAGATACTGATCCTGCAAGTGGTAGTTATCCTGCAAAGGAATGTCGGCTGCAATGTGCACTGGAAAACTGGTAGAAAGAAATGATTCATCTAGTTTCTTGCACAGAGTAATCTTCGAGATCCTTTCCCCCATTCAGAGACTATGTGATGCTAACACTTGCACCGCAAATATTGCGGTATAAATCCATGACGTCATAAGCATGTTAATACTTCGACATTGTAGTTAATAAATAATCTTCTGTAGTTATCCTCGTAAAATACAGATAACAGAATGTACCATCGATCACAGGTCTCAGCCCAAAAATGTGCGCATTAGCCGCTAAAAGGACAAAAAAAAAAAACATCTAAACGAACCTATACCTTACCATCTGAGGGAAGCTTTAAAAAAGAAAATAATTGTTCTCTTTGTAAATAACCTATCGTCTTTAACTCAGCGACCACATAATTACTCACGCCTTCTACAAACACGCACGCACCTCAAAACTACCGCGTTGTGATGACGTCGCAGGTCAAAGCTGACGGCGCGAATCGCGTCCTATAAATGGCTCCTAACAACTTACTTATTTTGGTGCCAAAAACAAACAGACGTGTTTCAAAATCGATGAACTAATATTATTACAGCGTAGCGTTGTCTTTTGATTACATAAGTATTGTTACGAAGAGAACGATAGTTGAAGTATTTTCAACAGTAAAGGAAAATTACGTTAATTTCATCATTAATAATTACAGGACCTGCAACATGCGGTCGTGCATTATCCTGCTGAAATGTAGGGTTTCGCAGGGATCGAATGACGGGTAGAGCCACGGGTCGTAACACATATGAAATGTAACGACGAGTATTCAAACTGCCGTCGATGCGAACAAGAGGTGACCCCATACCATCACGCCGGGCGATACGCCAGTATGGGGATGACGAAAGCACGCTTCCATTGTGCATTCACCGTGATGTCGCCAAACACTGATGCGACCATCAAAATGCTATAAACAGAACCTGGATTCATCCGAAAAAATGACGTTTCACCATTCTTGCACCCAGGTTCGTCGTTGCGTACACCATCGCAGGCGCTCCTGTCTGTGATGGAGCGTCAAGGGTAACCGCAGCCATGATCTCCGAACTGATAGTCCATGCTGCTGCAAACGTCGTCGAACTATTCGTGCAGATGGTTGTTGTCTTGTAAACGTCCCCATCTGTTGACTCAGGGATCGAGAGGTGGCTGCACGATCCGTTACAGCCATGCGGATAAGATGCTTGTCATCTCGACTGATAGTGATTAGAAGCCGTTGGGATCCAGCATGGCGTTCCGTATTGCCCTCCTGAACCCACCGATTCCATATTCCGCTAACAGTCATTGGATCGCGATCAACGCGAGCAGTAATGCCGCGATACGATAAACCGCAATCGCGATACGCTACAATCCGACCTTTATCAAATTCGGAAACGTGATGGTACGCATTTCTCCTCCTTACACGAGACATCACAACAACGTTTCACCAGGCAACGCCGGTCAACTGCTGTTTTTGTATGGGAAATCGGTTGGAATCTTTTCTTATGTCAGCACGTTGTTGGTGTCGCCGCCGGCGCCAACCTTGTGTGAATGCTCTGAAAAGTTAATAAGTCGCATATCACAGGATTTTCTTCCCATCGGTTAAATTTCGCGTCTGTAGCGCGTCAGGAGTGGCCAGCAGTGTAGTTTTATCGTTGCCGACATCGACCACTAGTCACTTTGTGCGGTTCTCCTGTTCCGGAATTGCTCTTATGAAAGATGTCTGGCCAGCTCCTCCGGAGTCAGGGGCGTCGGCGGTGACCTTTAGCTCCCCATTAGTCACCCGGCAACTGCGAAACTCATCCCGCAGGCAAGGCCGCCGTCTGGAATGCGAAGATGTGTCCGCACAGGGAGGGACGTGATTCAGCAAATGTCGATTCGCGCCTCGGAATTCCAATGCTGTACGTATTCAGCTCACCGTCGCTGAATTTAAACGAATCTTGTACCTATCATCTTACACTCGCCTTCTGCTATACTGAAGCTGAGATTATCACTAATAAATGACGTACCGTAGATTTCAGAATGCAGACTGTTGCTTGCACGTTTAAGGTGTTTTTTTTTTTTTTTTTTTTTTTTTTTTTTTTTTTTTTTTTTTTTTTTTTTTTTTTTTTTTTTTTTTTTTGAAAGGCGCCAATTTTTTTTGTAGAAACAGAACCATTACTTGACAAAAAATATATATATAAAAAATTTAAACCTTTTCACCTGCAGAAAGAAACCTTCAGAATGCTACCACAGTCTAGCATATACAGTCGCGATACACACAGCTGTGAAAGTTGTTACCAACTGACAGCTGCAAGTAGCCTTGGGTGAGCCGCCAAAGGCGTAATGTTTGTTTATAATTATTTTTGTGTGTAAGAAACGAAATAGTTACTATAATATTTGCGTTACAAGCATCAGTAAAATATTAAGAGACACAAATAATCGGGACATTAATGAAAAAAGTGTCGAATATTACTGATAGAGTAGCTTATTCTGCTGAAAGTAAGTAGAATATAAACATAACAGAAACATAAATTTCTCTATGATTCTTGAGTTACTCCCGGCGCATTTGATAATCAAAATACATCACAACCTATGGAAACGGATGAAAACACGAGGGAGGATGTAGGAACTGCGTTCATTCCATATACCGGCGTACTCTCGGAGAAGGTCGCCCGCATTTTGAAGAACACCAGGTTGGAACGGTCTTTTGTCCGCCGAATAAAATTCGTGCACTGGTGGGGAGCGCCAAAGATGATCTCGGTTTGAGGAAGGCCGGCGTGTACCAGATTCCGTGTCAGTGTGGCAAGTCATATATTGGACAGACGATGCGTACCGTCGAGGATCGATGCGTTGAACACCAGAGGCACACACGATTGATGTATCCGAGCAAGTCGGCGGTCGCTGAACATTGTTTGTCGGAGAATCACGCGATGGAGTATGAACGCACTAGGATTCTGGTACAGACTTCGAGATACTGGGACTGCGTCGTTAGAGAGGCCATTGAAATTCGCGCAAGTGGCGACCTCATAAACCGTAATTGTGGCTATAATAATAGCAAAGCTTGGGAACCATCGATTGGATTAATTAAGAGTAAATCTAGCAAACGTAACGAAGTGACGACCACGGCGGACAGAGCCCTCACATCGACGTCATCTCAGACACAGTCGCAATCGGTTCCACTGCGCGGGCCGAGGGTATTTAAATCTCCCGCTGCTGGGCTAGAACCCAGTTCCCTTCGAGCAGCCGTAGCGTGCGGATCTCCGTACCGGCGCGTTTCCAGGAGCTCAGTCCGTCAGTTCACCTGATGATGGCGACATGTATGATCGCCGAAATATTGTGCCCGTTGGACACTGTAGACCGGCAGTACAACCGTGGATATTTTGATTATAAATTTCTCTGTATTATGGTTTGTCCCCACAATGACAGGCCCTTTTTGAGGCATATGAATTGGCTATGGAATCTGATGATTCGCACATTTTTATGTGCATATGCTTTTGAATATAATTACTTTAGCTTAAAAAGCCAGTGCAACAAAGTTTCTTGCCGTTTGTGGTTCAGCTGTGGAATTGGTTTCTTATTTGTTGGGAAGCAGTTTGAATTCTTTTGCCGTTTTATTGCCACGTCTGTGATGATTTCCTTCAGCTACAGCTGAGGTAGCTGATTTGATCTGTTAAATACTGTAGTTATTGTATTCTATACAGGGTAAATCTAAATTCACGCACTCGGGCTTTGCAGCGCGATTCCTCACATTCTAGCAATAAAAAAATGTCTTTCACAAAATTTCTTCCTGCGCATATTTCCGGCAGTAAATGGACGTCGAAGATTGAGATGGGTGTGTGCCCCATAGGTCAGTGTGCTTCAGAATTACACTACTACAACAACAAAATTCTAGGGGATGTGGGAGGTGTCTTGAGGAACAAAATGAGCATGGAAACCCGTGCCTGGAAACGCCATTCAACGATGCTACAGAGAGTCCAAGTTACAGGCACCAGCTCCTGCCGCTAGACATCCCCTCCAGCAACTCCGACGCTCTGTAGTGTCAGTGGATGACGTTTCCGAGCATGGGTTTCTATGCTCACTTTGTTCCTCAAGACACCTCCCACATCCCTTAAACGTTTGTTGGTGTAGTAGTGTAATTCTGAAGCTCACTGACGTATAGAACATACACCCATCTCAATCTTCGACGTCCATTTACTGCCGGAAATATGCGCAGGACGAAATTTTGTGACAGACATTTTTTTATTGCTAGAATGTGAGGAATCGCGGTGCGAAGCCCGAGTGTGCGAATTTAGATTCACCCTGTATACGTTTGCTACGTTCCACTCTTACCGAGTTTACTAGAATTGTAGTGAGGAAACCTTAACTTTCTTGCGTAGAAAAGGGACGCTTATCTTCCAAAGGGTAACTTTCCGGTGTCTGTTAGCCACTTTTTATTTTTAATAGAAAATGAAAATTTTCAGTAAAAACCTATAAGTTACAAGATAATTGTAAATAAACAGACCTGTAATGTACCGTTTCATACCTTGTCAGGGATTTGAGGAAACTTAATAACGACAAATGTGGATCTATTATTCAATTATTACCTATTTTTATGGTAATACACACGTACTGTAATGTAGAAAGTAAGTTAAAAATCATTATAAACTGTACTACTGGAACTCATCCAGTATCCATTCAGAAATGTAACTTGTCGGTCGCTTGGAGCGCTGCTGTCGTTGTGTATGAATCAGTGGGAGTGTCGTGGCTGTATGTGTTAGACTCTGAAACTACCATGACTTACCCGATAGAACGAGACGAAATATAAATGGTATATAGCAGAAAGTAAGGTTTTAACTGGACTGTTTTTCATCATCTTTGAAATACACTACACCCTCGCTGATATGAACCATTGCTGGCATGAATGCCGCGTTACCAGAGGTGCCGGATTATTGAGAGCGTCTATACAAACACCACTGTATAGAAATTGTATGTCTGTAGGAACTTGCTCATCTTCTTGCAGGAACTGAAGACCTGGATGTTTAGTCCCCATAAAACAACAAGCTTCTAGCAGTAGTGACTGTAGTCGGTGGTAGAGTGAAGCATAATGTTAATGATTGGAAGAAACACAGGTCATTTCCATTTGCAAGAAGGTTCGACAAAGAGAGGGGCTGTATCTCTACCGTCGCGGTCTGACGTATGCTCGTATTTTGCTTGTTTTGGCGTCAATGAGCAACTCTGTCGATAGCCTGCCAGCACGAAGAAGAAGACAGCATCCACCTTTTCGCTGTCTTATCTACTGGTTTCTACATCTCGTTTACGAACAGAGAGAGGTGCATTTGACACGATCCTTGTCTCCAGAACACACGTTCATAACTACATATAAAATTCTCCAGAAATGTCGTAATACGCGATCGTTATGACAAAATACGTGATACAAACTGCAAATAATGCCACAGTTTCAAATGTGGTTCGTACAGAATTGTTTCACTGAAATCAGTTTAACTAACTACAACGTTGCGTACGATAATTCACTGTTGTGTGCGTCTTTTAGGACGTGCGCCGGTTACTGTGAGTTCAGACTAGTGATGGCTAGTTTGGGAGGTTATAAGGACCTCACTGGTACTGTTGAGAGCAGCGTATTTTTTCCTGAACCATTCGAATGTCCCGCTCTCTCAAATAATTCAAGTTACGCTACCGCACCGCCAACAGATAGCGTAATGACATAGTTTGTGAAATATGTCGTTTGTTATATGAATTAATGCATGTAATACATCTCCATAAAGAGCCCGGGGCCCAGAGCACTGTGCTATTGAAACTTCCTGGGAGATTAAAATTGTGTGCCGGAACCGGGACTCGAACCTGCGACCTTTGCCTTTCGCGGGCAAGCGCTCTACCACAGAGCGCTTGCCCGCGAAAGGCACAGGTCCCAGGTTCGAGTCCCGGTTCCGGCACACAATTTTAATCTGCCAGTAAGTTTCATATCAGCGCACACTCCGCTGCAGAGTGAAAAGTTTCATTCTGCACTCTGCTATTGTTAGTATCCGGCAAATTCCTCTCTTGCGGAACGGCCGAATGACTAAAAAGGCAGTCCCCGCTATCGCCCACCGTAAACCGCGGTCCAGCGTTCTGTAAAGCGTCCCACACACTCTAAAAAATTCTGCCAGGTATACTACGCCCGCCGGACGTAGCGTTGGCGCCGAGCAGGTTAAACCAGCCCCTCTCGTCCCTCCCCGAAGGCGAGCAAAAGTTTGTGGAAGGGGGAGACCTCCAAGAGCTTCTCTGCTCTGCGCGACCTGACCGTACCCAACACGGAAAACCACTTTTTAGCAGCCAAGCTGCGCCAATAAACATTAAAATCCCGAAATTTTCATATAAACATAGAATGTACTACAATCCCAGGAGCCCATCACCCCTGATGTGTCCCCAAACGCACAGAAATCAAAATAAAGAAAGATCTACACAGAAAAATGTTACATATTTCAATAATTAGCGTAAAGAAAAAGATACAGTAACACAAGGTTAGTATGAAAAATAGACTAATTACAGCCCCCGTCTCACAAGTTATGAAGTAAACGCGCGCCATGCCACGGAGACACAATTGTGCATCTTACAGGCAACTGAACGAGTTGGCAACTCTTAAGATTGTAAACCCCGATCACCGCCATCTCCACGTCTTATTGCCGTGTGCCCTTATTACATGATATCTTTCTGTTTGGCCCTCAATAAAGTAAGCCAATTTTATTTTCTCATTTAAACAGTTAGAAACTAAGTTATTGGTTTATAAAAATTAAACAAAATTCGCGAGATAAAAAGTAAATACTATAGTTTTGCAGTCTACGTCTTTCTAAATTGAAATCCCTTTTTCTAGTCAGCCTATATCATGCACAACATTTCTTTTTATTTTTTACGCAAGAAAACTAACAAATATGTAACACAAGGAATTTCAAAATAGCAGCCACTTAAGTGTCAGGTACGAGCTAGGGAGTTAAGAGAAAAATCTAGTTATTTGAATAAACTTACACTAAGTTTTACAGAAATGATTAAAAGTTACGTGAAAAGCTAAATATCAAGTGTAGGAGATGAAATTTAAAAATCGTACGAATAATAATAAAAATTCTTCGTTTTTAAAGGTGAAAAAACAACGCCTCTTGTTTTCTGCAATTGATCTTACTTCTCCCAGACGCGTTTCGCCTTTTATTTGAAAGGCATCTTCAGTGGGATCTACAAATACAATTTCTTTGTGAGATCTATTGTTTCCAGAAATCAAATATTATTTGTTGTTTCACACAGTCACGGTTTCTAAACTTAGCCATCATGGCTACAATTAACGAAGGTGTTGCGATGCCAATCGCAGTTCAGTTCTGAACTTTACTTCAGTACAGGCAAGTAAAATACGAGCGAGAAGTTTCCCTCTCCTGCGCTTGTACACTTCGCCTTTCGGCCACCCTCACAAACAGTAACCCAATGGGGTAAGATCGGGTGATCTCGGTGGCCAAGCAATGACTCCACGGCGACAGATTCAGCGACCAGTGTATACATTGTGTTGAGATACTGTGTCACTGGCCGTACGGAATTTGTAGGAGCCCGTCATGCTTAAAGTGCATACCTGCTCGTGTTGCGAACCGGATATACTCTTCGTGTTCTAGTGATACGGTTTGAAGAAAATCAAGATGCCATATTCCAT
Organism: Locusta migratoria; assembly: GCA_026315105.1. Taxonomy (NCBI): domain Eukaryota; kingdom Metazoa; phylum Arthropoda; class Insecta; order Orthoptera; family Acrididae; genus Locusta; species Locusta migratoria. The sequence continues at coordinate 206,236,577 of CM048751.1, forward strand.
TAAGACTGTAAACTAAAGCAACCGGACCGACGAGTTGGTCATCAACAATACCGCACCAATCGCTGACTGAGAAGCGTCGTTTAAAATTCGGTTTCCACAGTAGCGTACACATTTTCATCTTCCCATAAGTGAGAGTTGGGCGTGTTGATTATTTCGTTGCGGGTAAGTGTTGACTCATCAGTGAAAAGAATACATCGAATTAATCGACCATTTGCAATGATCCATTGAGAGAATTCTTTCTGGGCAGCAGCTCTCCTTTATGCAGATGTTGTAGTACACTCTGCCGATGAAATGGATGCAGACCTCGCTCGTGTACTGAGCTTATCACTCGTGATTGTGGAATACGACTTTGGGCAGCAACTCTTCTAAAGCTAGTAGCTGGGCTCCGTCCCACTACTTGAAAAATGTTCTCAGATACATTAATAATTTGTTGTGCAGGACGTTCGGAGACAACATTTACGCTGGGAAGCGTACCACGCTCCCGCAGTCCGTGAGACATCCTGCTGTCTGGCACTCTGCGATGCGAAAACCGTTGTTGGTATTCTCGCGCAGCAGATCTGGATGTGCCATTGGACAAACCACAGACAAACATCACGTCAGCATACTCTGCAAGATCCTTAGCATTTTCACTACACTGAACAGTATTCCTTGTTCACGTAACAACACTGTATTACTGCATACAATGGGAAGCACTCTCGTATTCAGCCTTGAAGTAAACTGCACCATGCGCAAGTGAACTGCGTACTGACACGACTATTAAAGACGACGCTACACCGTACTCGTGCCTTGTTCTTTTCAACGATTTATCCGTAAACGGTTAAGGAAAGGGCATATGTTTATTGGAAGTTTTTTGTTCAAAATCACCAGTATTATCACCCCCTCAAAGCACACACCTGTACTCCTGATTCACCCTGTATATATTTATGTAGATGTACTCCACTGTAAACGTGAAGAGAGAGTGTAATTACGCCTGTGGTATGGATTCGATACGTTAGGCCGCATCATGGAGGGTTTATGGTGATGGTGATGTTCACGGCATTGTAAATCAGCAGAACTGTAGTTACTCGGTTAGGGAAAATCCAAAGGTAATGCACAAAAGACCATTACACAGTCCCAAGGTGGGTATGTGATGAGTGACAACCGGTACAGATGATTTAGTCCTTTTCTTCAGTACGATAACGTTAACACTGTTAACTGTAATCTCGGAACGTTATAGAGTGATGATCACAATATACTTTGAATCTGAACTACGTATGATTGATGACGTCAGTTGGCCGCCTGGTTTCCCATAACTGTCGATGTACGACTATTTTTTGTGAGATTACCTCAAGTCACGTGAATACTATCACAAAGCAAGTAGGCCTGAAAAATTGAGGAAGAAATTTGTGGGGACGTCGTTGAGATTGACACAGCAATTTTGGATTAGATTAGATTAAATTTAATATATAATTACTAATTTATTTGTAAAAATTAATGTACTGCATAGAAGGAGTTGTTACTTAGAAATTCTTTCAATTTGTTCTTAATTGCCGGTTGGCTATCAGACTTTTGATGTTACCTGATGAGTGACCAAATACTTTGTCGCAGAATAATTCACCCCTTCTGTGACAAAATTCGATTTAACCTTGAATACGTTTCTCCTGTATGTTGTAACTATGCACACTGCTGTTACGTTTGAACTGAGCTGGGTTACTAATAACAAGTAAGATCTCTAGATCCTTAAATGAGAGTCTGCAGGATGATCAGGGATGGGCTCTAGCAATTATTCTCATCACATATTTTAGTGCGATGAATGTTGTTTTACTCAGTGATGAATTTCCCTAAAAATATGATGCTATATGAATGCAGAGAATGAAAATAGGTCTATTAAACTAATTTACTGAGGTGTTTGTCACCAGTATTTGTAATTTCCAATAAACCTAATAGAATAAGTTGATTAAGTGAAACGATTCAGTAGATCAATGTGTTGCTTCCAGTTCAATGTTTCATCAATGCACATACCTATAAACTTCGAACATTGTACCTCAGCTACAGGCTTCTGTTCATAGACTATATTTATTAATGACGTCATACCATTTGCAATATGCAACCGTATATATTGTATTGTGTAAAACTTTAAAAAGAGTCCATTTGCAGAGAACGACTTAATAATTTTCCGAAAGACATTAAAATTCGTCAGTTTATTCTTGTTTGTCAGGTGTGATTACTATACTTGTAACATCAGGAAAATGAAGCTTTGCATCATTGTGAATATATAATGGCAAGTCATTAATATATAACAAGAACAGCAAATGACCCAAGACTGAAGCCCGTGGGACCCTATTCTTGATAGGTCCCCAGTATGAGGGACTGAAGCACTTATTTCAACTTTTTGCACTCTTCCAGATAAGTATGATTTAAACCATTTGTCTCACTAACACCACAATTCTTATGCATGTCTAGAAGATTTCCATGATTAACAGAATCAAAAGCCTGTGAGAGATCACAAAAAATACCAATGGATGATGTCCGGTTATTCAAGGCTTTTAATATTTGATCAGTGAAAGCATTATAACATTTTCTTTTCAAAAGCCTAGAAGCCTGGAAGTTAATTTCAGAGAGAGGCTTTAGCAGTGCATCATTGAAAACGGCTGTCACGTAGAAGATGTTTTCAAGCATCAATTTTGAAAAATGGCAACATCATTTGAGTATTATTCAGTTAATACGGCAGATGAAACTTAAACAGTGGCAACTATTTATTCATAACCAATATAAAACCATTACATGTTTTCACCTGTTCCTGAACTTCAAAGTAATCACTATCGCTGTGTAGAACCCGTTGCCAACGATGTTGAAGGTATAGTATACCGTTAGCAGAGCTTGTTCTGTTGATGGTGCGAATGGTGCGGTTTACTGCCTGTCGAATTTCTGCAACAGTTCTGAAACGAATGCCACGAAATGGTTCCTTCATCTACGGAATCAAATCGAAGTCACAAGGACTTTACTCTGGGGAGTATGGTGGATGATATAGTATGTCGCTTCTTTCGCAAAGCTGGCCGCAGGTGATGATCCAAAAACGAACAGTAATACTGTGCACTGACGGTCTGCCGTGGAGGAACGTAATGCGTTAGTATAACACCATCACATTCGTACAGAAGAATCACCATAACTTTCAACATACTGGGGCTATTAAGAACATTCGACTTCCGCAGCGACCCATAATGTCGCCATTCGCTGGATTGGTGTTTCAATTTTGGCTCGTACGATGTGACCCATGTCTCATCCAGTGTTACGATACCCAACGTACCGCTGTTTTGTGAAGTAATGCATTTTTCCCGGGCGCCTCTTGATGACCTTGATGACACTCGTGCTGTACGACTTCTGGCATATCCAATCTTGATCCAACCCCCTTGTTCCTATTTCTAAAACAGTGAGACTGTTACGTTAGACTGCTCCCTCACAAGTGACTGTGTTTCCCTCGACTGTGTACACGCCGGTGACGTGAGATGAGTGAGTCCATTCGCTCGGAGGCGTGGTATCAGCGACAATAGTAGATTATATTGCACAGTCTCTCCACAGCAGTGATGCGACTATTTCAAGTTACAACCTCCCGCATATTTGTTTGGAAGTATACCTAATTATATTTCTTCATGGCTCACCTGCTGCAAGGTGCAATCTCTCAACTAAATTAGGCTGTATGGTGCTGCATTTTGGATGGCCAGAAATGTATGTCGCTTGCAGAGTTTGATGTTGTAGCCTGGAGAGCACTGTGAAACACTCGCGGGGGACCACGCGTTCTGGTCTGCCTTAGGACGCACCATAATGGCCACCGGACATGTTGAAGCAGACGGAATGCCAGCCTAAAGAGTATTATATATATTTGACGACGTTACAGTGCTCATTTTAATGAAATAAATCGCAAATTGCGATCACTTATGGCTTCACTGTACTAGGTTTAGATGTAAGACCCATGTGCTGCGAATGAAAATTTGTGCCCGGCCGGGATTCGAACCCGGGATCTCCTGCTTTCTAGGCAGACGCGTTAACCACTCCGCCACCGAGGACATAGTGACCAGCCCCACTGCATAAGACTCTTCCCTGCACGTCTTCCGCCACACCCAAATCTCCATTCGTCACGCTGTCTCTTTCCTTTTACCACAGCCTATTCTGTAATCCTCGCAGCCACAATACTGTATTCCCGCATCAGGGAGAACAGACCATTTAATTGTCGTCAGGAGCCCAGCCTCGGCTTGTATGCAATTATATATTTGACGACGTTACAGCTTTCATTTGTAATGAAATAAATCGCAATTTGCGATCACTTATGACTTCACTGTACTAGGTTTAGAGGTAATACCAATACCTGTGGTAATAGGAAAGAGACAGCGTGGCGAATGGAGATTTGGGTGTGACGGGAGACGTGCAGGGAAGAGTCCTCTGCAGTCGGGCTGGTCACTGTGTCCTCGCTGGCGGAGTGGTCAACGCGTCTGCCTAGTTAGCAGGAGATCCTGGATTCGAATCGCGGCCGGGCACAAATTTTCATTCGCCGCACATTGGTATTACATCTAAACCTAGTACAGTGAAGCCATAAGTGATCGCAAATTACGATTTATTTCATTAAGGAGTAGGCAGTGGCGTCGGCGGCAGATGGTCAGGTGGTGGGTCTCGAGTCACGCACAGCCGGCCTGCTAGCTGACCCGGCCAGCGGCTGTACTGGGTGCAGGCGTCTGCCGGCGGAAAGGTCGCGCGCATCCGCGTGGCTGCCGGCTGTAGCGCTGTGGCGAATCGCCGCCGCCCACAAGGCTGCCTGTGATGCAGCCCAGCTGACCTAACGCCTCGAGAATTCAGCAGGCGGAGCGTCGCTCTGCAACAGATGTAGGGTAGAAAGGTACCGTAAACTGAGGTCAATTGTTACGTGAGCCCAGGGGTGTAACAAAAAACAGTTCTGGGCGTGCTGTAATACACTTATACAGCTGATTGAACATTTCGTCGACAGTAGTACTAGCTAGCGCCTAGTGACCTCTGCATTGCTTCTGCTTTTCGTACCACCTCACAGTTAAAGTTACACTGCTGTGTATCAAAACCAAGGATTTAAAACATAAAACTTTATACGTAGGATATCCACAGTCGAAAGATTCCATAGTTTTTTAAAGGAACTGGTCCACTGCGACTGTTAAATTCCTTTATTGAAGGACGCACACGACCATTTTTGCAACTTAAAGGTGCACCCTCAGGTGTTACATTAAATCATTACAAAGAACTGGTGTTACCCAACTCCTCTCCCTCCAGCTCAATTCCCATTGTGCTGCCATCTTTGTCTCTCTAGACCTGGAATGGGCCTATGATTTGGTCTGGCATCCTCGCCTGCTCTTCAAACTCCAAACCTAGGCTCTGCTCATTAACCTTGTCCGGATCACTGCATCCTTCCTCTCTGAACGCCCTACCTATGTTACCATCTGCAACATCGATTCCTGTCTTTTCTATCTCTCTTCCGGAGTGCCCCAAGGGGTTCCGTCCTTTCTGCCCTCCTTTATCTCCTGTATACTACAGATATGCCTAAGCCCACTCCCCCATACACCTCTTCCAATACGCTCATGACATCGCTTTCCTTGCCTTTGCTCCCACCCTAGCCTGTTCCAACAGTCTTCTCCAAGAACACCTTGACCTTTTCACCACTTGGTGCAACCAGTGGCTCCTGTCAATAAATCCTACCAAAACTCAGGCAATCATTGTAGGTCGCGCCACCCCTTCCTTCCGCCCCCGAGATTTCTACCTTACCCTCCATAACCGTCCCATCTACCTCACTCCCAATCTGAAGCCCCACCATAGATCACACACTTTCCTGCCCCCCCCCTCCCACACCTACGCACCATCCAACAAAAAGCCCATTCCCTCCTCAGCCGATCCTGGGGCTTGAACCCTTCCACCATCCTCTATGCTTACAAATCCCTAATCTGCCCCATCCTCTGCGTCTCCCATCCTGCCTGGATCTCTGCCCCTCCATCCTTCTACAACTCCCTATTGATATTGGAATAGCACGCCCTCCACCTCGTCTTCTGTATCCCTTCCTACCTCCCCTCCCCCACACGGCTCCTTTATGACCTCACCCCCTTCCACTTCATTGAGCCCCTTCGTCTCCATTTCCTCTACCGTAAACTGGATCCCCGTCACCCTATTGTCCATTTGGTCCCCACCAGTCCTGCCCTGTTGCTGCGCCATTACCATTGTATCCTCCTTCCTCTCCAGTTGTTCACCCTCCTTATCATTTCCTGTGTCAATTTCCGCACCCTCCCCTTCCCTGACGATGCCCTCTGCACAGACATCTATCCCTCGTACCAACTCTGATCCTCCCCCTTCTCCTCTTCCTCTCCCCTTGGTCCTTGATCCCAACAAGGGTGCCCCACTCCCCTCCTTTCTCCCCCCTCTCTCCTCCTGCTGGTCCCTCAGGAATTCCACCTCCCGCTCCTTCCAGAAACAGCCATCCCCTTCCTTTCCCCTGGCCATGTGGCCCCTCCTCGCCCTGTCCCCACCTGTAGCCCCTAACCTGCTCCATCCCCGCTTCCCCTCTCCCTCGCCCTTTTTCTCCCTCCCCATCTACACACGTTACTTTCATCACCATTCCCGTGTGCATCACATGTGTCTCCATCGGAGTGTAAATCATCAGTGTTTTATATGTTTTTTAACATAACTGCAAACTTCCATCCCGCAGCTGATGCCTGTGTTTTATAACTGTCTATGTACCCAAGTTCTTCAGTGTAGTGTGAAAGTAGCCTGTTATTAAAATATGCAAGATCTCGGGCAGCTGAGATCCGAAAATAAAAGTTAAAACGCTCACTGCTGCTGTAAATTACGTTATGAGTGGCCACAATTTATGTGCAATGGGCATTTGTCTAACTGCTCACTCCTTAAGGGAGCAGCCAACGTTTTAACAAACACAAAATCAATGTTAAAAAATAAATGAATTGATAACTAAAAATAGGACGGGGAGCATGAAATCATTAAGCAGAGGTTTGATACTTTAAAATCATAATATATTCAGAAAAATAACAAGGACATAAATGTGGGGATGCCAAATTAAGCACACACCTTGTACAAAAATGAATTAAAAAATATAATTACTGCCTGTATTAAAATTGTTTCTGCCCTTTATGAATATGGAGGTAATGTGGGACAAAATTTGTAAACACACAATGGGTAGCTGAAAGCACATTCATTCACTCACAGATACGTGCCTAAAGCTAGGTGGTACATTACTCTGCTGGACACATGAAAGCAGTGGCGAAACGAAGCATCGGCGGCGTCTTGATGAGATGGCAGGTGTCTCGATCACAAAATTTAAATTATACTGTGCAATAAGTGAACTCGTGTGTGGGGAGGCAGTGGCTCACTATTCTTAAGTACCACATGGTGTGTGATCACGCAAATTTCATAGCATATACAAACAGGAATTAATTTCGAATAAGTGAGTAAAGCACATGCTAAAATTCGTATAGAAAAAGCTAGTATTAACAAAACATGGCTGAAGGCCGAAGTTACAAAAGCACGTGGTACATTGAGTCCTACAAGACAGAAAAGACGTAATCAAAAAGGAAAAAGAAATATTTAGCATACTCGTGGATACAGATGTGACGTGATAACGTTAGTTAAAACAGCAAGGAAATTCAAACGCACCAAATTTACACAAAGGTTGAAGGCCACACACGTGTGTGGTAACTTGAGAAAATCCGGACACAATCATCACTGGAATGAAAATGCAAATAATAAATTTACACTGAATTTACTCGTGTTCTGTAAATTAAGAAGCACTTCATAGTAAAAGAGTTACTAAAAAGAACTATCACTGAAAAGCCAAGACTGCCTGATCACAAATAAATCAGCATGTCTTCTCTCAGCATGATTCGGCGGAGTACTTACTTCCTCAGTCGTCGGAACCAGAATGGAGAGTGAAGACTGAAGCTCTAAAGCCTCGGAAAAACCTCCCCCCGCCATACACCAGACGTAGAGCACACTAAAAGCGACACAGAGTATGTTCAGAGACTAGTGTTTATCAACCCTTGCTACCTGGCCAAGACAATTCCCTCTACATCCGCTCCCAGAGAGGTCTCATGTCACCTCTTTCGTCCAAGATTAGGTTGGTACGACACTAACAACACGGCCACCTCGCCATCTTGCCAAGTAAGCTTGTATCTGGCCACCCAGCAGACGCTAGCGCAGACGACAAACAAAGACATGCATTCTTAACTACAGCAAAACGAGGCCTAAAGCGGGAGGCGGCGACTGTAAGCCATTGCGCGGCAGTCAGTCAATATCAAGAGCAGAGATTCACATGACCACTCAAGTTCAATCACACGGGTGGAAACATTTATAAATATGGTGTGAACATATATAAACATGGGGTATTGATCATTAATAAAAAGAATACAATAATTAACACACAGACGAATAACATGAATGGTGCAGGGACACAATCAGTGGACCTGTTTCAAGTGCCTCCGTTTTTCGACACCGTGTAAATTTATGAACTGAACATCAAACACAATGTCAAATTTATGCTCGTCTTCAATTTTCTCAGCGTGTCTTTTGTTTTTTTGTTTATATTCTTCGTGCCATATGAAATTACTGCAGGCTGGAAAAAAAAGGAAAAAGAAAAGAACTGGTGAAGCTCATTCCCTTTCATCAGTGGCCTATGGTCAGTGGCCCTATGGTCAGTGGCCGGGAGGAGACCGTCAACATCAAGTGCCTCCCCAGATCATGTTCAAAGGAGATACTGGGATGGCTTCAAATATCGCCACATAAATATTAGAAGTCCGAGATCAAATGATAGGGAATGATTTAATATAACACGTGAGGATGCAACTTTAAGTTGCGAAACCGGTCGTGTGTGACCTTCAATAAAGGATTTTACAGCCGCGGCGGACCCGTTCCTTTAAAAAATTATGAAACCAACGATTGTTGCTTCCAGGAAACTTCTACTTTTACTGCGCTGCCCACTGGAGTTGCATGCAGGGTAAAGTAAAATTTACGTTTTATGTACGTTCATTCACAAAATAACTTCTAATTACGTAAATAAAGAGCGCCCAATTAAATGAATACATTTAGGGAACAGTGTGTTTATAACCTTTGATTTTCTGTACACTGTGGATGTTTATTCATTTGCAGCTCTGAAGCAAAAAAAAAAGAAAAAAAAATTAAAAAAAAAAATAAATAAATAAATAAATAAATAAATTCAAACGATTTCCTGGAGCAGAAGGTATGCGGATTTCACAAAAGAAAAGTTGCAAGGATGTTTAAATGCTGTAACGTCTGGATAAATGTCTCAAAGAGTGGATTCATCATACTTCAAAATAAGTATGTCTACGATAAAAAGGAAACATAAGAATGACCGTTGGAATACACCTGGACATCCCACCGTGTTTACTGCTGAAGAGGAGTTGGCTTTCGCAAGCCACATAGATAAAATTTGCGATTTAGGATTTCCACCCCTTCGTAGTAAAATTTCAGACAACGAAAATAAACAAGAGAAAGAAATCCTAAAAGCATCCTTGCAGGAGCAGGATTTTGTTCTTATGGCTTGGAATAATGTTTTATTTCCAGGTCAAGTTATGAGAGTATGCGACAACGGTGACATTGTTGAATGCATGACACAGACAAGAAAAGCCTGGGCATGGCCTTCATCAAAGGACGTTTTATTCCACTTTATTCCACTTTAATTAGAAGGGGTTTGTTCTCGGTGGTAACGTAAACTAACTTCATTGTGCACCATAATTTATTGTTACGAATATTTAGCAGCGTAAACGAGTGCTGATATGTTTCTAACCAAACAAACACTGCTTATTATGTATTTTTAGGATATTTTCCAATTAAATGTCAAATTAAACGACCATTCTTCATACCGAAATATACACTACTGGCCATTAAAATTGCTACACCAAAAATAAATGCAGATGATAAACGGGTATTCATTGGACCAATGTATTATACTAGAACTGACATGTGATTACATTTTCACGCAATTTGGCTGCATAGATCCTGAGAAATGAATACCCAGCACAACCACCACTGGTCGTAATAATGGACTAGATACGCCTGGGCATTGACTCAACAGATGCACATGCAGCCTTAACACAATACCACAGTTTATCAAGAGTAGTGACTAGAGGTCTGCATTATGTCCGATTTTTACCGGCGAGTCCCGCTCGCCCCTCTGGCTCTCGGGAGTACGCGGCCGAGCGTCCTCTTTAACCGGTTGTGGGCAACCGATCGCCAGCGCTCGGCCGAGCGCGCCGAACGCTCGGCCTGTCGCCAGTAACCGGCGCACTCAGCGACGGCGAGCTGCACCGCGTCACACTGCTTACAATTAATACTTGTTCCATAGATCATGAGTACGACACTTCGTGATGATGTGTAACGTGTCAGGGTAATAAAAGGTGCCTGTACAAGATATTACATTACACAAAATGTTATACGACACAAATATATTTTGTATTATTTTTTCTTTTTATTATTATTTTTACTTTTTTATTTTTTGTTTTTTGTTTTACTAATTTGTATCTAAAAATCCATGCATTGAGTAGAAGGAGCTGTCATTCAGAGATTCTTTTAATTTGTAAATGCTAGTTAGCTATCTGTCAGGTTTTGATGCTGTTTGATAGGTGACCGAAGACTTTTGTGGCAGCATAATTCATCCCTTTATGTGCCAAAGTCAGATTTAACCCTGCGTAGTAACATCATCGTTTCTCCTGTTGTTATACCTATGCACACTGCTATTACTTTTGAACTGGGTTTGCCGCGGCGGATTAGCCATGCGGGATACGCACGGCCGTTTGCCATCTGGGGTTCGGGTCCCCTCTCAGGCATGGGTATCTGTGTTGTCCTTAGGTTAGTTTACCTTAGTTTAAATTGTTTCCAAGCTACGGACTAATAACCAAGCAGTTGAGTCCGATAGATTTACAAACATATAAACATCTGTGTGAACTGGGTTGGATTATTAACAACAAATTTCATCAGTGAATATATATATACTCTGAAGTAGCTGTTAGGATATCTAAATCGTTAAATAGGTGTCTCCAGGATGATCTTGGGTCCGCTCCAGCAATTATTCTGATTACACGATTTTGTGCAATGAATAATTTTTTTGTCAGTGGTTAATTACCTCAGAATATGATACCATTCGAAAGCATTAAATGAAAATAGGCGTAGTAAACTAATTTACTGAGATTCTTATCGCCAAATTTTACAAAAACCCTAATAGGATACGTAGCTGAACCCAAATGTTTTAGCAGACGATCAATGTGTTGCTTCAAGTTTAATCTCTCATCAATTCACACATCTAAAATTTTGAAAAACTCTGGTTTCCCTTCAAAACGAACGAATAATTTTGAAAATTCTACCTTAGCTACAGACTTCAGTTCAAAGTCTTTATTTATCACTGGAGTTGTGCCATTTACTGTACGGAACGGTATATGCTGTGTTTTATCAAAAGTTAATGAGAGTCCGTTTGGTTAAAACAACTTAATAATTTTGTGAAAGACGTTATTTACGATTACATCAGTTAGTTCTCGATTTTTGGATGTGATTACTATACTTGTATCATCAGCAAAAAGAACTAACCTTCATCAATGTAGAATGGCAAGTCATTAATGTATATCAGAGATGAGAGACCACCGCTTCATATTAACAACTTACTTATTTCTTTTACAAATGTCTTTCGTTGTTTACTATCAGTTCTATAACCCAAATACTAAAATTGTATATGTTACATTTGATGTTGTAAGTTTAGGGAATCATGACCCCGCAAGTTAAGTCCCATGAGCTTTACAAACATTTAAACATTTTTAACTATTTTGCAAACTACTGAAGTTTCGAGCATTGAGGTGATCATGTCATCCAGTAATTATAACGTTAAAAACTGTAATTTCCGTATACAGTATTTTGTTCCGTTCGGTAGACAAACGGTAATACAGTAGTCTAATCGTGCGTTATGTGCAGAATATCTCCAAACTCGGCCACGTATACATTACACTAATATTGACTGCGTTGCTCAAAGCCAGGTCGGTCTCTAATGTGATTCCGCAGTGATGAGCGCGCGGCGGTCGCACTGTCACCGGCCGAGACTGTAAGTGCGCTCGAGCGCCCGGCAGTGCTCGACGGTTGCGCCGATAACCGAGAGCTGGAGGGCGACCGGCCACATGGGGCATTAGACGGCCGCAGCCGTGTCGCAGCGTGCGCCTACCCCAGCCGTCGAGCAGCGGCACGAAATGGGAAACGCTAGAGCGGTTGTTTTCATCGAAATGCAGAGATCTAAATGTAACGAGCCAGCTGCTCGGCCACCATTGACCAGACGTTTTCATTTGGTGAGGTTTCTGGAAAATGTGCTGGCAAGGGCAGCAGTCGAACATTTTACGTATCCAGAAAGACCCGTACAGGACCTGCAACATGCGGTCGTCCTTTATCCTGCTGAAATGTAGGGTGTCGCAGGGATCGAATGAAGGGTATAACCACGGGTCGTAACACATCTGAAATGTAACGTCCACTGTTCAAAGTGCCGTCAATGCGAACAAGAGGTGACCGAGACATGTAACTAATGGCACCCCAAACCATCATGCCGGGTGATACGCCAGTATGGCGATAACGAATACACGCTTCCATTGTGCGTTCACCATGATGTCGCCAAACACGGATGCGACCATCATGATGCTGTAAACAGAACCTGGATTCACCCAAAACAATGACGTTTTGCCATTCGTGCACCCAGGTTCGTCGATGCGTACACCATCGCACGCGCTCCTGTTTGTGGTGCAGCGTCAAGGGTAACCGCAGCCATGGTCTCCGAGCTGCTGCTGCAAACGTCGTAGAACTGTTCGTGCAGATGGTTGCTGTCTTGCAAACGTCCCCATCTGTTGACTCAGGGATCGAGACGTGGCTGCACGATCTGTTACAGCCATGCGGATAAGATGACTGTCATCTCGACTGCTAGTGATACGAGGCCGTTGGGATCCAGCACGGCGTTCCGTATTGCATTCCTGAACCCGTCGAGTCCATATTCTGCTAACAGTCATTGGATCGCGACCAACGCGAGCATCAATGTCGCGATACGATAAACCGCAATCGCGATAGGCTACAACCCGACCTTTATCAAAGTTGGAAACGTGATGGTACGTATTTCTCCTCTTTACACGAGCGATCACTACAATGTTTCACCAGGCAACGCCGGTCAACTGCTGTTTGTGTATGAGAAATCGGTTGGAAAGTTTCCTCATGTCAGCACGTTGTATGTGTCGCCACCGACGCTATTCTTGTGTGAATGCTCTGAAAAGCTAATCATTTGCATATCACAGCATCTTCTTCCTGTCTGTTAAATGTCGCGTCTGTAGCACGTCATCTTCGTGGTGTAGCAATTTTAATGGCCAGGAGTGTATTTATAAGTCTTTATTTCCACTGCCCAGGTCCTACTTGCACCCGATACAGCTTTAAACTGCTATTTACAAGGATAATAATGCATGGGCTCACGTTAGCCAAACTCTGGAGTTACTTGGACCCACATTTCAATAATTTTTTACTCACATACAAAAAATAAAATTTGGTCTGAAACAGACGTAAAATACTAGAACAACATCAGAAATATATAATAATTTAGGATATCGGTATAATTAATGGTTTTATACTATGATTTCCTAATAAGTATACAAAAATTTTCCATTCTTGGGTCCAAATAACCTCAGTTTACAGTACGTTGCCAGGCGAGGGGAAAAAAATGAAACGCGGACGTAGAGAAGCAAACAAAATTAACATCATAGTTTGAGCGTGTGTATATACATTGAAGAGCCAAGGAAACTGGTACACTTGCCTGATATCGTGTAGGAGCCGTGCGCGTACGCAACACGAGGTGACCGGGACTCGACTAATGTCAGTGCTAAGGGCGGCGGGATTGTCCATAAACCTGTACGAGTACTCTCGTAAACAGCTGTTTGCAACGCATCTCGGAACTGCTCAATATTATCAATTTGTGTCTTTGGTGGCCAGCGGAAGAGATTAAGACCACGTCGTGGTTCAAGTCGCAAGAAATCGATTTTCGGTTTTCATCGTATGTCGATAGATTAAGGTTTTAGTTAAATACCCCAAAAAGGATTTTATAAAAAAAATCCGATCATTTAAAGAGCTTTTTCCTACCACGTGTGTTTAGATATCACGCCCACTTTCCTGCATATGCTTTAGATCTTTTTTATCCCATAGATTGCACGGTAGCTGGCCGCGGTGGCCGAGGGTACTGAGGCGCTCCAGTCATGGTCTGCGCGGCCACTACGGTCGGGGGTTCGAATCCCCCCTCGGGCATGAATATTTGTGCCGTCTTATTTCGTAAGTAGTTCATAAGTAATTTGTAAGTTTAGGGACTGATGACCCCGTAGTTAAGTCCCATAAGCTACACAAACATTTGAACATTTTGAATTTGATTGCACGTTAAGGAACTTTTTTTTCCTCCCGAGTGTGTTGGTTATCTTCGGAATGCAACTGTTGATATTCTTTTGTTTCTGCTGTTTGTAAACAACTCGCTTTCAAACACGCGGTTAGCTTTGTTCAAGTGTGACTGCTAGTAGTTTTTGTACTCACGTTTGCAGGTATTCTATGGGCAGGCAATTGGAGAAATAAAGAAAATCTAGAGGCAATGAAGAGAGATGTTTGACCATATTCCTCTACTGATAATAAACTAGCCGTCCGCGGTGGCCAAGCGGTCTGCAGCGCGCCAGTCATGGTCTGCACATCCACTACGGTCGGGGGGTTCGAATCCCCCCTCGGGTATGGATATTTGTGCCTTCCTTAGTCTTAGCTAGTTCATAAGTAGTTTGTAAGCTTAGGGACTGATGACCCCGTAGTTAAGTCCCACAAGTTCTACAAACATTTGAACATCAATTTGATTATGAACTATGTCATGCATTGTGTCCATCAGGAGAAAATTCGTGATGCAAATAAAATAGGGCTCAGGCAACTGGAGAATCTTATCTTCACCAGCATTCTCTTTCTGCTGCTGTCATTACAGCAATTAAACCTACTTTCAGAGACTTGGCTCATCCTGACCTTCTAAGGAAATGTCTGCATGGGCAGAGACAGAAAATCAAATGTCTGTGGAGCTTATGGGACTTAATTACGGCGTCATCAGTTTCTAAACTTACAATCTACTTATCAACTAGCTTATACTAAAGACGGCACAAACATCCATGCCCGAGTGGGGATTCGAACCCCCGACCCCAGCGGCCGTGCAGACCGTGACTTGCACGCCGCAGACCGCTCGGCCACTGCGGCCGGCAGCAGAGACAAAACCCAAATGATTGTTTCAACAGCATAATTTAGAACCGCCTTCCTAAAACTTTATTTGCAGGCATGCATACAATGAAGCTAGGAGTACATGATGTTGTTATTATATTCAGTTGTGATAAAATTGGAAAATATTGGGTATTGAAAAACCTGGGAATTTATCCTGGTGAAAATATGTTCACTGTGCTGCAACGTTGTGATAAAATGAGGATAGCCGATGCAGACAGGTCTGCATCTACTATGGCCCAGAAAGCGTATAATGGCAAGCATATAGGAAGGTGAAAAAGAAGCTGTAAGACCTGTTAGAGGCCAAAGAAGAGCCATTATACGCATCAACACAGTTTTAATTAATTGTAAGTAACAAATTTCATAAGTTTCATTTAAAGTCAATTTCCCTCAAACTAAAATTTTCAGTACATATGCCCCATATGTCAGAAACTATCATAGATAAATGAATAAAAGTTTCAGAGACTCCGCATAAAATAAAAAGCCACCTCTAGTACTACGACCATTAATATTCCCCTATTAGTAAGTTCACAAAAAGTATTTTCTGCAGAAAAAATTTAATATTTTTTGTTAATAAATTTCAAAAAGTATTTCTTAAAAACTATAAAATGTATAAAGTAGATTGTAGTACGTTTGACTGTATTACCATCATGTAACATATAGTAAAAATATTAAGGTTCTGCATCAAATAGTGTTTCCAGAATTGGGTCAAATACGTGCCTAAATTAACATGTGTTAGATAGGCAGGGTGTGGCCCCCTTAAGCTCGGAAGAGTGTTCCTGTAGCCAAACTGTAGGAATTCTGGACGTGTTGTCCTGATGGAATGCATATAGGACATGAATGGATGCGGACGATCAGACAGGATGCTTACGTACGAGGCGAAGTTGGAAAATACGTTTCCCCTATCGACTGTTGTCAGAGTTGAGTATAAAGAGGACAAAATAGAATAAGACATTAAAGATAAGACATATTTTATTTTTATACGTAATTTCCAAGTTCACTGAGACATTTGTCATACCATTTTATAAGCTTCAAAAAACCTTCCAGGAAAAAACACTTACTGGCTACCAACCAAGAGTTGCAATATGGTTTTGCGTTGCCGTCGCCGAGTGTGGTCTCGCATTCTCATCCGACAGCAGAACACCAGATCTTAGAAGGGCCAGGCCGCTTTTCCCGAATCACCTCTTTTCAATTTCGACAGAGTGGCACAGTACCGCGCAGCATTGACGGTTGCATCCTCCAAACAGTCCAGCAACAAAACTCCTTGGGCGCCCCAGATAACGATAAATAGCACTTCACCTGCAGACGGAGTGCTTTTGAACCTTTTTCGGACAGTCGATGACGGATGTTTAAACGTTCAAGGCTTCTTCCGTATGCAACGGCACGATTTTTTCCGGTCGGCTTTATGAAGCTTCTGAAGTAGTTTGACAAATGTCTCAATGTACACTACTGGCCATTAAAATTGCTACACCAAGAACAAATGCAGATGACAAACGGGTATTCACTGGACAAATATATTATACTAGAACTGACATGTGATTACATTTTCGCGCAATTTGGCTGCATAGATCCTGAGATATCACTAACCAGAACAACCAACTCTGGCCTTAATAACGGCCTTGATACGCCTGGGCATTGAGTCTAACACAGCTTGGATGGCGTGTAAACATACAGGCACAGATGCCCATGCAGTATCAACACGATACCAGTTCATCAAGAGTAGTGACTGGTGTATTGTGACAAGCCACTAGCTCGACCATCATTGACCAGACGTTTTCAGTTAGTGAGAGATCTGGAGAATGTGCTGGCCAGGGCACCAGTCCAACATTTTCCGTATCCAGAAAGGCCCGTACAGGACCTGCAACATGCGGTCGTACATTATCCTGCTGAAATATGGGGTTTCGCAGGGCTCGAATGAAGGGTAGAGCCACGGGTCATAAAACATCTGAAATGTAACGGCCAATGTTCAAAGTACCGTCGACGCGAACGAGAGGTGACCGAGACGTGTAACCAATGGCACCCCATACCATCACGCTGGGTGATACGGCAGTATGGCGATGACGAATACACGCTTCCAATGTGCGTTCACCGCGATGTCGCCAAACACGGATGCGACCATCATGATGCTGTAAACAGAACCTGGATTTATCCGAAAAAATTACGTTTTACCATTCATGCACCCAGGTACGTCGTTGCGTAATCCATTGCAGGCCATCCTGGCTGTGATGCACTGTCAAGGCAGCTATGGTCCCCGAACTGATAGTCAATGCTGCTGCAAATGTCGTCGAACTGTTCGTGCAGATGGTTGTTGTCTTGCAATCGTCTCCATCTGTTGACCCAGGGATCGAGACGTGGCTGCACGATCCATTACATCCATGCGGATAAGTTGCCTATCATCTCGACTGCTAGTGATACGAGGCCGTTGGGATCCAGCACGGCGTTTCGTATTGCCGTCCTGAACCCACCGATTCCATATTCTGCTAACATTCAATGTATCGCGACCAACGCGAGCAGCAATGTCGCGATACGATAAACCGCAATCGCAATAGGCTACAATCCGACCTTTATCAAAGTCGGAAACATGGTGGTACGCATGTCTCCTCCTTACACGAGGCATCACAACAACGTTTCACCAAGCAACGCCGGTCAGCTGCTGTTTGTTTAAGAAAAATCGGTTGCAAACTTTAGTCAGCCCGGGAGTAGCCGAGCAATCTGGTGCGCCATGTTACGGATCGCGCGGCCTCCTGCGTCGGAGGTTCGAATCCTCTCTCTGGCATGGATGTGTGTGATGTCCTTAGATTGGTTTAACTTAGTTTAAGTAGTTTAAAACTTTCCTCATGTCAGGACGTTGCAGGTGTCGCCTCCAGCGCCAACCTTGTGCGAATGCTGTGAATAACTAATCATTTGCATATCACAGCTTCTTCTTCCTGTCGGGTACATTTCGCGTCTATATCACGTCATCTTGGTGAAGTAGCCATTTTAATGGCCAGGAGTGTAGCTGGAAACTTTGTAAAAAATAAAGAGGTTTCTTAGCTTCAATGTTTCATCCTATTTTTTTTTTATTTTTTTTATTTTATTTTTTTTTTTTTTCATACTCAGCCCTCAGTCGACAGGGGAAACTTATTTTCCGACTCCTCCTCGTACGTGTCACCTGTCAGAGTCATATCTAGACTTATCAGGAGACCGATATCACTCTATCTGCACACGCCCCTCACCATTACAGGCCCTCCCCAGCTTGAACAGTTCGCTGCTGACATTCTGGGTTCATGGATTCATTAAGTTGTCTCCATGCACGTACACGTTCATCCGCTCGATACAACTGGAAACGAGACTCGTCAGACCAGGCAACATGTTTCTTGACATGAACAGTCCAATGCGAGATGCCTACAATACTTATTACAACGAAACTCTTTCTCGAAATTTGACTGAAAACCCAAAGAGATTTTGGTCATACATTAAATATATAGGGGGAAAATAAAGACAATACCCTCACTACCTGATAGTAATGGCGATCCTGCCAATGACAGCGCTACTAAAGCAGAGTTACTAAACATAGCTGTTAGAAACTCATTCACCAAAGAAGACGAAACCAATATTCCAGATTTCGAATTACGAACGGAGGCCGTAATGAGTAACGTATAAGTAGATATCATCGGAGTAGTGCAGCAACTAAAATCACTTAACAAAAACAAGACTTCTGGTCCGGATTGTATACCTATTAGATTTCTATCTGATTATGCTGTAGCGATAGCCCCTTACATAACAGCCATATACAACCGCTCTCTTATAGAAGGATCTGTACCAAAAGGTTGGAAAGTTGCACAGGTCACACCTATATTCAAGAAAGGCAGTAGAAGTAACCCACTAAACTACACGCCTATTTCATTGACGTCAATTTGCAGCAGGGTTTTGGAACATATCTGTATTCGAATATTATGAATTATCTCGAACAGAATGGTCTATTGGCCCAAGGTCAACACGGATTTAGAAAATATCGTTCATGCGATATACAACTAGCTTTTTATTCACACAAAGTGATGGGTGCTATCGACAAGGGTACGCAAATCGATTCTGTATTTCTTGATTTCCAGAAGGCTTTTGACACCGTACCTCACAAACAGCTTTTAATCAAATTGCATGGTTATGGTATATCACCCCAAATTTGCGATTGGATAGGAGATTTCTTGTCAGAGAGGACACAGGTCGTAGTAATCGATGGTGAGGCATCAACTAAAACAGAGTTGATATTGGGGCGTTTCACAGGTTAGTGTTATTGGTCATCTGCTGTTCCTTATTTACATAAACGATTTAGGGGAAAATCTAACTAGCTCTCTTAGATTGTTTGCAGATGACGCTGTCATTTACAGTCTAGTGAAATCATCTGAAGATCAAAACGAAATACAGAACGATTTGAATAAGATATCAGTATGGTGTAAAAATTTGCAGTTGAGTCTAAATAATGAGAACTGTGAAGTCGTCCACATGAGTGCGAAAAGAAATCCGTTAAACTTTGTTTACAAGATAAATCAATCAAAAGTGAAGGCCGTAAACTCCACAAAATACCTAGCAATTACTATTACTTCAGACTTAAATTAAAAAGAACACGTAGATAATGTCGTGGGAAAGACGAACCAGAGACTGCGTTTTATTGGCAGAACCCTTAAAAGGTGCAAAAGAACTACAAAAGAAACTGCATACAATACGCTTGTCCGTCCATTTTTGGAGTATTGCTACCCAGTGTGGGATCCTTATCAGGTGGGTTTGACGGAGGACATCGAAAGAGCCGAAAGAAGGGCAGCTCGTTTCGTATTGTCACGATAAAGGGCAGACAGCGATACGGAAATGATACAGGATCTGGGATGGGAATCATTACAACAACGGCGCTTATCGCTGCGGTGTGGGCTACTTGCAAAACTCCAATCGCCAACATTCTCCTCCGAATGCGAAAATATATTGTTTATTCCCACTTACATAGGTAGAAATGATCATGTGAATAAAGTACGAGAAATCAGAGCTCGAACAGAGAGATTCAGGTGGCCTTTCTTCCCGCGCGCTGTTCGAGAATGGTATGGGAGATAAATAGTATATAGGTGGTTCGATGAACCCTCTGTCAGGCACCTAAATGTGATTTGCAGAGTATCCCATGTAGATGTAGACGGCCCCAGACTATGCGCAAAGCTTCGCGTCACGCACTAAGCATCCACATCGATTGTGTTTCGTCGCGTTGTCATTTATTGCTGTCCCAGTATTACAAAAAGAAGCAAATTGAAAAAGGATCGTCACTTTCAACCATTCTCTTCAGTCGTCGTTGATCCCTTTCTTATAGGAGCTTTGTGCGTAGCGATGTCGTAGATGTACTGTTTTACCGGGATATTCACTCGCAAAATTCCCGCCACATCTCTAATTCGGAGATTCTGTGTCCCACCTCTCTTGCGCCGACTATAACAGTACGTTCAGACTTACTTAAACGGCGATAACCCATCTAACGACTGCGCCAGACATGTTCTAACCACGTGAGCGTGACGCAGCGGTTAAGGTCTCGGCTAGCACGCAGGAGGTTCCCTTGTAAGACACCTGCTATGGGAAGGTATACATCTCATATTCAAATGTACCGCGAATTTGAGACCAGTGTCAAGCTAGTCAGGCATGGGTCATTTATCTTTGGTTGCGATTTCTTTTTTTTTTTTTTTTTTTTTTTTTTTTTCGATGGCAGTACTCAGTACTACCTATCTACCGCTATTGGAGACGGTGATAGTATTTAATATTCACAGATTATATGACATCAACTGCGATTGGGCAAAGCTGAAAATGTGTACCCAGCCGGGATTCGAACCCAGATCTGCGTTCTAGGCAGTTGCGCTGACCCCTACACCACTGGGGACACAGTGATCATCGCACCTGCAAGGTTAGTGGGGAGGGGTGGGCAAGTTTGAAGCCCTTACTCTTACGGGAATTAGTTTCATAACTACGAGTTTGAGTACTATGGGCAGGGTGAAGCTGGGAATTTCTATCTGACGGGAGGCGTGCTTAGGTAGTCCTTGCAGGTGCGGTGATCACTGTTTCCCCAGTGGTGTAGGGGTCAGCGCAACTGCCTAGAACACAGGAGATCTGGGTTCGAATCCCGGCTGGGTACACATTTTCAACTTTGCCCAATCGCAGTTGATGTCATATATTCTGTGAATATTAAAGAATACCAACTGCAGGATCAGAAGTGACATCTGTTCTTTCGGAACAGACGCCACATGTACATGTAGGTGATAGTATTGTTGCCGGGAAGTAGGGTTGTGATTATTGAGAGTGTAGACTTTGCTAGGCTCGCGGATGAGATTGCAGAAGCGTGGGGACTGTGATTGTGTGCAGTTGCCGTTCCGGCAGGATAGCCGAGGAGAAGAGATTTTGAGACTTGAATGCTGAGCCGAGCTGTTTGTTCAAGATATGGAGACGAAAGGTATAGATGACGTTGGAGAAACGATATCTTGAAGTTTTTATAAGGTAAAGTTTTTCATGAAATACTTGGCATGTTTCTATGGCACAACTTCGCTTTGTCAGGCTGAATTGATGGTAACAGTAACAGTCGGGAAAGATCTTGCTGTTTGCTTGTGGTCTCACGATTCATGCTAGGGACCCCTTTCTGTGTTAGGAAGAGTGTTTATTGTAATAGTTTAGTTTTGATATTGCGTTTTTTTATGAAATAGGAATATCATGGGTAGTGTTCTTGAAATACGGTATTGTTGTAACATTGTTTGTGTAAATCGAGTTAAATTTATTAACAGTAAAGAACTTATTATCTTCGTTTTAAAAAAATTGTAGGCAGATTAAATATCTGTGTTATATTTTCCTCTGAAAGATTTTAAAATCATAAACATGACATTGTTAGTAATTTTCATGAAGTTACATCAGTTAGAAAATAAACCAGATATTTCATATTTAATAATTAGTTAGAGTTTCTTAAACAGATTACCAGTTTATCCCTCCTCACATTTTTATTAAAAGTGCCATATATGTTTTCTGTAGTTAATTTTCCAGTAGTTAGTATAGCAGGAAGCAGTGTGGTGTTGCGCATATTTATGCAGTAAGTGAAGGTGAGAAAGAATCAGTTTTTGTCAAGCTTACAGTTCAGTATGAGTTACAGATTTTAGACTAGGACAATTCATACAGTGTTCACGTTAACAAGTGTTTGCATTGAGTCAGATTGCATTGATAAATATTGTGTTCGTTACATTCCGTTAGAGATTGTTAGTTCAGTCAGAAACAAGTTTGTAGGGCCAGAATTATTAACACAGTGATTTTTAGTATCAGTAGTTTTCAGAAAGTTAACTTTGTTACGACATTTTCATACAGAAACAATTAGCTGTTTGTGTCTCATTATATTAAACATTACGCAGTCAGATAGGTTTTGCAATGCCTTTACATTCACATAGAATACAGTTAAAAATACGCAGTCAGATTAACATAACATTTTACAAAGGCATTCAGGTAGAACAAGTTCAAACACACAGCAGACGGAAATTTTGTAAGAGAGAAGGAGAAGCGAGAAACTTTCACCCTGTTCGGGTCCTCTCCGCGTTTTTGCTTTTTTATTTTTATTTTTATTTATTTTTTTTTTTAATTCGGAACACCCCGACATGTTCCATTTTATTTTACAGAATATAAATAATCAGTGTACATTGTGTCAAATTAGTAAGAAATATTTAATTTTGCCGTAGTAATTTAAACTTCATGTCATTATCACAAAAACTTACTCGATATCACCTGCATTGCTGGCTATGCCACAACAGAAATACGGATGACATTTTTCGCAAGAGTAATCAAAACACAATGACTTACAGCACCCAGCACATTTCGTAAAAGCTTCTGTCTTGCAGGCGCACGGAGTTTTTGAAGAGCGATACCAGAGAAAGTTATTTACATTTACAAAGAGTTCTCTTTCATCCGTTAACTCTGATTCGAACCATGCGTATTTGATTATTTTCGAAAAATCGGGTGCCCTGCATTGAATCAAATATAATGAGTGTAGTTTTACGACAGATATCATCCGGATTTCTGTTGTGTCATACCAAGCGATGCAGGCGATAGCGGGTAAGACCTTATAATAAAGACGTAAAAATTAAATTACTAAGGCAGAATTGAATATTTCTTGTAATTTCATACAATGTACACTGTTTGTTGATATTCTGTAAAATAAAATAATGTCAGAATGTACCAATAAAAAAAAGTAAAAAAAAAAAAAAAAAACGCAGAACACCCGAACACGGCACCTTAAGCACAGCGCAACCCCTCACTCCGTTGGAACACAGCTAACTTTACGGGTCTTACAGCGAGCAGTGAACTTCAACATCAATTTTGTCTAAAACCAATGCCCGTCGCTAAGAAAGCGGATAGCCTCATTCTCAGGGTTGTCCCTCTACAACAGATCCGAGAGCCATCTAAATCCATTATTTACACTTCTGATTGTCCCCTTTGCAGTCCATATTCTGTACTGATTAGTCTCATGGTGTAACAGCTCCCTCCCCCTAAACCCGTCTTTTTTCATGATGTGTATTACACTCTTTTTTTCTTTACAGATGGCTTATACAGCACCTACAGCCTATAACAAACTGTTTCGGCAAGTGCATAGGGTATGGTACACACACCGAGAAGAAATAAGAGTTGTGCAACGATATTTTCGGACAAAACTCTATATAAAAAGAATCCACCCTAGGGAGTGATACTCCGATGGTAACAGAAGCTATTAGGATCCAGGAAAAATGGATAGTTTAAACGACAAGGAACATGTGCACCTGCGTGACCTGATCAGCCATAAAATCTTTGCGGGAAGATCTGCTGAACTTGGAGTTCCAGTAACGAGTATGCTGACACACATGAAAACATACGTGGAAATAAAATCTTATACGCTAACATATCTGTAAATGAGTGATGAGATCAAGATTTCACTTTTGTTTTACTCGATGAGATTCCGTCAGTGACAACGTACTGTGTCCTTTATGACAGGAAATCACTAATCCAGTCCCACAACTGTGTCGCTATTCCATAATCAAGAAATTTGATTACAACTCGCTTGTAAGTTAGTGTCAAAATCCTTCCGGAAGTCTAGCAGTATGGAACTGATTCCAGATCCCTTGTCGATAGCACTCATTACAAAATGTGAGTAAAGAACTAGCTGTGATTCACAAGAACTATACTTTCCGAATCCGTATTGACTATAGGTTAATAGGTGGTTATATTCGAAGTAGTTCATAATTTTTGAGGAAAGTATATATTGTAAAATCCCGCTGCAAACCTACGTCAATGATATAGGCCCGTAAGTCTGCAGATCACTCCTATTTCCTTTCTTGAACATTGGAGTGACCTGTGCATGTTTCGAGACTTTGGGTACTGTTCTTTCACCGAGCGACGGATTGTATATCACTTTCCACTAGAACCTCACGAGCCGCGTTGGAGTAGCCGAGCGTTCTAAAGCGTCTCGCTGCGGAGCGCGCGGTTGCTCGCCGTGGAGGTTCGAGTCCTCCCTGGGGCATGGGTGTGTGTGTGTTTGTCCTTCGATTAATTTACCTAGGTTTAAGTAGTTTGTAAGCTACGGACTGATGACCACGCAGTTTGGTCCGATAGAATTACAAACATTTGAACATTTTGAACCTCACGATTCTGCGGGTTCGGATTCGGATTTTACTTTCTTACCCCGACGTCAATCTTCTGGTATGCTTCCAACCAACATGCAATGATAGTTGAGGCTCTGTCCTTTGCCTACACGATCATTGCATGTCGGTTGCAATCATATCAGAAGACTGAGGTCGGTGGAAAAGCGAAAATCAGAAATAGCACGATAGTGTAGATTCTGGTGGAAAGGGATATGATACCTAGGTATGGAGTCGTTGCATCAGCATACTCTGGAAGGAACCTAATTGGTGTACAATCGGGACTTGCTGAATTACTTCTGTTAAGTGATTTAAATTGCTTTAATATTTCAGTCGTATCTACTTCAAAATTGCGTATGCTGGCAGCTGTACTCGGTTCGAATTGAGAAGTATTTACTTCATCTTATTTGGTGGAGGAATTTCGGAACAAAATAATAGGCATGTCACTGTTCACATACAATTTCGTACGATTAATGGTGTTGCGTAGAGCTCGTGCAAGAAGTCGTGGCCCTGCTTTGTCGACTTATTCGCTGGGCGAGTCCATTCCTTGGTTTTCTTAGGGGCGGCCGCCTCAGTTGCGTGGCCTACCGGTCGCGGGGCGCAGCCACCACTATCTAGAGGGAAGGCCGCGGCGCTCTCGTGTGACGTCAGGCAGAGTAGGTTGCGCGCACGTATCTGACTGTCTTGCTGCTCCAGCGGCTAGCTAGTCAGCTATGCGCGCGCAACCTACTCTGCCTGATCTCACACGACAGCGCCGCGGTCTTCTCTCTAGGTGGTGGTGGCGTAGCCGACTGACAAACGAAGCGCACGGCTCAGCAGGCAACAGCCGACTGAGCCGGCCGCTCCTCAGAAACAGAGGAATGGACTCGCCCTGTGCACAACTCGAGAATGCTTTTCTGCGCACGGCTCACGACTTCTTGCGCGAGCTATACCTTACTCCAAATATCGAATCCGTTTTACCGATGTTTTTTTTCTTCTTTATCGATATTTTGAAGACACCGATGGTGGCAGGCTGGTAGCAGCTTGATTGCTGCTCTTCAGCCAATCGATTTTACAATTTGACAAGACGTTATGAAAAACAATGGATGGTGATAAAGTATGCAGAATTTTAAAAAAGGAAAAAAAAAGAAAAAGAAAACAAAAAAGAAAAATAACTTTAAAGTAGATTCAAATGAAGAAAATATATAAAATCGCCGGCCATAGTTGCCGAACGGTCTGCGGCGTGCCAGTCACAGTCGCCACGGCCGCTACGGTCGGGGGTTCGTTTCCCCCCTCGGACATGGATGTTTGTGTCGTCTTTAGTATAAGGTAGTTCATAAATAGTTTGTAAATTTAGGGACTGATGACCCCGCAGTTAAGTCCCTTAAGCTTAACAAATATTGGAACATTTGAATATACAACATCAAAGAGCTGAAAGATACATGTTCAGAATTAAAACAGTCACAGTGATTAAAGTCACAGATAAGTAGGAGTTTAAAATTCAGGGCAGTTAAAAACACAATGTTGGACCACACAGGACGACGACGAAGGCACTGATTAAAAGAAATGACAACAAAATATTCAGCCTATTTGGCGGTTGCTTTCGTTTTAAAACTCACTTGGAACACGAGACTTTGAAACTGGCACAATACTAACGGCACACTGCTAAAAGTTGTAGGGCACAGGTACCCAACAGGGAATGGGGAAGGGATGGAAGGCGCTGGGGGAAGGGAGAGGCGGTGAGGGGGTGGAGGGAATGGGGGAGGAAGCGCAAGGACTCCGAGGGGAGGGAGCGGTAAGCCAAGCGTGGGAGGGAGTAGGTTGGGAGGGGGAAGGAGAGGGGGTCTAAAAATATGGGGAAGGACTACGGTTGATAGGATGGGTAGATGTCGGGACGGAGGCGGTCTTCTGGGAGGGGGAGGTAACATAAGTTACCATCAGAGAGGCTGTGGAGAGTGTGAAGGTGAAGGGAGGGAGGGATAACAAGGTAACAGCGTGGGAGAGGACTGGGATGCAACAACAGGTGTGAGACATGAGGGTGGCGAGAATCGAGTTTTCGGGTGACGTACCGGAGGTGGAGGTGTTTGAGGAACTTGTGCAGGTGTGGGAAAGGAATAAGGTCATACAGGATCGGACGGGAGTCGGATGTGGAAAGCGAGGCAGAGGGCGTGGCGTTCCAGGATTTGGAGGGACTGGTAGTGGGTAAGGGGAGTGGAAACCCAAGTGGGGTGTAACTAATACAGGACTAGATGCATTATGGAACATTAGGTGAATAGGATGATGGAGGGCTTGAGGCCCCATGTCCAGCCAGAAAGGAGTTTGAGGAGGTTGAGGTGGGAGAGGGCTTTTTGTTGGGATGTTTGAAGGTGAGGTTTCCAGGAGAGTGATCGGTCGAGGGCTAGGCCTAGGTATTTGAGGGTTTTGGTTTGTGGGATAGGACGGTCATGGAGCGTGAGATATAGGTCTCAGTAATGGAAGGAAGGGGTGGTGTGACCTATGATGATAGCCTGGGATTTCGAGGGGTTAACGGTGAGGAGCCACTGGTTACACCAGGTGGAGAATTCAGATAGATTGGACTGAAGAAGGTGTTGGGATCAGGTGTGAGAAGGGGGCAAGGGCAAGGAAGGCTGTGTCGTCAGCATATTGCAGAAGGTGGACAGGAAGGTGGGGTTTCAGGATCACCATGAAGTTTAGCAGTTATATGTACTACTTTTAAGTACAAGGGAGGGAGGAGACGAACAGAGGGAGGGGACAGGAGGAGATTGGCAGATAACAGGGAAGGTAATGAGAGAGAAGTAGGGAGATGTATAGGTGGATAGAGGGGACGGGACGAGGAGATGGCGACAGAAGGAAGGAATGGAAGAAGGAAGGCAGATTAGGATTCATAGTCCCGTCAACTTCTTGGTCATTAGGGATGGATGGCGCCACCAGCGGCCATGGCAGTAGTGTTGGTGGTGATGCTGGAGAAAGAAAAGGTGGAGGCAGCAAAGGTAGGTAGAAAGAGAGAGCACGGAGAAGAATATGGGATGATAGAGTTGGGTGGATTGGATGGAATAATTGAATATATGAACAAATAAATAGCTTAGAAACTCCAGTTAACAGGTAGCTAATACAGAGAGTATCACAAGAGAACAAAAAGGAAAGTAAAAAACACGCACAGAGATGAGGGAGGTGATGGACAGACCGATTAAGGGCAGACGTGTAAGATGCATATCCAGTTCCCATGCATATTCAGCAGATGCGAAGCAAAAAGGATGAGAGAGGGTTCTCGGAGCAGACCGTACATCAGTTAATTTCACACAGAATACAATCTGCAAACTCGCAAAAAACGTTAGTTACAGGAGCGTACAGTAAGACCAAGTAAAACAATATATTTTCATTAGAGTCTAAAAGCCGCGCGGAAATGGCCGTGCAGTCTGAGACGCCATGTCACGAATTGCACTACCCCTACTGTCGGAGGTAAGAGTACTACCTAATTGGTGTTTGTGTTGCCCTTAGCATTACTTTAAGCAGTTTTTAAATCTAGGGACCGATGATTTCAGCAGGTTGGTCACTTAGGTTTACAAACATTTGAACATTTTTGTGCAGTCTAAAATGCGATTTTGTCCGACTATGTGTCCGTTGTTTTCGCTGCATTGGTGCGTAGTGTGCTTCTTAACAAAAGTTCAAATCAAATGTTTGTAATCCTATGGGACCAAACTACGTTGGTCATTAGTCCCTAGTCTTACAAACTACTTAAACTAAGTTAAACTAACCTAAGGACAATACACACAGCCATGCCCGAGGGAGGATTCGAACCTCCGATGCGGGTGGTCGCGCGATCCGTAATGTGGCGCTCCAGACCGCTCGGCTATTCCCGTGCGGCTTTAACAAATGTCAAGTACGTCAGTGACGTGTACGGATTTATGGCTTACCAGTTAAAATTCAGTCGTACAACAATTTTAACCCTTAAAATACCAAATTTTATTAATTTATCAATAAAAATATGTCTTTTTATTTTTGTATGCATAAATATTCGCATAATGTGTATTTGATAGAATTCATTATTTTGTTTTTATAGTTTCTAGAGGGACATTTTGGATGACTCAACATCCCATGATATGTTTCCTTTGTCGTAACTAACATCACTTTACAACAATTTATTAATGAAATTTTCAAATTACTTTGTTTGCTTTACCTTGATATAATAAATTGAAAGTCTTGCTGCATCTACTTAAACATAAAACAACAATACATATTTTGTCACTGCATTGTAGCCTAATGTTCTCTGTTTTCTCGAAGTAAAGGTAGAGAACGTAGTCACAATGAATTTTGGAAAGTCTCGTCCGCCCCCGTAGCTGAGACGGCAGCCTCGGTGACTAACACTCAGGGGCCCCGGCTTCGATTCCCGGCAGGAGACTGGGTGCTGTGTGTTGTCCTCATCATCATTTTCATCACCATCGACACGCAAGTGGCCAAATTCACGTCAGTTATAGGATTTGTGCAGCTGAACAATCCCTTGCAAGATCTCCCGGCCAGAAATACCATACGATCGTTCCATATTCTTGGAAAGTCCCACAGAGTTTTTTATAATCTTTGGGCAAATGGTTGTGCCTGGATGAACAGGTGAATATGAGAAACCTTAACTTTTCCGACTTAATGAATTCTCAAACAACTTTGGTACGCTGCCTGTTGACGTCGTAGACCACCGGCGATATTCCGACAGGACACTTTGCCATTCTCAAGGCACAGCTGCACCCAAAGAAGCAATGCGCAAGCGTATTTAATACCTCGGTTAGCAAAGGGTAAACATGGAAGATGTCGTACCCAGTACAAGTAATAGTAGAGTCAACACAACCAAATATGACCAACATCATAAATATCTACAGTGCCTATTAATCAACTGATGAGACAGCATTACTTCTGTCCCTCTGATTCTTGACGAGAGACATACTGGATTCCAAGCAGAATTTGAAACAAAAACTACCATCTCTATTTGGAAGTTGGCTTTCTAGTTTAATTTCAACTGCTTCCTTAATAACACTAACCCAATAGGTGGAAGCGCATGCCTGAATCTCCGTGTTGTTGCATTCCATAGGATGACCGATGCCAAGAAAATGTTCTGCGACAGCGGATTTGCTCGGCTGTTATAAGCGTATGTTCAATACAGCGGTCTTCCACAGTCCTGACTGTCTGACCAATATATATGACATGCCACAACTGCAAGGAATTCGATACACACTAGCCTTACGCAAACCAACATCATCCTTTACGGACAGCAACAGGACCTTTATCTTAGAAGGTGATATTTCATATCATATTTCCGCAAACTATGATCAATCCTGTTGGAAATGCTTCCTGCGTAAGGCGAAAACGCCATAGATTTATGTAAGACTCTGTTACTATCGTCGAGTTATTAAATTGGCTTGCATATTGCTTCCTCGAGTGCAGTTGTGCCTTGTGATTGGCAGGGTGTGCTCCTGTCGAAATATCGGCGGTGGTCGATGACGTCACCCGCACCCGGCAGCATACCCGTACGTTGTTTGAGAAAGATAAATAAGATGTAGCTTTAGGAGAACACTGGGAGGGAAAGGGTTAATTGTGACGAGATATGCTATGGTAAAAGACCTATTTTCACATATCCTTGCCGAGATGTCGGTGTCCATGCCCTTTGCAGAACTTCAGATATTCTCGTCCACTGCTCATTAAGATGGAGCCGTGTAAAATCGAAGTGAGAGGAACCTCTGGCTGCCGAACTACGAAACTCGGCGTGCCAAACGTACGGCTCACGCGTCACTGTTTCAACACCAGCTGAGGCGCTGCGAATGCTTTTTCTCCATTCCGACAAGAGGATTTGAAGCTTCGTAACCAAAGGCCAGTAAAAAATAATCGGTAGGAATTATAGAGGAGTTATTTATCGCGGTGTAATAGTATGCAACTTTTTATAACTCTGCCCTTTCTCTGTGACAATGTGTAGTGGTAGCGAGGGATCAGATAGTTATGTTCCACTCTAAAGAACTTTGGTGTGGACCAGAAGAGGACCAGCATAAAGCGTCATCACAGGCGGAACACACGAGCTGATAAGGTAACTACCACCAAAGACGCAGGTTATGAGGCTTATAAATACTAAATGAGGAGAAAGGAACTAGGAAATAGGATGCGCTAGATCAGAGAAAAGTACCGTATTCTTCATCATCAACATCATCATCCTTAGAGACTGATTATATCTTTCATCATTCAGTGTGGAGCATAGTCCCCATAATAAAACCCATCCACCAGCCCCAGTTCATTGTTAACATCCATGTCTCGTCTGATGTTAAACGAGTTACTTAAAAATCATTTCCTCCTTGATTTATCTCGACTCCTCTTACCCTCTACTGTAAAACCCACGAATCTTTTACGTAACCTTGCTTCTCCCGGGTCTGTAACATGATACCACCATCTCAGCCCTGTTCACTTTAACTGCTTCATCTATGGTGTTCATTCCCAGTTTTTCCTTGATTTACTCATTATGGACACCCTTCCACCATTGTTCCCATCTATTAGTACCTGGTGTTATTCTTGCTACTTTCAGATCTGTAACCTAAAGTTTATTTCTAAGGTAACAGGCCATACAGCATAGTTTCACGAAAGATAGACCGGTGCACTACTAACTTAGTCTTGGTACTGATTTACTTCTTGCAGAACAGAGTAGATCTTAGCTGAGCACTATCTTTCCAACATGTGATTCATAAATAATATGAACTAAAGTGGCGACAGATTACAGCCTTGTCTTATCCATCAAACTACCCTGAAGCATGAACTCAATTTACCGCCCACTTCAACTGCTACCAGACACTCTACGTAAATATCTGTAATTGCCTCTAGAAGTTTGTCTCCTATTCCATAACCTTGTAGATCTATAAAACGTAGATACAATTCCCTATTGCACCATACAACTTCCCAGTTATCTGTCGTAAGCTAAAAATCTGGTCCTGACAGCCTCTTAGTGCCTAAACCCACACTGATCTTCATTCAACTTGTCCTCAACTAATACTGGCACTCTTCTTTCACCAATTCACGTATGTAAATAATGTAGTTCTACCACATAATTACTATTCAGAGCCCTTAATCATCCAAAGCAAGAGTTGGCGGCCATGAACATGACGTCCTCAGATAACACCCCGTCAAGAATGAATATTTACAAAAACAAACAAAAAATGGTGAACTATTAGGTGAAATTTTCCTTTTACAGGTGAAACTGGTACGTCGAAGGTTAGCGCGTCGAAGGTTAGGTGGTAAAATTTGAACACTGATGTTGATGTGTGTTGACAGTATTTTGCTAGTAATAGTGTGTGTTACTAATTTTCTATAGTTTAAAAAAGAAATAAAAAATTCTTATGTAGCTTTCAATATTAAAGTATTTCGTTAATATTTCTTATCTGGCCGACTACATATTTATTTTCTTTAAACAATTATTAATTGAAAATGTGCTCTTCTGCATTCCTCTGAGAATAGATAACATAGATCCATAGTTTAAAAAAAAGTAGACCTTATTGTGGTTTGGTCTTCAGTCCGCAGACTGGTTTGTTGCAGCTCTCCACGCTACCCTGTCCTCAGCAAGCCTCTTCATCTGAGAATACGTTCGGCAACCTACATCCTTTTGTATCTGCTTATTGTATTCGTCCCTCGGTCTCCCTCCACGATTTTCACTCCACACTTCCTTCTAATGCTAAGTTGACAATTCCCTGATGTCTCAGAATGTGTCCCACCAATCGATCCCTTCTCTTACTCAGGATACGCCAGAAACACTTTATCCCCCAATTCTGTTGAGCACCTCCTCATTACTTACGTGATTTACCCATCTAATCTTCAACACTCATCTGTAACACCACATTCTTCTATCCTCTTTTTGACTGAACTCTTATTTGTCCAAGTTTCACTCCCATACATTGCTACACGCCATATAAATGCTTCCAGAAAGGATTTCCTAATATTTAAAGTAATATTGGAAGTCAGCAAATTCCGCTTCTTCTGAAACACGTTTCTTCCCATAGCCATTTTGCATTTTATTTCTTCTCTACTTCGGCCATCAGAAGTTATCTTGCTACCTAAATAACCAAAATCATCTACTACTTTTATTGTCTCATTGCCTAATTTAATTCCTTCAACATCGTCTGGTTTTCTGACCCGATCTCCTTAATGTTCGTTTTATACCTTCCTTTCCAGACTCTATCCATTCCGTTTAATTGCTCTTTCAGGTCCATTACTGTCTCCGAAAGAATTACGATGCCGTCAGCAAACCGTAAGGTTTTTACTCCCTCTTCCTGGAGTTTAATTCACTCTCCAAATTTCTCTTTGCATTCATTCACAGCTTACTCAATATACAGATTGAACAACATTGGGAAAATGCTACAATCCTGTCTTACTCCCTTCCCAACCACTGCGACCCTTTCATGCCCTTAGAATCTAATAAATGTTGTCTGGTTTTTGTACAAGTTGACTATAACTCTTCCCTCCCTAAATTTTACCCCTGATACCTTCAGAATTTAAAATAGTGTATATCAGTCATCATTGTCAAAACCTTTCTCCAGATCCACAAATGCTAAAAACGTAGATTTCCCTTTCCTTAAACTATCTTCTAAGACAAGTCGTAATCATTTTGACTGATTCTTCCATCGCTTCTTGGCAGAACATAATTAAATAAATGACAAATACAATTTTATGCGTGTTGTACTAGTTTTGTTTACTTAACCGGTTTTTTGCTTATGAGACCATCTTCAGAGTTTTGACTGCTGTGTCAAAGAGGCTACACAGGTCATAATGTATTGCCTGGCGTGTTCCTACATTTCTCCTAAATCCAAATTGATCTTCCCCAAGGTCGTATTTCACCAGTTTTTCCATTCGTCTGTAAATACTTCGAGTTAGTATTTGAGAATCATGACTTATTTAAATTATAGTTCTGTAATTTTCACATTTGTCTACTCTTTCTTTCATAGGAATTGGAGTCACTTTATTGTTCTTGAAATCTGAGGGTATTTCCCTGTCTCATATATCTTGCATACCAGGTGGTACAATTTCTTCATGACTGGCTCTTCTAACGATAATAGCAGTTCAGACGGGACATCATCTACATTTTTCATCATGATCCGATGAAACAAATGAAACACGTCGAAGACGTTTTACTACATTACTTTTCCAGATATTTTAGAGATCGAGTAAATTCCGAGAATTATACAAGTAAATATGTTTACTTTCTATTAAGAATATTAAGCTACCGTTTGCGATTGGTTTTAGTCGTTTCCTAACCTTGATACCTTTGCTGAATTATTTCGTGAAGGAAGATAATGACATGTGAGGCATTACTTCTTCACATTATGAATGGAGTAGACAAATTAAGAACAACCCTATGAAACTGAAACGAGTAACAAAATCTATTCATAGACGTGCATCTAAATTCATTGAATTCAGTGGAGACATTTTTCAACATCTTATATATTAAGAGAAACTAGGAAAACTAAAGTCAGTCGGCCAGACCAAACTACCCGCTCGATTTACTTCATTTTTTGCTTTAAACGAAAGGTATTCAATCACAGATTTGTCATCAAGTATCAGAATTAACTAAGTCTCTGCATCCTTTATTTTTATTCAAACGCGATATCCTTCTGCCCTTACATTGACTATTTTAATCGGGTTGTTTAACGATATGTTCTTTTTTAATTAAGGTACGCAGTTCTTTTTGACCTGACAACACTCAGCGGATCAAGTTCCTTCATTTGCGCTTTTAAACACTTGCAGTGATTGATTCTGAACAAAGCTATGCGTGAACATTCAACTTTAGTTGCATTTAATCGCAAATTTTTTTGTCATTCCACTAACGGTGCGAAGTATTTGCACGGGTCCTCTTGTGTTTTGTGAATGTATTGTGAAACTGTATTTACACTGTACAACTTCCTTAACATGAGCTTTGGTTTTTCTATTTTAACATAAGTTCACGTCTGATATGATAGTAATAAAAGCTGACTATCTGACACATTCATATAGTTTTAGTCAACCTCGTTACCATAATTTTCCAAACTCCAATACTCCACAACTTCTGTTGGAAACTTTGTGCGACTGAATCGAATTAAAACAAAATGGGTCAATTAGTTAATAAAGTAAAAATTTTCCCAAATTATTACTTCGCTCTCTGTAATTTCTGGAAAACAACCGCAGATACACGTTTTGGACATGTTTACTGTTATTCACCAGATGAATAACAACAAAATAAATGGAAATTGTGCCTTACTGCAACCTCGTACAGTTTTGCGATGGCTTCAAATTAGCGTGGTTGTTAAATTTCATGAAAAATCTTTTATGAGTCGTAACTAAATATTTGCGAGCTATGTTTTATGAAAAAACTAGCTGCTCCCCGCGGTGTTACTCGCGGTTCAATAGTCAGACATGAAAATGTCAAGAAAAGGGCATAAATAACTACATGACTGTTTGCGACATTGTTAGCACGGAATATATAATTGTTTTGGAACGGATGGAGAGCCAAAAATCTATTGCAATACGTCCCTGTAAACGACGTTTCGAGACTTCTTGTTCTCCGAGTATACGTAGAGATTTCTAGCTCTCGATACACGGGAGCAGCCTACGTAGAGCTGTCCGTACGAGAAACATGGGGTGGCCAAAGAAACTATTATTCATTGAAATCCAAAGAGAATACAATTTGAAAGAACTACGATAACATCACAATGTTCGAACATCTGTAGTTGAAAGTGACAGTCCAATACACGTCATCGAAAACCAAGAAGAAAACAATGTTTAAGAACCTGGATAATATCACAATTGAATACACATTGTACGTCCTGAGAAATATTTTCATAAGTGTTATTCTGCCTGCCATCTGTTGAGTGCATTTGCTTACTACTTTCGTTGCAGATGGCCGAAACACACAACGTTTCATATGTTAACTGCAGCGTACCGCCTGCCATCTGTTGAGTGCATTTTGCTACTACTTTCGTTGCACTTTACGTACGCTATTTATACGTGGCAGTTCGCGCTTTGTACTCAAAATAGGGCTTGATATCTCCCTTCATTTGTTACAACAAATGAAAATGAATGCGGCATAAACGCCAACATTCAGCTTTCTTGTGTATGTAATTATATGTCAGTTAAGCCGTTTTGGCAGTATCCCAGAATCATTTTGTATATTCGAAAGTAAAAAAGATAATCATGACATATAGAACCTAGCACCTCTGCTGTTGTATTAGAAGCTTCTTACAACCGTTACGTATTTCTATGGATATATTTCATATAAATAACTTGTAATAAACATTTTGAAAAGTAGCCTATGTCCTAATCCAAGACATAAGAAATCTCTATATGAAATTTCATCTAAATCAGTGCTGCAGTTTTAGCGTGATGCGGTAACAAACATACAAACTTTCGCATATGTATAGGATTTTCTGTAGTTTTATTTTTAGAATAACATATTAAAATATTTGAATAACTTCGTGAATCACCCCCTCTATAAGGCTGACCGCTATGGGGAGTTTAAAGTAGTGTAGTAATTGTTGAATACTCCTTAAATTTCTATTGTAATTAATATCGATTCAGTAGCGGTGAGATCCTTTGCGAATGTACGTTGTGAGTTCAACTGTAGAATAGCGTGGGCACCTTACAACGCGGAGAGAATACCACGAATCATTTACATTTAAATGCGCGAGTCTCAGTGGTCATTAACGGTGCTTAGCCTCGTAGTGCACTTTCTCCGTGCAGCGCAAAGTGCACACTGCGTTTGACACATACGACAATTATCCCAGGTGGCCGTAAAGGGTGCAGAAGTGCGACGATAATGCCCTCTAATGCCTGGGCAGGTAACGAGACCGCGATGGGGATCGTCGACTGGAGAGACCTCCTGTATGACGGAGCACGCGGTGTAACTGCCGTGCAACACGAGCGTGGTCGCGAGGCTGCAATGGCGATGACGGTAAACAGTAACATTTAGGTATCTTGCCACACGTGAGAGACATTGTGCTGGACAATATCTACATCAGTTGCTGCATGGAATAAATGTATGATATCACTTAACAAAGGCTTTTTTGTTGTGTTTTATTTTCCTAATCCTGAGGACAAGGTTTTTATAAATTAAATTCTGGAAAATATTTCGGAAAAGTAGAAAATTTGACAAAAACTGAAAGTGCGTTTTTGAATGTGTATTTGATCTCAGCACTATGACTCACTATTCGGATGATGGATATGGATTATAATTTTTTGGTTTTATTTGCTAAGGTCCTGAAAATTTTTTCAGAAAAACAAAAAAATGAAAAAAAAATTCAGAAAAGTCTGATAATTCGAACAAAGTCAAACAATGAATTTGTGTATGTCCTCTGTACGGAACCATATATAAGGGCGAGGGGGAGGGGGGGAAGACTGTCCCCTACGGAGACTAAATTCACGTAGTAAATATTTGGATTATTTCCTTTCAATGGCTAGCTCTGAAATAATATAATCTCGCCTCTGAGAGTCTTTAGTAATTGTACAGAATTCCCGAAGGGACTGAGGCTCTCCAGTCACGGTCTGCACGGCCACTGCGGTCGGGGGTTCGAATCCCCCCCTCGGGCATGGATATTTGTACCGTCTTAGTTCGTAAGTAGTTCATAGGTAGTTTGTAAGTTTAGGGACTGATGACCTCGCTGTTAAGTCCCTTAAGCTATACAAACATTTGAATATTTGTACAGAATTCGACCTACACACAACTAGATCGAACACCACAGAAAGTTTCAAGAATTGGTCTGTCATAAATGTGAGAAGCGATTTCTTTTGAAAGTTTGACACTTTGTCATATAGACAATTTCACTACAGTACTCACTGGAGATCTTATCAACACACCAATGCTTAACGCAACTGATTAATGCAGTAATAATTTGAATTTTCTATAGAAAATAATTTTCATATTCAGTTTTTGTTTCTCATTTCTCCTCTTTAGTGTAATTATAGTCAGAACAGTTTAGTTTTGTCCGCCGTTGGTTCGAATAATAATGACGGCAGCCTCCCGCCAATAGTGGATTTTAAACAGTGGCACCAAATATACCGTAAACAGAGCCGTGCAGCGCGCCACATTTACCCGCCCGAGCTCGCCTGCGTCCGGCCGCTGCGCTCTGCTGCCCGCACCGCGGGTAGTCGAGTCCCAATGCACCGCTGTACACAGCGAGCGAGCTGCGGTGCGCCGTCGAGTCCCGACACTTGCCGGGCGAGCGGGTACCCGCCGGGCCCGTGCAACAGCGCTACACAAGGCGCTGCGAGCGGGGGAATGCATACAGTTCTGAGCAAGGCGTTGTAATACTCACAGCGTAGGCTTCACGCACCTTTTATGTTACCTACATTGCCATTTATAAGTTATCGATCGTTATGTCTGAAATAAATAGCGAACAGGACAGATCGTACCAACGTGCAAGGAGTAGACGATCCGAGGAAGAGAAAAAAGACGTTTCCAGGAAACTCGCGGAGAGAATCTACAAGCGTTTAAAGATATCTGGAGACAGCATTGTATGGGAGCGTTTTATGCTGATTGTAGGTAATGAAAATAAACCTGTGGGATTTGCAGAGTGTAATGGCTGCCGTAAATTATTGGCGTTCTGTGATGGCAGTACCACTACGCTGTTATGGCACCTGAATAGCTGCAAAGCTTATCTTAATACTGATTTGAACGGTTGTAGCAATATTCCAGGGGCAGAAAAATCTTTTGTGCTGGAGAAATGTGTAAGAATGTGTGCGATAGATTTGCGGCCCTTCAGCACAGTTGCGGCAGAAGGATTTCGAGACCTCGCACAGACTTTGATGGAGATAGGAGCACAGTACCCCACTGCAAGTGCCAAAGACGTTCTTCCTCATCCTTCAACAGTTTCTAGAAACGTAAAAAGAATAACATACGAATACCTGTTCGCAAACAACTGGCTTTTTAAAGATTTCCTGCTTACCTTGGCAGAATTTTAGCTAGATAATTAGTTGGACAACCTTGAACAAAATTAAATATCACATCATCGTAGGGCATATAATTTTTTGTCACATACATGAAATACATAGATTTACTAGCAACAAGGAACTGAAGAGATTTAAGGAATAATCTTGTTCTTTATGTTAGAGCCATCACATAGTTTAATATGAAGTTAAAGTGAAACACTGTGTAAGTAAATACTGAGCAAAGTATAAAACTACCTACAAATTTGCTGGAGCCGGCTAACGCGAAGCCAACGACTTTCAACATGTTTAATTTCCGGCGCGAGCCGATTCGGCTACCGTTTTGCTTCTGCACCACAAAATTGCACGATCTGCTTTTACCAGGTGCATTACTGCACA
The DNA here is from genome assembly GCA_026315105.1 of Locusta migratoria. Taxonomy (NCBI): domain Eukaryota; kingdom Metazoa; phylum Arthropoda; class Insecta; order Orthoptera; family Acrididae; genus Locusta; species Locusta migratoria. The sequence goes on from CM048751.1 coordinate 206,275,789, forward strand.
CGTCAATTTTTTTTTTCCTCGCAACTGATACTACACTGACAATTCAGTCAGTGAGGAAAAATCACAAGTGTTTCAAGATACATGAAAGACTGTCCAGCGACTGCGACCTTGAATGTCACCTCTCGAATAGTGGTGACTCCCTCGGGGTTTCAGCTACCACCAGCCAAAGGGAAAAGGAGGAATATGAAATAATAGAAAACCACAACAATGGTCCACACGCCTGTATCGAGTAACAGTAATTAGTTTACTTCCCTTGGAGTGATTAAGCGTAAGCTGAACCTCCTAACATTCTACCAGTTAATCGTTTCTAATGACCTCGATTGCAACTGAACTTTTATTCTTATTTATATTTATTTACTTACTTTTTCTTAGCAGCAAGGAAACATCAAGCAATTTAGCGAAATGTCCACAGAAACGCTGTTCGAACACGTGCTGAATGCGTATACTTGCTATCGCAGCACTAATGCTGCTCATTAACTCGCAATTACTCACGATTTGAGACCGCTCTATTACACTCACGTTAATGAGTGTTCTAAAATGCATCGGTTAGTAAGCTTCCCGCTATCTAACTTTTTCAATACATGGTTTGTTAATGAAAAGTTGAATGCTTTGTTAGAAAGCTAAGTTGCTGTATTATCAGATGTCCAAAAATCAGATTTAACCTCATAGTTTCTTCATAATCGAGTGAAAAGCATTATGAAACTGAAAATTCACGGGGAATGAAAAGCAGACATGTTATTTTTTCCAAGGAAAGTAAAGGTTTTAAGGTAAAACTAAGTTAATAAGCCGATGTGGGATGGTCGTTTGTAACGTGAACAGTTTTTACAGTGTGAAAATCGGAACAGTGTATTTCCCGCTAAGAATGCAGCGGCTGGTGGGCGCGTGTCCCGGCTAGCAGCAGAGCGCCACGGGCGGCCGGGCGGACCAGGGCTCGCGCGGGTAGTCCGGGTACCCGCGCTGCCCGCCGCCGTCCGGTGGGGCTCGAGCCGGCAGGCCGGGCAGCGCGTGGCCAGGCCCGCCCGGGAGGCGCGGCTACGGGCCCGGGCGGGTAGCGCAGGCCCGCTGCACGCCTCTGACCGTAAATGTTCAAAATTTGGGATTAATTCTAAATACTTGAATTAAATGCATAATATTTTTTATTTCACTGTATTTTCAAATAATAAAACAAAATCAACCTTCGTTACCGACCTGAACTTAATGGATGCTGAATAATAAACTTTTTTATCTGTTTCAAAATATATTACGTGTTAACAGTTCAACGACTTATTACAAAGAGAGCAAATCAAAAGTTACGTATGGATTACAATCTATACTGCTGTATGTCCATTATGCAAATCTAATATCCACTATGGTAAAAGAATAATTATGTGATTTGACATTCAGTGAAACAACTTTGTGGCAACGTGTAAACCTCTGTTTACACACAACTGTAGTGGCGTCAGTAGTAGATGTTATTTTAACAGTTCAGGTGGGACTTTCCATTTGCCACATAACAATTTGCTCCTTCCGTTGAAACCTAAAAAAAATAAAAAAAATAAATAAATAAATGTTTGTAAGGCTTATGGTACTAAACTGCGGTGTCATCAGTCCCTTAACTTACAAACTACTTATGAACTAACTTATACTAAATACGACACAAACATCCACGCTCAAGGGAGGATTCGAACCCCCGACGCGGGAGGCTGCGCGATCCGCAAAGTGGCGCTCCAGACCGCTCGGCTACTCCCGCGCGGCTTGAAAGCCACCTTCGCTAGAGCACTGCGAGTTTTGACCTCCTGATGACATCTCAAATCTCCAGTGATCGTACACTCGAGATATTTAAATGTTCTGACTTTGTTTGCAGATATTTGGTCTACCTTAATATACGCAAGTTCCCTTATTTTGCCGATTACCACACTCTTTGCTTCTGCTGTGTTGATCCTCATCCCATATTCATAGGGACAGGAACAAGAAGAAAATAGCTGTGTGGATGTAGCAGCTTGGACGTCGAGAGGTATAAATTCGGGAAACACGCATCGTGTCGTGAACCGTGTGCTGGGAGGGGTCAGGTTTGCACGAAACTGCGCGTTCTCGGAACGAATCCGTTAAGCCAGGCGCCCAGAGCGTGTAGGGCATACATATGTATAAAGAGAGGTTTCTGTCTGTGTGTGTGTGTGTGAGAGAGAGAGAGGGGGGGGGAGGGAGGGAGTGAGGGAGGAAAGGAGAGACAGAGAAAGAGAGTGAGAGAGAGAGAGAGAGGTTTCCGCGTTCGCCGTGGAAAGGCCCGAGTTGCGGTTTCTGCTGTGCCCTGCCCGGCACCAGCTAGCACACGTGCTTATTTCGCGACTCGCAATACCTAGCATTTCCTCCTGCGCTCGCGGAACGCAGAACAAAATATGCAAACTCGCATGATGCACGACTCCTGTCTCCCGTATGTACCCTTCAACTTGCGCGGCCCTTGACACTGAATGTGCGAATAGGCTCGAGATGCAGGATTGTTGCCGAACGTACGTCATCAGCAGCGCAAGAGACACCGTAGGGTGACATCAGCGCCGTCGAAAGTTCGGAGAACTTTCCTTGCGGGCTGCGGATTTTACCAGCCAGAAACACAGCAATGTCATGAAATACACAGGGTGAGCCACTTATATTGTTTTTCGGAGTATTTGGAAAAATACAAATCGGATTTTAAAAAGTTGTAATCAAAGTGATGTAATCGTAAATAATACTTTTCACAAAATTAATAAGTGGTTCTCAGCAAACTGACTCTCATTAAATTTTGTTAAAACACATTATATACAATTCTGAACAGTAAATGGCACAACTCAAGTAATAACAGACTTTGAACAGAAGTCTGTGGCTAAGGTAGAATTTTCAAAATATTTAGATCTCTGCATTGATGAGAGATTTAACTGGAAGCAACACATTGATAGTCTGCTATTAGGTTATTGCAAAATTTTTCCGAAGACAATGTCAATAAACTAGCTTATATGGCTATTTTCATTCACTGCTTTTGTATGGCATTATATTCTGGGGTAATTCATCATTTAGGAAAAAGTATTCACTGCGCAAAAGCGTGTAAGGAGAATAATTGCTGGAGCCCACCAAAGATCACCCTGCAGATTTCGGAATCCTCATAGTAACTTCTCAGTATATATATCCAATTATGAAAATTGTTGTTAATAATTGAATCCAGTTCTAAAGTAATAGCAGTGTGCATAGCTATAACGCCAGGAGAAAGTATGAACTTCACTTCGCAGGGTTAAATCTGACTTTGGCACAAAAAGGGGTGAATTATGCTCCCACAAAAGTCTTCGGTCACCTTCCAAACAACATCAAAAGCCTGACAGATAGCCAACTTGCTTTTAATAATCAAATAAAGAATTTGTGAATGACAACTCCTTCTGCTCATCGGATGAATTTTCAGATATAAATTAGTAAATCTAAGAAAAAAAACGAAAAGAAAATATAAAAAAATAGTAAAAAATATATTTGTCTCATGTAATATTTTCTGGAATGTAATATCTAGTACAGACACCTTTCATTAACCTGATACGTTCCACATCATTATGAAGTGTTGTTTCATGATCTATGGAACAAGTATTAATCTAATGTAATCTCCAGGTCCATCCATTAACATAAAGCTAGACATAACTTGCACCACCCACGGGGGCGGGGAGAGGGGAGCGAGGGATGATTTTCAATTATTAAATAGGAACCGCTATTTTGTATTACAGATTTGTATGCTGCGTGAAAAACGTTTAACTTTTGCATGAAACATTTTTTTTCTTTCATGAAACATGGCGCTGTAATCGGTAAAAATATAAATGACTTGAAAATGGTTGAAAAACGGTAATATCTCGAACAAATAGACATCGGATTCTTTCTCTAGGTTTAACAGTTCCAGTTTCAGCAAACGGTTGGACAATACTTGGAAACGTTGTTGCAGGACGAACATTCCATCAGGGAACAGAATAGCATACTTTTCACTAGCTCCTTCAACATTTCTATGAGCCTCAAAGTACGAGGAAATGGCATCTACTCTCTCTCCAACCGTCAACATCATGGAACGGTTGCGTAGAGATGTGTTCACTCCGAATCGTTCAAGTACAACGAACATTCTAACCATAGACTGAATTCGTGATCACATTCTGTGCTTCATTCAGTTGTGGCAGGTGTCACGTGATAACATTAACAAAAATATCAAAACCTGTACTTTAATTTTCCTAATTTGTTCGAGATATTGCCGATTTTCAACAATATTCAACTCATTTTTATTCTTGCCGATTAAGGCACTAAATTTCACGAAAGAAAAAAAAAACGTTTCATACAAAAGTTACACATTTCCCACGCAGAATACAAATCTGCAATACAAAATAGCGGTTCCTATTAAAGATTTGAAAGTCATCCCTCGTCCACCCCCCCCCCCTCCCGCGCCGCTGTTATCGTATCGAAACTGCAAAAATCTGTTTTGATGTAGATATGTATCCGTGTCAGTTTGTGCTTTATCATCAGTTTTCACCCCACAGCAGTGTTTTTGTGCGTCATTTCTTGTAAAGTAAAAAAACTTTATTTTCAACTATTATATTCTATATATATAAAAATCTAAGTATGTTCGTATCATACTGGTTGCTGTGTTCTATGAAATGCGATAAAATAGAATGCATACCACCCATGTATAATCCTCAGTGTGTTTAATCCATATTTACATACTGCTTTCGCAGTCGAATATACAGGGTGAATCTAAATTCGCGCACTCGGCCTTCGCAGCGCGATTCTTCACCTATCAACAATGAAAATTTTCTCCAACAAAATTTCATCCTGCCCATATTTCCGCCAGTACATGGACGTCAAAGACTGAGATAGCTGTATGTTCCATTCGTCAGAGAGTTTCATAATTACACCAAAAAAACTTGTAAGGGATGTATTAGGCGTCTTGAGGAACAAAATGAGCATGGAAACCCATGTCCGGAAACGCCATTCAACGACGCTACGGAGAGTCAAAGTTACCGGCACCAGCTCCTGCCGCTAGACATCCACTCCACCAACTTCGACGCTCTGTAGCGTCATTGGATGACGTTTCTGGGCTTGGGTTTCTACGCTCACTTTGTTCCTCAAGACACTTTCCACATTCCCTAGAAGTTTGTTGGTGTAGTAGTGTAATTCTGAAACACACTGACGTATGGGACACACAACCATCTCAATCTTCGACGTCCATTTACTGCCGGAAATAGGCATAGGACGAAATTTTGTGAAAGACATTTTTTTATTACTAGCATGTGAGGAATCGCACTTCGAAGCCTGAGTACGCGAATTTAGATTCACCCTGTATATGTAAAAGTTTACTTCTGACACTGGGAACGACAGTAGAGCCGCTGGCGGAATAGTCAACCGTAGCAGCACTACCAACGAAGCAAATTTGCGGCTTGTAGCACTGAAAAAAAAGAAGCATTTCGTCGTTTCAGAAAGCCAATAATGCATGATTCTATTTTATAATAATCTAATCTTTAAGCAAACAGACACGTGACGTGTCCATAGTAATAATATTGAAAATGAGTATTTCGGGCGGTCAGTTGAAAAATACCCTCCAAGGATGTTTATTTTTTGTTATGGCTCGTGAAATAAATATTACCTTCCATGGAAGATAATTTTTGGTTGTCAAATGACAAACTGTAATTAGCTATTTACCAAAGAAATAAAACAATATAATCTAATAACAAAAAATAACCATAGCAACAAAATATTTGCACCGTGATAAAAAAAAATAAACAAACGAAAGGTAAAAGCTTTGGTGGCACCCGATCCGATGCACCCCTCTTACCCAGGAAGGCCGACACTCTATCTATGAGCTACCTGTTCTTTCTCATTAGAGTAGCGGTGGAATAGATCTGTCGGAGGTGAAGAACGAATATTAAACTGGAAACAACAGATAATGGAAGGCGTGTAAATCGCACGTAAAGACGTAGAAAATTATCCCTACCTGCTATTACATTTATCTTAGCATAACACTATAGACTCATCATGTGGCAGTATAAGTAATTACTCATATATGCAACCATTTTCAAAATTTTTACTATGGCTATCATTTTTCTCGTTGTTGAAAGACTAGACTATTACAAAATGGAATAGGTTTAAGGATGTGGAATTCGAAGAGAATTAATATTAACCCTTTAATGCATGACTTTTTATTTGAAGCTATAAAAATACCACGATTAATGGAATTGCGTGTATACCAAGAAAAATATTTTTAAAATAATTCTTCAAATTGTTATGCACTACTGGAAACAAACCGTTCATAGCTGGTCATCTGTATAGTGCTTCCATGATGTACCCGATGCAGTAAATGTCACTGCCGTGCCTCTCATATTTCCAGAAAGAAACTCATAATGCAACAGAAGTATGTGATTGACTAGTTTTACATGGCAAAGGAGGTATACTGAAGTAAACTATCGCACATGTTAGGAGTAACTCAATACAATTAACTGTAGAATTGATTCAGTAGCACTCTGCTATTTATGATTTTTAGGACGCACTAATTGCAAGTTTAGCATGTAAACGAGCAGCGACAAATGAATATCTGGTAAAATTTTTATCAGTTTGAAAGATAAGGGGAATAAATAAGCTATGTAGCTTGTAATATTTCGGCGCTTTTTCAAATATTTCGGACAAGAAATACGTTAGTAATACAAAAAGAAGCCGTTTATAATGTAATTTTAATTGCCAATATACCGTTCATCTGACGCGAAAATTGAATAACCGAATTTGTAAAGGAGAAAATTCTCTATAACTTTGTTCCCTTATGTTTTTTTCATACCTCGTATCGTTCGAGAGATATTTGCAAAAATAACGGAGATTTGACATCCTCCATTGAATTAACGAAAACCCCCGTTCGGAGATATCACGTGACATTCCTCGCCCAGAACTCTCTCTGGCATACGCCATCTTGCGTTGCGTAATTGATGATTTTCTTATTGTAACTTACACGTTGTCATTTCAAAACTATGGTGCACTGAAGAATTAACAAAAACATATCGTTCTTCGTACGATAAATGATAATCTAATGTCTACGAATGCCATATTAGCATCAGTTCAAAATCAAATGTTCAAATGTTTGTAGAGTCTATAGGACTTAACTACGGGGTCATCAGTCCCTAAACTTACAAACTAGTTACGAACTAGCTAATACTAAGGACGGCACAAATATCCATGCCCGAGGGGAGATTCGAACCCCCGACCGTGGTAGCATCAGTTAATAATGGCTATCAATAGTATGAGATTAAAGCGTACAACATTTGATTGAAAACCGTAGCGTAGTGGGCAAAGCGTTGAAGTGTGACGCTGAAAATCAGTGGTTCGGAACTCGCCACTACTTTTTTTTTCTAAATGGTTTTAGACTCTCTTATTAACAAATTTTTTATTATTTAGATTGTTATTTTGGTCCAAAATGTTTGCAAAAACTTATAAAACTACAAATGTAAAGTGGGCCGTAAAACACGTCAGTGCGATTTTTTTTCTTAAGGACACCCAAAAGTAAAATACTGTGGCATTGTTCAAACCAAAACATACGAATATTGACAAGGCGTTTCATGGCAGCCAAGCAACGTATAGGACCAAGATGGCGGAAATAACCATGTGACTGGGTTTCAGCCAATCTCGAGCTGCAGACGGCGGCAAGCGGCGCGGAAATGGATGGCCATACTTTCCCTATACAGAGCTTTAACAGAGCCGGGGACGGCAGAACATGCACACGCTATGGCGTCGCGACCACCACCGCCACCGTCGCGCAGCCACACCGCAGCGCGCCGATCCATCGCCTGACGCCCACATCAAGTCAATGTTGGTGAAATAGGAAATTACCTTCTCCTTCCCCGTTCATATTGGAGTCGTGTCCGTGCCAAGTCAAATGGGCCCTGAGAGGCTATTGTTTTTCACCTCTTTTAATAAATATAACTAAAATACATGTGGTAATTCTCTGTGTAAACTGTTACGTTCTCAAATCAATCCCTTGAATCAAATTTTCTTACCAGCCTAGTTCCATAATTAATCATTATATTTTTATTTAATTTTACTGCAGTGTGGGGATTATTCAGGGACAGGTTTGATTTACCACAAGCTGATAAGCTACACTATGCATTAATGGGATAAAAAATATTGGCTGCTTAGGTCTTAAAAACACCAAAAGGATGAACTCGATGGTACTCGAACTTGCGCCCCTTTTGTTCGTAACCCGTCTGCCTATATACTTTTCCCCCTTCAGGTATATCGATGATTTACGGTCGTTTGTTCGTGGTCGTTCTTGGTGTTCGTTTAGTATTTGGCTCAGATTTTCATTATAGCGGGCACGCTGAGCCACGGCGCCCGGCATCCACTCAAGCGACGATACATGTGCGATGTAGTAAATCTACCCACGCCGAGTTCTTGTACCTCAACCGCTTCTACGTGCTCGAATAACATTGTCCAACATAGATGATACTTGAGTTAAGCTGCTATGAATGTCGACATATATTATATCCTAACTATTATATTGCTTCTAGTAGACGATGAAAACACCAAGCTGAAGCCTCGAAGATCGCTATAGTTGGTAACACTCGCACTTCGGAACTAGGGCATGCGCAATGCTCTGTCCTTGGACTTTATATTATTTAGGTCGGATAATCGTTTTGTTCCCCACTGTACACTTAACCTTCAGAAAGCTAGCGGCAGAGAGTAGATTGCAGTAGAGTTTACACTATTTCATAATTCATCACGACAGATGATAGATACAAGGAATTTTTCATAGAGAGGTCGGGGAAGAGATGATGCCACCCCTTATAATTAATCATGCCATTCCATAGTCAACCACGCCGACCATGCACAAGCGGGAAAAGGAACAAGAAATGGAAGTAAAGAAGAGACGAAGAGGAGAGGAACTGAGGAGGGAGTTCAACAGAGACAGGTCGAGGAGATTCACAGAAGATAGGGTGAAGAGATGAACGAACATAAACGAGGACAAGACGATGAGAGCGACGGGGGAGGAAGACATGGGCAATTAGAGAGGAGGCAAGAGGAGGTAGAAGAGTGTGGAATAAATAAATAGCCGGGCAACGCCGGGTTTTCAGCTAGTGATAACTTTGAGATGAATAGTTCTATCTCTCGTTGCAGCCGGTTGTCCTGGGTGTCGGTGGCCGAGTGGAAGGGGGGCCGACACAGGGAAATAGGATGCACGCGTGTGCGGGTACGGAGACTGAGGTGCCCAGCCATTGGGACAGCAAAAACTGGAAACACTAAGCTAGATTAGTACAAGATAAATATTTCCTAGAAATATTATAATACTTTTACAAGTTTCATGGCTGCAGACTAGTGTAATGCTGATACATAGTTTAACTTGGTAGAGGCCTGCCTAGTGAAGAGAGTCTCATCTGTCTGTCCTATTGCCAACTGACCGGTACAGTTCAGTGGTGGCCACGAGCGGGGTTGCAGCAGAAAGCGCTCGTGACTGACGTCTTAAGAACGCCGCGCTGTGCTTGCATGGCGGCGAGCGGCGATAGTACGTGGAGCGCACTTCAAACTTGTGCGGCCCCACAAATAGGATAAAGGCAAAGGTCCCCGTTTCGAGTCCGGGTTCCGGCACACAATTTTAATCTGCCAGAAAGTTTCATATCAGCGAACACTCCGCTGCAGAGTGAAAAGTTTCATACCACAAATAGGACTCTCTCTCTCTCACACTCTCTCTCTCTCTCTGAACAAGGTAAGGTATGAATAAGTCTGTTATTGACTTACTTACACATAAAATATCAAACTTCAGTTCAATTAAGTGACCTTCAATTTGTGCTACATGATCATTGATTTGATTTGATTTTCTCAGGGAAGCCAAAACAGTCTCGGTCCAACCCGCCACTGCCAGCACCGAAACTAAGTTTATTGTGCGGTATCGCTCCCTGTATATCTAGTAAAGCCAACCAATGCCATTGAACAGTGCAAGGAGTCCCTTTACCAGTTCTTTATTAGCCACAATTTCTTCAGGTCTGGTTGTCCGAAATGTTCTGTGCCTTTTACTCTCCAATGCAATGCATTCGAAGATTAGATGTAATGCAGTTTCATCACCGTCCTCACAGATCCTACATTTAGGGTCCTCTTCATTTATTCCCATTGTATGAGGGTGTTTTTTGAAATTCCCATCGCCTGTCAGCAATCCAACCATGAGTCTAATCTCTCTCCTGTTCAGGCCCAGGATTGCAGAGCTTCTTTTAAAACATGGCTTTGGCATCATTACCTTGCCATGTTTTTGTTGGTAGACTTTGGTCCAATATTCTACGTGCTGTCTTCTGAGTTACGTAGCTCCAATTTGATCATTGCCTTGGTGATTGTCAGGACAGGTTCCGGTACAATAAATGGAGTCTCTGCCCCCATCCTGCCTAATCTGTCGGCATGTTCGTTGCCACTGATCCCCGAGTGGCCAGGGACCCACAATAGGTTTACTCTATTGCTTTCCCCTAGCTCCACCAGAACCCTGTGACATTCTGCAACAATTTTAGACCTTGTTGCAGGAGCTACATGATCATACTATGATACCTGTCCATTTGGCTATTACGATACACGCTGTCGAAATAGGAAGCTCCATGGCACAGTTTAAGTGGTAAGTAATCGGAGACAGTACAGTCCTGCTTCAATGTAGATGGGTTCCAATGAGTAAGCCTCCAATTCATTTCTAGGTAATGTGGTTAGTGCCCGAGCCTCTCTTGATACATTTACAATTCCGACAAAACAGTGAGACTCTTTTACTCAACACGTTCTCTACGAGAGATGGATGACAGTTATGATTCCGGGAGTTGTGTAAGAACAACCATTCACTGCGCAACGACAGAGATCTGCGGTCCAGATGCAGATGCGAATGTAAATGGCGACGCAGGTGAGACGGACTGGTTTCCCGCTGTTGCTCAAACGCGGAGCGCACGCATCTACGCATGCGCCGCGTGACGCAAGTCTGACGCCGCCGGCGGCGTTGGCTCGATCCGTCTGGGAGAAAGCTGCAGCCAGCCGGCAGCCTAACCACCACTGCCAATGTCAGGCGCGGACATTTGCGTGCCATCTGCATGGCTGACTGCCGCCTAGGCGAGCGCGGTTCGCATCATCCGGCGACGTGACGGATCCGTCTGTTGTCACCGCTGTCTTCACATGTTTTGTCACTGCTGTTGCGACGAAAATATCAGCACAGGCAGCAGCATAATTAAGCGGTCTCACTCACTGGGCACCGTCAGCAGTTCGCCTGACTTGACGAGGACAGAACAACTCTGCATTTTATACAAGGTGCAGCAAAAACTAAGCAGTTTTAAAGAGCAATAAAAAAGTAAATCTGAATATATAGAGAAAAAGGTTTTTATTTTCTAAATTACTACAACATATCATTTTACATTCGTTTCGTTTTGAAATAATGTCCTCAAGATGGCGGCCGTTAGCATCAACAGATTGTTGTAAACCACGGGTGCACAACATCCAATTTCTTGAACCTTACTGTCACTGAGGATGAAACCTGATGTCTCCGGAACGAACAAAATTCAAATTCAAATGTTTGTATAGCTTATGGGTTCCACCCCGTCCTTACTCTCACCATGAGCGCCTTCTTCGGCGAGCTTTCTACCGCTATTGTCAGGAGGTGCTGTGTTCTTCTGATTCATTGTGGAAAATATAACTGAATATCTTCTTCTTCTGAGAAATGGAGAACCAAAATATGGCACGATGGTGCCAAAGTGCTTCTTGCTACATAATATAGAAAGCATTCTCTTCTATAGACATGCGGAAGCGACATCAGAAGAATAAGAAGTACATTTCACACAGTCGTCAGTCTCACAAGGCTTTGCGAAAGGCAACACTAACTAACAGAAAATTGAAATGAAAGATAATAATTCTGAACGAAGTCATATTTCGGAACGCTTCCCCCGACGTGAGGAGTGAGAACATTCATTTTGTTATTGCACTGTTAATTTTTCTCAATTGCAGTCATTAGTACAGAAAGTATGGTACGACATCTTAGCGTACTTATAAATAATGTGACCCAAATTATTTGTCCTCGGTTACAAATGTAATGAGAAAGTCAAAAATGAGATCAAATGAATAAAACATACACTATAACAAAAAGCACTCCATTGTGCAGAAAATTGTGCCTTGATAACTTCATTCCTGGTAGGGGTACACAATGAAACTTAAAACACACGTAACCAACTTGCAGGACACAATAAACATTTTCCTCTTTACATTTATTTCTTCATTAATTAATTTTTTTCGAGCTTTTGTTTTCGTTCTCTTTCGTTCCCATTACCCGCCATATCAAGGCGTTATGCAGATTACATTATATCTGTCCTAATAAATCAATGAAGCAACACGCAAAATCTAGCAGAAGTCATATGACATCGAACTCGCAATTATTTCTTACAATGTCCAATCCAGGGATATGTTATAAATCCAGGTAGTCATATTTAGTGAAATAAATGAATGAATGTCACGTCCAGAAATCCATAAAGTAGCGTTTCGTGGTGGGATATGAATTTCACTGTGGTACCACATCGTCCATTACTGTCAATAGACGAATGACTGCATTCGTCGATCAGTCGAAACATATTCCGTGCAACATTCGAATGTTGATAAATATTAGACCGTTCGTGTTATACATGGGTTTAAGTCCCGTCCCTGAGCGTATCATAAAAACATTGCACAATACGATATATAAAAATAAAACCACTTAGTACATTTGAATTATGTTAATCTTGCATGACAATGCCACACGTAAAATTGTATAGTAAAAAACAACTACTATTGTACACACAAATCGTGTGTCAGCACGCTGAAGGATCTGCAAAATATAAATTTTTGAGATGCCAGGCATCTGCAATGTAACCCTCGCCATTAAAACATGGACAAATAAAATAAACACAGTTACAACTGGAAACATAAAACCATGACCTTTTCAATTTCTCCAACTACTAACAGCGAGTAGCAGGCGGTGAACTGTTGTAGGTAAACGTGTCCGATAACACACGAGAGTTGCACGAATAACGTTTGCGGTATCATATAAACAATTATTATTCTTAGGGTTGGCTCTCTTTCCGTTAGATGCGCTTTTGTTGCTCCGGCCACCGCGGCCGGCCCCCGGAACGACCCTGAAACAAAACGGCAAAGCACAGAATGGCGTTTATTGACATCACCTCGTCGGGTGACGGTCAGAGCCGAAAAATCGCGCATCAGAACGACGCTCATCATATGTTACGATAATCAAGGCATTAACCACAAGGAATTTCTACCTGAGGCAACGTCGCTGAACGCTGCAAAGTTCGTTGAAGTTTCGACCCGTTTCATGAAAGGTCTACGCAGGGTATAACCCCAGTTTGTATAACAAGGTTTTTGGTTTTTCGTTCACGACGACGCTAGCCCCGACACAGCCAATATCGTCAAACAGTTCCTGGAAGAAAAGAGGGTGGTGCAATTTGAATAAGCACCATATTGAATGGACTCAGTCCCCCAGACTCCCTCTTAATCTCTCGACTCAAACTCGCTTTGGAAGAAAAGAGATTTGACGAAATCCCAACGAAATGTGACGAGCGTTTTGACCACCATTCAAAAGGAAGACTTCTTGCAACCTTTCCAGGAAATGTATCGCAGAGCTCAGCGGTGCCTGGTTATAGGTGTGACTATTTCGAAGAAGAGTAACGTAAATTCGGGTCATAGTTCATCTACCGTTGCCACGGTGGAGTGTTCCGAGCGCTCTAAGGCGCCTTGTGGCGGAGTGTGCGGTTACTTCCCGTCAGAGGTTCGAGTCCGCCCTCAGCCATGTGTGTGTGTGTGTGTGTGTGTGTGTGTGTGTGTGTGTGCGTGCGTGCGTGCGTGTGAGCCTAGGGACTGATAATCGCAGTAGTTAAGTCCCATAGATTTACGAACATTTGAACATTTTTCATCTACGTTAATATTACAAGTCTGTTCACCGAGGTTTATTGTTAGAGACTGTATTCGACGCATATCCCATAGCGTGCAATAAGTTCTTGTATTCCATCAAAAATGTTCAGATGTTGCCGGCCGCGATGGCTGCGGAGACTGAGGCGCTCCAGTCATGGTCTGCACGGCCACTACGATCGGGGGTTCGAATCCCCCCTCGGGCATGGATATTTGTGCCGTCCTAGTTCGTAAGTAGTTCATAAGTAGTTTGTAAGTTTAGGGACTGATGACCCCGTAGGTAAGTCCCATAAGATTAACAAACATTTGAACATTTTTTGTTCAGATGTTTGTAAACTTAAAGAGACCAAACTACTAGGGATGCATATGTCATCGGTCCCTACATCTACAAACTACTTAAACTAACTTACGCTAAGGACAATACACACACACGCGCGCGAGCGCGCGCGAGGGAAGAGTCTAAGCTCCGACGGGAACGGCCGCACAATCCGTTGCAAAGCACCTTAGAAGGTGCGCCGCGTATTCCAACGTCATAGAATGTTGCCGCCTCTGTTGTAAACCGAACGTGCACGAAGTGTATGAAAACTCAGTTTTTCACTCAGAATCTCGTAAATAACTAATTTTCTGGCTAACGTTTCGTCTTCGACTGCAGAAGACATCATCAGAGGTTAAGCGGAAAACTGCGACCAAGGGAGCGCCGAATACATGGCGATTTAGAGGGTACCAGAATCCACCAAGTGACGTCAGCTACGAGACTATCTCTGGTATTACCAACATCATTGATAGACAATAACCGATTGTCAGGTAGCTGGTGCAACGCTGAAATAAAAATTTTGTCCAATTTAACACCTACCTCTTTTCGGTTTGTAAATATCTACGGCTTCTCTATACGGCGATCATTGTAATGTATTCAAAAGGTCTCGTACACCATTTGCAGATCTTAAATTTCTTAACCTGTCTTTGTTCCTTCTTGTTTTTCATTCTCTTTGTCTACGACGAAATTCTCAGTCTATTTCTTTGGTAGAATAGCAATTTTTCTTGAAGGTAGATTGAAGATGTTCAATCTCATCTTTCAAATAAATCGGTTCTCAACTTTTATGTGCCCTGCCGGCCAAAATATTAATCGCCCTTCTTTTTACTCTGGTGTGTTGCTTAGAGTCGTTATGTATGCTTACCTTTCCTGTAACCCCTGTGGCCCAACGACCGTCCCAATGAGATAGTGCGAGTACTTCGCCCTTCAGAGAGAATGAAAATCAATAAGTAATAACGACGCCCGACGGAAAAGTGTTTCTTCCCTTCATTAGGAAGGATACGGATTGATTTTGAGAGTGCTAATCAAGTATTTGGTGAAAAATGGCTTCAGACCCACCAGAAAGGTTGAAGAATTTTTAACACCTGCAAAAGATATATGGGAGCCTCTGGATGCTCTGCATAATCCTTGTAGCTGTGGTCTGGTTTACAACGGTACTACGAAAACAACTGTCAACAATCGTCGTCGTGAATATAGGAGGAACTGCCGCACGGGACATACGGAGAAATCGGCCATAGCCGAAAATGTTTACCAAGACGGAAACCATGAAAAATAACGAATACGGCCAAATTCTACAAAAATCAAACAATATTTTTCAGAAACAGACACTTGACTAAGAAAAAGCAATAAAACATTGAGGACATACGACCGACATTATGGAACACGCCACTGAGGCTGGATAATGCAGCCACGTTTCTCTGCGTGTTCCTAGACAAATACATGAATTGGAATATGCATCTCAACTAACTTTTAGACAAAACACGAAACCGACAAGGACTAGTACGACAAGTACAAGGATGTACTACGGCTGTAGCGCCGAAACTACCACACACACATACAAAAAATTCATAAGACCTTACTTAGAATACGCCAGCGCCCCTATGGGCGGTATTTCTAACTGTGTAACGGAAAGACTCAACGACGATTACTCCATAACTTCGCAAGACTCTCACTACTTACACCTAGCAACGAACTCTACAACATAGTACACGTGGAACCGCTACTAACCAGACTAACCGAACTTCGCGCGAACTACGGAAAACACATCCTGACAAAACAACCCAACTTAGAATTCCCACTGACCACAATACCACGCTCTATCAGACTCCCTAAATTCAAATACATCAGTACAGAACACCACCAAAACCTTCCCAGACCTAGCACTTACTATGACTCCCCTGACGAACAACACAATCACACCGACACACCTAGGCAATAAACCTCAACACACACAGGAAGCACTAACATATGAACAAACATGCACATAAGAACACACACACACGACAGGCGAAAGATACAACACAGACCTCCGCAACCAACTACAAATCAAACAGTAACACACTGGTAACGATCGTGCACGCAAGCATGCACATCCACCAGCTCACGCGCGAGCACACACACACACACACACACACACACACACACACACACACACACACACACACATACACTGCGCTCTATGCCTACATCCAAAACAGTCACATCATGTCACTGGTGACCAACAGAATTAATGACAAGTAAACATAACAGCCCCAATGTATATACAATAGGGAGTAACCTTTAAATACTCCCCAAACTAATTGTAAATTGTACCCCCAAAATACAAAATCAAATAACGTCTTATATATTCCATGTAACAAATTTACAGGTATAAATATATAGAAAAATTGTAAATAGTTTCTCCAGCATTAACAGCACTTATATAATTAGCCCTCAAATTGTGAGACCAAAACTTTTTAAATATGACCATTTAATTGGTTGAAATTGTAATTTTTTTATTAAAATAAGAAATTATGAATGTGCAACAAATGAAGAAGCAGCGCTAAATGCAAGCCTTTAATAATGTAACTAAGAAAATAAAAATGTAATAAACCTTACCCTGGCCAGAAAGTGCATAGCGGAAAACAAAACGATACGGGAAACTTTTTCCTATCGTCCATGACCTATGAGCACAGGAATTTTAAATCAAATTGACGCTCGTCATGCAAGCTTACACTGTATGCTTGTAAATTATTGTTCGTGAATTCTGTGAATGTGGAAGAGCAATAGCATTAATAGTAAACTTACTTTTTTCTTAATAATTTCTTCGACTGCACTAAATGGTTCATTAGAGAAAGGATGATCTACACTAGTGAACGCTAAATCTAATTTTGGCACAGAAGGAGGTGAATTATGCTGCCACAAAACGGTTTGTCACTTACCAAATAACACCAAACTGTCTGACACATAGCCAATCAACATTTAAAAAGAAAGAAATTAGTCATTTTACAAAAGAACAAAAATATTTTAAAAGTTATGTCATGACACGTTCCCCAACATTACAATATCTCGTATTCATTATCAATATAATCTAATCAGAAAGCCGCAGATGGGCGTCTAATTTCTTCCTTATCCACTTTATCATGTCCTTCATTAAATTTCCCGAACCAGTCCACACTATTGAAACACTCATTACATTTTCTTCGTAAATCTCACAGACATGTCGGTGAATGGTTTAACGTTCTTTAATATTCAGGAAACGAATATCACATCTCAGTTCACACGTGGCGGGATTTTCGATCAACTATTCAGTTATCCAATCATTATGAACGACATACAAGTTTCTGGGAGCCTGAAACGACGTCATTTCGTTCAGCTTGAACTCTAGATGTTACTGTGCAAGAAAGGATGTGCGATAGCAAAATTGAAAAAAATCGAAACGTAACTTACTTTCCGAATTACCCTCGCATTTTGATCATATGTAGGTGAAGGTCAACAAAGTAGTTTCCTATTAGGAAGAGACATAGTTTAAAGTCAAAGCTACCGACGCCTAGGTGAGAGGAACGCCAGAGGAGTGTTACCAACTCCTGTTACACGAATTTCGGCTAACGAACTTCCAAGATCTGCTAGAAATTGACTGGAAAATATGTCTCTATGAATAATATGCTTTCATTATTCAGTAATACTGTTGTTGTTGTGGTCTTCAGTCCGCATACTGGTTTGTTGAAGGTCTCCACGCTTCCCCCTTTGTCCTGTGCAAGTCTCTTCATCTGAGAATATGTTCGGCAACCTATATCCTTTTGAATCTGCTTACTGTATTCGTCTCTCGGTCTCCCTCTACGAATTTTACCCCACAAACTTTCTTATAATGCTAATTTGACAATTCCTTAATGTTTCAGATGTGTCCTACCAATCTATCCCTTCTCTTATTCAGGATATGCCACAAACTCATTTTTTCCCCAGTTCGGTGAAGCACCTCCTCATTAGTCACGTGATTTACCCATCTAATCTTCATCATTCGTCTGTAGGACCACATTTCAAAAGCTTCATAATCTTTTTGTCTGAACTCCTTATCGTCCACGTTTCACTACCATTCAATGCTACACTCCAGACAAATGTTTCAGGAAGGACTTCCTAACATTTAAATTAATATTGGATGTTAACAAGTTTCGCTTCGTTAGAAATGCTTTTCCCCCCATAGCCATTCTGCATTTTATATCTTGTTTGCTTTGGCCATCAGAAGTTATCTTGCTACCCAAATAACAAAATTCATCAACTACTTTTATTGTCTCATTACCTAATCTAATTCCTTCAGCATTGCCTGATTTTCTGACATTACATTCCATTACCTTTGTTTTACTGTTGTTAACGTTCATCTTATATCTTCCTTTCAAGACACTAGCCATTCCATTCAATTGCTCTTCCAGATATTTTGCGGTCTCTGACAGAATTACTATATCATCAGCAAACCGAAATGTTTTTATTTCTTCTCCCTGCACTTTAAGTCCTCTCCAAATTTTTCCTTCCATTCCTTCACTCCCTGCTCAATGTACAGATTGAACAACATTAGGGACAGGCTACAACCCTGTGTCACTCCCTTCCCAACCTCTGCGTCCCTTTCTTGCCCTTCGACTCTAATAACCGCTGTCTGGTTTTTGTATAGGTTCAATATAACTCTTCGCCCCCTATATTTTACCCCTGCTACCTTCAGAGTTGGGAGAGTGTATTCCAGTCGACATTGTCAAAAGCTTTCTCCAAATCTACACCTACAAAAACGTAGGTTTGGTCTTCCTTAGCCTATCTTCAAAGGTAAGGCGTAATGTGAGTATTGCCTCCCGTTTTCCTACATTTTCCCCAAATCCAAACTGATTTTTCCCGATGTCAGATTCTACAAGTTTTTCCATTCGTCTGTAAATAATTTGTGTTAGTATTTTGCAACCATGACTTATACTGCATATGGTACATTAAAGGTACATTTTCCTATTATTTGTGTAATACTTCCTTTTTCAGAGTGCTAAACATTAACATTTCTTACCACGATCATACTTTTCCTAGGTATCACATATGAATTTTAAATGAAATATTTCACTTAACTGGAAAAACAGGTGCTTCAGGGGCATGCTCTACTAATTAAAAGTGGAAAAGCATTGAAATCGATAAGAGACTGCTGGCAGTGTATTGTTGATAGTCACGCTTCCTGTAATTGTACTGCATACTGTACTGCAGCCAGTGCGATTGATCCCGCTACAGTATTTTATTGTGCCAGACGTCACACAGAAGTCAATATTGGCCCACATATTAACTCTTAAATAATTGTCTATTCTGAACTTCCATTCTTAATTTAATTCTATTAAAAATTAAATGGAATTTGTAGTAGAAAGTTAACATTTTGATAACAACATACACATTGTTAATTACTTTTAGTTTTTTAGTTTTGTTTAGGTTGAACACATCTAAAACGCGTTGTATCACCACGAATATACGGGGTTCACGACCTTTTACATAAAAATACAACAAATAAAAACATCGTTTTAGTTATCTTTATCGCAAAAGACAACAGAAATTGACAAGTTGTGTGACAATATTCTAGACATTTTGAATTTGTGTTCCAGATTGCTGTATATACCAGTACTCATACACGCTAACACGTCCTCTTGCATTGATGCAAGCCTGTATTCGTCGTGGCGTAATGTCTACTACATCATGAAGGAACACTCCTCAACAGCAATTCAGCGAATATCATCGCTGTAACCTATCTACAAGCAGAGCGATGATACTATTCAAAGTTGCAGTGGCACCAGTCATAACGTATAGAATAGAGATCATATAGGAAAAGCTTAAGATCAGCGACCTTAAAAGAGTAGAGAAAGTGAAGACGATGTTCATGAATCGGATCCTAGGAGTGGGAAAAACAGCGCCATATCGACTCACTTATGAACTGTTGAAAGAGACGTACTTCATAGAAGACAACAGACTTCAACATTGCCTACCATCTACGGGACCATACCAGGAACTACTCAACACCATGAAACGAAAGAAGAAGGAAATAGTCTTGGATTTCTACGGCAAACCAGCCTTGATGGATGAAAGCTGGACCAGCGAATGCAGGAATCAGACACGTGACAACAAGACTTTCAGTACACGGCTTTCACCATAAAATATGTACTATCAAAAACTTTCATGAACCGAGTGTGGACTGTAAATGTGTATTATGTGGTCAACAATGCAAAATATATCACATTTTTAACGTGTGAAAAAAGAACAAACTCAATAACAGACTACAGCAAAGACTAAAAATAATTTGTAACTGTTGTTACGAAAGAAAATATTTGTTGGGGATATTGGGTGAAATGTGTTTATTTTATTTAAGAAAAGTGTCAGTGGAGGTAAAATATAAATATATAAATTTTGATTTACGTGTTATTAACTGTGGTGGTTGTTGCTGGAATGTTTGAGCAACGTAACAAACCTGACCTCAATTTCGTGGTTGGTTACGTTAAACTCGTGATTAATGCAAGTGGTGTAGTTAAATTTTGAAAAATATTAAGCAAAACAATTAGTGTAATTAACAAATACTATGGCCCTATCTGACAAACTTTTCAAAAGATCACTCACCTTTCCTTTCATTACAAAATCTCCTACAGAGACTGTGCACACACAGATATCAGAAATTAACTTACTCCGTCTGTGCAATGCGTACGACTCAATTAATACGCTAATGGTAATGATAATTTAGAAAATTATGAATAATAGGATTTTTAACATCAAGTGATTGGCAAATGGATGCAGTCCAACCACTATAGTCGGTATCTAATAAAAATTAATTCACTCAAGCAAATAGGAAATTTAAGTAAATCAGTCTTAATTGATGCTATGCATACGGCAATTGTACGAGTTTGGCTCTTTATAGGATAGATGTGATGGTGGCTATTATTGTTAAACTCAGTGCAAAACGCGATAGAAAAATTATTCATTAATTTAACTGTCTGTTATCTTCTACCATCAATTTTAACAAAATTGTCTCAACTTAAATTATTATTATAGTCTCTAATAATTAATGACACTCACTAGATTGTAAAATTGTGTAGTAATATTATTCATGCATTATTGAGGATTGTCATACTAATCATGTGTGGTTAATTAGTTGTTCAAATAAGATAGCAAAAGTACTGTCTAATGTTCCTGTATTTACAACATTTAAACATGCATTCACAGTAAATTACAACCAATAGCATTTAACTTATTTATCAGTCCAGCGACGTGGTACTCTGCAGTCATACGAATGATACAGAAATCATTTTGATGGTGGCTCCTCCTTTGGCAGCTTGCTATCAGTTCGCCGTGATGCTTCGCGAATCGCGTAATTAATCACGACCGTTAGCGTCCGCGATGACGCTACCGCGTTTGGGACGTCTGGGACGGTTACCAAACATGTAACGAATTTCTGCCTCAGCAGAACGAACGAATAAATGTTTCATTAAGATCAATTCTTACTTCACTTATGTTCGCTGGTTTCACATAAATTTTCATATCGTTGCACTTATAACAAATTCTAACTTTCACTTTGTTTAACTTTATTATATTGTTTGAGCACTCCGCGGACCGCGTACGAACGTCTGATCTACGTCACGGGGCGGCAGATACTGCTGCTTGCCTGCTCTCCCAAAGGGGAGCGCTGCTATACGATAGAGTCTCTGACCTGAGGAGCCATATCGATAACTGTTTACAGAGGAATATTTTACATTGACCAATTAAAAATAACAAATAATCACAGTCATATAGAATACATACAAAGCACAAATAAAATAAAATAATATATAAAAAAACAATTACAATGCAGATAATAAATAAATGGCAGAAAATGTTCACAGCTAAGTTACGTACATACATTATGCATCACGATAATTAATTAAGTCACATAAGAAGTTAATTACTACATATTCACTATAAACAGGTTCAAACGAATAATATGTTCAAAATGAAGCTCATTCCTCGTTATAATGTAAGGTTTACCTTAAGGGTTACCTTACACTGTAAATTGTAAAAACCTATATATTAATCCTTAATCTGAGTGCACTTTTGTCCTTAATAATAATAATTCAGTGAATATCTCTCAGATTGGTTTGCAGATCATCTCGTCCAAAAAGAGCTCTTTTCAGTGTATTGAAGAGATGTTCGATAGCGTTCATGTCTGAACACAGTACTGGCGATGCTAATCTTGCGATGTCGTTATCAAGAAAGAACGAATTCACATGATCGAGAGAATTGTCTTGTCTTCCATTAAGACGAATCCCTCGCTGAAACGCTGCCGATATCGTTGCACTATACGTCGTAAGATGTCATTTCTGCACCGTGCAGTCGTTTGATTGCTTTTTAGTACCATCAATGTGGTACGGTGGCCCCACGTAATGCCACCACAAAACATGAGCCAACCATCACCTTGCTGCACTCGCTGGACGGTGTGTCTAACAAGGAGACGGCACATCCGTGTGGTGAAAAAGGACACCTAACACCTCACTTCGTTAAAATATTAGGACGCACTACTCGGAAAATCCCGAGAAAAATCGATCCGAAGTTTCTTACGTACCGTATGAGTATAAAATGTTAGTCCATTGACGAGGCGCCGTCTGGCCTAAATGGTTACGGCTCGGACTCTTACGTAAGAGGTCTCGGGTTCGATTCCTCCTCCGGCACTTTTTTCTTCTTTTTCAGTTTCTTTTGTTATTCCACCAATTATTCAAAAAGTTTCCCAACCTGCATTATTTTGAAAACATTATTTTAGCTCAAGAACGTAAAGTGTTTCAATCACTAAAAAATATTCGTGCTCGTTGTTCTATTTCGTTTATGGGGATTCAAGGTTTAAAGGGGCTTTGTAAGGGTCTCCGTGATTGTTCCCCAATCGACTTTGTTATTCTGATTAAAAACCAAAAGTTTCTCCTCATATACGTTACAATGAAAACTGGAAGACCCACCGCCTTGAATTCTGTTGTTGGACGAAAAGAAAATTCACCATTATCATCATCATCGTCATTAGAGACTGATTATACCTTTCAGCGTTCAGTCTGGAGCATAGTACCTCTAATAAAATTCCTCCATGATCACCTATTCAATGCTAACATTGATGCCTCGTCTGAAGTTATGCCTTTTACTTCAAAATCATTCTGCACCGAATCTAAGAACTTTCTTCTTGGTGTACCTCGACTCCTCTTACTCTCCGCTGCCGAGCTCATGAGTCTCTTAGGTAACCTTGCTTCTCCCATGCGTGTAACATGACCCCACCTTCTCAGTCTTTTCGCTCTAACTGCTTCATCTATGGTGTTCATTCCCAGTTTTTCTTTGATTTCCTCAATATAGACACCCTCCTGCCATTATTCCCATCTATTAGTAACTGCAATCATTCTTGCTACTTTCATATCTGTAACCTGTATCCACCCAACTTTCATTCCCATACAACAAAGTTGGTCGAAAGATAGAGCGGTGCACTGCAAACTTAGTCGTGGTACTTACTTCCTTCTTGCAGAGGAGAGTAGATCTTAGCTGAGCACTCACTGCACTAGCTTTGATGCACCTCGATTCCATTTTTTTCACTATGTTGCCATCCTATGAGAAAATACATCCCAGGTACTTGAAACTGTCTACCTGTTCTAAGTTTGTTCCTCCTATTTGGTACTCAATCTGTCTAAATCTCTTTCCCACAGACATTACTTTCGTTTTGGAGATGCTGATCTCCATATCATAATCTTTGCGCCTCTGATCGAGCTCTGAAATATTAGTTTGCAACCTTTCAATCGAATCTACCATTACAACTAAGTCATCAGCATATGCGAGGCTGCTTTTTTTTTTTTTTTTTTTTTTTTTTTTTTTTTTTTTTACATTCCGCCCTGCAGGGATTAAATTGGTCAAAACAATATAAGCAGTCTCGCATATGCGGATGACTTAGTTGTAACTGATTTGTTAAAGATAATGTAGGTTTGGGAAACTTTCTGAATAATTGGTGGAATAAAAAAAGAAAATGAAATAGAAGGGAAAAATTGCGGGAGGAGGAATCGAACCCGAGACCTCTGGCGTAAGAAATGTTCAAATGTTTGTAAAGTCTATGGGACTTAACTACGGGGTCATCAGTCCCTAAACTTACAAACTACTTATGAACTACTTACAACTAAGGACGACACAAATATCCATGCCCGAGGGGGGATTCGAAACCCCGACCGTAGTGGCCGTGCGGACCGTGACTGGAGCGCCTCAATCCCCTCGGCCACCGCGGCCGGCCTGGCGTAAGAGTCCAAGCCCTAACCATCTAGGCCAGACGGCGGCTGGGCAGTGGACTAACATTTTATAATCATAAGGAACCTAAGAAACTTAGGATCGATTTTTGTCGGGATTTTGCGAGTAGTGCGTCCTAATATTTTAACCACGTGAGGTGTTAGGGGTCCTCTTTCACCACACAAAATTTTGGACAAAAATTCCCGACCCCACGGTCGTGCCGTCTCCTTGTAAGATCTTCAGGCTACTCAGGCTGCCTCCAAAAACGTCTCAGACAATTGTCTGGTAGAAGGAAGATGGGAGCCGCAGCAGTGAATAGTAATTAACGGCATTTCCGACGAGTTCATTCAGCATACTGTTGGGTTCATATCTAACGCCCTATATGCTGTATAGGAGTCAAAGCTAGACTTCACCATGGACGTCGGGAGTGAAGTTGCTTGTCACGCAGCCTATTACGTACAGTTTGAGTCGATACACGACGCCCCGTGGCTGCACGTCAATTATAAATCAGCGCGGTAGCTTCCCTCTTGAGGTTCCTCGAAGCTGAAATCCATATGTAGTGGTCACCAGTAGCTGCGATAGCATTTGGGCAGGCAGAGAGAAGCAACCATCTACAGTTTCTGTATCTCTGTACCTCCTTCGCTTTGCTTCACTCCAAGACATCTGGAAACTTCTCTTGATGAAAGCCCTCCTGACACAAAGTGATAATTCGGATGCGATTCAACTTCGTAACTGGCTCTCTAGGCAGAACTACGTAAACACAAGATTTGAGTCGAACTGATCGACCGTCTTACCTACTACATCACATTGCCATTGCTTAAGCGTGGTCGTTTACATCTTTGTGAGGGTTCAGTGATGATATCTGCGGACTCTCTAAGGAACTGTGATCTTTATGCAATGTAATTCAACGTCGATGTTCAGAAGACCTTGGAACCAAGGTGGTACAACACTTTTTGGGCCACTTTACGTTACGGTAGTAACACTAAAAGTGGGCTTTTGTGGTCGTCTTTTGACAGCTCGAAATTTAAATAAAAATAACGGCTTAACTATTCATCTGACACGAAAATTGAATAACCGAATTTGTAGAGGAGAAAATTCTCTAAACTTTGCTCTCTTATGTTTTTTTTCCATATCTCGTAGAGATATTTGCAAAAATAACGGCGATTTTGAAATGTATGTCTGTCTGTCTGTCCGTCTGTCTGTCTGTCCGTAACGTGTTCCCTGTTTTTAAGACAAACCGTTCAACCGATCAGCACCAAATTTTACAGACATGATTGTATGCCACCAGAGACCGGAACCTCCCCTTTTCAAATTTTTCGGACAAAAAATACGGTAGTAAAACCAAAAAAAGCCGTTTGTAATATAATTGTAATTGTAAACGAACCGTTCATCTGACACGAAAATTGAATAACCTAATTGGTAGAGGAGAAAATTCTCTACAACTTAGCGCCCTTACTTTTTTCATATTTCGTATCGCTTGAGACATATTTGCAAAAATAACGGAGATTTGACACCCTCCATTGAATTAACGAAAACCAGCAGTTCGGAGATGTCACGTGACATTCCTTGCCCAAAACTCTCTCTGGCATACCCCATCCATCTTGCGTTGCGTATTTGACGATTTTCGTATTGTAACTTACAGGTTGTCATTTCAAAGCAATGGCGCACTGAGTAATTACCAAAACACATCGTTCTTCGTACGATAAATGATAATCTAGTGTCTACAAATGCCATATTAGCATGAGTTAAGAACGGCCATCAATAGTATGAGATTAAAGGACTCATGTTTTGATTGATAGCTGTAGCGCGTAGTGGGCAAGGCGTTGGACGATAACGTTAAAGTTCGGTGGTTCGGAACCCGCCACTACCTAATTTTTTTCCTAAAAGGGTTTCAGACACACATATTAATTAATTTTTTATTATTTAGATCATTATTTTGGTCCAAAATATTTGCAAAAACTTATAAAACTACAAATCTACAGTGGGCCGTAAAACACGTCAGTGCGATTTCTTATGCGTGTATTACAATACAGCAAAGCGAGTAACTAGTAGATTTTCGGTTGTCGGCTGACAGAAATATTTTCCCGTTTCGTAATCCTTAGATATTCGAGAATCACCCCGAAAAATTTGCTGTGTTGGCGGCAGCACTGCATCAGAGTCGGCACAAGTGCAAAACTGTGATCAAAGGACGTATCAAAATTAACCGAGAAAGCAACCTATTTCCCCTGTCATATTATATATGTTTTACGAGGTCTTACCAAGAGCCCAAGGAACGGCAACTAATATATGAGAGAGGGATGGTAGGAAAGGCGGGAGTTAAGGGGGTCGAGGGAGTGCGAAGTGACGAGTGAAAATTATGCAAGGGGGAAGCTCCAAAATTAGAAATGTTTGTATAGTTTATGGGACTTAACTATGGGGTCATCTGTCCCTAAACTTATAAACTATTAACTAGCTAATACTAAGGACGGGACAAATATCCGCGCCCGACCGTAGTGGCCGTGGAGAACGTGACTGGCGCGCCGCAGACAGCTCGGACACTGCGGCCAGCTAGGGGTGGGGGGAGGGGGCAAGCCAAATGATATGTCGCTGGTGGAGGAAAGTGCTCTGAGCCGTTCCTCCATGTTCACGCCTCATGAAGCAGCAGTATACAGCTACTACCTGTCCGTATCTTGACGCACGGGTTCTCGGAACTGCCGGCGGTGAGACAACACAGTAGCATCTCTGCGCTAATGCGCGCCTTTGTTTCACGAGTGGACAATGCGTGTGAGCCGCCGTTGCCTAACTGCTGCCGTAACCGCTGTTGTTTCCCCTATCTCGGCTCAACATCTGGACAGCGTAATTCATTCGACTAATTCGTCTTCGTCGCTGTCTAGGCGTATCTACCGGATGAATTTAATTAACCACTTTCTCTAACGCCAGTAAATGTTTCCTCTTGTTTATCTGTATATTCAGTAGCTGCCTTTGGCACCCCCATCCTCACGATTCCCCTTCTCCACACTTGAGAACAAAGCACATTATCACTTGTATATCTGTAGATATTTTCCTTATCTTCATATAGGGACTATGGAACACATGGGGCCGCGGTGGAGCAGCCGAGCGGTCTAAAGCGTCTCGCTGCGGAGTGCGCGGTTGCCCGCCGTGGAGGTTCGAGTCCTTCCTGGGACATGGGTGTGTGTGTTGTCCTTAGGTTAGTTTACCTAGGTTTAAGTAGTTTGTAAGCTACGGACTGATGACCGCGCAGTTTGGTCCGATAGATTTACAAACATTTGAACATTTTTTTTTGAGCACATGGGACGCTGAACAATTATCCTCCGTCCTTCTTACTTATGGTAAGCACGAAAGGGAAGATTATCCCATCAATCTACTGAAAACAAGTTAGTTTTCATACTAATCCGTTACTTGTAGTTCCAAAAACTAACCCTAAATCAAGACTTATTAAATCAAACTATGACGTCTTGTTTTTCAACATTTATATTGTCATCTTGTGATTTAATATCTGATCGAAAGTATGCAGACAGCATGTGTAGTGGGAAATGGACTACTATTGCCACGAGAGTCTTGTCCGACAGTGTTAAATGAGGCGAGTATTGAACTGTTATCACTATACATTATGTTTCCGCAAGACCGAGCGATGGCCGAGCGGTCTGCGGCGCGCCAGTCACAGTCTGCACGGCCGCTACGGTCGGGGATTCGAATCCCCCTTCGGGCTTGGATATTTGTGTCGTCTTTAGTATAAGGTAGTTCATAAGTAGTTTGTGAGTTTAGGGACTGATGACCCCGCAGTTAAGTCCCTTAAGCTTAACAAACCTTTGAACATTTAGACCGTCAGAAATGTAACAAGACGTAAGACAACGCGTCACTGAACAATTTCATGTTGGAAACCTGGGATCGGAAAAGCAGACTTATGTAGATGTGCAAGCAGACTTGTCCATAGCTTTCTCTCGTATTTCAGTTTTCCATCTGATTTACATCTAACAGGTGTATAAGTTGACACGAACTATGCTGTTTATATATTTTGCAAACAATCAAGGCGTAGGAGTAGGAGCCTGATTTCTGGTAAGTCATGATCTCATTGCACCGTATTTTCCACTTGGCCGTCTGCGAAGGAACTTGCCCCCTTTCTGCAAGCGGCGTACCGAAGGTCTCTAAAGAAACGAAGTGTAACCAAAGACTGCAATAGGGCGCAGCTCATTCTAGTTTAGAAGAAGAATCGTCGATTAGATGTGCAAAACTATAGGCCTCTATCCTTGAAATCGGTCTGTTGCAGAATTTTGAAACACATTTCATGTTCGAATATTATATCATTTCTGGAGACCGGTCATTTCATTTCCAGGAATCAAAATGGTTACCGAAAACAGCGATCATGTGAAACACAACTCACGCTGTTCAACCACGATATTCAGAAGGCAGTTGATACAGGGTCCAAGGTAGACGCCGTGTTTCGTGATTCTAAAAGGCGTTCCAAACCGTTCTGCGCCGTCGCCTGATGGGCAAAGTGCAAGCATACGGAATAGCAGAACTGGACTGAGGCGTTCTAGTTAACAGAACGGAGATGCCATTCTCAATGGAGAGAAGTCTTCAGGAGTCAAAGTGAACTCAGGCGTCTCCGGGGGAGTGTTATAGGACCATAGCTTTTCACTTTATATATAAATGACCCTGTAGATAACATTGGAAGTTCAGTGAAGTTTTCGCGGATGATGCTTTAATTTATCGAGGAGTCGTAATATTAGAAAAGTGTAGGGAATTACAGGAGCTTTCTAAATCTACATCGATACTCTGCAAATCACATTTAATTGCGTGCCAGAGGGTTCATTAACCACTTTCATGACTTTTCTCTACCGTTTCATTCTCTAATAGCGCGCGGGAAGAAAGAACACTTAAATCGTTCCGTTTTCGATCTGATTTCTCTTATTTTATTGGGATGGTCATGTCTCCCTAAGTAGGTGGGTGCTAGAAAAATATTTTCACATTCAGAAGTAAAAGTCGGTGATTGAAACTTCGCAAACAGATCACGCCGCAATAAATAACGTCTTTCTTTTAATGATTTCCACCCCAATTCGTGCAACATTTCCGTGACGCTCCCCCCCCCTCCCCCCCCCCCCCCCCCAGGTAACGTGACACAACAAAACGAGCTGCCCTGCTCTGAACCTCATCAAGGCTTTCCGTCAGTCGCACCTGGTGAGGGTCCCACAAGGGGCAACAGTACTCCAAGAGAGGACGCACAAGTGTGATGTAGGCAGTCTCTTTGGTGGAGCTGGTGCATCTTCGAAGCGTTCTGCCAATGAAACGTAACCTTTGTTTCACCTTCCCCACAATATGTTCTCTCCAGTCAAAGTTGTTCTTAATTGTAACCCCTAGGTAGTTGGTAGAATTTACGACCTTAAGGTTTGACTGATTTATCGCGTAATTGAAGTTCAGTGAATTTCTTTTAGTGTTCATATGGTCATGTATTACTTCACACTTTTCTTTATTTAGTGTCAACTGCCAATTTTCGCATCATGTAGAAATATTTTCTAAATCGCTTTGCAGTTGCTTTTGATCCTCTGTTGACTTCACTAACCGATAAACGACAGCATCATCCGCGAACAGTCTAAGGGAGCTATTCAGATTGTCTCCTAAATCGGAAGACTAGGGGTCCTATAACGCTTCCCATTGGAACGCGAGATATCACTTCTGTTTTACTCGATGACTTACCGTCAATTACAACGAACTGTGTCCTTTCTGATAGGAAATCGTGAATCCAATAGCACAATTGGGGAGATATTCCATAAGCACGCAATTTCATAAGAATCCACTTGTGGGGTACAGTGTCAAAAGCCTTCCGGAAAGGAAAATATATTTTCGTGGCGGAAAAACAGGATAATGTATCCCATTCGTAAAAGATACACAAAAAATCCGTCCAACAATTTGAAAGAAAACTGAAGTAAACTAATCCAATTCTCGTTTCCTCATTTCTTCTTGAATACAATTTATTCAATTTTTACGTTGTCCGCGACGCTCACTTCTTTGTGCTGAAATCCAACATCATGTTTGTAACAGTATCCTCCCCTGTTCCATACGTAGCATATGTTCGTACCATTTCAATTTTTTGCCATTAGTTTTACCTATAATGGTGGTTGTAGCTGTCATACGTTCTCTAATTATTTCATTCCTCACGTCATCAAATAATGTTCAGCTGCAACATCATCTCCAGTATGATATCTCCGTAGCAAGTTGTTTCCGTTCTCTACTTTTATCTATGACCCATACTTCCGAACCATACGTCCTGACGGGTTCTGTTCTTGTCTTAAATATATTCTTCTTCATCAGATTAGGCAAGTTATTACTCCACAGTATCGGATATAGAGTCTTTACCATGTTTTTTGGTTTCCCTATCTTCTTACGTCCTTCTCATCCCTTCCACCTTCGCTAATTACAACTCCTAGATATTCATATTCACTGACATTGTTTCAACTTCCCTCTCTTCAGTTCTATATCTTCTCCTTTACTTCCCATGGCCATATACTTCGTTATCTCAGTGTTAACTTCCAATTACCATATTCTTCAGTTAACTTCTCAAGCATTAAGTCATATACTGTTGATCTTCTGCTATTACTATTCGGTCATCTGTAAAGAGAATAGTATGTAGTGCCTATCTCCGAAATGTATTTCCATCGGTCTCCATTTTCTAATCCAATTTTCCAGAGCCTCATTCGAGTATATTTTAAACAATGTGAGTGAAAGACACCATCCTTCCTTAATTCCCTTTGTTGTTGAAAACGGGCCAGAGATACAATTTCCGATCTCTCCTGCGGTTTTATTATCTCTATACCAGATTTAATACCATTTATGTATCTTCTGCTTATTCCAAATAGATCTAAAACGGGCCATAGTTTCTGGAGTGAGACAGATCTACAAAAGTTATATTTAGTTTTCTTGCATTTGATAAACATTTTTCTGTAACGATTTTCGAAGTTAATATATTATCTATGCGAGATCTTCCTTCTCTAAAACTATTTTTGTCTTCCATTCCATTAATCTCTTTCTCCATTCCAACTCTCGAAACTTTTCCATACAATCTCACCATAGCAGACGTTAATTTTATACCTCTACAGTTACTACAAACTTTTCTAGCTCCCTTCCGGTAGACTGAAGAAAAATGGGAAATTTTCCAGACCTTTGGTAAATTCTTTCATTTTAAACACTTATTAAAAATTGGACAAATTATTTCTAAATTTCTCTTCTTGCACATTTTAGTAACTGTATAGTCAAATCTCCTGGTCCAGATACTTTTTATTTTTCATTTTTCCTATTTCTTCCTTCACCTCCTTCACAAAATTACTTAAAGTAACTAACTCGAGGGCGGACTCGAACCTCAGACGGGAGGGGACGTGTGGACCGTAAGTTGGAGCCACAGACCGCGCGCGCAACTGTCCAGTCTCTCATTACTCAATATTTCAAATAAATTAGGACACTGACGAGTGTTTTCAGTAGGCGTCCAAGAAGTGGGAATCTGTTACGCAAGCCTATTGATAGCTCCGTTGGTGAACAATAATGACATGCCCTGCTCGTAGCAATCAACTCGCTGCTGTATCTACTACAGTTAATAGATTATGTACTTTCCTCTATGAAGAATATGTAAGGAATGCTTGCCCATTGCAATTTGGTCGAGCTGATCTCTGTAAGCTTACGAATGTAGCTCGGGAATCCTGCTTTTCGTTATCGACTATGAATTCGTGCTAGCCCGATAATCATAAATTAAATTCTGGAGGCTTT
Organism: Locusta migratoria; assembly: GCA_026315105.1. Lineage (NCBI taxonomy): Eukaryota > Metazoa > Arthropoda > Insecta > Orthoptera > Acrididae > Locusta > Locusta migratoria. Next base: position 206,307,992 of record CM048751.1, read on the forward strand.
GGGTTGCTTGTTTGGGATAGGGGAACCAAACTACTAAGGTTATCAGTCCCCTGGTGGGGACGGGAAGGAGTGAGGGTAGGAAAGGAGGGGAGGGCAAAGGAAATGCACTCCGGGAAGTAAAGAAGAAAGGAAGACTGCAATAGCTCGGGGCCACGTGCTGGCCACGCACGAACTTACCAAAGAACCGTGAGCCCCCTGGAGGGTCGTGAGGCTTTTCTTGGTTATGTGGCGTATGCCCGAAATACGCCTCTCCAACTTATTCTTAATTGGAATTCCCCCTTTTCCCAACTGTCAGTTTGTCTGATAATTGGCTGAATAGAACCGCTATCTTTATGGGCCGAATCTCAAACAACCTGTTCCACTCTTCGGAATGGAGAATGAAATGAATGATCGAAGATGAATAGGGTATACTCATTACCACAGCTGTTTCCAATAGATACAAATATTTCTCCCTTAGATAATGAATTACAATAATATTAATTTACTTTACAATATACTTTCAATTTTTTGAAAGTCAATCTATTAGTTCCTCAGCTGTCATGAAAGCAACTGCTCTAAGGTCGTGGGTTTTGCAGAAGTCTGATGAATATGTCACATGATCAGATAGTAGACAACTGTTTCCACAAAACTCATTCACCTTATGTTGTTGTTGTTGTGGTCTTCAGTCCTAAAACTGCTTTGATGCAGCTCTCCACCGTACTCTATCCTGAGCAAACCTCTCCATCTCCTCATAAGAAAGGCAACATACATTTATCTGAACCTGCTTATTGCATTTGTGTCCCTCCAATGCTAATTTCACGATACCGTAATGCTTAAGAATGTGTCCTACTAATCGATCCTTTTTTAATTTTATTTTTTTATTTTTATCAAGGTATGCCAGAAATTCCTTTTCTCTCCAATTCTGTTCAGAACCTGCTCATTAATTTCGCAATCTACCCACCTAATCTTCAGCATTCTTCTGTAGTACCATATTTCGAAAGCTTCTAACCTATCCCTGTCTGAAATATTTAAAGTCCATGCATCACCACCATACAAAGCAACATTTCACACAAATGCTATCAGAAAAGACTTCCTAATACTTCAATTAATACTCGATTTTAACATATCGCCTTATACGATTATGTATCTCTGATCTGTAAAGAATTTTGGTACTTGAAAATGTTATGTATTGACCTTACATACACCGAAATGCTGGATGAATGTCATAAATGAAATCTCAAGATGTTTTTTTACTACGGAAAAAAACAATAACTGGAGAAAAGCACTCATGACTTTTGTACCAGCTGCGAGGAATATAGTTTAAAAAAATCTTATAAGAGGTTTTCTTAGAATTCTAAAGAATCAGTTCCACTCCGACAATGTGTTTTCCATAAAGAGATTCTAGGAACACAGATCCCATTACCCATACAATAGTGGAACGAAAATGTTTGGAGTGCAGTGAGGTATTTGTGGCGTCCGCTTTGTACAAATTTGGGGATGCATCGACTCAATAATAATGGTAAAGGGTGTAAGGCAAATTTATTTATTTATTATTTGACTACTGCAGCAATCTAACTGTAATTTTCCTGAAAATAAATAATAAATAAAGCGTAGTATTCCACTGTTAGACTGAGTACATTGCAACTTGTCCTCGTCAATCAAAAATCAGAATGGTCTTATATCACTTATTTGGGATAGCCATTAAATTATCTTCGTTTCTCTGTACAAGAAAGCTAAATGAGTCATATTAATGTAAAATACTTTCGACTGAACTAATAGACTTGGAGACTCATCGGATTGCTTTACCTGTGTGTTTTCAGTCGCTTTCAGAGCTAAGCACCTTACACTAAATTAGTAAAAATGACATTGAAACTATGGAAGAACCCAACCTGCTTTCGAAAACCACAGCGCGCTGACGACACACATAGAAGATAAAAGTGGACGGGTTTCGGAGCATTGGTTCGTGGAACTGTTGATCGCTTCTGGTTTCGCCAACACTACAAACATAACTAACTGTGCGACCACTGACATCCGGGCTATTCAGCTTCCAATTTATGGCCTGCCTTCGCCGAAACGATTGCCTCTGCCACAGCTACAGCACAATAAAGTCGCCATTCGCTCACAGGTCACTCTGGAGTGGACATTTTAACGGCGTTTCCCAACCATACAGTTGTCGTCGGTATTAGCGACGTCGAGAGAGCTGAATGTCTGCATATTGTATGAGTTACAGACTACTGCAGTTCCTGCAGGTTAAGGAGCGGCTCGTGGGAATAGTCGAGCGGTCTGGGGCGCCACGTTACGAATCGCACGTCCTCCCGCGTCGGAGGTTCGAATCCTCCTTCGGGCATGGATGTGTGTGTTGTCCTTAGGTTAGTTTAACTTAGTTTAAGTAGTTTGTAAGACTAGGGACTGATGAGCAACGTAGTTTGGTCCCATAGGATTATAAACATTTGAAATTTTTTTTGAAAAAGCGGCTCTCCTGAACAATGACAACAGAATGTCACACAGATTTCTCCCGAGATCTTAGTATCACCTTTCTAAGGACAATGAATGTAAACATAAAAGGCGAGACAAATACAAAGCTTATGTTGAGGGTTAGTTAACACTGGGATTCCAGCTGAAAAGGCGATCGCATAGATATCGGAATTTTGTAAATTAACGGTATGTGATATTCAAACCTCAAATAGTAATCAGCCAAAGCGATTCATTTTAACTCTCAAAAATTCTCGTTAAATTGAAAATGTGCCTCTTCACGCTATCGCAATGGCTATTGTGATGCTTTACCGTGCGCGACCTTGTAGTTAATCATCCTGACACTGAACGTCAGACTCCCTCAGTTGTCACTAAACGGTACTGTGTAGAGTCTTCGAAACCAATTTGGACCATAGTTGTGCTTAAGGATCATAGTTATGGGAATCTACGGTATATACTGAGAAACTGCTCTCAGAAGGAAACCACATATATATCCGAGAAACTGCTCTCAGAAGGAAACCACACACGTATCGGATATATATTTTGTTCAAGCAAATGAGGGATGGGGACAAACATAGAAACTGTTTGAGAAATACAAATGTAACAGACGCTAGCAGGATGTACATTTGTATCTGCACACACACGGGACCACTGCGATGTTCTCAGTGCGTTTAAAGTGTCAGTCGTGGTGACAACATCTGGGTGAGTAGTCGTGAGTGCGTTATGTCGGAGCCAAGTGAATTCAAAAATTGAGAAAAAAGTTCGTGCTTGTTTGGTGAATGGTCTCGTTCGCCAATGTTGACAACAACGACACTGTTCAGACACTTCGCATCGTCACATACTGGTTGCGCTAGTAGGAAGATGAAGTGTCATGTCTCCCGTGGCCACTACAGTTGCGTGTGGACTATCACGGAAATGATGTACTGGTTGGGGTGGAGATAATTAAAACAAAGGCGTTATTCATTGCGAAGAGATCTATTTGCGAAATTTCTTTCACCGACTTTCTCTTCCGAATGCGAACGTATTTTGTTAGCACCCGCCCACATAGGAAGACAAGCTCATGAAAATAAAATAAGATAAATCTGATGGAGCTATTAGAGGATGGAACTATAGAGAAACATCATAAAAGCTGTTCGATCAATCCTCTACCATGCACTTCGATGTAACTTGTGGAGTATTTATGTAGATATAGCTCTTATTTTCACTTCTGTAATTCATTTCTAGTGTTTTCATCTTATTCTTTTAATTTATATACTTAATTGTATTCAGTATAAGGTACTGGGGACGCAAGCTATTATACATGTATCGTAGGACTTAAGTTTATCACCAGTTTACTGATTAACATTAAAATTAATAATATATTTTAATAGAATCATAAATCAATTTTGGTCTGGTACATCAATTATAGAAGCACAACTATTCAACGTAGCAATCACCGTAGTGCTAACAAGCCATTAGTACTTATTTTTATTTTATGTATTTCTCATATTTAAAACTGCACAACCTCAGCAAGAATTAGTCTACTCCTACACGAACGAAGAATCTGAAAAGTAAAAGAGAATTTTTATGAAGGAAGTGGTTCAGAATTTTTAAAGATTTTGTAGCCGGCTATCGGTAAGAGTAATTAGAAGAATTTTTTCTCTCATCAAAAATATCTTGTCAGCTATGAAGAAACCCCAAAGAAAATACGTATGGCCGTAAGTATGCGAAATTATATGGTCTAGGTGAGGGCAAATACTGACTTCACGACTTACATCCATATAATGTAAACCAGTTTCTGCTATCGTGCAGAGTCGGACGTGATTACATCGCTGGTTGTTCAGCAGCCTTAAGAGAGCTGTCACACAAGTTGCTATGGAGATTAATAGTTTCTTCCATAAGGGACCCTGCAGTCGCTGGAAGGTATTAAAAAGGCTGTATATAAAAGGAGAAGGCTGAGGAGTACAAGAAAACTAGACAGCGCAGACATTGCAATGGCAGCGTTGTTAGTTCCCTTAATTGCTGTTGAACCTTTACAACTTGTACAATTCACATTCTTAAGCCCGTTTTACACGAGCAAGATTCTGCTGAAAAATGACTACTCGACGTGCGTGCGCCTATCGCGTCTTCATGTAAATCAGCTGCCAACCACATTGCGAGTGTGTCTGTGATCAATAGATTGTGGCGAATGTGGAGTTCTGGATTTCCGAGTGTGCTTTCGAATGCGCATGTCCAGAAGCAAGGAACTGAAGTGTTGTCTCAAAGCGTCGGAAATAAATCTATTCTCGTCGAGCTCATTAATATTACAGACATGCTTTGGCATCATCTTAAACATTATTCTCTTGTTTGGGTTGTGCTCTCGTCAGACTGAGAGGGTTGCAACAGAGACTAGTATTCTTTTTTCTAGTAGTGTTCTCCTAGAAATATCTACTAACCGAAAGATATTTACGTTTTACAAGGGAGAAGCTTACACTATGGATAAATATGAATTTAAATGTACAAACGTGTCTTCATGAAAAATATTTCAACAGTGAAAGACTCAGTATTATTAGATGATAAAATGTTTTCGACGCAATTTGAACGTTAGCAAGAAAACAGGATATGAAAACTAAAATAAACAGGCACTTTTTACTGCATTTGTGATATTGTTAGATGTCTTTGCAAGTAAATGTTTTGAAACGCTTGGATGACAGTTTTCCTATTTTTAGGACCTTAATAGTGTACTGAATTAACCACATTACATCTGGCGAGAATATGAACTACAACTACGATTTACCCTTTCATCATGAATAAACTGAATATCATTTCCTGCTCCCATGTAAAAAGTGCCCTCATAACCTCACTTCGTCATTCATATTGTAAGGTTATAGTTGTGAGTGAGTGAAATTGATAAATCAACTTTAACCATCGATGAAAAAATGTGTTTAATACGTTGTGTAAGTTCTGTAACGTGTTTTTACTTATCTTAAACTCGTGGCAATGTTACGTTGAACTCGTAAAATCGGCAAGTGAATGTAATTTAACTTTGATTAATTAACAAAGTAATTAGTGATATTAAGCAAAACTAAGGGCCTATATGAAAGTTCATTAAATATCACTCACCTTTACCTTCCTTACAATCTCCTTTCGGCGAGCTGCAAACACCAGATAGCTGAATGTAATTCCGCGTATATGCTATGCGTGCGACGTGCTAGTAATTTGTACACGTCTCGTTGTAATTTTGATTAGTGATTTAAACAATGTCACGTGGTTGGTAAGTAGGTGCTAGCCAATCACTGCAGTTCATAAATCACTGATTATATTTCTCTTTGAATAATTGTAGAATTACGTAAATTACACTTTGAAAAATGTTTTGCTTTCATAAACTAAAAATGATCTGTCAGATAAGATAGATTGTGGCGGTGGAAGGTATTGTTGAATCAGACACTACTGTATTCACTCAGTACCCACACACTAATTTTGAGATTAATAATTTTTAAATAAATTTTTATTTTTGAATATTGTTTCGTCAAGATATGTGATCATCAAAGCTCTAACTGAATTAATTACTGTTAGTTAACTGAATTTTAAAACAATGGTCTCTACTATACAATGTTCATATGCAATTAATCTAATTAAATCCACAGTCAATATTTAAGCCTTCTATAATGTTTTTTCACTTTGAAATATTATTTTCAAATCTAAGATCGGTCTGTCCAATTACTACCAATTAGCTTCGTTACTTAAGTCACGAATGTGGTAGTATTCATTATATAAAAAAAAAGGACATAACATCTCATCTTATATTTTTGCAAATCAAAGTCAGTGAACACTTTTACAATATACATTAGTTACAAAATTTGACATACATATAAAGTTACTACTTATCCTAATGTTCAAATGTTTGTAAAGCTTACGGAACTTAAATACGGGGTCATCAGTCCCTAAACTTACAAACTACTTATGAACTACTTACGAACTAGGACGGCACAAATATCCATGCCCGAGGGGGGATTCGAACCCCCGACCGTAGTGGCCGTGCAGACCGTAACTGAAGCGCCTCAGTCCTCTCGGCCACCGCGGCCGGCACTACTTATCCTATCAGAAAGTCCAGCGATGTCCGTTATCTTTACATAGCTTTTACAACAGTAGGTTTATAATACAATACTGGCCATTAAAATTGCTACACGAAGAAGAAATGCAGATGATAAACGGGTATTAATTGGACAAATGTATTATACTAGAACAGACGTGATTATGTTTCACGCAATTTGAGTGCATAGATCATGAGACATAAGTGCCCAGAACAACCACCTCTGGCCGTAATAACGGAAATGATACGCCTGGGCATTGAGTCAAACAGAGCTTGGACGGCGTGTGCAGGTACAGATGCCCATACAGCTTCAACACGATACCACAGTTCATCGAGAGTAGTGACTGGCGTTTTGTGACGAGCCAGTTGCTCGGCCACCATTGACCAGACGTTTTGGTGAGAGATCTGGAGTATGTGCTTGCTAAGGCAGCAGCCGAACATTTTCCATAACCCCAAAGGCCCGTACAGGACCTGCGACATGCGGTCGTGCATTATCCGGTTGAAATGCAGGGCTTCGCAGAAATCGAATGAAGGGTACAGCCACGGGTCGTTAATTCATCTGAAATGTAACGCCCACTGTTCAAAGTGCCGTCGATGCGAACAAGAGGTGACGGAGACGTATAACCATACCATCAGGCCGGGTGATACGCCAGTATGGCGATGACGAATACACGCTCCCATTGTACGTTCACCGTGATGTTCCAAACACGGATGCGACCAACATGATGCTGTAAGCAGAACCTGGATTCGTCCGAAAAAATGACGTTTTGCCATTCGTGCACCCAGGTTCGTAGTTACGTACACCATCGCAGGCATCCTGTCTGTGATGCAGCGTCAAGGGTAACCGCAGCCATGGTCTCCGAGCTGATAGTCCATGCTGCTGAAAACGTCGTCGAACTGTTCGTGCAGTTGCAAACGTCCCCATCTGTTGACTCAGGGATAGAGACGTGGCTGCACGATCCGTTACAGCCACGCGGATAAGATGCCTGTCATCTCGACTGCTAATGATACGACGCCGTTGGGATCCAGCACGACGTTCCGTATTGCCATCTTGAATCCACTGATTCCATATTCTGCTAACAGTCATTGGATCGCGACCATCGCGAGCAGCAATGTCGCGATACGACAGACCGCAACCGCGATGGACTATAATCCGACCTTTATCAAAGTCGGAAACGTGATGGTACGCATTTCTCCCCCTTACACGAGGCATCACAATAACGTTTCACCGGGCAACGCCGGTCAACTGCTGTTTGTATATGAGAAATCGTTTGGAAACCTTCCTCATGTCATAACGTCGTAGGTGTCGCAACCGACGCCAACCTTGTGTGAATGCTCTGAATAGCTAATCATTTGTCGGTTAAATTTCGCGTCTGTAGAACGTAAACTTCGTTGTGTAGCAATTTTAATGGCCGTAGTGTATTTATATGTAAATAAATCGTTCCAGCAAATTCGTTTGATAGGCGTTCCGTGTGACACCTTACAAGATGCGACACTACACAGAGTCAGCTCTACGGATAGATTTGGTGCTAACGTCTAAACGAAAACGACCACTCGATACAGGCAAGATAGTTCGGTAATAACACACCAGTATCAACTGAAACAAGAAAGTCTACCGTATAAAAGGGGCTTTATTTTATCACTAGATGTCCATTGTGGAACCGTGAGAATAAAATTGCATCTCTGGCACACTGTATTCGAAAAAGTAGGGATCAGAATTCAACTCATGGTACAGAATCATATTATTTGTGTTTTAAATGTTTCTTTGACTTTGCCATTACAATGGAGTTACTAAACAAGCATTTTCGAAATTCCTTAACCAAATAAGACGAGGCAAATAATTCGAAACTGTTGTCAACATGAGTAACAGAATCAACTATGGCACACGTTGGAAAGTAACTTAAATCGTTTAATCAGGACAAGATGGATTGCATAACAGTTACAGGGGTGGATAAAATAATATCTACTCCAACCAGTAAACTCCATCTTGTAACAAGAAGGCACAACTCAGTACGGGTAAACAGTAAGTTACGACCTCAGCGTAGAATTGACGTACGACGTTTTCCACGTAATCTTGTATTATATTGCACGTTTCGTTCTGAGACGGTCGAAACAAATGATTGGTGAAATTCGTGATCATTTCACAGATGCCATCTCGATGATGCGCAGTTAGTGGGAGCATCTGTGATGAAAACGGCTGCATTGTTAAACGTTTCACCGGTGACAGAATCCTCTGTAAAGATCGTACACAAAACAAGGTAAAACATTATTTACGAAGGGGAATAGTGGGCGAAACCCGAAGATAACTGACAATGGCCTATGAGCATTTAAAAATATTATGGTCAGAGAACAAAACCCTACCAAGGCAAAAACGGCCGAAAAACTCAACACTCACTTGAGTAACATTATTTCATAAAACAATATGGCTGAAATAGTTGCTGTTGAATGTTGCGGGTTGTATGGTTATGGTCGAAGAAACATTTCTGCTCCTGACGTTTCGTCCAGATCTGCGCTGGACATCTTCAGAGATGCTTCTGTTAGCAGTATTGCCGACTGACGAGTCAGGCGTCGGAGAGCGGTATAAATGCTGTCTAAAAGGGGCGAGGTCAAGTGTGCATGTGCGCAGCAGAGATAAGCCTTCTCAAAGATAAAACTATAACCATCGATATTCGGTGGTCAAGGATAGCAGCGTAAGTACCTACTCTGAAGAGCCGCTGTCCATATGTCACCAAGTTTCATAACTTCTTCCCTTCTATTAAAATTATCCCCATGTTTGTATATTTCAATTGCTTCTCTGTACAGCTGTGGACTATCGATAGTTATGCTTTTTTCTTTGACAAGGCTTATCACTGCTGGGCACGTGAACACTTGACCACGCCCCTTTAGACAGCATTTATACCACTCTCCGACGCCCGACTCGTCAGTCGGCAAGACGCACCGCTAACAGAAGCATCTCTGAAGATGTCCAGCGCATCTCTGGACGAAACGTCAGGAGCAGAAATGTTTCTTCGATCACGATCACATAATCCGGAAGATTCAACAGCAACTGTTTCAGTCGATGGTGAAAGACATCACTGCATGAATATGGCTAAAGCTTGACATTTCCTGGAAAGGTTGCAATTGCTAACGTTTAACAAAGGAAGTTGACGCAAAGCTGCGAAGGAAGTGCAGCTACAATCACAAAACTGTAACACTTACTGCACGGAAGTATGTGGTAAAGTATGATAAATTATCGTGTACATAGCTTCCTAGAACGACCCGGGTAGGCCTATATGCATCGAAAGCCGCAAATAAGCTTACGATATGCCATGCCTCTTGCCTACAGTGAAGCATGATAGAGGTTTCATTATGATTTGGGCATCTGTATCGTGGTGTCCACTGTTTCGATCATTAAGCTTACTAATTGGATAACTGTGAGTGAATATCTCACTATCTCCGACAACAATCTGCTTAGTATGGGGAACATATTGCAATCAAACACTGCCGTATCCAGAAAAATGTATGGGAAACATATTGCAATCAAACACTGCCTAAAGGTGTCACTATGTTTACGAAACAGGAACTTCGGAGTTGGATCAAGATTGAATGGCCAGATGTCCTACAGCACGACAGTGTCATCAAGGTCTTCAAGAGGCGTGCGGGGAATCGGTGCCACGTTGGATAAAAGCCTTCAATGAAGGTCTGAAAACTGTGGCAGACATGCATCGGGCAGGTCGAGCGTCTCTGAAGAAGTGAATACTGTTGTCGACGATGAAGGAACCACTTCGTGGCATTCGCTTCAGAACTGTTCCAAGGATTCGACCGCTCCATTCGCACCATCAACAGAATAGGCTCCGCTAACGGTATACTTCGCCTTCCACATCACTGGCAACGGGTTCTACACAATGCTGGTGACTACTTTGAAGGATAGCAACAGGTACAAATATGTAACGCATTTGCATTGGCTGTGAATAAATACTTGCCGCTATGAAGTTCCAACACTCGCCCACACTAAGAGCTAAGAAGATTCAGGTGTCCTTTGTACAACATCAAAAAATCATCAGACACCTGACGGGACAGCAAAAGCGCCCCGTCTCAATGTTGAAGGTTCTCTTAATGTAGGCAAATAAATAAATTAGTTACATGTCTGAAATCATTGTAAAGGATTACTTGTCAGTGTTAAATATTGACTCATTCGTTAACTTACGTTATTAGTCTGTTATGTGGGCCTTTCATTGTAAGAATGTTTGTAATAAGCACTGATTAACTGTAGTGAACTTTTGGATAGAAGACATGTAAATCTTTCCTTATGAATTAAACTGCACAACCAAAAAAGTGTTGCATTACCGTTGTTCTACGGTTTCCAGAACACTGACATTAAATGTGTACATTTACACCAACAACACAGATTGTCCATAGGTATCACTCAACCCTCTCTAAGATCTAAATACCCATGCATGAGCAATGCCATTGTAGTTTCCGTCTTAAGGAGGTTTACTGCTTGTGTTGACTGATGTTGGGCCACACCTAGAAGGATTTCTGAAGTTTGATCGTATCCGGATTGTTAGTTTTGGTCAGAAGGGACTCTCATATGGCAAGGTTCCAGACGTCTCGGAGTGAACCAATTACCAAAGCGACGTTGTTCGAAGATGGAGGAGATACAGATATACACGAACTGTGGATTAATTTCTTCTAGGAGTTATGCCACCACGGTGAATAAAGATATTCGTGCAGCCACAGAGCGTCGTGTTTCAACTCAAACTGTGCGTAATAGGCTCCATGACATCCAACTTCTCTACCGACCTCCATGTCGAGGTTCAGCTTTGACCCCTAGACACCATGCACTGCGGTACAGATGGGCCCAACAGCACGCTGAATAGACTTGCCAGAATTTAGAATTATCATCAAGTGTTTTTCACAGGCGAGAATCACATGTGCCTCCAATCAGCCTGGTCAGTCTGAACGCCTTAGACACACCTTCCAGCGAGTGCAGGAAGATGATGATGGTTCATTCATTTTGCGGTGGGATTTCGGTGAGGGATTGGGCTTAACCCACGACGACAATTATCGCTCTCATCGTACACATATTGTAAATGCACTTTCGTCGTGACGACCACCCAAGATTAGAATGACATGTTCTCCAGACACGATCGCTATTACATATTCCTGTGATACATTGACGATCCACTAACCAATATGAGAAACCTAGACCGAATCGCTGTTGAGGGGTGCGTCAATCTGGACTTTGATGATCGGGCGGAAAGTATGACATGACGAATAAAGGCATGAAACAGTGCTACAGGACGTGTTTCCGGGTACCAGGGATATTGATGTACGCTACAATCTGGAACAGTAGTTCAGAGTGTTTGTTTTTTGTCGGACAACTTGTCAATTCCTTTTTGCATGAACAATATAAGGAAGTGAAACTTTCCTGCTGTATATCTCTGTTTCATTTTTATGTAAAGGGTAATGAACCCCTGGAATCTTGGTGACGGAACACTTTTATGAAGTGTGTTTTTCGAGAGTAGAGAAATGAGACTTCCTGGTTTGTATTGCGCCGTCTGATCCTGAACACAATTAGCTTTACTACAATGTGCTGCTGCAAATAAGTTGTTAATTGTCGATTCATAGGTGATACATGATTTTCACTATTACACTATTTTTCATTTGTTTACGAGAGACTGTAATGATTCACCAACTGGTATTGCAAATGAGAAAATTAATCTTTGTCCCAATATTAGAATAATTGGCTGGAACACAACCAGATCATGATTTGTTGGAAAACAAGACAACATAAATATAAGGAAGAAAGTGAATGAAGAATTAAATTCCGAGACAAAAGAAATAAATCGCACTTCTTTGCAACTAATGTCAGGAAAATAATTTAAATTTGGAAAGTCCATCTACAAAAGAAATAAATCGCTCTTGTGTGCAACTATTATCGCGAGAATAATTTAAAGTTGCAAGGTCCGTATAGCATGCAGTAATATCAGTCGTCACAAAGACTCAGACGATCGGTTTGGACCTATGACTGGCAAATCTAAAGTTTGTAAATCTAAGGCACTTGACTGCTGTGGTTGTTAGCCCCTAGGCTTAGAAACTACTGAAACCAACTTATGCTAAGGAAAACACACGCACACCTATGCCCGAGGAAGCAAGGTGCCTCAGAGCGCTCGGCCACTCCGTTGCGGCACCATGATTAGCCTCTTTTATTTATTTATTAGTCTCAGTTTTTGCAAATTATATGCACTTGAAAATTTCAGTCACTTTCTACAGTTCTTTTCATTATTAAAATGCAAAGTGCAATAAAACGTTATGACAGACCATTGCAATAGTACCAACAAAAGTCGTAGATTGTGAAGATTGGAACAGATCTCTAGTTTTGACAAAATGTGACATGAATTGTTCGAACAATTCCAGTTGTGTTAAAACCACGCCCTAGATTCAACATATGTTCCAAAGAAATTATCCCACCACTGGCCATTCTCTGGATGAACAAAATCTAAATGACTGTGCGAGGAACTGAACCACGTCACTCCAGAATGCAAGAGCAGTGCCGTAAGAACCACAAGAATCCTCGTCTTGGTTTCCAAGAACCTATAAGCATTCGTGTGTCGAAACAGAACTGCTTGACAGTTAAGAATGTACGCTGGGCTGGTGTCAGGCGCGAAAGGCAACTCAGCAAAGTCGCAGAGGAAAACAAATGAGGCGTCAGGTGAGGACAGAGCGGCTGTCACGTTCGGCTGGCATGTGTGGGCGCGTCGCCGCCCGTGGCATTGAACCTGGGACTCCCGTCTGCGATGCAGGGCAAACGGAACGCCGGTGCAGCGGCGGCTGCCGATAGCGGGTTGACAAATGGTACCATGCCACCGCGTAGTCTTCCGGTAACTGCTACGGATTTAATGTCATAACAGTGTGACGAGACAGGTAGCAGATAACATAAAAATAGTGAGAACCTAACGTCGCAGGCTAATCACTAACTTTGAAGGTCATCTCTGTTGCGAGGGAAAAAACTGCATTAAAAGCAATATAAAGCTGCTGAAATGTCTGTAACTAACTTAAAACATAAACAAAATGGCCCTATAGAGCAATAACTTGAATTCTCGAATTTCCATGGAGTTTTCTCAGCTATTTCGAACATTGTTTGAAGAAAAATACAGGCATTATTTTTTTTTTTTTAAATCATCGTTGCTTTGTTGGATACTTATCTAATATATAAAGCAAAGTGTCCGTACGTTTGTACGTGCTGCACAGTTTTGTACATGTAAGCTTCAATCCAGGAGGACGGTCGCCGTAAGTGTAAGAATTACATACGATATATAGTTCACGATATATGACGTCATAAACAATGAGATGCGCGAAAAACTGCTGCATTTTGCGAAAATGCTGCTCAGTTTCTCCTAAACCACTGGGCCGATTACAACCACATTTGGTACATACATTCCTTACCGTGAGGTAACAATTGCGGCATGGTTAATAATCACATACGGCACATGGTTCAAAAGATATTACGTCATAAACAATAGGAATCGCAAAAAAACTGCCACATAATGAGGCGAGACTTTATAAATACGCTATATGAGAATGAGAGTACTTAGCGACTTGCAACAAACTTTAAACATAATTTCATACTATTATTAAACTTTTTCTCGCTGACAACCAGAGCTTACTACTTTTCCTCTGTTTATGGAGTAAAACATTCGGTATGACATTACAATTCATAAGTTGTACACTACAAATTGTAGCCGCAAGAAATTTTACACACAGTTACACATATATAGTTGAATGTACCTTCGAAATTATATCGCAGTACGACACGTAGTTCATGAGATATGAGTATATAAACAGTAAAGTTCATGCAAAACGGTTCCATCATCACGCGTCAGGTTTTGCTGTATTACTTCTTTACTATTAACTCTGTTCGCAACGGATTTTGCCAACATACAGCACTTATACAAATGACTATATAAATGCAAAATTATACAATTGTACAACACATAAATCAATAAAAATGAGATTCTTGGCCAAGGGGAGGGGCGGGGCACCTCTGGACAGTGGTGTTGACAACTTTGAGCTCTGAAGCGCACATGGATACTACCGATAGCAATGGACTTCTACAGAGTTATATGGAAAGGAAGAGAATGTAACAGAGAGTATCCAACTCTTACTCATTATTTACAACAGATCTTGCTTTTAACTTCAAGAGAATACAGTTTGCAGTGAAACATGCTTTTTCTATTGCGATTAATAAACCACAGGGTAATCTATTCAATACTGTGGAGTGGATTTGATAAACCATGTTTCTCAGATGGATAGTTTTATGACGCTTGGTCAGGGATGGCCTCACCAAGGAAATTATTCATATTAGATCCGGGACAAGTAACAACAAACATTGTTTATGCTAAAGTAGTGAATTAAATGAATGTATGAAAGTTACATATTATTTGTATTTTCATTACTATCTTTCTTAGTTTGGATATATTTTTATATTACGCAAGACAGCCTTATTTCTTAAATATTCTGTGATAAATGTAACATGTTATTAGAAAGAAGGAGATGGACAGAGAGAGAAGGAATAGGAGTACTAACTCAAAACGTGAATAAATAAATAAATGCCCGGGCAAAGCCGGGTTTTCAGCTAGTCTTTTATAAAATGTCTATCAAATGCTCCATCTCTTCCACCCTTTTCCACTTAGATCACCTGTTACTTTGTCTTCCCATCTCAGTCCTCGTCTGTCTCCTTCACCCTTCGATTATAGTCGAACGCGGTGGTCTTGAGTTAAAGTGCTCGACTGCTAATCGAATGGTCGACGGTTCGAAATCCGGCTGAACCTCTGATTTCTTCAGTCTGTGTTTTAACCCATCCTCTCAACGATGTGAGGAGTCGCCAGAAACGATACGTGGTTCGGATTCCACGTTAAGCTGTAGGCCCCCTTTCCCCAGTTGGATAACTGGGGTAGGCAAAGGTCACACAAGTCATCGAAGTGGCGTCCAATTGAAAGACTTGCACCAGGCCAATGAGCCACACGTACTTATTACTATTATTACCCTTAGATTTTCTGATTTTCAAGACTTCTTCACACGGACTACTCCCGTATTCTGTTCACATACCCGTACCATCTTACCTTACTTTTCTGAATCTTATTTATTATGCACTCCCTATCAATCAGCCTAAATAAATACATTGTAAATTTCGAATTGCTACTTGTATATTATTAAAGAGGCAGATCACCAACCACATGTTTACTTGTTTCCGAAAAATAGAAATATATTAAATTTCTTTTGACTTGACCTTCAGGATGTAGGTTTTATAACAAAACAAATACATGATTAAATTACAAATAAATATACACTGCCGGAAAGACGATGTCGATTTCGAACGATGTTGGAAGATGCCACTTGACGGATAGAACGCAGCTCAAAAAAAAAAAAAAAAAATATATATATATATATATATATATATATATATATATATATATATATATATATATATATAAAAATAAAAATTAAAAAAAAAATTAGGGCATCATCTGAGACATCAAACACCATATACATATGGTAACGAATTTTATTCGGATGTTGTTCAGAATTGTAATTTTAATGTGATTCAGTACGGTATTTAGCTGCCTCAACTCCTTAGTTGAGGTTTACATGGCGTTTAATTAGAGCGCGGTACCATGCGGCTACCAACAGTATTGAAAAAATAATTATCATTGCCCTCTAATATGGTGTGTGATTACCTCTGACGGCCAGTACAGTTTCACACTTGCGTACTACCGACAGTATGAGATTATTAATCAGCTCTCCGGGAATATTTGGCCATTGTTCCACGAGTGCATTATCCAGCTCTGCAACCTGTGTAGCCGTGGCGGAGTGGCCAAGCACATTGAGGCGCTATGCACCGATGCGCGAGACCGTTCCCCGTCGAAGGATCGAATCCCCCCCCCCCCTCAGGCATGGATGATTGTGTCGTCTTTTGTGTAAGGTAGTTCATAAGTAGTTTGTAAGTTTAGGGACTGATGGCCCCGCAGTTTGTCTGAAGCTTCACAACATTTGAACATTTTTTGCAACCTTTTCAGGAGGTGCTGGTCTAGCTGCAATACGTCTGCCTAGTGCATCCCACACATGCTCAGCCTAGTTTATTTCCGGTAAACACGCTGGCCACTCCATTCGTTCAGTTACTTCAGCCTCAAGCACGTTGTCCGCCATTGCAGCTTTGTGGAGACGAGCGTTATCGTCCTCCAGAAGGTAATCCTCTCCTGTGCCACCAGCATAGGGCACAACAAAAGGTCGAAGTATCTCGTCTCTATACCTCTGAGCAGCGAAAGCACTATTCTGAACGATGTAGAGGTCCGCAAGTCTGCCAATTCTGACTCCTACCCACATCATTCGTCCACCATCATGATATGGTGACGTTTACTGCACATAAAAAGGAGTGATCCGAGCTCCACTTTCTCTCCATATCACGGAATGACGATTGACGTACCATTTGTCAACTTAAATGTTTTATGACTGACGTACCATTTTAACGTCATGCGCCTTCGCTAAACGAAAACATAGGACACAAGTGACCAGCTGATGGTACACCCTAAGTGTATCGAAACCGGTCGTCAGAAAAAAATTAATTTAATACTTCAAATATTTTATTTGTTATATGCTATCGGTTTCGGCAGTTGCTGTCATCCAAAGGAAATCAACAAGATATTTTACATCAAAGCTAATAAGATAATATTCTTACTGAGTACAGCAACGTGTAATTCACACTAAAATAAGATAACATCCAATAAGATTACATCTTTACTGTGTACATCGTCTAATTCTCAATAAAATATTGTAAACTAGTCGACCCGGCAATTCTTCGCAATTGCTAATATGTATGTACTCTTGCTTTGAACGTCAAATGTGCAAAAGTTTATCGCAATCGTAGGAATGTTAGTATTATTCCAAAGAAAAGAGCTTTCAGTTTTTCACAAACGTTCCTATTTTCTGGCCAACTATTCCAAACTTTCACTTCGCTCAAACCTTCCTCTCGCTTTGAACGTAGAATGTGCCAAATTTTATCCCAGCCAGATTAATGATATTGATATTTCATCTTTTAATTTTTTCTAAATTTTCCAATTTGCCGGAAAACTTTTCCAAATTTTTATTTCATAACAACGTTATTCTTGCTGTGAACATCAAATATGCAAAATTTTATAGCGATCAGAAGAATGAACGTCAAATCATCAAAATTTTATCGCAATCGGATGAACCGTTCTCAACTTATAGTGTTGAATTCATTTAGAGACACATTGAAAAAGGAACTTGTTTCGAATTTTGCGACTTTCCTTTTTAACTGTCCCAATTTTTTTACTGATAACTTTTACAAAAAATGAACAAATCAAATAAAGAATTACACCTCTCCGTCATGCGAAGAGGCAGTTATAGTGCTGAATTCAATCAAAAACACACTGAAAAACGCACATTCAGGTTTTCTTAAATTTTCCAGTTTTCCGGTAGATTTTCCAAAAACTTTATTTCATACAAACCTTGTCCTGTCAAGCCGTACTCAAATGATGCTATTACAACCATGTGGCAATTGATTTTTATTCATAAAAAATGCTTTCGGTTTTTCCTAAATTTTCCAACTTTCCGGGCGACTTTTCCAAATTTTTATTTCATGCAAACCTTCCTCGTCCTTTCAACATGAAATGTATAAAATTTTTATCGCAATTGGACGAACGGTATGATAGCTCACTGGAAAAAGCTCTTTCAGTTTTTCCCGATTTTCCTCTTTTCCGGACAACTTTTCCATATTTTATCCCCGTTAATCTTTCCCTGGACTTACACGAATATTTCAAGACTAAAATTAGTCAAATAGGTTCAGCCGCTCTCGAGTTTTAGCGGGACTAACGAACCGCAATTCATTTATATATATTAGATGTTGCTATACTCAGTAAAAATGTTATGTTATTGGCTTCAATGTAAAATATCTTGTTGATTTCCTGTTGATGGCAGCATCTGCCGAAACCGATACAATATAACAAATAAAAATATTTTGCAGCCTTGGCATAAGAATGACTTTTTGAAGACCTCCCTCTGTCTCTACCCCGCTCTCAACCTTCCTATGGCTCTCCATGCCATAGCTTCGAGTAAGTCAGGTTGTTGTTGCATTGCATTACCTGCTCACTATACTATCAGGAACCCAGCTGCTTGTGTAATTCGTTTGGTAAAGTAAACAAAACTCAACATCAACCCCCTCTGCAGCAATATTCTGTTATCATCACTATCTCGGTTGTCTCCACTACGTAGAACCGACAGAAAGACGTCGAACATTTTCAGTTCATTATTTATGTGATCTGTCTATGCGTCTGAATAATAAACGTTTAATATTGCCATATACATTTCACCTTTGTAAGGCGTCATCAGTGAACTGTAATATAAACATGATTGAGTTTTAAAATATTTAGGTTTTTTGCGAATTTAGGCTATAAACAGTTCTGGCGCGTTATCTGAGAATAGTTCATGATATTTGGATGTTATTACTTAGACTTTTTCGCTGATGCTGGTTTACATGTAGTGCTGCTTGGTGATTCTCTCTCTCTCTCTGTCTCTGTCTCTGTCTCTGTCTCTCTCTCTCTCTCTCTCTCTCTCTCTCTCTCTCTCTCTCTCTCTCTCTCTCTCTCTCTCTACGATCAGGAGTCATTATACAAGTTGTTACAAAAATGTACGGCCAACCATTCAGGAAACATTCCTCACACACAAAGAAAGAAAATATGTTATGTGGACATGTGTCCGGAAACGCTTAATTTTCATTTTAGAGCTCATTTTAGTATTTCTCTTTAAATGTAAATTGAAATAATTCGTCAGACAATTGTCAAAATACCCAATTGTTTCGTTAGTATGTACTGTACGTCCTCAATTCACCGCCAGTTGGCCCAATTGAACGAAGGTAATGTTGACCTTAGTGCTTGTGTTCATGTTCTTCCACCTACGCTCACTGGAGAACTTATCATGATTTCATACGGGATACTCTACCTGTGCTGCTAGAACATGTGCCTTTACAAGTACGACACAACATGTGGTTCGTGCACGATGGAGCTCCTGCACATTTCAGTCGACGTGTTCGTACGCTTCTCAACAACAGATTCGGTTACCGATGGATTGGTAGAGGCGGACCAATTCCATGGCCTCCACGCTCTCCTGACCTCAACCCTCTTGACTTTCATTTATGGGGGCATTTGAAAGCTTTTGTCTACGCAACCCGGGTACCAAATGTAGAGACTCTTCGTACTCGTATTGTGGACGGCTGTGATAAAATACGCCATTCTCCAGGGCTGCATCAGCGCATCAGTGATTCCAAGCGACGGACGGTGGATGCATGTAACCTTGCTAAGGGAGGACATTTTGAATATTTTCTGTAACAAAGTGTTTGAAGTCACGCTGGTACGTTCTGTTGATGTGTGTTTCCATTCCATGATTAATGTGATTTGAAGAGAAGTAATAAAATGGACTCTAACATGGAAAATAAGCGTTTCCGGACACATGTCCACATAACATATCTTCTTTCTTCGTGTGTGAGGAATGTTTCCTGAAAGTTTGGCCGTAACTTTTTGTAACACCCTCTATAAATAAAAAATAAAAATGTTCAAATGTTTGTTAAGATTAAGGGTCTTAACTGCGGGGTCATCAGTCTCTAAACTTACAAACAAATGTTCAAATGTTTGTTAAGCTTAAGGGACTTAACTACGGGGTCATCAGTCCCTAAACTTACAAACTACTTATGAACTACCTTACACTAAATACGACACAAACATCCATGCCCGAGGGGAGATTCGAATCCCCGACCGTAGCGGTCGTGCAGACTGTGATTGGCGCGCCGCAGAACGCTCGGCCACTGCGGCCGGATAAAAAAATTGAAATAATATCAATAACTAGTGAAGTTCTTTACGCAGTTACATCGGAAACACACACACACACACGCTGACATAAAGCAAAGATAGGACAAATACACATTCAACAGTTGGCAAACCACCCAGAACAAAAACACAACACAAACACAAACAAAATGGCATGTGCCTAGAGGGGCTAGTGGTGAAGTGCTAAAATGAAAACTGGCAATGGAATAAAATTGGAAACAAAACAATCTAAAGTCACCAATCAGCCCTATAAGCAGACCAGCATCCACCAAAAATTGTAAGTAATAACATCGAAATAACATTAACTACGCCGCGGTAGAGTAGCCGAGCGGTCTAAGGCGCCTCGCTGCGAACCGCGTGGTTGCTCGCCGTCGGACGTTCGAGTCCTCCCTGGGGCATGGGTGTGTGTGTATGTGTGTTGTCCCTAGGTTAGATTACCTTAGTTTAAGTAGTTTGTAAGCTACGGACTGATGACCACGCAGTTTGATCCGATAGATTTACAAAAAATTTTCCTAACATTAAGTACACTTAGATAACGCGCCGGAACTATTTATAACCTAAAAAATAAAAAAATAGAAAAACGAAGTATTATAAAACATAATCATGTACATATTACAGGTCAATAATGATGCCTTACAAAATGAAGGCGAAATGCATATGACAATGTTGTTGTTGTTGTTGTGGTCTTCAGTCCAGAGACTGGTTTGATGCAGCTCTCCACCCTACTCTATCCTGAGCAAGCCTTTTCATCTCCTCATAAGAACGACAACCCACATCCACTTGAATCTGCATGACAATGATAATGTATAACATTTATTATTCAGTTGCGTAGACGGTTTACATAAATATCTACATTATAATATAAAAAAGCAATTGTGGGAAGACAGGACAGCAAGGAACTAACATGGGTGTACTATTGTTTGTTTTCGGCGGTGTAGACGCTTATTAAAATGTTTGTGTTATTAATTTGTAATCTCAGCATCTAGTATTTTTACTGGTATCGGAACAATTTAAGCTAGAATTTACGGCATTTCAATTACTATTATTTTTCAAATCTATTGTTATAGCTTTCACACTCACTGTCTGTCTGTGTTAAAGTATCATCTTGCACGTGTAGTGAGCGAATAACATTGTTTCCCCATAAATATATCATAATGAATACTAGTTTCTTCATCATACAATATGATTGTGACTGACTACATTAACACTTGTTTTGTAGATAAAGTAGTGTGCCCGTGTGTTTGCGAGATTTCGTGTTTGTATCGCATACAACTCCACAATATGATCGTGATGAGATTTTGCACACTTGACCTTCAAGCCAAGAGGAAGCTCACTGTGGGTGTAGGAATTACGTACATTACACGCTTTGGGAGACGTGACGTCATAACGATGAATGCGCGAAAAAATGGTACATCATTAAGCAGGTCCCCGACGAAAACTACAGTTTTTATTTCGACCGCGATGAAATATTGCACACTTGACCTTCAAAGCAACACGAAGTCACTGTCTACATAAAATTTCACGTGCTGCATGGCTAAAGTACTTAACATACGGAATTCGACAAACTCAGACTGGAACGTATACCGTAAAGATATGTTGAACACTCTAGGAGGACGCGTGTTTATAGCGATAACGATTGTATTGAGTAAAGTACAGATCCGGAATGTGAAATAATTTGAGTGAAGGTTAGCGTTACATGTGGCTCAGACATGGTCATTAGAAGTTTTTATAGACCACCAGGCTCAGCAGCAGTAATGGCGGAACATCTAACGGAAAATTTATAAAATATTTCCCGTTGATTTCGTAGTCACGTTATTGTTTTACGTGGAGATTTTAACTGCCCTGATGTAGACCGAGCCGAACGTGTTTAACACGGGCGGAAGGGACAGAGAATCAAGCAATATTGTTCTAAGTGCTGTATCCGAAAATTATCTACAGAATTTAGAGAGCCGCCTGGTGGAAATAACTTGTTAGACCAGGGATGACAAATAAACCCCATCTTTTCGTTTTAGTTAGCGTAGATCAGGGAATCAGCGATGATGAGGCCACTGAAGCAAGAACGAAGAGTTCGTAATGATTGGAAAGAAGCGCAGATGATTGCCGTTTGCAAGAAGTGTCGTCGATCAGATGCGCAAAACTGTAGGCCTTCCCTCTGATATCGGTCAGTTACAGAATTTTGGAACTCATGTTATGTTCGTATAATGTCATTTCTGGAGAACTGAAATCTCCATTGCAGGAATCAACATGGGTTCCGAAAGAAGCGATAATGTGAAATCCGGAATATTTTACTCGAGAGGATGCCATCATCATATATTCATACAGTAGAGCTGCATGTCCTCTGGAAAAGTAAAGGCTGTAGTTTCCTCTTGCTTTCAGCCGTTCGCAGAAGCTGTGTGGCAAAGCCACGTTAGTTGATGTAGCAAGGCCAGCTCAGTCAATCATCCAGACTGTTGCCCCTGTAACTACTGAAAAGGCTGCTGCCCCTCTTCAGGAACCACACGTTTGTCTGGCCTCTCCACAGATACCCCTCCGCTGTGGTTGCACCTACGGTACGGCTATTTGTATTGTCGAGGCACGCAAGCCACCCCACCTCGGCAATGTCTGTGGTTCATGGGGGTGAAAACTAACGTTGTTCATCCAATAGATTCAGAGGGCAGCAGATACAAGATTTACAGGTAGATACCGTGTTTCTTGTAATCCGGAAGGCAGTCAGTCTTGTTCCACGCCATAACATGATCAACAAAGAGCGAGAATGTGGAATATTAAAGCAACTGAGTGACCGGACTGAGACGTTTCTAGCTAACAGAAAGCAGTCCGTCATCCTTAATGGAGTCCGCCCTCCGTAGCTCACACGGCAGCGTCGGTGACTACCGCGCAGGGGACCCGGGTTCGATTCGCGATAGGAGACTGGGTGTTGTGTGTTGTGCTCATCAACATCTTCATCATCATCGATATGCAAGTCGCCAAAGTGGTGTCAAGTATAAAGACTAGGCGGCCGCACGATCCCACGGTAAGCAGTTGCTTTCATAAAATATATGGGAGTAGACATAAGGGGCGATCTAAAATAGAACGACCATATAAAAGCTATCGTGGGGAAGGCAGAAGCCTGTCTGAGATTCTTTGGAAGTTTAAAATGTTGCAATATAATTGCAACTGTTGACGGAATTAAACACATTTTAAATAACATAGTGCAGTTGCGGACACTCTCCAGTCGATCATCTCCACTATAATAAAAATTCTTTGGAAAAATCCTCAGAACGTAAAGTCCGACAACGAAGGAAGTAGGTAACAAAACTCTCGATCATCCAGCGTTTGAGTATTGCTCATCAGTGTGGGATCCGTAGCAGATCGGCTGATAGGGGACGTAAGATAGGATTAAATGAAAAGCAGCACGCTTCGTCATGGACTCATTTAGTAAGCGCGAAAGCTTCACAGAGATGATTTGGCAGACGCTAGGAGATAGGCGTTCTGTATGACGGTACGAGCTTTTTTCAAAGTTCAGGACCAAACATTTCACAAGGAGTCATCCAATATATTGCTTCCTACTACGTATATCTCTCGAAGCGACCGCAAGGATAAAATTAGAGATATTAGAGCACAGACGGTGGCATAAATGCAATCGTTTACCCGCAAAGCAGCCGCGACTGGAATAGCAGAAAGTGAGCATGGTATGCAAAGTACCCTCCACCACACACTGTGAGGTAGCTTGGGGAGTATGGATGTAGAGGTAGGTGAAAACTCACAGTTTTGCTTCCATATTGGTGAAATTTTGTACACTAGACCTTCAAAATGAGAGGAAGGTTGCTGCTAACATACAAGGGCTGGAACTTGAATAGTGGCAACTGCTTATTTACAACCGATACAAAAGCGTTACATTTTTGCACAGGTTTCTGTCTTTCAAAGTAGTCACCAGCGTTGTGTAGAACCCGTTGGCAGAGATGTGAAGGCATAGTATACCGTTAGCAGAGCCTGTTCTGTTGATGGTGCGAATGGAGCGGACTACTGCTGTGGAATCTCGAACAGTTTTGCAGCGAATGCCACGAAGTGGTTCCTTCATTTTAGGAATTAAATCAAAGTCAGAAGAACTTAAGTACGAGAAGTATGGTGGATGTTACAGTACTTTCAAGTCCCGTTGACCGAACAGAGCAGCCACAAAAATGTTCAAATGTTTGTTAAGCTTAAGGGACTTAACTGCGGGGTCATCAGTCCCTAAGCTTACAAACTACTTATGAACTACCTTATACTAAAGACAACATAAACTTCCACGCCCGAGGGAGGATTCTAACACCTGACGGTGAATGGCCTCGCGCATCGGAGCATTGTGAATCAATGCGCTCGGCCACTCCGTCGCAGTACAGTCAGTTGGTAACAACTTTCACAGCAGTGAGTGTCGCTACTGTGTATGTTACACTGTGATAATACGGAAATGAGGATAAATAAATGCAACTATTTATCAACCTTCCGTCGCCATCATGTCTCCCATACCACCCGCATCGAATAGCTTCCTCCTCATAGTGATGGAGATGTTCACAAGGTTGCAACAGTCCAGTGGGCGAATAAACCTTATTTTTCATTGTTTTTAGAAAGAGCGTAGCTGGGGTACTCTCATAATGCACGTGGGTGAAAGTGCAGCAAAAAATTCTAACATGTGGAAACGTGTTTCTTTAAATTTCCAAACATCCATACCCGAGGGGAGATCCGAACCCCCGACCGTAGCGACCGAGCAGACTGTGACTGGCGCACCGCAGACAGCTCGGCCTCTGCGGCCGGCGAGCATCCACAGATTGCGCTGTACGTACCTGCGCATTGTCGTGAAAAATGATGGGTGGGTTTCGCAGAAAATGCTGGCACATCTTTCACAAAGCTGGTCGCAGGTGATGCTCCAAAAACGAACAGTAATTCTGTGCATTGACGGTCTGTCGTGGAAGGACGTTGAGCGTTAGGATAACACCGTCACAATCGTACACAAGAATCACCATAAATTTCACCACACTGGGACTCTAACGCATTTTCGTCTTTCGCAACGACACACAATGACGCCATTCGTTGGATTGGCGTTTTAGTTTTGGCTCGTACGATGTGGCCCATGTCTCATGCAGTGTTACGATACGCCGTAAGAAAGCCTCTCCTTCACGCTCATAGCGCTCCAAGTGAGTCTGAACAGCGTCGCAAGCATCCATTTCTGCATTTCCGTCAAATCATGCGGAACCCATTGTGATGCAATTTTTGTCATGTCCAGGCGTTCCTTCAGGGTGCAAAGCACAGTCGTATGTGCTAATCCGGTTTAGTTGGCGAGCTCACGAATCTCAGTGTCCACCAACGCGGCAACAGTATGCACTTCTTCAGAGCCGCTAGGACGACCCGCCGGATGCACGTCTGCCACAGTTTGCCAACCTTCGTTGAAGGCAGATTCCCCGCACGTCTCTTGAAGACCTTGATTACACTGTCGTGCAGTACTGCCTCTGGCACATTCAATATTGCTCCAACTCCGTTGTTCCCGTTTCGAAAAGACAGTGACACTGTTACGTTAGACCGCTCGCTCACAAGTGACTGTATTTCCATCTATTGAGCGCACGCCGGTGACGTGGACCGGGTGAGTCCATTTGCTCGGAGGTCAGGTAGGTACGTCAACAACGTGTGCAATTAGCGACAGATTAGGTTAGATTAGATTGATACTTGTTCCATGGATCATATGTACGACATATCGAAATGATGTAGACCGTGTCAGTTTAGTAAATGTTGTCAATACATGACAATCAATATTTTAATGATTTTTTATTTATGTAATAATAACAGTCTCTGTTGCAAAATAGTACTGTTTATTAACGCATTTCGCACTTTTGGCGCGTCATCAGAATACTGTAACAAGAGAAAATGTATAAACAAACCAAAACAGTTTTAGGGCGCGAACCTCTCCACAACTTTAAAAACAAAACAAATAGGGGAGTCGGGACCTACCTAACGGACAGCAAGATTGCATTCCTTAGTGAAACACACAATGGTAAACATCATTAGTCATAAATAAAAATTTAAAGGCATGGGCATAACTCGCTGATCAAACGTCAACATGAAAGGAAATACTGAAACAACAGCGGAGTAAAGGCGAACATGAAAATTTTTGACAGCGGTGGACATGCTCGGTGAGGAAGAAGTAACTCACCACAGAAACAGCACTGCAGTGGATAGGTCCGCATTTACATTTGAAACACATTATATGCACTGCGTTAGCCAGACAGGTGCTGGTGCTGGAGGCAAAGTGGTGCAATGAGTTGCGGCCGATATGAAGCGCCGGGAGGGGGCGCTGGTAAGCGCCTGCGTACTTCGTGTGAGCGGCTATGATTGAATGAGAAAATCGACCGAAAATGTCGGAAAAAGCTCGAAGCGGAGAGTATGTGTATATTGTAGAGTATTAAGGGCAGCATAAGGGGGTTAAAAAGAAACGATCATAGTGGTGTGAAGTGTGAAACAATTGTACAAAAGCCCTTAAGAAGCATTAAAAATTATACGATCCATCAATGCAGATGGATTCAGTTACTGGAGTTATTTACATATTTTATTGCTTTTTAATTTTTTTTCAAGTTTTATCAAAAAATGCATCTACATTGCAGAAGGATTTGCCATTCAGAAATTCCTTCTATTTCTTTTTAAATACTAGTTGGCTATCTGTCAGAATTTCGATGCTACTTGGTAAGTGACCGAAGACTTTTGTGGCAGCATAATACACTCCTTTCTGTGCCAAAGTTAAATTTAACCTTGAATAATGCTATTCCTTTTGAATTGGGTCGTATTGTTAATAACAAATTTCATGAGTGAATATATATATATATATATTGTGAAGGTGCAGTGAAAATCCCTAGATCCCTAAATAAATGTCTACAGGATGGGCTTGGGTGGGCTATAGCAATTATTCTGATTACACGGTTTTTGTAATGAATACTTTTTACTTAATGTTGAATTGCCCCAGAATATGATCCCGTATGAAAGCGGCGAATGAAAATAGACGTAGTAAGCTAATTTACTGAGATGTGTATCACCAAATTTTGTAATGACCCTGATAGCATAAGCAGCTGAACTCAAACGTTTCAGGAGATCTTCTATATGTTTCTTCCAATTCAATCCCTCCTCAATGCAAACACCTAAAATATTTAATATTCTACCTTAGCTACAGATTTATGTTCAAAGTTTAAATTTATTAATGGTGTCATGCCATTTACTGTATGAAACTATATATACTGGGTTTTATCAATAATCTACAATAGTAGATTCCATTGCACAGTGTCTCCACACCAGTGTTACCACTATTTATGTTCCAACCCTCGTAATTTCCTATGTCGCATGGCGGATGGTACTTACGGTCTTCGCAGAAACCTTGTTTTTTATTCTTATCTTGACGAAATTTTGTACCCTTGATCTTCAGCAAACTACCGCTTGGTGAATGGCAGAGGATACGTTGCAATAAATTTTACATTGTTCAATAGGAAAGTTGATAGATACGTGTGTTTTTCCATAGGGAGGCCGAGGAAGAGATGACGATAGAAGTGCATCTGGCCACCCCTTAAAATTAACTATGGAAATTCCATGGTCAACCAAATGACAAAACGGACAAATGTTCAAGAAAAACAAGAAAAGAGATCACGTGGGGAAAGAGAAAGAGGTGGACGAAGAGAGGCCAGGGGGAAGGTGATGGACATCAACAGTGAGAAATGAATAGCCGCGCAACGCCGGGTTTTCAGCTGTTCCGTTATAATCGTCCAATGCGTTAGCAAACCTGTTTCATAAGCGTGAATTATGCACCGCCTAGCGTTTGTAAAAGACACGGGAGACGACGTGCTTAATTCAACGTTCAGATCTTCAGCAAGTGAGGAATCTGTCAACAATCCACCCCTTCCTTACCAGGACACAAGCTCGTGACACTTGGCAGCATTCGGCGACAAGTTAACGACGACTGTGGCCGTAGTCAGCAACAGTCAACATCCTGGAGTCCGCGTATTCCCTTACGCACAGAGTCCACCGTGGTTTCAGGGCCTTACGTAACCCTGACAGCAGCGATAAACGGTGGTTCGACATGCTAAACGCTGCTCCAACGCGGATGTGTAAGGCCGTTAATCAACCGAACGTCACAGAGACGGGAATTTGGAGAATCTGTCATGTTGACTTCTCGGCTGATTCACTGGTTTTCTGCCGTCTCAGTAACATAAAGCCAAATTAAAGGCCCAGGGAATTCACACCAAAAAGATGTTACGAAGCTACTGCGCGGGATGCTCAAATTAAGAGGTATGAAACGACACTGAAGACTTTAGTTAAAAGTAATCACCAGAGGCCTGACCACAACTATCCATACGAGTGAAAGGATTCCCTGCTCCCAGAATTCGTGTGATTGCGATAAGAGGCAGTTCGTCGTCCGAGTTGAAGCGCTTACCTTACAGAAGTTTTCTTTTAGCGGATCAAACAGATAGAAGTCACAGGGCGACGTATCCGGGATGTAGAGTGGATGTTCAAGCTGCTCCCACTTGAACTTGACCGGTACAGTTTGTGTGACCCTTGAGAAGTGTGAAAGCGCGTTATCATGGAGAGAATCATGGAGCAATCCAGGCCGTTTGCCCTTGATGGACTGCCATGCAACTAAACTACTAAAGAAACTGCATACACTATGCTTGTCCATCCTGTTTTGGAGTATTGTTGCCCAGTGTAGGATCCTTATCAGGTGGGTTTGACGTAGGACATCGAAAGAGTCCAAAGAAGGGCAGCTCGTTTCGTATTGTCTCGATACAGGGGAGACAGGGTTACGGAAATGATACAGGATCTGGGATGGGAATCATTACAACAATGGCGCTTATCGCTGCTGCGTGGGCTACTTACGAAACTACAATCGCCAACATTCTCCTCCGAATGCGAAAATATACTGTTGACTCCCACTTACATAGGTAGAAAGTATCATCACAATAAAATACGAGAAATCAGAGCTCGGACAGAGAGATTTCTTGTGTTCTTTTTTCCCGCGCGCTATTCGAGAATGGAATGGGAGATAAATAGTATAAAGGTGGTTCGATGAACCCTCTGCCAGGCACTTGAATGTGATTTGCAGAGTATCCCATGTAGATGTAGATGTAGATGTAGATGTATTACAGAACACGTCACCTTTTGATTCCCACATTATAAATTCAACTTTGGAAAAATAAAAATTCAGTGCTTTCTGTATTAATACAGTGCATCAAAGAACAAAATATGTGTTTAATAATTACTTATCCAAATATTATTTCTTATGCCATGTATTTCATACACATCACACACGTTTGTATCGAGGTATTTTATTATTTGGGACTTTATTTTGTTGATGGTTAACACTGCCAAATCAGTAATGCTAGCATAATCTTCGCCACAGCACCAAGGACAAGACAATGCACTGCTGAAATAAAATAAAAGCAACCACACTGACGCTCACACTCACAGCCATGTACAGACGGCAACGTAACACAACCTCCATGACGAATAAATTAATGCCTCAGAAATGGCTACACGCCGTACCAAGCGGCAAGATGTCGTACTAGAAGCAAGTTGTTCATCAACAACCATGCGACTTAAAAGACTGATACGCAAAATACGGTATAAAACAGCTTTTAATACGTTGTTGTCCAGAAACAACACTGGCGATGAAAGGGTTAATGGCTTTTCCGTGCTCGAGGAATTCGATGAGTATCGGACCTCGGACGGCGAGCACCGCCTTGCCTGCTGAGGCGAGAGCATTCAATTTTTTAGGGGGAGGTTGTGACGCAAGCTTCGCGTCCCTGTGTCGCACTACTCTGTCTCAAAGCAGCATCAAATTTCAACCGGTTTGGTTGTTAAGTCGTTTCGTACCTTTTCTTTTGGACACCCCGCGTAAAGACACAGAACAAATTGTTAGACTGGGCAGGGCTTCATTTTCATGGCACCATCATATCTACAACTATTCCACGTGACCTCTACCAGAACACAGGTGGTGTCTAGCTGTGCTTATGATTACGCACAGCTTTTTGTATAATTTGGAGTGTAAGTGTTGTTAGTTGAATAGGGGATTGGATAGGGGATTTCCTGTCAGAGAGGACACAGTTCGTAGTAATCGATGGTACGGCACCGACTAAACAGAAGTGATATCGGGCGTTCCACAGGGTAGTGTTATTGGTCCTCTGATGTTCCGTATTTACATAAACGATTTAGGGGAAAATCTAAGTACCTCTCTTAGGTTGTTTGCAGATGACGCCGTCATTTACCGTCTAGTAATATCATCTGAAGATCAAAACCAACTGCAGAACGATCTAAATAAGATATCACTTTGGTGTAAAAATTGGCAGTTGACTCTAAATAATGAGAAGTGTGAAGTCGTCCACATGAGTACGAAAAGAAATTCGTTAAACTTTGTTTACAAGAGAAATCAATCAAAAATGTAGGCCGTAAACTCCACAAAATACCTAGTAATTACTATTACTTCAGACTTAAACTGAAAAGAACGGGTAGATAATGTCGTGGGAAAGGCGAACCAGAGACTGCGTTTTATGGGCAGAATCGTTAAAAGATGCAACGGAACTATTAAAGAGACTGCATACACTACGCTTGTCCGTCCATTTTTGGAGTATTGCTGCCCAGTGTGAGATCCTTATCAGGTAGGTTTTACGGAGGACATCGAAAGAGTTCCAAGAAGAGCAGTTCGTTTCGTATTGTCACGATACAGGGGAGACAGCGTTACGGAAATGATACAGGATCTGGAATGGAAATCATTACAACAACGCCGGTTATCGCTGCGGCGTGGGCTAATTACGAAACTCAAATCGTCAACATTCTCCTCCGAATGCAAAAATATATTGTTGACTCCCACTTAGATAGGTAGAAATGACCATCAGAATAAAATACGAGGAATCAGAGCTCGAACGGAAAGATTCGGGTGTTCCTTCTTCCCGCGCGCTATTCGAAAATGGAATGGGAGATAAATAGTATAATGGTGGTTCGATGAACCCTATGCCAGGCACTTAAATGTGATTTGCAGAGTATCCCATGTAGATCTAGATGTAGGGTGACATTTATTGAAAAATGTCAATCTGTTGTTTATATCCGGCAAAAGTTTGCGAACAGTAAGATATTTTCATTTAGCAGAATGTGTTCTTACCTAAAGGTAGACTGCAAAAATGAAGTATTAAAGGACATTCGTGAATTACAGAACCGCGGGGAAGTGGCAGAGTGCTCTAATTTGCCTTGCTGCAGAACGCGCGGCTGATCGTCGGAGGAAGTTGGGAGTCCCTTTTTTCTCCTTCATACACAGTTTCATAAATTAATGCAGTGATTTAATTTCATTTCTGAAGTAATTCGTATTTCATTTATTCTCTTTTGACGTTGTGTCATTTCCTCTTCCCTTTCTTTTTGCCTCTTGACCTGCATACGTACAATTATAAAAATTAATTCTTTATATTTTTGTGAACTAATCATTACATTACATGATTTCATAAATATATGCTGTAACAGAACGTATAACTAGAGGAGAAAATTTGAACTGGGACAGAGTTTACATACTGAACTACTATTGTGAAATCATGACTCAGTAATTTACGACAATAATGGGTAGGAATAACTGCACTGCAGCACATTTCTTATTTCAGGTAGGAACCGATTCAGTTTACGAAATGTACAAACTAGTTCCATAATGTCTTTCGGTCATTACATAAAACAGAGACTACCAGACGTTCTATAGTACCAATTAAATAGACAATTATTTCTACTTTTAAGAAAAGTACAGTCATGTACTTGCAATATTGAAGTGTTTAAGCCCTTTGACATAGTGGTTTAATATTCCCATCAACATGAACTCAAATCACAAAGGCACTACGAAAAAGGAGTCAAAGTTTCACACAGTATCATAATGCTTCTGTAAAATGCAGATCCAGTGCAAAAACTAACCATTATATCAACTTCTTTTACAGGGATTAGACACTGCCAAAGATATTTTGTCTGCTGTCAAAACGGTATACGTTTTAAGGTGTCAAACGTATTCACAGAGTCATTAATATTGTCAACGCTAAAGAATTCATTACAGTTTTGACTTTGAGTTCAAGAGTGAATAATCCCTGACTGCTCTTGAACTCCGTAATATCCTGTAGTCTTGCGGGCTACTTTTAATATGTACTTTTTGAGGCTTTCCCGATGTATTGATTCCGTCCATGGTTCACGGGCGTCGCTTCGGATCGTATTGTCGTAACTGCGCAATATTTCTACGAGGCAGCTGTTCGTCATCTGCAGGTGCTAACTAAACTGCTGATTGCTGTCTTCTCACCTATATACTGTGGCTTTCTCATGTAAATATTGTGCAGTTTCGACAATAGGATCCGACTCGACGCCCGTGAACCATAGAAGGTACTTGTAATATGTCAGGGGTAGCAACATGCCATCAGTAACTGCATCTGGATCAAATGGCCACGGCATATTACCTGCTCCCCCTTCAGCAGGAGATACAAAGTCCACAGATAGTTTGTGCCTTTTTGGAGAACTATGAAGTATTAGTTCCTCATAGAAATTCAAAACATTTTTGTCGAGGTATGCAACGTCTATATTTACACGATCAAAGTCACACTATTGGGAAGTTATTTCAGCCCAAAATCGTGATAAACGTGCATATATCCGCTTTAGTTTTTCCAAACGTTGAGCTGCTAAAGCCTTCTTGTGTTTTTTTAAATTCCTCTTCAGATATATGTTCAATGTAAGTCTCCATAGATGTTATGAATGTTTTCACGCCGCGGCGGAGAGGCCCAGAGCATTGAGGCGCTATGCTGCGATGCGCGAGGCCGTTCCCCGCCGGGGTTTCGAATCACCCCTCGGGCATGGATGTTTGTTTTGTCTTTAGTATAAGTTAGTTCATAAGTCGTTTGTACGTTTAGTAACTGATGACCCCGCAGTTAAGACCCAGAAGCTTCACAAAGATTTAAACATTTGAATTTTGAATGTTTCAACTCTTTGGTTGGTATTTTTTTAACACTTCCGGCCACACCATAGGCCTCTGAAGCCCAGATGCTCACTCAGACCTGTCTAATCCCGCTCAAACACAGCTGGAGGGGACGTGACTCGCATGTAAGCCTCCTCTAGTTAGTTGTCTCTGAGCTACTTGTACAGTGCACAACACTTCCGCCCCTGTGGGCCCGTTCAGATAAACAACTATGCTTCCGAGACCTCCGTAACTTTACAAAAACCAAGGGAAAGCGAGACAACGATCAAACAAAACCATTGTCCCGATTTGGGTTTATTTTGACGCTTTCTGAACACCTTACAGCACCTTGGATGAAGGCTAGGCTTGACACACCAATTCCCCGTGACCTACGGGACAGTCTTTATAGATTCCTAAACATGACTCCACCTGTAGAGGCAGCTCGTGAAGAAATTGAGCAAGGAGCTATTCCCAAAAGAAATTACTATAACTTTTGTGACTACAAAAAACAAAGGAAATAAAAAATGCAGTGTGATTTCTGTAAGTTGCCAGTGTGTGGTTAGCAGTACAAAAAAAAATTGTCCAAATTGTACCGGTAAAAAATGAGAAACTTCCGCTGAATTTTGTGACACCGATTTTAGTTTCAAGCATTATCAATTGTATGTGGTTTCGAATATGATGGTTTTTTGCGTTATATGAAGTTTAGACTATTATTGTTTAATTTATGATAGTTTGGTTATTTTGTTTTTTGGTTTCTTCAGGAAATGTATATTTCATGTTATTCAAAGTTATTTAATGTATTATACCCTCATCATTATCCAGACATGAATTGCGTAAAGAGTTTTCCGTTATTATATATCGTGTGGGCCTCTGAGGCCTATGGTGTGGCCCAGACCTAGGAGCCTGGTGGTGTGGCCCAAAGGGTTAAAGGGATTAAACTACATTGGTGATTAGTTCATCTTTGATCCACATATTCTGCATGATTGTCAGATTGTACGACCACTGTAAGACCTTGAACTGCATTAGATTTCTAACGCCGCTAGATACAATGTATGCTAACCGCTCCTTTGTCCTTAAAATATTGAAACACGACTCCTTAATAATTTTGACTGATAGCTCCAGTAAGCTATTTTTTTAATTGAAGATTACACTGATAATAAACTTCAATGCAGGAGCTACGATGTAGGGCATTGTTTATGTCGAAAACAAAATTAGAACCACCCACCAGCTGGAGTTCTCCGTGACGCAGAAGCTGGCTGAGCAGTTACGTTCATAAAGACACGGACGACAGGAGCAGGTCCTTCACAAGGTGTACCAGCTCCAGTGCTCTCTGTCGATCCGAATTTCCATGTATCAGGCATCTCAGAATTTGTGGAATAAATGCCTCGACATTCTGAAGAGTCAGTTCACTGGTAGCAGCCAGAAGTTCCTCCTGAGTTCATGACTGCCATCCAAGGAGGACTAAAGAAAAGTAAAAACCATGCTGGTATGGTCGCTCAACCTTAACATTCTTTAAGCCAAGAATTTAATGCTCTTTCAACATATAAAATATTTCTGGATTTACTTTGAAATTGGTCAATTTCTTCAATATTTTATCCAAAAGGACATGCTGTTTATTGCTGTATTCGCCAAATTCGCCAATTCGTAGTATCATTCGGTATTTAGTGTCAGATAATTCCCACCGCACACCGTTAAGTTCAGCAGCATAGGCATATTCGTTCAGGGCGTCTTCAAACAACAGTACTAACATGTATCTCAGGTTACAGGTTACATTCGCAGATGGGTCTGTAAGCCTAGGGACTCATAACTGCAGCAATTAAATCACTTAGGTTTTCAAACATTTAATTGTTTCAGAATGAAACTTTCACTCTGCAGAGGAGTGTGCGCTGATATGAAACTTCCTGTTCTGCCAGTACCTCGCCTCCTATTTTCCAAACTTCACAAGAAAGTAGGAGGCGAGGTACTGGCAGAATTGAAGTTGTGGGCGGCACCGTGAGTCGTGTCTGGGTAGCTCAGTGGTAGAGCGCTTACCCGCAAAAGGCAAAGGTCCCAGGTTCGAGTTCCGGTTCCGGCACACATTTTAATCTGGCAGGAAGTTTCATTTAATTTTTTGAATTGCAGTGTATACATCCTGCATAAGAAAAAAAAAATCATTTGGAAAACGGACCTGGGTGTGTGTGCTGTCCTTAGCATAAGTTAAAGTAGTTTGTAAGTCTAGGGACTGAGGGCCACTGCAGTTTCGTCATATACTTTTGCAGTCATTTGAACATTTGAACACATGGAGGATGACGTAGAATTTGATCCGATTATGGCAGATGACACCTGGGGGATAATGTATGAACTGATTATGATTTCAAAGTCGTCGGCCAACAAAAGCGTAATAACATAGCTGTGAGGGAGGCACATGCATGTGCCTCTTAATAGGGAATGCTTACAGCCATAAGCTCAGTATGATACCAACGCGTGAAGCAAACACTCTCCATTCTACGGAGACGCACTCCTGCTTCTTACAGCCAACTGTGCTTGTTTGAAAGGGGTCAAATTGTGATTTTCAGATAGTCGGGATGGCCCTTTCTGAGAATTTGCAAATCAGTTGGACGTGCTGCGTCAGTTATGCAGCGATGCTGGTTGCAGTGGACACGTGAACATTCCCACACCCGTAGACGAGGTCCTGGACGTTCACGCAGCAAGACAACCGCAGAGACGGCGGTACTGTAAGGGCAGCAGTGGCAAGTCGTACAGCTACCACTGCACAGACTGGAAGGGTTGTGAGCCCAGAAGTGTCACACGAACTGTTGCCAACCGGCTACAAGCAGTGTGACAAGGGGCACGAACGCCTCTAGCACGTCTTCCACTCACGCCAAAGCGACGTATACGGTTCGACTGGTGCCGTCAGAGCATCCCTTGGAAGATGGAAAGGCAGGCCTTAGTCTCCAGTGATGAAACCAGAGTCTGCCTGCGCGTACGTTGTATGGTAAAGTCAAGTTACTCCGTGATATCAAGTAACTCCGTGATAAACAGTTTTTCTTGTGTCACGACGTAGCCTCAACCCCAACGGTTCCAAGATTTTGCCAGCATGTG
Organism: Locusta migratoria; assembly: GCA_026315105.1. Lineage (NCBI taxonomy): Eukaryota > Metazoa > Arthropoda > Insecta > Orthoptera > Acrididae > Locusta > Locusta migratoria. The sequence goes on from CM048751.1 coordinate 206,344,392, forward strand.
CCACAAGCATGCAGGACTGTAGGAAGCCCTTGTTATGGTTAATCTGTATTACTAGCTAAAGTTACAGTTTAAAGTCTTTGTGCTTATGTGCGTGTAACTGCATGTTATATGTTACATATTTGTGAGTCATGCCAGTAAGTTCTGTAAATTCCTAGAACATGTAAATACGACGTTTGCAGCTAAGCATCAGAAAACGATCTGGAGTCCGCGTACGGAGATTTACAACATCAGCTGATGAATTTACGACCGTGTGAGATGGCAGCAGGTTCCTTGTCAGATCTGTTTTCTAGTTGCTCGCTGATTACAACGTCTGAGGATGACTGAAACACTCTTGAATGTTTAGATGAGAGTTTCGTAAAGTTTTCCCTTCGTTAATTCTCACCTTGATTATGTTTACAGAGTCGCAAAGACGGCTTCTTCTTTCTTGTTGTTACGAGAAGTAACGCGAATTTGTCTTTGACTAGTATCTTATATTGCGTTTACTTCCTTTTAACTGATACAAATCGAGTATCAACATTCCTATCCATGTATCGAAAAACTAGCCTCATTCCGTCACCAACAAAATAATCAAGACCGAGCGAGTAAACAAATTCAGAATAATCATATAATCTCATAATAATCATATAATATCTTTGGCATAATTGGCTCTGATACAGTACAATCGCAGCACTGTACTTTGATAGATACTTTCGAAGTACTGAAATTTAAGCGTACAATCGCAGCACTGTACTTTGATAGATACTTTCGAAGCACCGTATTTTAGCAATCCATGGATATCCAAAATTCTATTACACCCTCACAAGCTATCGGTCGTTCAAGGAAGTTTTAGACATCTGTTCATTCAGTGTTTTCGTGAGAGTGGGTCACGTACAGGCAGTGAACACGCTAGTGAACATATCTGCTTCGTACAAGCAGGTGTTCCAACTTGTAAGTTCCATTTTAACAACAGTAAAAGGTAAGGTATTATCATTCAGATATAAAGTTGACTTTTAAGTTAGCCAACCGTTGAAGGTGTATGACCTTAGCAATGGGTTGATTTTTCTTAGGTTTGACGCTGAAATGTCACCAAAGCGGAACAAAGCGGCGAATTCGTACACAGCTGAAGCGCTTAAAGAAGCTTTCAGCATGGTTAAGAATGAAGGATGCACAATTTACAAGGCTAGTAAATGTTTAGGGATCCAGTGGACTACATTTAAGGATTATCATGTGAAATTTTCATCTGATCAGAGAATGCAGCTCTTGGAAGCCGCCGGCCGCGGTGGCCGAGGGGACTGAGGCGCTCCAGTCACGGTCTGCACGGCCACTACGGTCGGGGGTTCGAATCCCCCCTCGGGCATGGATATTTGTGCCGTCTTTAGTCTTAGCTAGTTCATAAGTAGTTTGTAAGCTTAGGGACTGATGACCCCGTGGTTAAGTCCCATAAATTGTACAAACATTTGAACATTTCTTGGAAGCCATTATTTATGCCGCAACAGTAAACAAGGCTGCGCCTGGGTCTATATACAGACCACAGAAAAATGATGGTAATGGATGTGATGCATGTGGTGGTTCATATGCAGGTCATGTCAAGAAGAAAAATGGAGCAGAATGGATCGAATGCCAGTTCTGTAATGTCTGGCATTATGTTAAGTCCCAGAAAGTTTTAGATAGTGTCTAGTCTATGTGTGATAACTCAAATTGTGACTATCAACGGCTCAGTATACTTAAAACAAGAGCTGAAATTTTGCTTGTTCATTTTTCTGGAATATTTTGCTTTTATTACTATTTTGTACAGTAGAACGTTTCAAAATTGCCAATAAAAGGTAACATATACTTTTACACATGATTTGAACATTTAAATTACATCAAAAACTAGTTTCCAAAGTTAAAAGGTACTCTATATAATAAATAACATACTACTACGGAGTAACTATCACGGCGTTACTTGAATATCACGGCGTTGCCTGGTTATACCACCAAAATTTTCAAGTTAATTGCAAGAAATAACAAGTGTAGATTCGAATACACTCTTTCAGTTTCTGACATCAGTAGGAGTAAAATATAGGGTACGGAACGTTATTTACAAATTGTACAAACACAAGACAGTAGTTATCAGATTTGAAGGGCTCGAAAGGGATGCAGTGGTGGGAAAGGGAGTGAGAAAGGGTTCTACCCTTTCTCCAATGCCATTCAATTTGTACATTGAGCAAGCTATAAAGGAAAACAAGAAGAAATTTGGGGAAGGAATTAGAATTCACGGTGAAGAAATATAAACGCTGCGTTTGGCTGATGCCATTGTAATTATCAGAGACAGCAAAGGACCTGGAAGTGAACTGAACGAAATGGACAGTGTGTTGAAAGAGCCAATAAGATGAACATTAACAATAGCAAAATAGGGGTAACGGAATGCAGTCTTAGAAAATCAGGTGGTGCTGAAGGAATTAGATTAGGTAACGAAACAATAAAGGCGGTAGATGAGTTTTCTTACTTAAACAGTAAAATATTATGGTCACAGTACAGAGGATATAAAATGCAGAATGGCAATAGCAAGGAAAGCGTTTTTGAAAAAGGGAAATTCGTTAACATCGAATATTAATTTAAGCATAAGGAAATCCTGTCTGAAGTCATTTGTGTGCAGAGTTGCCTTGTATGTGAGTGAAACATGTACGATAAACAGTGCGGACAGGAAGAGGATAGAGGCTTCTGAAATGTGGTGGTACAGAAGAATGCTGAAGATTATGTGGGTGGATCGCGTAACTAATGAAGAGGTACTAAACAAAATTGGAGAGAAAAGGAATTTCTATCATACCTTGACTAAAAGAAGGAATAGATTGGTAGGACACATTCTTAGACATCAAGAAATTGTGAAATTAGCACTGGAAGGTTGTGTGTGGGTTAAAAATTGCAGAGGGAGAACAAGATATAAATACAGCATGCAGATTCAGACGGATGTAGGAGATGAAGAGGCTTGCTCAGGATAGCGTAGGGTGGAGAGCTGCATGAAACCAGTCTCCCGACTGGAGACCACAACATCAGTCTGGAATTTTTACATTGTGATTTTTCATCAGTTTGACTCTGCTGCAACCCCACGCAGTAGCCTTATCCAGGTAATAGTTATTTTTACTTTCAGATAAAATAGACGAATTCGAACTACTATACTAAGTAGATAAGTTTAGCAAGACCATTACGATGGCATTACGACAAGGAGATAACAGTATAATATTTTTTACTCATGTAGCTTCTTTCCTGTGAAACATCAGAGTGAGTGCGCATAGCACTTCCATTCTGCATAGTGTGTCTTTATCCTTTTCTGCGCAAGTGTAGCCTTCCACTAAATGACGAATTTTCCGCTCTCTTTTACATTTTATTGCTACTCGTATCTGAGGTAGTACTTCATTCTTTCCCAAGAAGGACTGATTGTATTGAACTGCACGAAAATGACGTTTTGGTCGTTTAACAACGGTAACCGGAAATAAAACAAAGGGTATCCCAATTCGCAACGGTCTACATCCATAAGCACGGGTAAACGAGCAGAAAATATTTTTTATTTTTAATCAAAAAAGAAGAAATAAAATTTACGTCATCAGAGACAGGTTTCAGTGTGGGTTTCAACCTGTTAGAGGCTGTCAGACCCAGATCTTTAGCTTACGGCAGATAATGGAGAAGTACTATAAGTTGACAAGGAACTATATGTTTTATACACCTAGAAAAGATTACGGCCGTGTTCCTAGAAAGAAGCTATTCTACGTTTTACAAGATTATGCAACATGGGCCAAACTTCTGCAGGCTTTACGTAGATTGTCAAGCAGCAGTTGTAGTGGACGGTAAATTGAGTTCATGATTCAGGGTAGTTTCAGGGGATAGACAAGGTTGTAATCTGTCACCCTGTTGTTCATAGTATTCATGGATGGTATGTTGAAAACGATAAACTGTCAGGGTGAAATTAATGAAAACAAAATAAGCAGTGTCGCAATGCGAATGACTTCGTGGATATAGCAGATTCGATTGAAAAGTTGCAGTCTAATATTTCAAAGTTCGATCGGAGGTGTAAGGGTTATGATATGAAGATCAGGATCTCGAAAATTATAGTACTGTCTGTGGAAAGAGATTTAAACAGATTGAGTGCCAAATAGGAGGAACAAAGAACAAGTGGGCAGTTTCAAGTAATTTGGATATATTTTATCACAGGGTGATAACATGGTGAAATAACTGGAATCAAGGGGTAGCAAAACTAATGCCGTGAGTGGATAGCTGCGATCTACTCGCTTCTACAAGAAGGAAGTCAGTACCAAGACTAAGTTAACAGTGCACCGTTCAATCTTCCGACAAACCTTGTTGTATGGGAGTGAAAGCTGGGTGCATATAGGTTATCTTGTTAATAAAGTTGAGGTTGCAGATATGAAAGTAGCAAGGGTGATTGCAAGTATTAATGGATCGGAACATGGCAGGAGGGTGTCTATAACGAGAAAACCGAAGAAAAAGTGGGAATTAATGAGAAAGATGATGCAGTTAGAGCAAAAAGGCTTAGAGGATGGTGAGAAGCAAGGTAACCTAACAGACTCATAGGTTCGGCAATAGAGGGTAGGAGGAATAGAGGCGGACCAAATGGAAATACTTTGAATTCGATTAAGAACGATTTTGAAGTGATGGCTTAACATCAGACGAGATGTCAATGTCAGCAATGAATAGGGAATAATGTAGAAATTTTATATGTGGGCACTAGTCTTCAGACTGAACGCTGAAAGGCATAATATATATCTATAAATGTGAATGTCTGTTCGGTGTGCGTTTATCACGTCTAAACCACAAGACATAAAGAGCTACAAATTTGTACAGTTACTAATGTCTACCCGGGGAAGGCTTTAGGCACGGTTTTATGACGATCGGGTACCTATTTATCTATATATATTTATGTGAATGTCCATTCGGTGTACGCTTATCACGTCCGAACGACAAGACGCAAGTACTTAAATATTTGTACAGTTACTAATTTATACCTGAGGAAGATCTTAGGCACGGTTTTATAGAGATCAGATAGATATTTAGTAATTTGAAGAATATAACGTGAAATGCGGAACAATAATTACTCTTTGAAAATTATATTTACTCTTTGAAAATGCTTTTATTGGTTGCATTGTTGCTTGAGGGTTGATAATGATAAAAGGGTGGAATATATTGGGATGGAAAGTTATCGATGTATATAAAATCCTACGAGTGTGTGTGTTAATATTTTGCTCTGCAGCTAAAACTACAGAACGCAAACTAATGGTCTGTGTGTAATTGTTCTCCGAAGTCTCCCATTGTACACCATAGCAGTTCCATGCCTATAGCATGGGAAGGGGGTGGAAGATATGGTGGTTGAAAGTCATCAAATTATAAAAAAAAATTTGGACTGAAGGCCAGCGATGACGTTTGCGACTATATAGCAAGGAGGTTACATACAGCGAGCGGAAAGAGATGCCACAGACCATATCTTTTTTGTCTATGCGTGCCAATATGTCTTCAGCTCTTTCTCTGTAAGGATAAGCATACGAATAAGGAAATATAAGAATAAGTAAATAAAGCAGTAATATATATTAAAACATCTCTTAAAAAAATGGATTTGACGTTTCGCGTATTACATCAAGTGATCGATCTGTGATATTATTACAATCATTATTGTTGAATTTCGTGATTAGATTCTTCGAAACGAGTGCAATTTTACGTGTGATTTGATCTACACTACCTACTTTCCTGATAAACTGTAAGTGCATAGACTTCTGCAATCTGATAGGAATATTTTTCAGTTCCGCTTTATCATCGACATTTACTCAAAAATGAGTAAAATTAATTACATGAATTTAATTGTTATGGAAACTTCGTAGATAAATGTGCATTGCATTAGTTTACACATATTAAACAGTTCATTTACTTTTAATAGATCACATTCAGGCAACATGCCTCGGAAAAGGAGAACGTCATTATCAAGAAACACTGTTGGAGCAAAACGTATTAAAACACCGAGAGCAAATGAAAATGAAGAACAGCGCGAGAATAGACTTTTACAAACGAGGGACAAGAGGACAGCAATGGCGAACGTTGAATCACCATTACATCGTGACAATAGGCAACGTGAGGACCGAGAGCGAGCGGAGCCGCGGATTTAAGTTAGTCAGTCATAAATAATGATGCTGATGAAGATGATGAGACAGGTTTTAAAGCTCCAAGCCAAGACGTACTTGTTGCAACTCTCTATCACCAGTCGCTAAGCTGTCGTTGTGCTCTATTAATAAGAGGAAACCACTGGCACGTGACAAGCTGTGTTCCGAGAGGTCCGAAAAATAATGTTCTTTAGTCTGTGAACCCTGTATCGTGTTTATGAGCCGGTTAG